>JAACJT020000021.1:9694385-9747202 GCA_009936485.2 Gymnarchus niloticus | reverse complement strand
TGATGAGTATGAAGCTGGAAATTGAAGGTGTGATGATGAATGTTGTTAGTGCATATGCCCTGCAAGTTGGGTGTGAGTTGGATGAGAAAGAAAAATTCTGGAGTTGGATGAAGTGGTGGAGTGGGTACCCAAGGAGCATAGGATGGTGGTCTGTAGGATGACTTTGGAGATCAAGAAGGGAAGGAGAGTGAGGGCAGAGCCAAGGATCAAATGGTGGAGGTTGGAAAATAAAGACTGTAAGGTGGTGTTCAGGGAGGAGTTAAGACAGGCACTTACTAAGGGAGACAGGTAGAAAGGTGCTTGGTGTGCCATCTGGTCAGAGGAAGGAAGACAAGGAAACCTGATGGTAGAATGAGGAAGTACAGGAGAGTATTCAGAGGAAGAGGTTGGCAAAGAAGAAGTGGGATAGTCAGAGAGATGAAGAAAGTAGACAGGAGTACAAACAGATGAGGCGTAAGGCAAAGATAGAGGTGGTGAAGGCCAAAGGTAAGGTGTATGGTGAGTTGTCTGAGAGGCTGGACACTAAAGAGGGAGAAAAGGACCTGTACCAATTGGCTAGGCAGAGGGACTGAGCTGGGAAAGGTGTGCAGCAGGTTAGAGTAATAAAGGATAAGGATAGAAACGCACTCACACGTGAGGAGAGTATGTTGAGAAGATGGAAAGAATACTTTGAGGGGCTAATAAATGAAAAGAATGAGAGAGAGAAGGTTGGATGATGTGGGGATAGTGACTCAGGAAGTGCAACGGTTTAGCAAGGAGGAAGTAAGGACAGCTATGAAGAGGATGAAGAATGGAAAGGCTGTTGGTCCGGATGACATACCTGTGGGAGCATGGAGGTGTTTAGGAGAGATGTCAGTGGAGTTTCTAACCAGATTGTTTAACGCAGTCTTGGAAAGCGAGAGGATGCCTGAGGAATGGAGATGAAGTGTACTGGTACCGATATTTAAGAATAAGGGTGATGTGCAGAACTGTAGTAACTACAGAAGGATAAAATTGATTAGCTACAGCATGAAGTTATGGGAAAGAGCAGTGGAAGCTAGGTTAAGAAGAGAGGTGATGATAGTGAGCAGCAGTATGGTTTCATGGCGAGAAAGAGCACTACAGATGCGATGTTTCCTCTGAGGGTGTTGATGGAGAGGTATAGAGAAGGTCAGAAGGAATTGTCTTTGTGTCTTTTGTGCCTAGAGAGGAGTTATGGTATTGTATGAGGAAGTCTAGAATGGCAGAGAAGTATGTAAGAGTGGTACAGGATATGCACGAGGGCAGTGTGACAGTGGTGAGGTCTGTGGTAGGAGTGACGGATGCATTCAAGGTAGAGGTGGGATTACATCAAGGACCAGCTCTGAGCCCTTTCTTATTTGCAATGGTGATGGACAGGTTGACAGACGAGATCAGAAATGAGCCCCCATGGACGATGATGTTTCCAGATGACATTATGATCTGTAGTGAGAGTAGGGAGCAGTTGAGGAGATCCTGGAAATGTGGGGGTATGCTCTAGAAAGGAGAGGAATGAAAGTCAGTAGGACTAAGACAGAATACATGTGTGTGAATGAGAAGGAGGACAGTGGAATGGTGAGGATGCAAGGAGTAGAGTTGGCTGGTGGATGAGTTGGGGATTTGGGGTCAACAGTTCAGAGCAATGGGGAGTGTGGAAAAGAGGTGAAGAAGAGAGTGCAGGCAGGGTGGAGAAGAGTGTCAGGAGTGATTTGTGACAGACAGGTACCAGTAAGAGTGAAAGGGAAGGTCTACAAGATGGTAGTGAGACCAGCTATGTTATATGGGCTGGAGATGGTGGCATTGACGAAAAGACAGGAGTCAGAGCTGGAGGTGGCAGAGTTTAAGATGTTAAGATTTGCATTGGGTGTGACGAGGATGGACAGAAGTAGGAATGAGTATATTAGAGGGTCAGCTCAGGTTGGACGGATTGGAGACAAAGCCAGAGAGCTGAGACTGCGTTGGTTTGGACATTTGCAGAGGAGTGATGGTGGGTATATTGGGAGAAGGATACTGAAGATGGAGGAAAAGAGGAAGGCCAAAGAGGACCCTACCCAAGGCCAGGCACTTGACACTAGAGGATAGCAAAGGTTAATGCAAGAAGTTGTTGCCAGTTTATTCATATAAGTTTTCAGATTGCAGAGGATGTCCATGATGACCACAACTACGCAAACATAGCTCCCCCTGCAGAAGGGATGTAATGTGTTCTGGAGATTACCGGTAATTATGGTAAATCCTTTAAACAACTGCTAAGGTCGTCAAGAACAAAGAACTTACTACTTACTATGTAACACTACAAAGGAAAATCTTACAGAATGGGATATATACTGTATGGAAAAAAATTACTGTACAAAATGTATAGATTGAACATGAAATTAGTGGCCGATTTTAAGCACCATTTAATGGTGATGTAAAAACACCTGCTTTATTTTATTTGTACAAGATAAACTAGCTGTTTTCATTTTCCATTATTCAACCCATGCAAGGACAAGTAGTGGCTCTTTCACTACTCTAATACTAGTTATGACAGCCATCTTAACTAGCATTCAAACGCTAATTATAATAGTAGTTCAAAAGATCGGAATTGGTATACTATATACTAATAATTAGATACTATGTTATTATTTATGTATGTTCTGAACTAATAAATAAAGATAAATCCTTTTTAGAGTATCAAATGGTGTTAGCGTTTTATGACCTCTTTTGGGTTATTTTGATTTGAGCTGCCTTACATACACTGTACAAGATATTTGCTAGCATGCATGTTTATTGTGATCACAGTTCTCCACTGTACAACATCAAAAAATCAGCACTGTTTATTAAAGATGAACGGCTCAGTTGCCTGTTTCAGACTCTGTATGGCAGTACTCCCCCTGTCATTGTAATACAGATGCCATTAGCCTCACTCCCTGGCTTTCAGTCTATGATGATGCACAGTGTGGCTAGATAAATGAGTAAACAGCTATACAGTTTCTGATGTTCGCAAACGTCCAGCACATTGCATTCCCAAGTTTTAAAGACAGAGTATGTCTTGGAGAATATCATCACCATACAAACAAGAATTTAGAAGTAAAATGCCCATTTATGTAATTAACTTGAAATGCCTCATGACTGCACTGATTCTGCACCTAAGCTGCACATACATGAAAAGATATAAAAGGACAGATTTTAAATGAATGGTACTAGAATACTGTAGGGGTAAATAACTTTTCCAAGTATTTTTGCAAATCCCATATATAAAGAGTTATGGAAGGTGCACATTTAAAAATGTGGGGCCCTAGATGTACTGCAGTTTAACCATATTTAGCTCCATCTATACACCTTAAACCAGGGTACTGGAGAGGAGACTGTGCCCAGTGATGGAACCTGGGATTCAGGAGGAACAATGTGGATTCTGGCCTGGCCTTGGAACAGTGGATCAACTCTTCACCTTCACACAGCTGTTGGCGGGTTCATGGAAATATATTAACCCAATCTACATGTGCTTTGTGGACTTGGAGAAGGTGTATGACCACATTTCCTAGTAGATACCATGGGAGGTGTTACAGGAATATGGGGTACTGGAGACCATATAGCACTGCTTTTGCGTGCTATATGGTCTCTATGTGTATGCAGTAAGATACGTGTCTGCATCTTAGACACAAGATCAAAATCATTAAGAGTGGGTGTTGGCCTCCGTCAAGGGTGCATGTTGTCCCTAACAAAATGTCTTCTATGACACAGGCTCGGTGTCAGGCCAATTCAGACTGAGAGGCCACATGACTCCTCAGATTTTTTCAACAGAACACAGAAAAGCGCATGTCCCAATGATTACTGCCCACGTACAGCAGTTCGGTTTGCTACACATTACTGGTCGACATCAGTTCAGGTGATCAGAAAAGCCTGAACAAACTAATCATGAATGTCTGCTCTTAAACGGGACTCAAGTTGCCCTTATTGTACACAGTGGCAGATAGATTGTTGGCAAAGCTTAAGTCTATCATTGACCTTGCAGACACTCTTCTCAATGCTTGATCTTGGAGTACCTTTAGCTATTGTCTTATTCCACTAGTGAACCATGATCGCATTGACTCTGCTTTACGAAGTGCTAATAGAGATCTTTTCGTTCTACTTTCATCATATTGTACAATACCTCCTCCCCCCAATCTGCCTGCTGTGTCTGCAGTCAACAGTAATGACATTCAAAATTGGTGACAGCATAGTCTACTCTACACATAGTGACAACAACATGTTCACGTTCATACAAAATAAGAACCACCCATCCTAATTTATTCTGTAATCTGTAACACTCTGCAACTTTACATTAAGGTAATTCTCATATGTATATTATGTCCCTTTTTCTATTCTGACCATATTCATTAGCTATGTTTTATCCTGAACCATTTGTCTTTTAATTGCTGTTAAATCTATAGACCTATTTAAAATTAATCACCAGTGTGAAATTACTATCAATACGCTCTGCAAACATGCAGCTATGTAAGCAAACGTAACTCTCTCTCAGTGTTTGTCTCACATCAGTGCATAGTCTGCTTAAAAGTTGATGTCATGAGGAAGGACTCCAGCCAGTGAGCTGCTCCACCTGTCGTTGAAGACAAACACACTTATACACTACGAGCAATTTAGAGAAGCCAATTAGCCTAGATTGCACGGCTTTGAATTACGGCAGGGAACCAGAGCACCCAGAAGAAGCCTGCAAAGCACGGGGAGAACATGCAAACTCCAGATACACAGAGCAGAGGCAGGATTCAAACGCCCACCTCTGAAGCCGGGAAGCAGCAGTGCGAATCACTGAGCCACTGTGCCCCCATGCAAGCAAATATGACTGTACATTTCTAACATATTACAGATATTTATTAGTATAACATAATATACAATCATATGTGCATCATGTGTGCCTTGGGGACTCAGAGGTAGTCTCACACCTCTAGGCCTTGGGGGTTTGAATGATGCTGGAGTTTGCATGTTTACACTGTCATGCACAGATATCTGCTGGTGAAATCCCACAGTCTAAAGACGTGCAATTAGGCTAATCAGATTCTTTAAATACCCCATTGTTTATGTACATATCCAGTTACAATGTCAGTAAGCCTCTATCGCAATGTGAGTTTCTGATTCTCATTGGATCAGAGTGTACAGGTTGAGTTCTGGGTTGGGTTAGAAGAGTCATTTGGTTGTTAGATGGCTTCATCGAGGTTGCTAAGTACCCTGGAGTCAAAGAAATGTTGCAAAATAATCAGAGGCAGATATGTAGCTCACAATCACAAGAAAGTAATTTGTTATCCTTAAGAATTTTAAAAGAAGGACTTTCAACATCCAAATAACAGGCCTCAAAGTGACACAAGTTTAAAATGTCAGAACTCACAGTTTTTCCATTTGACTGCAACCGAAGCCTAATTATTCTTATAGCTATATTGCTTTGTTAAAATAATTTATGTGACTAAATAATATGGGTGCTTCCATTTTTTTTCTGTTGAAACTGCTGATCAGTGTGTGCAAGTAGTATGATGGGGAAGAAAATGAGAATGATGCATTATTTGTATATTTCTGCCACACATTCTTGAAATCTTCTGTTTTCATGAGATCCTTGTTGGATTTGTGTCATATCTGCACCGGCATTCCGGTGCTGTGTATACCCAGAGCACCGACCAGGGTTTTGTTCTTGCCCATTGTTTCTTTGTTTCTGCTAATTGCCCATGCCCTCATTGCCCTCTTGTGTTCCACCTGTGTCTATTATTTGCGCCCATGTCTCACCTCTTGTCTCTGCTGTGTCTTTGTTAGCGTTACTGCCAGTGTTGATCTTGTTCCATGTTGTTGTAAGTTTCTAGGTCACAGTCAGTCTGTTTACCTGTTTTTAAAGTAAGATCCCTATTTGAAAGTCCAGTAATTTCGAGATGCGGTTGGGAGGGTGGGGCTGATTGGATCTGGCACTCTTTTAGTGCAGGCTTCATTGCACATTTTTTCTGAATGTCACCATTAAGCTGACTGTACACTTAAAAAGATATCAGGACTAGCTAAAGGTGAAACCACTGAACATGACGTTGGGAACAATTGCATAATTAAAACGACACTGTGTAGTTCACCCTACAAGGGAGTGAATAACGATTTCTTTCACCCCAAGTTTTGTGGCGATTTCTTGCCACAAATTTCCAGTCATAAATTTGTATATCTTTAAATTCAGAGTCTCAAAATGAAAGCATTAATAACTCGTTAATGCCATTAATTTTTCACTGGAACGTTTCACCAAAAGTTAAACCAGATGCAAAGAATCTTATTGAATTATTTTAAAAATGATAAATACATTCTGAGGAGGTGATACACTTGGAGCGGCCACATAAACACATGCCGACCAAAACAACCAGAAATCATCAACTTAATATAGAGGACAGTTTAATCTCCATCATAAAAATGACATAAGAAAACTCCTTAAAACAGAACCTTTATGAATTATTAACATTTTATCAATTAAAAAAAGAACAAAATGAGAGGCACAGTTACTTAAGATCCAATATTAATTGCCAAAAATTTTAGATGTTTTTACAAAAATTTGTTAATCACAGTCTGGCAATAGACTTCATAAAATCACTACTTACATGGATAAAATTCCACAACATGCCATCTCAAAGGCTGAAAAGGCACCCTTAATGGATCATTTACTATGGAAAAGGGCTTTGGGGGAGTACAGTTGGTGCCTTCAGGCAAATCTCCAAGATTAGATGGGTACCCCTTTGAGTTTTATAAAAAGGTTTGGCTTGAGTTATCCCCAGTTCATCTCTGTTTTCAATTACATGCATAAAAATGGTCTTTTTCCAAAATCCTGGAAATTACCATGTTAGTTTGTTTTTAAAAAAGGACAATAATTCACTTGACTTCTCCTTTTTAGACAAATAAGTGTACTAAACATAGATTTCAAAATTACTGGCAAATTTCTAGCCTGCAAATTTCTTGCCCTGTTTAATATCTCCAGACCAAACTCCATTAATTAGATCTAGATATGGAGCAGACAATGTATGTCATGTTTTGAATATTGCACATCATTTATGCAGGAAAACAGATCCAGCTTTGATTGTCTCTTTAGATGCTGAGAAGGCATTCAACATTATTGAATGGGACTACCTATTTATGGTTCTGGAGAAATTAATTTGACGACAGTTTTCATTAGTCTTTTCAAATCACTTTATCTGGACCCAACTGCATTAATAAATACGAATTATCTCCTTTCTGAAAAGTTCCTGGTTTAAAGAGGGTGCTGACAGGGGTGTCGTCTCTTGGCTCTCCTCCTTTGGCAAGGTCTATTACAGACAATGAGTCCCTTTCCCGAGTTACCATAGGTGGAGAAGAGCTTCATATTGCTCCTTACACTGATGCCATTTTTATATATGTCTAAGCCAGAAACCTCTGCAATATTGTGGTTCATCTGCTCTCCGAATACAGCAGAGTGTCTGGATATACAATTAATCATGGTAACTCCCTGGTCCTGCTCCTGAAATTTGCTCAGAATATAAATTCACTCCTTTCCAGATAGGTGAATCAGAATTCAGATATCTTAACATTTTCCTTACACCCAAATTGAAACCTTATTTGATACCAATTACTTGCTGCTTTACGAAAGAATTAAATAGGATATTACTGTCTGGTCTAGTGTTCCAAACTCTATTTTTGGTAGAATTAATGCTGCAAAACTGAATATCTTTTTGAGGCTTGTATGAGTATGTGTGTATGTAACAGCAAGAAACTAAGAAAACTGCAAATCTAAAGAAAGTGGGAGCGCTTTGTATTTTTTTCAGATTTATAATTGGTCTGCACAAATTAAACATGATCACTTGGTCCCCAGAGAGAAAGGATTCCGAATTTATTAATACTGAATTTTCATTTTGTCAATCAAGAGTATTAATCTTCTCATGTGTAAGCTTTACTGATAAACTCTAAAAGATAGATTTGTGGAATTTAACACGTCTGGCTTAGAAAGACAGGATATACCTGAAAATCCCAAGTCACGGTTCACTGGATTCCCCAATATTTCTAAATATAGATTTTCCTCACAGCTTAAGACAACAGGTTTATGTGACTGGACACAGTCGGGAATAACATTTCTCCTGCATGTACAATCAAGATTTCATGACTACTCCACGTATAATCTTCCAAATTCAGACATTTACAGATATCTGCAGCTACGGCATTTTGTAAATCGCCTGACTAAAGAAGAGAAAATCTGTCGTGATGTAAATAAGAAATTTCTCCACGTCAGACAGACTTAAAACTTCCTGTATGTATTCAGTCCTAAGGTGTCAGGCATATAATGTTATGATACTCCGAGGTTGTTGTCTTAAACATGATGATGAATCATGGGATAAATAACAAAGTATTTTCAAGGTGTATTTCTATTAATATTCAGGAGCAGAATTAATTTTTTTTTTCATAGAACCTGTATTGCCCCTGCACACCCACACAAGATATTTCCCAACTTATCACCTATTTGTCCCAAATGTAAATCTGGTAAAGGTCTGGAAATGCACACGTTTTGGCATTTTATTCAAACCCAGACATTCTGGAGAGGTATTCATTCAACTATTCAGAAATATTAGGAACATGTTTAAATACGTCACCATCTCCCTGCACACTGAATTACGACTCAGACACAGTCCATGATGGTAGTGACCCTAACCAATTTAATGAAGAAATGTATTTTATTATCACCGGAGGTTACAACTACAAACATGTGGCTGACATGAGTCTCTAATCTTTCCCCACTGAAAAAGCTGGGACATGCTAAATGTAGGATAATGTTATCGTTTGTTCAAATTCCTCTTTTTCCTTTGCTTTATAGAACACAAACTGTGTGTGTGTGTGTGTGTGTGTGTGTGTGTGTGTGTGTGTGTGTGTGTGTATGGACATATTTCATATGACATTGTCGGGACACACCATCCTCTACAGGAATAAAAGCCAGTTACTGCATAGTCACTGATTGACAATTCCATCAAATATAGATATGTGCTTTCAAGCCAGAGTTTCACTTCAACTGCAATGGGATATTTAGCACTAATAAAAGCTCCTTTACAACAATGAAGTTGCTCAATTCGGAATATGACCTAAAAATGTTTAAATCTCCCCACAACCTCATTCACATCTCATTACAAAATAACAATGTATAAGTTATAGAGTAATATTTTTTACTCAAATAAGAAGAAAATAGATTTTTTGGATACATTTATCATGTTCCCAAAGCATTTGCCTATGAGTGAAAGGCACATCAAAGAATGTCCCTATGGTATAAGAAACATGAGTGTAGGTCCTGGCATATTATCCAGTTTACACTGAGGTCCTGGGAAAATAAGCCATTCTCCTTTCTTTCTCCATGATTTTGAGAAATCTCCTGTGATGTTCAGAAAGAAAGTACATACACCAAAGCTGGTAAAGGGAATGAATTCAAAATCTGTATACTAATACTAAACACCATTAACCATTATCCTGCAACACTCAGAATGGAAACTATTTTAGGCTAATTCATTCAAAGTTTATTAATAAGTATAACTGCAATGGCCCAGGCCACCAGCCCTGTAGAACTTAATTAAGTGTCCCCATTAATCTAATCTTTACAGGAACTTCATTCCTCTACACAAACATTGAGTTCATGTGAGGTTTTAGGACTTTATAAAGCACTGGTATTGATATGTACTAAGATGGGATGCTTTATTTGCATCAGTACACATTCATCAAAATCCTTTTTTCACATATCCCATCCTGCTCTCCTATGAGACACACAATCAAAGGTGTGAGCAAAGATTAGGGTCAGAGCACAGGGTCACCATTTATCCAGTGCCCTCGGAGCAGTTTTGGGAATTAAAGACCTTGCTCACACTGAAATGATTATACTGTCAGGCACAGGATTTGAAGTGGGGACTGTCTAGACATGACCACAGACTCCTATACTCAGTATGGTCAATTTAGTAATATTATCTGCCCTAGCTTTTCAAAACATGCTCAGCTTTTCATTAAGGAAACGTATTTCCAAAACATGGCATTCTAATCATGCCGAGCATGGAATTAATATGAATGGTTGTTCTTGTGGGACACACACATCTCTGTATCAGGTACATTTGCTGTTCCCTGCTCTGCATACAGTATCTCCTAGCACTGTCATCTTCTTCTGGTTTTTAGTTACTTTGAAACAAACTGAAAAACCTGCATGACAGAAATAGTCATAAATAGTGGTCAAAAGAACAGCATGAACCAAAAATGCTGTGACTGTAGACAGCCATCTGATGTGACACATAAGCTGAACACAAAAGACAGGTTAAAACAAAGATGAATGATCTGTGAATATCGCAGCAGTGTGGACACAAATCATAGCATCACACTACATTGCGCTGGCTGTAAGTTAGATTGAATAGTATATATCATATTTTCGTAGCATGTTTCTGATTCACAGTCCTCTCATTTTTCTGCTGTGTGAGTTTTACAGGTAATTACGGGACCGACCAAAGCAATGTAAATCAGAGAATGCTGGCGGGGGTCAGAAAAAAAAACATAATTGCTGATAGTCAGCTTTACAGTGTGAACATTACTCACACTGTACAAAGTCAAGTCCAGTTTATTTACTTCAATACCCAAAGTGCATGACATCAAACTGTAGGCTACTCAGTAGTTTGGCATAATTTCAAATATGATTTCCAATGACTTATCCATTCAGGCACAAAATAGATTGAATCATATTACAGTCAAAGATTCAACTGCAGGCCAGTACAGCTGCTCCTCACTTAACGACCTACCCGTTTAATGACTGCGCGGACTTTCGACCAGCTCTCCGACCATTTATAAATAAACTAAAAATGTATAAATGGTGCAGAAGTCACATTAAAACAATATCTAAGAAGGTTGATGTCATATACGGCAGTTAAATGATGTTGCGCATTTACTATATGCTTCACGGGAGACACGGCGAAACCTTGAAACGGTCTTGCTCGATAAGGTGTACGTACACTGTATGTGCAGGTTGTTGTTGCCTGTTGTTGGCACTCTTTAAAACATAGTTAAAGTTCAGTGAAGCCTCCATGGCCATTTCACAGTTGACACAAACCCATTACCAGTACAGTGTGCTTGAAATATCGGTAAGGGACGGCTCCTCGCTTATTGACCAATTTGCTTAACGACATAGTCGTAGGAACGGAACTCGTCGTTAAGTGAGGAGTAGCTGTATTCATGAGTCTGATTCAACCTTTGTTATATGGTAGTCTTGTATACTCTCCTGATAAAGAGTCAAGTTATTTGAAATGGTAGAGGAAACAGTCACAATATCTCCCTAGCAAACAAACAAAAAAAAAACAATCTACAATGAAGCACATAACAGAGACCCAGAGTGTCACCTCATCTCCATGTACAGTACACAAACAAGCTGAACTATCACACAAGCATTTAACCCACTCCTTCCATATTAATTATCCATTACACTCCCATCTCAGTATGGATGTCACAAAGGTTGCCTGGTACGCCGAATGGTTTCCTTACTCATTACAGGTCACATGGTTCTATGTATTCAACCTAGCATTGATAGGTAGAGAATAGATCTCAACTGGCAGCAAGAGAGATGCTTTTGCAGCCACCAAGTTAACCAGCGTAATTTCAGTTCTGCTGAAGGAATCAAATGGTATCGATTCATGTCTATTTGCCCTCCACCCCTACCCCCAATGTTGCTGTGCCTCTTCAGAACCCCTGGTTACAAAGTATTATAGGAAACTGAGAAAAAAAATCACTAACACCAGATCCATAATTAAAGATAACAAACGAGTAATGCTCAAATAAAATAGGACATCATTGAAAAGTAACACTGAAGAGAACTTTTTGAATGCATGCATGGGAATATTTTGCAAATCAAACCTTTGCCACTCTATCCGAGACCACAGATCTTCTTCCAAACAACCTGTTACAGGAATTATGCATTGAGTGGGCTGACAACTGAATTGCATAGTCTGAACACCTAAAGTCTTGGACGTGTTAGAGTTGGACCAAATGTGAACTTTAATACAGGTAGCATGAAGTGTAGGGAGTGGAGGAAACAGCAGGGAATGGAAAACAGATATGAGAAAAACACTATTAACAAAGTGAGTCACACCCAAGATAGTAAGAAGTGGGCAAGAGGATAAGGTGGTGCAGGCGTGACGTGGAGCTTAGTACTACACCTTTCTGCAGACTCATATCCACCATGCGTGGTTCAGCAAGCTCCAGGAAGAAGTTCTTGTTTTTTTCATATTCCTCATCATCTATGATTTTCACCTGAATCAATTTGCTGCAACAGAAGAGAGGCAGAGCAGAAACGAAGATGTCAAAAAGGGAAAAACAGGAAGAGGATGGAACAGAATAGTTATTAGAAAGGAAAAACAGGATATCTGAAGAATGCAAGTATTTATCTGCCATAGCGAAAATCTAAATATATGTATAATGAAACTTGAGCAAGCTATAAATTAACAGTTCTTCGGTTGAACAAGAATAGTAAGCAATATAAGAAAATTATATTTTAGAATTAGTCTAGAATCACATCCATTATTGACACCAGTGGAAAACACATTTTTCTCATAATTTAAGTAGTTTTTCCAGAGTATCTCCTAATGAGCACCATTAAAAATTACTCGAAAATACTCTGTGGTTTACGAAATACTGATCACATCACTCAGTCCGTTGAAAAAGACATCCATCTCCTTTGACGTATCTTGGCAACTGAGTGGTCTAGCCTCTCTTAAAATGTTTCCCAATAACACACAGTATAATGATCCACCTGTCCAATGCTGCTACAGATTGTTCAGAAATCACACGAACAAGTGTCCAGATCTGTTTTCCTGGTCAGAGTTTTATGTGATGCTGTAAAATTTACATAACAACAAAGAAACACCCCTGCAACAGTGGAAAAAGTATAAAATGTGAACACATTTTATGAGCAAGTCCTGCAGTTTAGAACAAAGTACGTAACTTAATGTAACACATCCCATCTCTGCAATTTCCTTCACTATTAAGTTATATCTAGCAACTTACAATGTAGAGCTGACAAGAAAGCATCACAAAATATAGTTATAATAAAAACAGGGTGAATTATAGTGGATTGGTTTGAATACTCCAGTGTCTCACCAACAGAATTACAAAGTGCGGGCTTACATAAAATGCAACTAACTCAGCCCATTTCAAAAACTTATTTTAAAAATGTATCATTTTTAAGGCCAATTGAAACAAGACATTGTTAGAGTGGTAGTGAGAAAAAATGGTGGAAAGTCATAATTAAAATATGCATTTTCTCATTTTCATTCTGATACAGCACACATGGTTGTTTCAATACTTCTCACTATTAAACCGTCAAATGCTTAGCTCTGCTGTTGATGAAGTCTCACTGCGAATAATACAGAAACAACTGGAATAATACAAGTTATAAGGCCTGAGAAGACATTCTTAACTACTCTATGGAGTTTCCTGTATTTCTGTCTCATGACTCTTAAACTGTATTCTCAACTAACACACAGTCTGCTGGGAAATTCCTTTAATTAAACAAACCTGGTTTCAGTCAGAGAGCAAATGAATTACGCACCCCCACCGCACTCATTAATTCTCTGATTATTAATCTCTTCTAGCAGTCATTAAAAAGGTAGCAAATATATTTGTCATCTGCATATGAGAATCTAACAAAATCAATCTTGTTTTGCATTTCTGTGCAATTAATTGAAAATGCGCATAACTAAATAAAACTATGACAAAACACTGAGGGGAAAAAAAAACCATAGTATCAAGACTAAAACATATATATATAATTTTACATATGTCTGTTGTAGTACCTACAGCCAATCAAGCCTCTGCTCCGTCATACTCCCTGGCCACGCTCTCCTGAATTTTAGCACATCTATACCCCGTAAACGAATTCCTGGTTAAGTACGTATATCAGGGATTTGTTTATAGTCACATCTTTGTCAGGTATAGTGTGTTTTCCAAATGTAATGAGCATTTAGTTCCTGCATAACTGATTTGTGTGTATGGGATCTGTCTGAGCTACTGTTGCGGTCAAAAATATTGGCACCGCTGCAGTTTTCTTTTTTTTTTTTCAGATAATGCACCAATTCTTCCACAAAAATGTGGACATTGCAAATATTTTGATGCATTATGTGAATTGGAACAGCACAAAAAAACAAGAAAGAAAGTCAGATGTAATCTTATTTCACACAGAAGTCAGAAATTGTTTTTGACACAGTTACCAACATTTTTGTGAAAGAATCTGAAATAACTGCAGAGGTGCCAAAATTTTTGGCCACAGCTGTACCTGTGTTCTTGCTTTTGACTTGTGTTTTTGGATTTTAGTGATTTTTCTCCGTGATGTATCTACTGTTTTGTATCTTCTGCCTGTGTTCCTGATTGCAGATTTTCGTTTGGATTTGGTTTTCTCCATGCCTGACCTATGAAATACTGCTTGTGTTTGAATTACAACTTATCAGACTATGTTTTGGAAATAAACCCTGCAGTTCTGCGACCGGATCATCTCTTTATTATACATTACATAGAAAAACAAAATGAATAAGAAATTAAAATTTCAGGAAACTGTACAGACAAGGCCTTGAGGCAACAAATTATTTTCTAAGACTTACATTTCCTTTATACATTCTAATTAGCCTCAATATGTAATGAAGAAAAAGATGACCTGTGCCTCAAAGATGCTGAACTGAAGGCGACACCCGATTTATGTGTCTTGATATAAAATCATGAGTAATACGGTATTCTTACAAAGGCACTGGGTTCCTAAATGAAATAAATCCATATCCTAACTGGAGAGGATTGACTACATGTGCTTTTTCAGCCATACAGTCCTGCATATCCTTCAATCCAGATGCCACAGTGCTGAGTATGATTAAACACGAGAGGAATTTGCCTTTCTAAGTGATATGCCTACACCCCGTACACACTTGAGTTTCACATCTGATATATCTGAGTATTCCTGGGAACTCCTGTCATTATGGATACATATCGTGTTTAGCTCTCATCTCCTGCAGCACACAGCACCGCGTTCCCTTTCCATATCACACCCGTTCATTTGAAAGCTAATACATTGTCGAATTTCAGTTTGTACAGCCTTCTAATGCAACAAAAACTGTAAAATATTAATCTGTGTGCGAGGCTGCAAAAGGGTCAGCCACGGAGATAATCCTGCCAAAAGATCGGCGATTATTATGAACGTTCTCAAAGTAAAACTTCTTAAGAGTCAAAGGTCATTTTAAACTCAATATCTTAAACCATTGTTTTAGAATGCCATTATATGGTATGCATGCTTTAACTGTCAGCATACACTTTAGTAGCAGAAAGATTTGCTCCAGGCAGGATGGCAAACGTAGTCATATGGCACACACAGGAAGAAGGAACAGGAACATTACTTTGGCGCAGGAGGGGAGACAGGTGAATAAGAACCAGGGAGGAGGAATGAAAACGAAACAAAGACATTATGGCAACAGAAGGGTGGAAAACACACATCCTTCCATCTTCTGCGTATCCAGGAAGGAATCATAAAGGGGCCTGGAACCTGAATTAGGCAGCATACGGCACAAAGGAGGGGTTACCAGTACATGTACACGAGAATCCAAACTAGGGGCAATTTAGAGATGCCAATCAGTCTGTGGGTTTTTGGAGTATGGGAAGAGGCTGGAGTACCCAAAGGAAATCCGGGCAACATGGGATTCAAAGGCCAAACGTTGGAGATGTGCCATTTTAGACACATTGCTTGGCGGGCTAGAGAAACCGAAAATTCAAAGTTATGTGAAGGTTGGGAATAAGACATAAGCAAACTGAATAAATGTGCTTCTCAGCTGACTTTGGCCCACCCCAAAAGGTCCATACCCCCACCTCCATGTTATAGATTGCTGTGTTTTTCTTGAAAGCAGTGCATAATTTCAGAAACTTCATGAAGACTACATGACCTTTCAATACACTAAAGACGTTTTTACTGAAAATCAAGACTGATTAAAAAATTAAAGAAGATGAACTGAGGAGTTGACATGCAGTAATACATTTTCTTTTGAGGAACCTTTTAAACTACATATTTCAGAAAAATACAACTTGCATTATATTTAAACACTTGTTACATACATAGTTTTGACTATTTTGTGTATTTGTGAAGGATTTTCTCTAAATAGACTAAAAACTGGAAACAAATAGCATATAACTTGTACAGACATCTGTTAAACTTATATTTTTCAGGTGGAAAAAAAGGAGTTGAGGTTTTGGTACAAATATCTATGAAGATATTAGTTCATAAACATGCTTGTCTAGTAAGAACAGTTATCAGTTGCTTTGGTAATGATAACTAATAATTATAAGAAAGTATAATTCTGCATCAAAAAGTCTGATGAATGCAAGTACTCACCTTAATGCAGGTACCTTTCTCATGTTTAATTCTTACTCAGTCATTATATATATGAGAGTAAGTTAAGGACTTGCAAACTGATTAGATTTTCATATATTTTATTTGGCAGGGCACCGAATTTAGGTGACATTCATGAAAGGCTTTTCCAGGAAACAAGTCGTTTGTAGAAGATCAGTGATGCTTTTGTATAACAGGGGAGGTCATTCTCATTTTCCTCTCCGTCATACTACTTGCATACACTGATCAGTAGTCTCAACAGGAAAAAGTATGCAAGCAGCTATATTATTTAGCATTTTTGTTATTGGTAGTTAAAATGACGGCTACACTGTTGCCTCAAACCTCTAGGGTTGGGGGTTCAAATCCAGCCCCTGCTCCCAATGTGTGGAATGTGCCTGCTTTCCATATGATGTGCTCACTGACTTTGGATACCCAGGTTTCTTGATGGTATGGCATCCTGTCCAGAGTACTGATGTGTGCTCTCTGGGACCAGCTCCAGGCTACCAATAGCCTTGTCATGGATAAGTAACTATAAGGTGAATGACAGTTAACATTTATTACTGTGAATATATTTCAACTTGCACTTCTTCTTGGGGTCTGTGTGCCAGATCCAGGTCTCTGGCCTGGTCAGCTCTATATAACTAATTCAACTCTTCTCTCCAAATCCGAAAGCATCTTGAAATAAACTTTCGTAGAACCATGTTATTCTTAACAATACATAATATGAACGTAAAATGATTCTGAAGAGTCTCTTATGCTGCCTGGGATCGGCTCCAGGCCCCCAACTATAACAGGTCCTATTCTGATAAAATGCAGTCCTTTTTTTTTATATTAAATTACCGTAATTACATGTTAACATGCTAGATACAGCATATTAACACGTGTACAGTAGCTCGGCAAAAAACTATTGCTGCGTTTTAATATTAAAACAATTTTATATTGCAGTGTAACACGAGTGAGATTCTGTATATACCGCATTAAAATAACAGCGACAGACTATACAAACACCACCAATTTAGGTACCTGTAAAAGTTAACTTGCTGTGAGCAGCTAGTGCATCTGAAATAAGGCAGAACCATACTTAATTAGCACAAGAGTAGCATACAACTACTTATTATTATGTTTTAGAAAACTACAACTGGCATGAATTAACAGACTATTTGTGAAACATCATTCGCTGCAATGTCCAGAACTGGTAATTAAAACAGAAAACCTAAGATGCACTATAATTATAAAATATATAATTTGGTGTTTCCTTGTAATTTTCCTATAATTAACTACATGCAACAAAAGTCAGGATTATACTTTTCCAAGCATACACAAACAGACAGGTTAAAATCACTACTACAGATGTCCTCTGAAACAAACAAGCAGTGACGTTTGAAATGGAGACTGGCTCAGAATATTGCTTTAACAGTCTACAAAACAAAGAAATTCATTTGCATTCCCAATTTCATCGAGTTCTAAAATCCTCAGCCACTTAAGTCTTGATTCTCAGCAGATTAAATATTCACTATACCTTGTTTTTATATTGGTGGGTATAGTAACCTCGCAACTACATGGTTGGGGGTTCAAACCCCACCCTGAATACTTTTAGTTTGCATGTTCTCCCTGTGTTTATGGGTTTCCTCTGGGTACTCCAGTTTCCTCCTGCAGTCCAACAACATGTGATTTAGGCTGATTGGCGTTTCTAAAAAAAAAATTGACCATGGTTTATGAGTGTCTCCAAGCTTGTGCCCTAAGGCTGCCTGGGATAGGCTCCAGACAATCCTGCAAGTGGTTTGTAAAATGGATAGATGTTTATAGGCATTAATTTGCTCAATAAAAAAAAAAAACTTCAGAACACATAATTTGGGATATTTTCAATACTGTACCATTTGTCTTGTGCCGTGAAGTTGTGCCATATAACGGTAACAAAATTGCTGTGATTGAAATGAAATGTGACATGCGCAAAATTTCGTTGATATTTTAATATGGGCAGATCCACTTAAGCAGCCTTTTAATTATTAGGCTTTCTGGTGCTCTGCCAAGAGCAACTGCTAGTCCCCACCCATTGACTATGTAGGTAAAAGGCAGCTGTCAGCATTTAACTGCGAAGAGTTGAGGAACAAATCCCCATGGATCTACAGTTATGGGGCCCTGAGCACAGTTTTCACTGCTCTCATGAGACCAATCAAGCAAAAGAACAGAAGGAGCAATCGTGGATGCACAGAATGGAGTTAATATTAGAGGACAGGAGTGGGCAAGATAGACAGGATAGGAAAACCCAGAATACCGGTATGTGTGCTGAAAACAGCAAAGCTTCGACGTGGAATTTTGATGAAGCAAGCAACTTTTTCAACCGTGGTTATTTATAAAAGCTGGAAGGAATTTACAGCTTTGAGAGTCCCTGATCTTCCAAGTTCATAATGCATATGGAATCTAGTGGTGGACTGGCAGATGAAATTTTGCATATTGCACAGATGTGAATACTTCTTCATTAAAGTTATATATATATATTTATTCATCCATATGGGAAAATTGGACATCTCTTCCCATATCACTCTTCATATACAGGTGAAAGCAGGTTTTGGGGTCAGAGCATAGGTACACCCAGCATCTTTGAGCAATTAAGGTTTAAGGGCTTTCTGAAGGCCCCAATAGTTATATGGTCACTCTACTGGCCATGGGATTCAAATCAGTAACCTTCTGGACACAAGCACAGAGTCCTAACCCATAGAGCCATACAGCACTGCAAGGCACCTCAATTGAGATGAACCTGTGAGGATAGTCACATAATGAGAGCAATACCAGGAACACCTGAGCATTCTCATATGTACATTATACTGTTTGTACTCTTTTTCTGGCTTTTTTTGTAGAAAAACTCATGTGTTCAAATCCTGTGGCCACTAGAGTTATCATATCACTGACGGCCCTTTACCCCAACTGGTAAACTAGTGCTGGACATTTTCTGACCTGACCCAACAAGTTATTCACCCCTGTATATGTATGCATGTTTGTGTCTCTCAGGAGGGCAAAATGAGACGTGAAAAACCTACTCAATAATGCATTTGTATTCCTTCTGATGTCTGTACCTCCATTTCCCCTCTGAGACTCACAAAGTTTATCTAGAGTAGGACAATGACTGTGACTTGTGTCACCATCAGTTACTCACTGAATTTCCTGCATGTTTGAAAGACCAGCATTTGCATAGTGAGGTACTTCAGAAGAGTTTCAGATTGCTTTTACATGGTAGTAACCTAAGGTCGAAAGTCCTTTAAAGAATTTATACGTATGTTTGTAAGTAAAAGAAAAGTTGCACAAGGATGCCACCTGTCACGTCAGCTGTGGGCACGGGGTTCAGTAGTCTGGGCCAAAGTCTATATTTAGGGTTTATGTTGAACAGTGACAGCTGTGGGCTGAAGCAGGCAGGAGTCAGCATGCTTTAAGAATAACACCATCGCTAATTAATGGGGGAGGGAGAGCACTTTGAGGCAGAATGAATTATGAAATCCAAGAGGTAACATGGCTGGCAGCAGTGCTAGAGACTAGAGAAGCTGTCATTGTATGTGACACATTTCATACCAAACCGACTTCATCATACCTGCTCATCCTTTATCACCGTTTGCATGCGATGCATTAATCAGGATTCGGCGAACCACCGTTCATAGTAAAGTGAAACAATTGGTACATATTATTTCACTGGCACTCAGTATGCATCATTTTGCATGTATTAACCATTTATATTTGCTTCTTGCCATTTGCAACAACTGAGCTTAAATCACAATGCCGATTTATTCCTGTCCAGCTATACAGAATGACAATAAAGTGGCTACCTAGTCAACAATGTATGTGTGTATGGAACATACGTACTGAGGTCAAAAGCCACCCAAGAAACAAATACACAACAGCGATTAAAAAAACTGTGGCAGAGAGAAAATGCATGATCTATAAATAGGACAGAATATGGAGGTTCTGAAGTGGGTGTAGGAGTGTGTTTGTATAGCGACGTGTGAAACCAGTAAACGAACTGCTGCACTCCAGAGATTAATGCCATTTCCCGCAAAAACAAAATGCTCTACAACGAACATTAGTGGAGACATAAATCCTTTCATTTCAAGGTACTTCTGATAAAATCATCAATTAACAACTAAAATGTAAATTTCAACTGTAATTGTAACAAACTAACTTGTAATTCAAGGTGTTTCCAAGCGAGGATGAATGCCTGAGACATTGAAGGAAAAATTTAATGTGTTGCTCTCTTAAAAAATCTTGCGATTTTTTTTAACAGTCAAATCATATAAATGTTATATCATCATTTGCTACTTGGCTGTGTTATGATTCTTTTAAATAACTCTCCGAGGACATCACATCTGACCATATGTTCAGTTACCACTGTATTATAGCCAAGCTGTCCCTGATTAGCTTATCAGAATATTTTTTTTGCAAAGTACAGGTGCTTGCTGCATCAAAAGTGAGCCAATTTTTTTATTCAAATGATTTTTCACTGCATAAACTGGACCACTGTCACACTACCATTATACACCTCACTGTTGCCCCTAAATTTTGGCAGAACTGACCTTGCTTCTGGCCTGCTGTGCCACGGATAAAAACATAGAGAATGACTTTGTCTCCCTGGTCTTTCACACTACTTCTCATTGCCGTTGTACCAGGCAAGCTGGTTGGGAAATTCAGGGAATTCAGCCTCAATAAAGTCTCCATCTACAACTGGGTTCTGGACATCCTGGCAGATGGACAAGAACAAAACTTCAAACACCTCTGATCCTCAACATGGGGACACCCCAGAGCTGCAGCCTGAGTCCAGATCAGTACTACCTGCTGTATTCGTGACTGTGCAAACAAATTCAGTAGCAACTACATCAACAAGTTTGCTGTTGACCCCACAGTAATTGTTCTCATCACTAACAATGATGAATCCTCATACAGTGATGCTAGAACAACAACCTCACTCTCTCTCTCCTAGCTTCACATCCAGAGCTATTTCAGGGTCCAATGCAATGAAGAAGGGATCCAACTGACGTGTTTCTTGCCTGATGTTGAAGACTTACACACTCACACACACACAAAGGGCAATTCTGTAGTGCAGCCAATCAGCCTAGCAAACACGTCTTTGGACTGCAAATCTCAGACAGTTTGATGTGGATGGAGATCATGAAAGCCTGTCAGCACCTTCACTTCTTGAACTACGTAGTGAAGTGGGGGATGAACAAGACCACAGTAACCAACTTCAATTTCAGTACCATTCTGAGCGCTATCACGGTATGACACTATGGTATGGACAGAAATACTATATGGAGGGTTATGAGGTCAGCCCAGAAGATCTCTGGGACCAAACTGTCATCCATCGACCAAGTACAGATCAACAGCTCCCGAAACAAAGGGACGCAAACCGCCCAAGCAAAGAGTTCAACCCAGGAGTCTGGTAGGAACCTTTACAGCATCAGAACACTGTCTAACACATTCAGAAGTAGTTTCTTCCACCTAGCTGTCCACATAATGTGTAGATAACTGCTAAAATATTAGGGCCATAGGGAAAACATGCAACCCCCATACACACATGACAGGTGTGAGATTCAAACCGCACAAACCGCACATCCATTTTCCAACTGATTATCCTGGTCAGAGGGGTTTGAAGCCTTTCCCAGGCAGCAAAGGACATAAGGCTGGGGTCCATTATAGACTGGGTGCCAGACCGTTATAAGTCATTTACATACACACACTATGGGCAATTGAGAGAAAACACTTAGCCTAACTGCAGGAGCAAAGTCATAGGAGGCAGAGAGAACATGAGAATATACAACCTTCAAACATGGAGAGCAGAGGAGGGATTCAAACCCTCTATCTCTGAATGTGTGAGGCAACCGCATCACCCACCAAGCCATTGTGCCAGCCAAACAGAACATATTCATTATGAGACTAGTTTTGTTTGTTAGATCTGGAAGTGTTATTGATCAAAATGTATCATTTACGCTTAATTACCATAATAATTATTTTATGAGGATTATTTTCTGTTATGGAAGAGGAGAAAATAACTCATGTAACTGCAGGCCAGGGACAGAGAAAAACAGAAGAAAGGACATAGCACCCACACTTGTCAGCTGGGATCGAAATGTTTAAAGGAATGCTATGAATAATAGACTTTGCAAGTGCACAAAAAGGCACTTGGAAGCAGATTCATCTGCAGAAATCAACATACTGCATGTCATCCAAAATGCAATGCTGCAAACACACATGCCCTTTGTCACAAAGTAGCTGCAGCATTGTACATAAAGCACTATCCAGAGAAGAGACATAGAGTGCATGACAGTGGCACAATATTTGCGTGTACTCTATGATTTGCACGAGTTAGACAGATAACCCACCCATTTCAATACCTGCTTATCCAATGCAGGGCTGCAAAAAGCCTTCAGCCTACCCTGCAGGCACAGGCACAGCGTAGATTCAGGCCAATACAGAGCATGTATTCACTACAGACAATTCAGAGACACCAAACCAAATGAACTGCAAGTCTCACGACTGTATTTTTCTAGGGTTCCTGGACACACATGGAGAATTTATAAACACACACGCACACACACAGCCAGTGCAGGAATCAAACACACAACTCTGGAGGGCTGAGGTTGCAATACTACCCATGATAAATACAGAGTAAAAAACATGGGTGTTGAGAACAGATCCAGCACAGTGCTAGGTTGGGCATCAAGATCAGGAATTATAATATTGAATCAATAAACAAAACAAATTTGTTTTCTGTTATCAGCAATTAGGCACGTGAATAATTAGACGTATCATCTGACTCGATCCAGGTTGAGCCATACATTTCATCTTATGTATACTTAAAACAATACGCTTGAATATACTAAATTAATATTAATCATGATCATTCAGTTGACATTGCAAGCAGGATCTTGGTCTAGTTTATCTGCTTATTAATAGGGTTTGCAAACCAGAACTAGAAAGTAAAGAATATGGCAAAACTGTACAACAAAATGGTGAGAGATTTTATTATGCGTCTGTGTCATGGATGTATGATTACATTTTCTGTAAAAATCTTTATTAATACTAATAATAAGGTTTCAAATGATAAATGATATGATGTACCTGATTTTCAAAACATTCTTTCATTTCCTCGGTAGATGTTTATTAACCCCATCATGTCCACCAATTCACACTTAAATTTAAATATCTGTATGAAATATCACTTTAAAATCACCTGCACAACAGCTTCTGGGAAGACTGAGGAAGAAGAACATGGCCATGTGTAACCACTGGCTATACAGAAGCTCAACAAAAGTATATAGTAACAACTGAAAGATCGAAGTAATGCTTCAATATAGTAAATTTTGAATATACTCAGTAAATAAAGGGGAATACTATAGTTAATACAATATTCTAACATATGAATAGAAAAACTAATGAGTCTAAGGAGAAATGAAGAGGAGTTTTCTCTGTCACACTGATTATACAAGCACTACATGCTAAAAATAAAGGCAACATGCAAATGATGAGGGTGAGTGAGTCTGTATGTCTGTTTTAAAATGCATTGACTAATATCGAAATACTTTAAAAAAAAAATCAACATAAAACAATTTTATTCCAAATAAAATAAAATTCAGGTACAGTCACATGCATAAAAATCACGTATGCACATACACAACGCCACAGAAGCCGAAGTCCAGGACAGGCTCCACAGTTGTCATGGTGATGCAGCCTCCTTCAGTTAGAGCAAAGCAATGGCATGACTTCCTAGAGGGACAGACCAGAGCATCCTCCCCCATCCAGATCCAACCACCCCCAAGCTCTTCTCCTTTATTTCTTTGTGTTACATTCTTATATCAATTTCTCCATTATAGTTTTCTTTTTAAATATCAATTCTTTTTATTTTGATTTCCAAATTCAGTTGAATCATAGTAAAATAGGCCCGTCTCAGTATTTTCACTAAAACACCTAGATTACCTTTGTGGATGACATAACTAACCAAATTTGTATTGTTTTAAAGAAAACATTTCTATTTTATTAAGTGTAATAAAAAAAAACAAGAACTGAAATATTCAGAAGTACTAATTTTGTGACAACCAGGAACCTAACATGGAGAGTTTTGGGTTTGAGTCCCGTAATGAACATTAAAGATACCAATAGTGCATGTCCTCCTACCTTATCTTGTTAAACTTACACTAATATACATATATAACTTTTTTGGTAAATCTTGACATCATTGTGTTTGAGATATAACATCTAATTTTTCCTTACATTTCACATCTATAAGCCATTTAGCCCATTGTCCTTTGACCAGCTGTTGTAAAACTTATTAACACTGCAAGGTTTACCTGCTGCACACCCAGCCCCCTGAAATTGACTCCCCTGTATACTATTCCTACAGGTTTCCCTGCTTGCTGGTTATGCCCAGCTCTTATCCAATGTGATCCTTAAAGATTTGCCAACAACTATAACAGCACTTCAAACCAAGCTTGACAATACCCTCCCTAAACTCCTACAACCACCATGTTGGTTCATGAAAGTCATAATTTTTAATTTGCCATGGTTATATAATCCCATCTCCAATTTACATTGAGAAGTTGGAAAAAAGTCCCCTGGGTTTTTTGTTTCTCATCACGTGAATTAAATTCAACAATCATATGTTCAAAGAGGAGCCTCTCACAGAAATGTGACCTGGCCATTTCTCCCACTTACCTCTAAGCCTATCACAAATGAAAGGTATCCTGAAGAGCAATGTCTAGTAGACTAAGGAGTCCACTGCCTACACGCCTTGACAGATGATAAAAGAAATGTCACAGGATCTTAAAATGCAAGGGAAATTAAAATCATAGCCCATTTTCAAGCCGGAACAAAAGCACCATAAGGTAACTTTGAACGTTATAGAAAAAAATGAACATCTTCTCTTGTATATAAACACCCACACACGTGCAAAACTCCTGCACTCACATAAAAATCTCCACTAGGAAGTAAAGACTCTCGATCCACATTGGGTCACAGGGGAACATTCTGAGCTCTTTAGGGCTGGGTATTCTTAAAAAGGCATCTGAACTACCCAAAGTCAAAACAGCGTCGAACATGTCACTTGAGACAAACAACAACATACTTCAAAAGATGCAAAAAGGCATTGTACAGTTTACCCTACAACAAAAGATGGCGACCATTCATTTTGATCAAGTATTCTATTAGTATTAGTATTATTATTAGTAATCATGGTGATCCCTTTATGTTTAAGACAGTAGAATGTCCTAGCAGCAGATTTGGTGCAGAATTAATTGGACTTCATTTAACAACTGAGAAATTGCTCAGAACAAGTGATGGGACAAATGAGGCTTCAAAACCCGTGGTGGGTGGGAGCATTGCCAGCATTGAGTGGTGGTTCAGGATACTCCCACACACCATGGGATATGAAGCCTCATTTAGCACTAGCATTGATTGGTTAGTTCAGGATACTCCCACACACCATGGGTTTTGAAGCCTCATTTGTCCGATTACTACTCAGAACACATTCTGTTCATAGAGGTAAATAACCAAGGACACAGAAATAATGAACAAGAGATAAAATGATAATTCCATGACCTTCCATGACCATTAATAGTTAAGATTCTAAATAATGAAATAATTTGTGTCTGGTCCTTAAAGTGTCATATACTTCAGGACCACTTCTGTGGTGACATCACCACCCAAATATTCAGACATCAGGCATCAATATTTTCTAGCAGAGCAGCCAAAATTATGCTTTCAATTTATCATGAAATCCATCATTACCACCTACGGTATCTCACCCCCACTATTACTCACTTCAACATTAACAACTACATATTTACCAAGGTTTGATTTGTCACATAAAGAGAAGCTCCTTTTTGCACGAAAGCAGCTGTAGAATTTGAACATTGGATTATACAGGCTAATCTTATTAATGATTGTGTCCTTTACCTTCTTTTCCAAATCAAATAAAATCAAAAAATCAATTGTTTTATTCACAAAGTAGATTACTTTGTACATGCAAATTGTCTTGCTGCATTTGAGAATGCACAACAAAAAAGAAAAAAACGTACAAAATTCAACTGACAGATAAGGCAGCAAATCTAGTTCACAGTAACAATGTAGAAAAACTGCAGTACCAAATTAGAAGTACTTTAAATTTTCGTTCAGCCAGATGTTTAAAATAATGTTGTGAATGATGTAATCCTTCTGCATGTTCAGAATTTAGATATGACCTTTTACATACATGAGATTTGAAACTGGATACTGTATGTATACATAGGGAATTTGGAAACGTTACCAAATCAGTTGTATCAAATCAGTTTATGTACTGTATCTTATCATATTGTAGCGAAAAGTGAGTGACCAAGAACAGCAAAACAGCCTGCCTCACACTTGCTAAAAAAACATCTTTTTGAATAATGTTCTTTGAACTTTTGAGGTAAAAGTGGCAGTTCATGCTCAAAAACCCTCTAACGTGGCTGAATTAAAGCAATTCTGCAAACAAGAGTGGGCCAAAATTCCTCCACAGTGA
The DNA here is from genome assembly GCA_009936485.2 of Gymnarchus niloticus. NCBI lineage: Eukaryota > Metazoa > Chordata > Actinopteri > Osteoglossiformes > Gymnarchidae > Gymnarchus > Gymnarchus niloticus. Next base: position 9,720,323 of record JAACJT020000021.1, on the reverse strand, counting down.
ACGTGGTTGACTAAACTCCAGTAATCGGAAGTGTTTGGCATGCAGTCCCGTTATTGAGTTTAGGGGGCAACTACTTTTTCCCAACTGGTAATATACAGTACCGTGCAAAAGTCTTGAACTGGCAAAGAAAATGATGGTTATGTTCATGCTGCTGTAAAACAATGTATTTAGTCTATCAAGGCGTGTCACTTTTTACCAAAGCGATGTACAGAGAGGGAGATTCGTCACAGCATATGGCAGAAACATCATAGCATACTTTCAGATACTCGAACTTTTTAGATCAGAATCTGAGCTGAAAAGGTCACTGATTTGCAATGCTGTTCATAGGCAATTCATTTTCAGTAACTGAAGGTAAATTTTACATCAAAACTGAACTCTACAGTGAATAAAGAAACCTTACCAATACCTAGACATTCTGAAGAAAACTCTCTGTTAACCTGAGAATTTAGACAGCTGATCAGTTTCTTAGTATTAGAACTCAGCTGTTAATAACTGGAACTACGCCGAATGTTCTTCATTATTTGGGACTAGAATACATTTGTGGCACAGTGCTATTTTCCTAGTGGGAGCATGCAAGAAGGTCATACAGGATGTTATTACTTCTGGAGAGTTTTAATTTCCGCACCCAACAAGGAACACGCATAAGCCCCCACCTCTACACCCATTCTCCAAAAGACAGATAAACCAGAAAAGCAATTGCTTCAGTTTTTAAGTTTGTTTTTATGTTTTTGAACTCTTTTCCCCCCATGTAATTCATTTGATAATTCGTTGTTAATTTGACACCACTAATAAAATTCAAAAATTCAAAACTCTCCGACTTTTCAAATTCAGAGCTCGAGAGAGCTTTGCTATCAGTGATACCTCAACAAAATTACTGAGTCAAAGACTCTTCCTCCAAAGAAGATCATTTTTATCCAACAGCCATAACCTAGTGCAAGAAAAAGTTGTTGCAGGTATCTTATTGAATACAAATACAAAACCCATTGTGACCATGTACTGGGTAAGCAACATTGATACAGAGACAAGAAACTGGTGAGTGAGGATCCAAATGTGAAGTTCGATTTGAAGATCTAAGTCAAAAGCCAGGCGACACTAGATCAGGTACTAACAGAGTGCCAGGGAGAGAATCGAAAGCCACACGCCGGCGAAAACAGAACCAAAATGACCACTCAGCCGATAAATCAAGAGAGAGAGACAACAAGCTTAGAGTCATGCTGGTTTAAGTACCACGAGCTGCAGCACCATGCATTTGAACAAAATCAAGAATCATAACAGTCCCTTTTTGTATGCAGGACAGGATTAATGTTGGGTGAATCTGAGGTTTGTGAAGACGTGACAGATATGGAAGGATAAATGTAAAATACAAAAAACATTTACAATATTATGTACACATTACCATATTTTCTCTAAACTATACTAATTAAAATGTGATTCTCCTTAGTCGTTTGGTTTCCTAATTCACTTGAATGTCAGGAATTTCTTACTATAAATATATAAAATACAGAACCAAAAAAGGATTTATTTTCTTACTGAACCAGCAGTTTACCCATCTACAGAACAAAAAGTAGTTCTAAACTGGTATAAATGAAAATTACCACATAACCTATTTTGGCAAACAAATATAGGCATTAACCTATTTGCTACAAATACTAACAATAATTGAATAAAGACAAAAGATTAATAATGTAAATCAATCCTGTAGTCATTAAAGGCAAACATACAGGGGATGAACAGAAAACTTTAACTGTGAAGTGACTAAATCACAATTACAAACGCAGCTGTAAAAGTGAGTCATATTACATTGAATACCAGTTATCAGTATGTGATAGCTGACAATCAGCAGTAAAATATGTGAGTTTTCAAAGCAACGACAGAACTATCCTAGTGCCAAAGAAGCCTGAACTGCAGGTGCAACTGTAACTTCAGCACCTGCGGTCCAGCACTCCCAATCCCTTTAGTTCTGACCAGGGTTTTGCGTTTGCCCAGGTTTCCCTACTGTGTTTCCTGATTACCAGTGGTCATGCCCTGATTACCCTCATGTGTTCTTTCCCTATTTAAGTCAGCGGCTTGCCCTTGTTCCATGTCAAACGGTTGAAGACTATTGCCTAGTTCTCTGTCTGTGGTCCTTGCTGAGTTTCCTAGTCTCTATGTTCCTGGTTCTTGTAGCAGTTCCTTGCTTTGCTGCATCTGTAACTCTTGTCCCTTGTTCAGGGCTGAGCCTGGCGATTTCTTTGTCCCTTTTGTCTGCACATTTGAAGTACTCCACTCGCATCTGCATCCCTGAATCTGAGCTTGTCTGTCTGTGCCTACAAAGCGTGACAGCAATTGACTTGGGAAAAAAAAAACTACAAAACCATATAATGTGCGAAAGGAAACCGTCTCAAAAATTATAAGCACAGACGAAAAAGGAACAGTGGTTGCAAGTATGAGCTCACTGACAGGGTTAGACAGACACTTAACAGAATAGTTTCCAGACACCACAAAGGTGTGACCTCAGAAACGACCACAGAACTAAATCAACACCTCTGTGACCTAGTCTCAAGTAAAAACTCTACAAAGTGGTCAGCTCCACAAAACCAGCATTTTTGACTGGGCTGCCATTCAGAACCACTGGTAGCCAAAGCTCAAGAAAACATTCAAGGAAGAATGACATGGGTATGTCTAATTGCTGAGCGTCATCTGGCTGATCATTGACTCTCTTTTCCAAAATTTCATTACTCAGAAACATCAGTAACATTAACAGCCTGGTCAGTGAGATATTTTACAGTACAGTTTTTAGTAGTAAGTAACAACAATAGTTCTGTAGTGAATAACAATTCGACTCATCTTGGTTTTAGAATTTAGTAAGGAGCAACTATTATTGTTACCAAATGACATGGCATAATATCTTGCAAAACAAACTGAATATAAAATTTTAAAAATTAATATTACTGAATATTAGAAGTGCATTGAATATGTCTAAATCACTACAGTTTCTCTTCACCCTTTAAGACTGAAGGGAAACATGAGATCATATTCCTTATTAAAGATTTTAATAATAATTTTAATTAAGCACACTAAAAGTACATTACAATAGCCCTTGACTACTGCACTTCATATGTTAAAATCAGGAATCCTCAGTCCATTGTAACATGTATTAAACTACAGCATCTTGAAAATGCACAAAAGTTGTTTCCCCTAACAGAGAAAACAATTGTCAGGTTTATATTCTGAAAACTCAGAAAAGACTTAACTGGATCTGAAAAACAGAACTGGATTAAGAGTCCTGGACAAATTGTATTGCATACGATTATATAGTTCTATATCTGCACTGCAAATATCTCAATATGTCTAAAAATCTGAGAGTCCTTTTTATACTAGCTATTATCCATTAATATCATAATGTTAAATATAATGAGCATTCAGGTGTTACAAACATCATTTTAAGCAAAAGAATCACAACAGGGTTGTAAAGTGGGTACTACTGCTGCCTTGTAATGCAAGGGTTAGGGGTTTGAATGTCACCTCTGTTCTGTGTGTTAAGTTTGCAGGTTCTTCCTGCGCTCTGTGAGTTAGGTTAAGTGATGTCTTTAAACTGCCCAATGATGGACCAGTAACACATCCAGGGTCTACTGTTCCCTGTCTTTCCTGGCTTCGGGCTGACCACGACCCAGGAGTGCTGACGTAACAGCTTACTAGACCATCCTGTTATGCTGAGAACTATTATTGAGTTTACAGAACCAGAATAGATTACATGCTCTATTCATGTGGGAAGTTTTATTTATGTGTCAGCTGCATGGTCCTGTCAGTCCCATGACCTACTGATGGCATGTGAGACAAAGCCAAACGTGTGTTACTGCAAAGTCAGGATGAAAAACAGACCAAACATATACTCACTCACACCAAGAACCTTTTCATTATCAGAGTGAATTAATAACTACAGCATATGTATAGTATATGCCACTGGAAAGCTTGAAGACCCAGACAGAAGATGGGTCATTATGAAAAAATTTCTGTCTGTATGGTTGCCCTTCATCAGCTTAGACTTGATGGTACGTAGCAATAACAATGCTTATATTTGATACACAATGGGATCATATGTAAAAATGTGAGTCAAAAGTGTTCTGTATCGTTGAGCAATGAATGCTTTTTTAGTCTGTTTTGATCAACAAAAACATTTTCAGATTTTCATTTTAGATTTATTAATTGCAAAATGATTTGATTAAAAGCAATTTAAATGCATTTTAGGTAAACAGCAAATTGCTCAATTAATTCATTATGATGAAAAAATTATTAGCGGTAACGTAATTGGACAAACTTCTCAAAAGGATCTCAGCCCAGTTACATATTAGCTTTTGCTGTTTTGCTGTCTTGTCAACTAGCAAATTTTCTCTACCTGATACTAATCAAGAAAAAAAAAATTTAAATTAAGAAACATAAACAGGCTGCTTCTAATATGCAATACTATTAAATTAAATTTGATTTTCTAAACAAACCATACTAAATCCTATCCTATATCCTTGCTACTAAGGGCAATGAAACTAAAACATAGAAAAGTATAGTCCAGCCTTGTGCCCTATGCTGCCTGGGATAGGTTCCAGGCCCCTGTGAGCCTGTCCAGGATAAGCAGTGGGGGGATGGATGGATGCTCTCCATCCACCATGCAGGAAAATGGATGGATGGATGGATATAAAAGTGAAAAGCTGCTACAAAAAATCTGGGAAAAGTTTGAAGGAATGCATGATTGCCAAATCATAAATGGTCAAAAGAGGCCTTAAATAGAGTAAACTATGCTCGTGGCATTTCTTCCAGGAAGACTTCTGGCCTGAAAAAAAAAAACACCTGAATGGTCAACAGGGAGTGGATTAATGTAGAGATATGCTCCATCACTTAGACTTGAGCTAAGAGGATGACAGCAATCTTTCTGAGTGGTTAAGGGGAAAACAAAGCATTTACTCCTAATATATATGCTTGCAGTAATAAACAAAATATCAAAGTGTAGTTGACTATGCTATTTCACATTAACTTCAAAACCAGACACCCGTATTAACTATTATGTCTAATGTAATTCATTTTCTGCATGTATAATAACATGCTCAAGTTCTTCATCTCATCGTTTTTTAATGGTACAGTTCAATACATGCGGCTCAGTCTTAATAATGACGTACCACCAAATGCAGATATATATTTCATTGTGAAATCTGGTTCTGTTACCAATCTGACATTAAACTTGTAGTATATTGTAAATAACAACATCGATTACTAAAAGTACATAAATCATTTTTTTTTTCAAACCATGTCAATTCAGTGTAATTTTGAGAAAAATACAGTGCTCTACTAGGATGTATTTAATTCCAGTCAAACTGCCCCCTTTTTTTTTTGAGGGATCTTCTTCAGAGATGCAAAGATGCAAAGATACAATGATACAAAGATGTCATCATCAAAGATACAATGATACGAAGATGTCATCATCAGTGATACAATGATACGAAGATGTCATCATCAAAGATACAATGATACGAAGATGTCATCATCAGTGATACAATGATGCAAAGATGTCATCGTTAATGATACAATGATACAAAGATGTCATCAATGATACAACAGTCATTTAACCGTAATTTTACTCATTTATATTAGAAATCTCCAGCTGCAAACAGATTATAAGCACTAAAACAAACATTTATTGGCTTCAGAGAGAAACCACTACTTTTGTCAGTTATTCACCATTGTCCCACTGAAATAATATGAATATTCCAAAATGTAACCTTTTGTGATATGAATAAAAAGCCAAGAGTAAAACCTGTTACATGAAATTGAACAGCCTTAAATCCATTAAAAGTGGTTCTAGTTAAGGCATTTAACTCTGTGGTGAATTTCTCGTTGTTATTTATTCTATTACTAGGACATCACATTGCCTAACTATATCTCTTTCAACACACTTCTTGCAAATGCGAGATGTAGGTTTAACATTGTTGCCGAAAGATGAAGTACCAAGGTGCCAAATTCTGTATATCGTGTAATATATAGGTTCAAAAAGTTGAAGAACATGTTTGATGCAAGATTAGTACACCTTATAATGGAGAAGTACAAGATAGGTTGTACTTTTCAACAGCAAGACAATATCACCGTAAACCATGTGGAAAGGAAAAAAAAGAAAATGAACAGACATGAAATCTTCCAACTGCTGGGAGGAGGTCAAGAAAGAGCGCAGATATAATATTGAATAAGCCAGAAGCTCCATGTAGGCTACAAACCCATTTGGTGAATAATCAGGTAAATAAATTAACCTAAATAATAAGCTAAATAAGTTCATAAATTCCAGGCTTCACTCTGGGCTATAGTCTCACACCAGCATGGTTGTGGGTTTCATACTTCTGCTTCCTTGAACACGGTCAAGACTCACTGCAGCATTGTACTGCACTTAGGGAAAATGGAGGGATACATTTTCTCCTTCCTGTATAGGTAAATATGAAAAGAGTCTGAAATGACCTTAAATTCTAATACACAAGTTCCTATCATGACAACATTAATAATTTTTAAAGATCTAATAAGGAAGTTAGTCAACCTTCATCCTAGAATCATTATGAATCTTTCAGTGTTTCTGCCAGTTTGAGCTATTGCTTGCTCTCTGATGGGACCCAGTGTTTGCTCAAATTAAGTATGGAATGAGGTGATTCCAATGGTATGCTGATGCAAATCCAAAAGAAATGGAAAAAAAGCTGAGCTTCAACTGTTTAATTTTGAAAAAGATAAACCAAGAACTACAGTAATTGCATGATTGCACAGTGTATATACACCGATCAGCCGCAACGTTAGCACCACCCCCTAGTAGAACGATTGGCTCTTCACCACAGCCAGGTGGCACACCGATAAAGGTACAAATGAGAAAGGTAAAATAAAAGGACTGGCACGAGCTAAGCAGAAGCAAGTCTATTGACCACTCCAGGTCACTTGTCCATCCTGGCCAGCAGGATGATTGGTTCCAGCAGGATAAATCGCCTTGTCATGTTGTTAGGAGTGTGTGCGAATGGTTTGAGGAGCATGACAGTGACATCAGCTTACAAAAGTTGACAAATACAGCTCCTTAGTAGGTGGTGTGACCTCCTTGTGCTACCAATACTCCAGCTGTGCGGCAAGACATCGATTCAGTGAGGCCTCTGAACGTTTCCACAGGGATGCTGCACCATGCTGACACCAGAACTTCCCACAGAGCATCAAGAGTCCTTGGTGGTTCCCAATGCTGAACCAAGTTAATCTGACAGATGTTCAACAGGACTGACATCTGGTGAACACAGTGGCCAGGATGGAAAGCTGATCTCACTGTCATGCTCCTCACACCATTCGCAGACACTTCGAACGACATGGCAAAGCACTTTATCCTGCTGAAACCAACCTGTGCCATCAGGATAGTCACTCGTCACGAAGGGGTGGATCTGATTTGCCAGGATGGACAAGTGACCTGGAGTGGTCCATAGACTTGCTTCTGGTTACCTTGTGCCAGTCCTTTTATCTTGCCTTTTTCATTTGTACCTTTATCGGTGTGCCACCTGGCTGTGGTGAAGAGCCAATCGTTCTACTAGGGGGTGGTGCTAATGTTGCGGCTGATCGGTGTATATGTTTTCTGTGTAGCATATAAAGAGAAGTTTCACTATTAATAATTGTCAAGAGTGTGCATAACTACTGTTATTTATTGAAAAGCTGCTCAGTTATGACTGCCTCCTGACAAGTACAATATTCCATACTGATAAATGTTCATGTTTAGCTTAAATAAATCATATCTGCCCATTTAAGGTTTACTGGCAGCATAAAATATACCTGCACTAGGAGACCAACGAATACAAAAAAATATGGAAAAACGTGTGCATGTCTGTGTAGTGTATGTAGTTGTGACAAATCAAAGGATCAGGCACCAAGAATTAGCCAAGGCAATACACCAACCACGCATGCACCTGTAATTGAGGAGATCCTGATGTTTGAGATTAAGTGGAGTTTATCTTTACATAGCTAACGGTACAAATGCATTTCATTGTCTTGTAATTTTTTACAGTTCAGCAATATTGTAACTGTTGGGACTATAGAATTATTTGATGCTAATTCGTTATTGTAAGAATCTCTCCTGTTATTCTGTATACTATTTTTTAACATCAAATTCACATTTTTTCTGCAATAACAATCATGATCAAAGTGAAAGTACTCAATTTTAACCTGACTTTTAACAATTGAATTTATTTTTAATCTGATTTTTTCATTAATCAAATTAATTACAGACCTGACATGAGAAGTGAAAATGACCAAATGTGCTTTTTAATCATTATTTTCCCTGTTCTCGCACTGAAGAAAAACATCACTTTTTTTTTTAATCCTAATCTGTCACTTCGTCTATTAGTCAGTCAGTCACCCAACTGTTTATCCTGGTCAGGTTCAGAAGAATTTTATCTCTACGATTTAATGAAATTACATGATTCATAATCGCCCTCTCTTGGGACAGATGTAGCTTCAATACCCAACATGGGTGCAAATAATGTGGGCTAGTCAGTCAGTTTTTATTCTGACCAAGCGTTCATCAACATGGTAACCAATAAATCGATGATTGAGGACTGATATTGTTTGACAATCCAATCCACCATTGCTTGCATAGTCTAATATCTGTCTTCCCTACAGTTATTATACTAAATGGAATGATATATTGCCCTCACCTTAAGTGCAATTCTGAATGTAAATACAGTATGACCTATGTTATCCAAACATCAATCATGCAAATGATAGTTGCCCCCCCCCAAAAACAATTTAATTACAGTACCTACTTTTAGTGTTCTGGTTGTTCTGCTGAAGTATTACTCCTGTTGTCTGCTACATTTGTTTCTGTTTATTCAAAGATGTCTGCAGTATGGCATAAAAGAGTCCTAATTTCTCATGATAAGAATTAAAAAAATACAATGTTGGTTTTTAGCTATGGTTAAGACTCAGGACAGTCTCCCTGTGGTACTGGCTCACTTGGCGCCTTGGGCAAAACCAATCCAAAGTAACTCCCAAGAAAAAGAAAAAAAGAATAAATAAAGCCTGAACAAATTAGTGAGACTGGGGGGCGGGGAGGGTCGGAGGACTGTCCCGTGCGGCCACAATGTAAGCTTCCTGGGGCACCCCCAAAAAATGTCCCCCTGGGCGGATGCCCATCTCACCAATGCCAAGATCCATGCCTGGTCTCTGGTGACATTTGGTGTCGCTGTCTGTGGTACAGTTGTCTGTAGTGGTTGGAGGTTGTGGTTAGCTTTCATCCAATCTTTAACTCAATTTGTTTAGTATAAACTAAGTATCCTCATGTGATTCATTAACAAAACTATTTGGTTAACCAGACCAAACTTGGTCCTACTTAGTTCAGATAATAGAAATTCTGCTGTTTCTTAAACTCAAAAGTATCAGGTGTAACTCTGAAAGCTATACTATAGAACACTGGGAACTGGAACGATTTCCCAACAAATGTCACTGCACAAAAACAGGGCTATGTAAAAAAAAAAAAAAAAAGATGATGTTTGATATACCATTCCATTTTTATTCCTAACAGAGTAGAAAACAGACCATGAGTATCAATCGTCAAATGGTCCACAACAGTATTGAGTTCAACAGCAAACTCACAGATATGCAAAAAGACCCTGGAGAAAGAATATGAATGCTTACAATCCTGCTTCAGGAAAACTAGTAGACGATTTTGAAAAGAGGCCCAACTGCACTATGGTGCTGTTGGAAGTGTAACCACACCAACACAATTCACTTTTGAATAATCTGTATTGGAGTTAGGTGACTTGTCCCTATTTCAATGTTAATGTGATTGTTACTGTAGTATGAATGAGAATTATCTAGCGTGAAGCCAGGCGACTTTGACTGTTAGCTCTTTTTCTGAACTTCAGTTGCAGTGAGTGCACTAACAAAAACGACAGAAAATCTCTGGAGAGGACAAAACAGTGAGAAATATAGCATGCCATCAGATAGCGTTTGCCAGACTTTCCCAAGAAAAGGAACAAAATGAATATTTTAAAATGAAAATATTTGTGCCATGCTTGTCAAACAAGTGATTGAATTCAATGCGACCAGCCGAGGGAACGTTCAAAGCAGTTCATAAAACATACGGAAGAGTAGCGAAGCCTAATGCAACTAAGCAACAATGATGTAGTTTTAACATTGAAACACGTTAAAAAATATATATTCTAAATGATTGTTTTATACACATGCATAGTGCACATATAGAAAAATAATAAAAATTAACATATAATACAACAAACAACTAGCATTCAATGGAATCAAATTAACATGAAATTTTAAGCTATTAGGTAGAAAAGACAAGACAATAACATATACAGAGTTTGAGCACTACTGTCTACAACTATTAATCCGTGCATAAAATTAAAAAGTCGGCTTACCAGGTCTCGTCATTTTTAAACTCCAGCTCTCCATAGGTGTCGTCAAAGTCCACCCCGCCACCCTTGGCCAGCCCATCCACTGTACGGTAAGGCACGATGACAGTGCCGCGGGCTCCCGAAGTCCTTAGCACCTTAACCTCCATGATGCCTACGCTCTCGCTCACATGGGCAGAGTCACTTTCGAAGGTGAAGATGCCAGCATGGTCATCATCCAGGATTGTGATGGTAGCCACAGCAGGGAAACCTAGCAGAGCTTTGGGGAAGTTGTTGGGTGACAGGACATCATCTGTTTCCAGCATGCGTACGTTGCTGAGTCGCACAAAGAAGTGCTCATCCTCTTCAAAGATGTCGTCATCAATGATACCTATACTGATCTCCTTCTGCATCTCACCAGGCTTGAATACAGCTGTCCCCTCTGTGAACTCGTAATCTGCACCAGCATTAGCAGAACCATCTTCAGTCTTGTAGTCCACATACACTGTCTTGGTAATGTCACCCCCTTTTCTAACAATTGTCAACAGCACAGCGCCACAATTTTCCAGACATTGGTAGACACAAGGCTCAAAAAAAATTTTGGATGCAAACTCCTCAGGTTCTTCAATATGCACCTCCTGCACACTGGTGCTTCTCTTAGCCTGCTCAGCTACATGTTTCTTTAATATGTTTCCCGCACCAGTCATCATCCGTGTAGCCTGAATACGGTAAAAAGCACGGCTCTTTTGCTGATGAGACAGAGCATAGTAGTTAGCCATTTCTACCAGTTGGTCCAGGTCTTTTTCAGGATGTTTCTGCTTCAGATCCTTTAAAATGCGGATCATGTCTCGTCGGGACTCATCCGTCTCTTTCCCATCCATCAGTCCAATGAGATTACTAGCAGCACCGTCAACAAAATGCGAGTTAACCATTTTTCCATCCATCTCAATGCCTTTGGACCGGTCTCCTTCAGTCTCTATGATAATACCTCTATGTTTGTCTGTTCGGTACTTCTTATGCATGAACTTATAGAATAATAAGCGACGGTCAGCTACCCAGGCCAGGATGACACAAATAGGAAAGAATGCAAGAGTAAGTAGGCCCTCCCAGATCTGGACCACGTTAGGAGAAAAAACAGCCAGAATCATATAAAGCCAAATATAGGCAAAGATGCTCCAGGCTGCTGTAACAAAGAAAACACGCAAGTGCTTGACCTTCCGTGTCTCTCCATCAGGAATCACAGACACACAGAGCCCAATAATGATGAACATGTTGAAAGCTGCACTGCCTACAATGGTGGAGGGGCCCAGCTCCCCAGCCTTGAAGCTGTGACCACAGACCTCAATGACAGAGAGCAGGATCTCTGGTGCAGAAGAACCCAGTGCCATTAAGGTCAAATTGGAAACGGTTTCGTTCCACACCCGGATGGTTGTGGTGGTCGTCTCTCCATTGGATCTTTTGATGATGATCTCCTTCTCTTGAGAGGTAATGACCTCAATGGCAGCCATGAAGCGATCAGCAATGATGGACACACCAAGAAACATGTAAATCATTGCGACAAAGTATACGATCACCCGTGCAATCTTATCGCCCATGGATGGGTCCTCAGGGTACCAGATTGGCAGAATAATGCCTGGTTTGCAGTCTGACGTCCCTTCACACGTGGCATTGTTTGTTGCTGAAAGAGGGCTTGGGGTGGTTCGGGCCTCAGCACGTAGCAACGCTGCTGCTGCAGTAACAAGACCCAACCAGAGGAAGGTAGATGTCCTTGGTGTGGCCAGCCTTGATGGCGCCATGCACCCTTCGTCTTCTTTCAGGTCCTTACCTCTCTAATAGTCACTCGGGGAGCCAGCACTGAGCAGCTCTCAGGTTCCACACACCACCTGGGAAAAATGCAGCAAAATAAAAAAGCACAAAAAATGATAAGCAAAAGTCAGTCTTAATGTAATATGTACTAACCTCTACGTATGTACAAGAACATTACATAGAATTAAAATAAGAAAACCGGTAACTTATGAACCCAATTTTAATTATTCCTGCAAAACTGTTTTGTATTCCCCAACAAGACAAGACTACACAAGGCCACCTTAACCATCAAAGAATCCATGTTATATTACAGCAAAGCAAACACTGCAGTGAAACAGAAGTACATAATTAACCTTATGGGTGAGACAGTGACTCTGTGGGGGGCACTGCAGCTTCATACATCCAGGGTTGGGAGTTCCAATACCACTGTATAAGAACTGTACGTTTCATTGTTGTCCCCATGTTCCTGTGTTCACACAGGTTTCCTGTGAGTACCCCAGTTTCCTTCCACACTTTAAAGACTTGTAATTTGGTGAACTCTTTTTTAAATTGTACACTGTGTGTGTGTGCGTGTGTGTCCTCCGATGGACTGGCATCGCGTCATCTCCTGCCATGTGTTCTGAGTTGTTTGTGATGGACTCTAGGATCACTGTAACCCCATAGTGGGTAAGCAGTATGTAAGTCGGATACATGGAAGAACAGATGGATGGGTGAATGGACGGATGAATAAAGAATGTTATTTAAGCTGTAATAATTGATGTTGAACTGAAATTGAAAAAGAGCTTTAATAATTTAATTGACATCTAGCAGCGATGCACAACATAGAGAAAGGCAAATGCAGAGAAGTAGAAGCATTAGGGGCTGTTTAGAAAATTACATACGGGGGCATATATCTGGTACATATAGAGGCTCAATGCAGAAATGACAGTATACTATGATATACTACGATGCTTCATTAAAAGGCCATCTTAATATTTATTATATAACACCCAAGTTGGACCCACCCACCTACCAACAATTGCTTTTATAGTTCATGGAGCTATGCAAGCATCATCACAGACCTAGTGCTCAGTCCAAGTTTAAAATCATCTCTCTCAGCAATATTGTCATTATTATTTACATTATTCTCTGAGAATAACAACAAGAGAATAATCCATTTTTATTACAGCTTCAAGGCAACTTTCATCTTATTAGTGTTTGTGACTTCATTGGACTGAAAGAGTTCAGTAAACATCTTTTATTGTAGTAAAACGCATCAACACAAAACAGCTCAAAATGGACTATCCAACCCACACTAACATCCTTCAGTCAGCACACTGCAAGAAAGTGCTCTGGAACAAGGTGTGCAGGAAGAGGACCCAAGTGCACGTGGTTGGTAGAGTCAGGGGATGAACGACATGGAGAGCAGGAGAAAGGGGCAATAAGACAAACCAGACTAATTAAGAATTACAGAACCAAGACTATGGACATTAGAAGGAGACTCAAGCTGAAAATGGCAGGGCTGAGTGCCAAGTGTGCCCATTATACAGTACATCAAGACGGGCTCTTCTACTTTCAACTGAAGTCCATTGGACTACAGCCACTGTCTGTGAATAAAATTAGATAGGGACACAAATTAATTTCTTTTCTTTAGCATTTCTACAATAAATTTCTGTAAGACAAATACTTATTTCGGTGAAATTTCATTATTTTAGATAAGAAATATGCACCGTGGTACACTGATCATACTCAAGAAAATGAACAATCTTCATACAAACTAGAGTGAAACGGGCATTCGACAATCTTTCAAAGACAGCAGTTACAGAAAAGCTTTAATCACCCCCTATGTACCAGGCTGATAGAAAACAAAAGTACCATAAGATTTGATTCTGTGTCAAGGTTAACAAGGAATCATGTAATGTTAGACCCACAGGTTCCAAAGGCACTGATTTTCAATGGGAAAATATTTAAGATTAGAAAAACAATTCTGAGTACTTAATCAGCTTCAAATAGCTATCAGCTCCGTCTTTTCTTGCTGAATTAGACAGAAGTTTGAACTTTCCACTCCCATAGGAGAACCAGAATTTTATTATTTGATCTTGAATTTTTCAGTGCATCAGCAACAGGTAGGCCCTATGCTGTATCCTGTTCCTTGAAGAGACGGCACCATTATTTAGTAAGCAGCAAGGCAAGGTGCAGACTAGAAGTCAGTTCATGACTGAACAAGGGACTTAATTATAATTATGTACGAAAAAAATGAAAACTTCCTTTGTGCATTTTAGGGACTATTGCACGTTTGCATTGTTTTGTTTTCCAAATCTGCCAGCTGGTCTTTCACTTTAACGTTTTTCTTACGCAACCAAGCTTTCAATTTTTACAATGATTCTTTTACAACTGGCTAGAAAGTATTTACAGTCCAGTACTAAAAGAAAATGCTGAAAATGCTGATTTTTCAATTATGGATAGTAGCATGATGCAATTTATAATTTTATCAGACAATACTTGATCTGTAATTGTTTTGAGGATGGTTTAGGTAGTAAACAGTCCAGGAATGAGTAAACTGAGTTATTTCTAGTTGCTTAGGATTGGTAATAACCATCTGCACACTGAAATCTAAAACAAAAGGGAAACACCTTAAACAGTTTATTTAAAAATTCTGAAATTCCATATCAATTTGTGAAAACAGTTTACATTTCAATGATTCTACTGTAAAAACAAATTTAATTATTCTAAGCTTGTAAAATAATGCCCTTATTCGAGGGTGAGGAACAATTTTGTTTCTTAAAGCTGATGAAAGCAACAGAGATGTGAACATTATGAAAATTTAAAAACAAAGATGAATAATAAACTTTCAATGTCAGCATGCACAAACTGGAGCATGGATACCACTCAGTGATATTAAATAGGTCTGTATTGTATATCTGTCATCTCACTACAGTTGTCTGGTGTCTAAGCAAATAGACCACTTCATAACACTTCATTTTAGTATCATTTATTACTTAAATTTTTCACGCAGATGCTATGAGCTGCCTAGAAAACAAGATACAAGTGCTCATAATGCCAACCAGAGGTGGGCGATTCGAGTCCGAAGACTTAAGCCCGACTTAAGTCAGAAAACTTCTGGACTTGAGTCTTACTTGATAAAAAATGTAAAAATGATTTGATTTAGATTTGGTGATCCGTGACTTAGGACTTGACTTGAACTTGAGACCAATGACTTGCAAAAACTCGATATTCCATCAATACAGTTATTCTTATTATGTCAGATACCATTTTGGTATATTTAAAAGACAGTAAATTCTGCAACAGTAATAACTGAATAACTGGATATGACAATGCAGCACATGCTGGCTGGGCAAAATAAAAAAACAGTCAAACATCAATAATGTTGGATATTCAGTTTAGTCGACTCCACTAACAAGAAACGAACAGCCATTTGTGTCAGTAACACTACAATCATAACAAGAAGCTAAAGTGTTTTTTCTTACCAAAATACCAGGGGCCTCATTTATCAAGCTTAACCTAAATTTCAATGTGAAAAATGAATACGCCAAAGAATATGCAAGAAAAAAATCCAGAATCCAAAAATGTGCATGCACATTATTTACCTTATTTTATCTTAATAAATCAGAACAATCGTGATAACGTGTACATGTGAACAAGCCTGAGAGGTTGCCTAGCTGCTGCCTGCAAATAACCATAAATCGTCGACGAAAATAAAAGCAAATTCCTGCTCATATAATATGCAAATCAAGCCCTTCTGGTTGGCGAATCCGATGATGACCATTGCAGAGAATTTTAAACAGTGCAAGGTATAGGTCCTACCATCGGAGGTTGAAACAAGACAAAATGTTTTATTTGGGGGAATAAGCACAAGAATCACTGTGAAACAACAAATAGTGTGTTGGATGGCAAGACATTGCTGCTGCAGTAAATTCCATGAGCTCAACAGAATGCACTATACGCAAAACAGAGACGTTTTCATGATGGAGAAAAACGTGTACGTCACTTACATGCACACAATAATGCAAGATAGTTCAGCTGTTCTCAGGGTAACTAGGCCTACATGCTGATTTTGAAGTTTTGACTTTCTGGGCACTGTAATATCTAAGCATCCAGCATATTAAACACAATAGTATTTCGCACTAAGCATTCTGGACAGATATTTCACTCTGTTAGAAAACACATACAGTGTCCTCCATAATGTTTGGGACAAAGACATTTTCATTAATTTACCCTTCTGCTCCACAGTTTAAAATTTCAAATCAAACAATTCAGACATGATTAAAGTGTACATTCCAGACTTAAATATAAAGTTATTTGCATACATTTTGGTTTCACCATGTAGAAATTACAATACTTTTAATACACAGTCCCCCTCATTTGCCTTTGTCCCAAACATTACGGAGGCCACTGTATGTATGGCTGCTTCATCAAATAGTTTTCTGCTCTTTTTGTCACAAGAGACATCCTACATCCTACTTATTGTTTGCAGAAGTTGCGAAACATTTCAGTATCTTGTCTATTATTAACTTGTCTGTGAATTCTCAATGTACGACCAGCAATTGCGATGTGCATACATGTCAACCTAACTGCAGCGAAAATTGCGAAATGTGTGAGGCAAAACTTGTATTTTTCGGTGAAAATAGCAAGACTAAAAAAGGATAAGCTCCTTCCTGGCAATTGGAAACAGCAAATTTCATCATCAAAAATTCTCAGTTATTCAGTGCTATCTTCTGTCATGATCTCTGTCTGCACTCAAAGACAGACATTCAAAAGCAGCAAAGCATGTTAGACTATTGAAAACATTTTTAATCCTGTTTCTGAAAGAAAGCTGTCAGCAAGAGGTGCCTTTATGTATTCAAAACAAATATCAAAATCATCAAACACAATCTGAATGCCAATAAGCAGTTCACAATGTAGGGACAGCCACGGACCTTTGCTGTGTTCTCATACTCTGATCCAGTCAAAAGAAATGTAGAAATTAATTTTGCCCTTAAATACTACATTTAGTTTCTACTTAACCAAGGCTACAACACTGAAACTGCTTTAATTGGAGATGTAAAAGATATCATAAAAGCAAGCGATGCTGGTGACACGAGAATACCCTTGCTCCTCGATCTTACTACTGTATTCAACACAGTTAACTATTCTGTTCTGCATAGGTTTGTATATGAAGCTTGCTTGTGTGGAAACATACTTAAGCCATTTACCACCTATTTACCAAACCGCTATCAGTATTTTCAAATATCTTACAAAGGGAATGTTATTTCAATATCACCAGTACAATTTGGAGTACCACAGGGATCAATTTTTGGACCTGTATTGGACTGTATAGCAAGTTTTATGTCAAAGAAGCAAAACAAGGTTTGCAGGCTTCACCGCATTTGTATGTGAAGAACATGTCTCCACTTCAAGAAATTTTTTATATTTTCTATAGAATCTATTTTAAAAAATATATTTTGATCCAAGAATGAATTAAAATCTTATTATTTCAACACTGGCTAAGCTAAATATAGGATTTTTTTTATTATTATTTAAGTGTATTTAGCTTTGCGTTTATCTGAAATGACTTGAATGAACCATTTGCAACAACTATAGCAAAGTTCCCCTAATGAGAATATCTATGAATTTACATACTTGCAGAAAATAATTAGCTTATGGATCAAATCACAATTCCTTCATTAAAAATTCTTGACAAGGTTGCTACATCTAAACTGATCTACAATAATGTAAACTCAGTTTAGAGCTTGTGGTAGGGTTCGAGTAGTGAGCTATGCAAGCAACAGGTCCCATTCCTTGTTACTGAAGTACCATCTGCAGAAGTGAGGAAGTCCACCTTTGGAAATGAGTGAATCCTGGTGCTATCATAGGAAGAATGCCTTCTGGCAAATAGTGCAACTCTGACAGGAATTCTGAACCTCTGCTTCCATGACCATCGACTGGACCCAGTCTTAGATCTTCTTAGAGGAGTTCCTGCAACTGAGGCGTCATCTGGAGGGGTTGGTGTCATCACCGTGTCATTTTGTTGCCGACAGCACCACCAACAGCTCTGTGAAATCCCCCTTCCAGGATGTGACACAATACAGGAGGTTAAGTTTCCTTGCTCTTGGGATTCCCCAACAATCACCAACACTTGTTCCCAGTGGTGCTTCAGTCTGTCAATCTTCTTCAGAACCCATACGAATGACTGCTCCCTGGCAAAATGTTGGAAATGGTTTGTGAGGGGGTTAAGTCAGCTGAAGGGACTTACTTTCATAGTCTGCATTTATGAGGTTAGGTTGTCTCTAACCATAGGTGGTCTGCCATTTCCTATGCGTTAGGTCCCGGCATGTCCTCTGCTCAGTGTCTGTCCAGACCTGGTCAAATTCATGGCAATCTCAACCAACTACCACCCCCACCTTCAGTTGCCAGATTCCATAGAAAGTGAGCCAGCCTGTGCCAAGATGATGGTCAGGATCAATCACTGGAACTTTACAGTTGGATGTGAGTGGGTCTCTCCGCCATGCAGAGTATAACCGGCCTACAGACCTGCAAATGGGCCTTACCTTCTAGTTCACTAGATCTAGAAACAAATGTACAAGCCTCAGATCTCAGACGGAAGGTCTGGTTGAGTATTTCAACCAGACTATCAAGAGAATACTACTGAGGATGGATATACTCTAATTGTGATGCCATTTTCCCCTATGAGAGGTCCTCCATGCATCTACAGGTTTTACCCCATTCATACTCCTGTACAGTAGTGGGAAATGACTGGGGCCTGAATCAGAATTGCTGGAACTGATGGACAAATTCCAGGATGTCGTCTCCTCCAATCCAGGTAGGACCTACATAATTTGCCACCATGCCATGGAAGAAGACGTCCAGAAGATTCTCCAGCTAGAGGTCCTCAAGGTATCTCAGAGTCCAGGGTTCAGCTCAAATGTCACAATCCCCAAGCTGGATGGGTCCCCTAAGTTCTAAGTCTGCCATCTGTACCCAAACAGAATCCAAACTCTTGGAAGACTTTACAACAGCATTGAAGCAAGATGTTTGTATGTTTCTTAGGCAGTGTTCTGATCTCTTTTCAGACAACTGAGGGTTATGTGGCATGAGTCCACTGGATGTTTACCTGAGTCAAAGTAATGGTGAATGAGTATTCATAATAAATGTCCCCAAGGGTACAATCAAAACTCCAGGCCTTCAAGTTCAATGCCATTAAGGGCCATACCCTAACAGCAAGATCCAGCTCAGGGCCTTCCTAGTTCTTCGGAGAACTATTAGCATTGCATCCCCCACTTTTGTTGAAAAACCCTTGAGCTTTTACAAAGTCCCCAGTACTATTTCACCTTGACTTCAACCTCCTTTTCACCATGCTGGACTGATGTGTCAGACACTAGCCTGAGAGATACCTTGTGTTCCAGATTATAAACAGCAAAAGTACACACCATTAATAAGAAAGTGCTGGCAGGACAAGGATTTCTGTCATTTTATAGTAAAAATACAATTTATGTTTATGACAGATCACACACAACTCTCCATCTCACTGAACTTGAAACCTGGACCACACCTCTCCAGTTCATGAGAATCCTGGAGATTACCCAGGAGCTCCAGCCCTTTACCTTTTTGTTTGGAACAGGCTGTCAGTAATGGCACAAGCTGCCAGAAAAGTAATGCAGACAATTTCTTCTTTGGTGGCCCCCTATTCCTAGCTGTCATTCCCTGCTGGGAAATTTAAGTGGGTACAGATGCTTTCCTGTGTGTCCATGCTGGCCTCCTCCTTTATTCTTGCTGTGAGCCACAACAAGGAGGTTCAGCACCAGGGAAAGCAATCGGGATACAGCACAGACAGTGCTTGCTGCAAAAAGGACAGAGATTAGACTGAAGAAGCAGGACAGCTCACAGATGTGATTCCCTCCTTCTCGTCAAGGAAAATAAAGAAGGATGATTTACCAAATTAAACCTTTCAGAGGTCTGGTCTTTCCCTTCCTCTAACACAAGTCCACAGAAAATTTTCATGCAGGCAATCTTTTCCCACGCTGTTCAGTGACCAGTACACAGCTCATTGTGGATTATACACTCATCATCTGTGTGCATAATCAATCCTGTAGGACTCAGATCCCCATTGTGTCTAACCAGACTCACACTACCCTCTCCAATGCACTTACGGCCACATGTGGCACCAGAAAGTAAACGCAATAACACCTTGTTGCTGCCTTGTGTCACTCAGTACGTAGGTATTAATTGTCCAGTGTTCGTATATTTTTCAAAAAAACATTTCATGTTTTTTGGTTCAAAAATTAACATTCTATACTTGCCAGTAGAGCCAATAGAACCGGCGCAAATATTTGGCTATGTTTTGATTAGTATTTCAGTGATTCAGTATGTGGAAAATAAAGTGATGTAAAACTTATTTGTCTTACATGTATATTACTTGTTTTGCATCCTTTACACAACTCTTGGAATTTGATTGCATAATTATACTGATTGTTGAAAACGTGATCCAACTTGAATGATTTTATCAGTCGGGACAGCAAACAGATCTGCGGGACTTTGTCAAAATGTATTTTAGTACACAATTAACATGGGTCTGATTTGAAACAGTGAAAATTTTACCTAGAATGTTTAGAATGTTTTAGAATGTTACATTGGATATATACAGTTCTTTAGAGCTGATTTAGAGATTTTTTTAAAAGTTTAATGAAATTAAACTAATGAATGTTGGAGAGTCAATGTATGCATAATTATATACCAAATAGTATACGATTAAGCAAAAACAGTAAAAATCAGTTTTGAATACTCAATGATCTAACAAAATTAGCTTCCTGTTCAATTTGAGTAACTTTCAATATCTAACCCAAATAACTTTTCAGTAAGCATCTGTTCCATGGGTGCCCCCTGCCATGTGCCCGAAGCATCAGGCACACTGCATACAAAATAATGCAGTTATGGAAGATGGATGGATGCATGCATGCATAGATGGATGGGTAAAAACTTCATGACTCAAATCATGTTCAAATGGTAGGATACATTAGGGTAGTCAGCCAAGCACCAATATCACCCCAGCAACATTATACTAAACTTTCTCACAGTCCAAATTACACAAGTATTGCACCATTACCAACTACCAAAAGAATTCATAAAATAATGGTGGTTTTTGGTACCAGTGAACATTAAACATAAAGGCAACCTGACCACAGGACTGGGCCTCTTTAACTACTAGACTTGTGTACATGTCAAAAAAATATGCTCTGGCCTAAGAACTTCCCACTCAATGCAACAGAATCTCCAAGACACTTGGCAGTGACTTCAGCCAGATTTATTTTGCTTATTGGTCCTGGTGACACCCGACCCTTCACTGACTGCTGACACAATGATTTATGGCTAGAGCCCCACCCTTCTAACCTGCTCCCCACTCTTTGGCAGCTGCATACCAGACACTGGTAAAACATACAGCAGTGGGTACATTTGGTTTTGCTGGATTTGAGGAATGAAGTCTACTTTCCATAAATGCATGATCAAAGATTGGGCAGCAAGCACTGCCAAAAATGCAGAGATCAGGTGTGCACCAGGAGGTTTATAAATACCCAGTCAAACCAGCTACTCTCCTCTGTACTGGCCAAAAATGTAAGGCAAAGCGACAGTAACCAGATACTTCCATTTATAATACTGGAAAAAGATTAGTAAGGAATTATGTCTTAGGGAGAGTGCCTAGTAATTGATTCCCAGAACTGCTCAACAAGTAAGGAAGACCCCTGTTATGAAGTCAGTACATCAGTAAGATTTTGTTTTGTGTTCTTTACCAGCACAGTAAAGAGGAGGCGGAAGTTTTACGTCCATGTTGCACTTGGGGACATCCCCTACAACATTTGTTGATGTTCTTCACCTAGCAGATCCTCAAAAATAGTACATGCTGCTAATTTTTGGACCAAGCAATGACAAACCCCCATTTTTCGGTACTTAATGATACATTATATACAGAGTTAAGACATTGTCACCATGGATTTAGCAATGCTGATCACTAGAAGCTATCTAGAAATGCATTTCCAGACAGCTCACCACAAACCACGAGCTGGTATTAAGGGGAGTTTAAAAAACTGCAAACTAATGACCTAATTTTATTGCCCATGCATTCATGCAGCCACTATCGGGTGTCGTGCAACTTGTTGGGAATGCCAACTGTGCCATTGAACCCTGTTCCATGAATAGAACTCCCTTCTGACAACTGTTTAAGTCAAGACACAAATTACTAAATAGCAATTTGCATGAGCGTGTATGAATCGCAGATGTATTAGTTAACGGACTGCTTAAGGTCACACAGCATATTGCATAAGTAGATAATGAGGTTGGGCATGATGGTGGTGAAGCATTTTCACATCATTAAATTGTATAGAGGGCACAACATCCATAATTATTTGTGCCAGAGGTCATGAATAAGGACCTGAAACCTAACCTAAACCAATAACAAACCTGACTGGGAATAATCATAAGGTTCCACCAATCTATTTTTCACACCACTTATGCATTAAAGGGTTGGAATGATCCTGGAGCCAAACCCAAGCAGTATATGGCATGCAGCAGGAGATACCCTGGACAGAATGCCAATCATGGCAGGGCATACACAACCACACCCAACAGGTAACTTATAGACAACCGTTTACCTACCATCAGTAACATGGTGGTTCAGTGAACAGCATTGTAACTTCACACCTCTAGTGTTGGAGGTTTGAATCAAACCCCTGCCCACTGTGTGTGGGGAGTTTGTATACTGTCTTCATACAGTTGTATTGATTTTCCTCCCACAGTCTAAGGACATGAAGTTAGGCTGACTGGCATCCCTAAATTGCTCATAATGTGATGTAATTCTATGTCCCCAGCAATGGACTCACACAAAATCCAGGATGCTCCCCTACTGTCAGCCCTATGCTACCTTGAACAGGTTCCAATTTAACCCTACAATTCTATGGTTGATACAGTCAGATCCATAATTATTTGGACAGTGACAAGTTTGGCTCAGGGCACCACCACAATAGATTTGAAATGAAACCATCAAAATATGGTTTAATTGTAGACTTCAGCTTTATTGTAAGAACGTCATCAAAAATATTGTATGAACCGTACAGGAATTGCAACTGTTCCTATAAACAGTCCCCCCCCCCAATTTTATGGACTCAAAGGTAATTACATAGACAGACAAACAATAATAAATTATGACATGACAAATTGTCGTTTTTATACTCGGTTGCAAATCCTTTACAGTCAATAACTGCCTGGAGTCAGCAACACACAGGCATCACTAAACACTGAGTTCCATCTCTGGTGATGCTCTACCAGCCCTTCATCTTAGCAGTCTTCAGTTCCTGCTTGTTCTTGGAGTATTCTGCCTTCAGTTTTGAATTCAGTAAGTGAAATGCATGCTGAACTAGATTCAGGTCAGGTGATTGACTTGGCCATTCCAGAACATTCAACTTCTTTCCTTTAAGAAAGCTGCTTCAGTTGCTTCTGCAGTATGCTTCGGGTCATTGTCTTCCTGCTGTGCAAAGTACTGCCCAATATGTTTTGAAACATTTTGCTGAACCTGAGCAGATGATATAGCCATATACAATTCAGAATTCATCCTGCTGGTTCTATTAGCAGTTACATCATCAATAAATACAAGATAACCAGTCACACTGGAAGCCATATATGCCCATGCCATAACACTACCTCCACCATGCTTCACAGAAGAAGCGGTATGCTTCAGATCATTAGCAGTTCCACCTCTTCTCCATACATTTTTCTTCCAGTCATTCTAGGACAAGTTCATCTTTGTCTTATTTGTCCACAAGATGTTGTTCCAAAACTGTACAAGCCTTTTTTTTGTTTTCCTGTTTTTGCAGTTCACCAATGGTTTACATCTTGCAGCAAATCCTCTATATTTACTCTGGTGAAGTCTACTCTTGAATGTTGACTTGACACAGACACACCTGTCTCCTAGAGGGTGCTCTCCTTCTGGCCAGCTGTTGTCAAGGGCTTGTTCTTCACCAGGGAAAGAATTCTGTTATCCTCCGCAGTCGTTATCTGTGTTTTTCTGGGTCTTTTGGTGTTCCTGAGCTCACCAGCGAATTCTTTCTTTTTAAGAATGTACCAAATAGCTGATTTTGCCAAACCTAATGCTCATGCTCTCTGTCTGATAAATTTGTTTTGACTTTGCAAAATGATGTCTTGCTTCAAAGGCAGTGACAGCTCTTTGGGCTTCATATTGAGAGACAACAGCTTTAGATTCCAGCCACACATGAAATCAACTCTCCACCCTTTACCTGCTTACTTGTAAATGAAACAATGAGGGAATGCTGTACACCTGACCCTGGAACATCAGAGCAGCCAATTTTCCAATTACTTTTGGTCTCTTAAATGGGAGGGTCCAAATACAAAAAGTGTTGTAATTCCTACATTGTTAACTCAATTTGGATATGGATGCTTTCTGAATAAAGCTAAAAGTCTGGAGTTTGACATCATATTCATTTACTTTAAATTCCAATAGGCTGTGCTGGACAATTCAAATAATAACTTTGCCAATGTCCAAATATTTATGGACCTGATTATAAGTGACTGTAAGATGGATGGGTTTCACCAAACCATTTTGAACTATAAGATGAAAAGTGAATGTATGCTGTATAAACAGGGTAGAGAATCCGACCCACACCCCTGGAGGTGTAAGACTATAGCGCCTACCACTGAGCCACCATACCAACTACATTCCAACCATGCCATAAAAAAAAAAAAAAAAAAAAACATATTTGACTAGGAATTGTAGTCTATACACTGTTACACATATGAGTTATCAAACTCTTGTCAAAATATGGTATTTCTGAAGCACAATCCCTGTCTTGAATTTTAAGTATTATTTTGGAGATTTTGTGAGGAGTCTGAATTTGCTACATACCCCCAAAGTATTAATGAGTTGGTGTATTCTGCTGGAATTAGATGCATTTCATTTGACACAATATTTAACCAAGGACTAACAGCACATTTCCTTAAGAATATAAAAAGTAAATCTCTTCTACTCTGTTAGGCTTAGCCTGCTAATCAGACTTGATTTTTAACAATTTATAGTTATTAACTATAAAAACTGGTTCACAATTATACAGAATATATTCCAAAATTCTCAACCCTAGCTGTTCCCCACACTAGTCTCACCCAAAAAGGAATCCCTCATACAAACCCTTTGCTTCACTTGAGCCACTGCCACACTGCAAAAACAGCGGCAAGTGGAGCAACCATCATCATGGAGTGTCAAGTGACACTGATTCATTCAAAGAGTAAAGAATTAAACATATATTGGGTTTTCTCTGTGCCTGGACCAAATCATCATTTTCATTTGCTTATTCCAGAGTAAAGAAGCACGTGGCAAAGATCATTGCTGTTCCATCCTACCCTGGTCACCATCTGTTTCAAAGGTGACCATCTGGCAAACGCTTCTGATCAATAAAAACTAGATCAATACACCACTCAAATAGCTTTTTTCCACAGGCAGTAGGCTTAGTACTTTTCAACTAGCTTTGACTCCACTCCATTCCTTAAACACTGGTTCCACTCTTTGCACATATAACTGCCATGTGTCTTCAGTGCTGTAACTCCACTCCATTCCTTAAACACTGGTTCCACTCTTTGCACATATAACTGCCATGTGTCTTCAGTGCTGTGACTCCACTCCATTCCTTAAACACTGGTTCCACTCTTTACACATAACTGCCATGTGTCTTCAGTGCTGTGACTCCACTCCATTCCTTAAACACTGGTTCCACTCTTTACACATAACTGC
>JAACJT020000021.1:9640352-9685093 GCA_009936485.2 Gymnarchus niloticus | reverse complement strand
TCACTCACTCACTCACTCACTCACTCACTCACTCACTCACAATTGTCTTCAGCCTCCTTGATCCAAGCTTACAAATAACAGATATATCTCCTATGGGTAGATGAGAACTGTTTACTGAGTCAACAATTGTACACATGCAATAATAAACAGCCAAGACCTCCAAGTAATTGTCATCAGCTGTCACTAAGCCTTTTCATTATGTTTTACACAGTTATCCAATGAAGTTGGAGACGTGAGATGTGTTAACTGCTTGGAAAGTGTGTGAAAAAACAAGTGAAAGCAATGAGAAAGTGTTACAGTTTTCCCCAAATATGACTGTACACCATGATTGAATGAATTCCCCAACTTATCAATTGCTCAGGTGAAATCTACAGATCTATATGCTTTATCTCCACAATCAAAAAAATACCACTGTTGTTTCAATTTTGATACATTTTGCAAAACTCTACACACATGCAAATTTGAGCACAGTAGCACAGCTCGTATCATTGTGAGCACACCTGTTTCTTTTGTACAAACACATCTTCTGGAAATCAAAACAGAATGGGCTTATCTAAAAATACACGCATCACCTGTGCAAACATAATAAACCAGAATGATTAATTCTGTTCCCTATATATTCTTTAGTAAATGCGACATAAAAGGTCGGGGAACAAAATAGAACGTGAAAGAATACAGATGGAATGGAGTAGAGAAACGTTTGGAGAACATAGAAGAAAGATGCATATCTATTTCAGCTGTAGATTGTCTAGGGACAGGCATGTAGGAGAAAGTTCAACATTGGGGATGACATAACCACATATTAATGAAGTTTCTAAAGAAACAAAACACAATGGCTGTGGGACCAATGATGCTTTAAAGCCTGCAATGGGTGGGAGTATCCTGAACTACTAATCGACGCTGGTACACAATGAGGTTTCAAAACCTGTGGTCGGTGGGAGTACTGCCAGTACTCCCACCTGCCACAGATTTTGAAGATTTATTTGTTCTATCACTACTACAGTTTTCACCATGCAGCAGTATTACCACCATAACCATATTTATTCTTGTATTGTGTGCTTTGCTGAGTGGGTGTGTCTATGAGCCAGTTCATGCTCCCACCCACCATTACGACAGACTCCACTCCCTTCTGATTGGATAATTACTGGTTTTCACTTTCTTTATAAAGCCCAGCCAAACACTGAAACACCAGACCATTATTTTGCTTGTCTCAGTTCTGGAATTTTCATCTTTTGTACCGTTTCTGATTTTCTGACTCACTGGTGTATGTGGTTTGGATTACATCATAGCCCCTTTGGTTTTTGCTGGCTGGTTATCCCTATAAAAAATTTATATATTTGTAAATATTGGACACTTTGGGTGTAGCCACAGAGTAGAGAGTGCAACACCATTTATCTTAAATTTCTCCTGTGTTCAGTTTGATAGGGTACTTATGTTACATTTTCATTTCACTTTTCTTTGGTTAGGTTATGGAGAAACGGATAAGTTAGCGGTGATTTATTTATTGTTAAGGCTTGGTTGTGCCATGGAACGAGGGACACGGAGAGGACTGAATGGCTACAGAAGGCATAGCGAGGAAAGTCATGGTCAGAGAAAAACAATGAACAGCTCAGGAAGCATGCTTTACAACAGTACCTGGCAAGATGAGCCTGGTGAATGACGCAACTCGAGAGAAGCACCTGGGTACATACGACTCTGTGAGGATCGGTGCCTGGAGGCAGCACCACATGAAAAACATGAACAGGGAACAACAAAGCAGAATAGACAAACGACAGGCCAGAGAGACAGACCAGGACTCCAAGTAGAACTCCGGGGAGACTACAAGGAATCAGGACTGGACTTCAAGGAGTGTAGCCACAGGAACAGGGTTCTGGGGGGACGCAAGCACACTAGAACAAGGAAGCCCAGAATGAAGGAGAGAGGGTGCGGCAGGTCGATTCCCAAAGTTACCATCCAGCAATAAAATCAAAGAAACATACCACTATACTAATCTTGCCTCATTTGTTTTTCCCAACTCTAGACCGAGACATAACAAGCAGACATTGAAATCTGGTTCCAGAGTTACCCACACTTCTCTGTATCATACCTTCCACAATATTCACCCTCTCTGAATCCAATTGAATATTTTTTTGATCACAATCCTCATCAGCAGGTATTCCTACCTCAAGCCTTGAAGAATGCATCTGATCACATTAGGGTGGAGGATTTCTAGGGGCGGCTAAGGCATTCCAGCGTTTTCCAAAATTGTTTGACTAGAGGCAATATCACAATGTAGATCAAAGTCTGTGGCCAATCAGAGATGAAAGAAAGGATTTTGCAGAATATTTTTTCATTTATAAATAGTTGATAAATTTTGGGGTTTTTTTTAGCTGTTATGAATGTTTGTGGTTACCACATTTTTCATAATACTATGTTCCTTTACAGTGCTGTACCTGTATTCATTCATGAATTTTTACATATTCTATGCCCATTTGATATTTTCCCTGTTTAAACAGTAAAAATACAGAATAAATAAAAATTCTTTCTATTTCTGTTATATTTCCAGCTATTGTCCGTTCAAGAAGGACAATAACATATTCATTGTGACAACTATGTGAAAAGCTTGGGATGTGTAGATATTCATATGATGTGTGTTTGTTTTTATGCAAGCATACAATTTTGATTTGATGTTTTGGAGCAAGCATTTCATTTTGATCACAATACGTGAAGATATTTAGTATATGTTAGAGCATGAAATAAACATAAAACAAATAACTACAGTATGTAAATACAAACAGCCCTCAGAGGACTGTCCATATTACCTAGCAGTATAATATTGTTCACTTTGAAATTTTTTTGACATTATTTTTCTTTATCTCTAAGAGAGTATCCATTGTCTTCAGATTGTTCTGCAATACCGTACAATTTTCAAATGAATGTTTTATTTTAAACTTTATTGTCGTAAAAGAAGTTGCAACTTGATGAAAACTCTTTTTACTATAGGAGAAATGAATTTCAATATCACAAGCCTATTTACTGTAATTGGGGAAGACAAAAATAGCTGATTGAACTATTTTGTGAATATTTCCCACCCCATGTCCCCTGTCTTATCCCCCTGTCTAAGGGTATAGGGGTGCAACAAAACTAGTAGAGCACCAAAAAAATTTGGACAGTGACTGAAGAACACAAAATTGCAAAACCCAAGTGTAATTGCACTTGGCTATATATAGTGATCAGGGACTATACAGCAAAGAGAGGTTATTTAAAATATTTACACACACTAATATAACATGAAGACCCACAGGCAGAGTCGAAAGGAAAGAATATCAAAACCAAAGAAATCTACCCAAACAAGACCAAACTAATATATTCGTAACTACCCCCAAACCTGATAGAAACAGAACAATCACAAAGGTTTTTACACCTACTAACAACCAAGAAAATCCAAATACAAGGGTGACACTCGCTCTAAATCTAGTGTATCAAAACAAATGACCCAAAACCTACATGCACACAAAATGTAGGTCACATGACATTACCTGTTGACATTTCCCCAGGCTTTAAACAAGCAAAGTCACAGTTAGGTTGATATTAACTGTGCAATCACATGTGGTACCCTTAATAGTGGCGATGTACAGAAACACCAGAAAGATATGGACAATCAAACACAAGAAAGCACACGGTGAAAATAATAATAATAATAATAATAATAATAATAATAATAATAATGCTCCCCTCTAGTGGGGTGTACTAGAAAGTTAGTTTGACGTACCCAGAGTTAAACAAGTTAACCTTTATGTCTTGGCTGTTTTGCCAGTGCAATTACGTTGTAAAGTTTGCGAAATTTAACCAGGTTAGCTAGCCCTGATTGTCTCAATTAATGGTAAATGGCACTTTGATTGTGAGCTACAATTCGCCATACCTAAATTTGGAAGTGAACCTCAAGAAACCTTGCTAAGCCAGTAAACTTGCCTTGAGGTGAACCCCACAGGATTTAAACTGCTGGCTTTAAACGTGCACACTTGAGTCAGATTGGCTAAGAGTGGATGAGATCATTAATGAAGAGTGGCATGGAGAGTGCACCAATGACAAACCAGGTACCTGTGCAGAAGATAGTGATGGGATTGGGAAAATGGAAAAAGAACAAATGCATATGCAAACGCATACCAAGATGTCACAATATAAAATGAGGGATTTTAGTTGGCAGCATCAAGCATGGTATGATCATTTAAAAAGCTGCTCTTTGAGTCCCACCCATTTTGAGTCAGTATATTGTAGCTGGAATCATTAGGTCATTTTACACTGAAAACAGCTAAGTTTCATGGTAGAGTTGTAAATTTATAGTGTTTATATGTCTATGAAATACAGTGACTATTTTCACTGCACTCCGCAGAATTAGTGGAAGACCTTTGCATGAAATGCATCTCTTCAGTCCAGAACAAAATATGATATTGGCAAATAATGGCATGAGAAACACAAAGACACCAGAGAGGACAATGGCATATTCCATAACGTGTGAAATGTTAGTGTATCCACTATTGATCTCATACAGAAGAGAAAATGAATGAAAATGAAGCAAATCCAATGGCTTGTAAAAGTAATCTGATTTGCCTGAATTACAAATAATAAACACAGATATTCATCCTGTCAGTATTTTTATTGCAAACTCATTGACTCTCGCAGTAGATTTTCAAAGTAAAATCAATTATTTGTTCATAAATCTATTTAAAAAAATTAAAAACTGAAAGTGCTGCTTGTACTTTCAGTATTCAACCCCTATGCTCTGAAAGCTCCAGATGAAAGGGGAAAAATACAGAAAAGGAAAAGACTTAATGAACACACACTTGTGTTACACTTGGCCTTCACTTGTAATATCGTCCCCTCTCAGTGTTACTATCATTGGAACATGGGCACAGAGGGTCATGTGATGAGAGAAACCTCCTTTGGTCATTGATTAACTAACAACCGCTGTCCTTGGCTCAGTCCTTGGCCCCCTTCTCTTCTCTCTGTACACCACCTTCCACGGTCCGATCATCCTGTCACACGGCTTCACTGTCCCTGTCAAAGTCTGCCAGAAACTTAGGGGTAATGATCAATGACCAACTTTCTTTCACTGACCACGTTTCTGCTACACTGTATCTCTCATTTCTGCAAGTTTGCTCTCTACAACATGAGGAAGATCAGGTCATATTCATCTGATTATGCAACTCAGCTCCTTGTCCAGGCACTTTTCATTTACCGGTTAGAGTACTACAATTCCCTGCTGGCTGAGTCACTGGCTTGTGCTGTCAAACCACTCTAGAGGGTTCAGAATGCAGCAACACACCTGGTATTCAATCAGCCAAGATACTCCCATGTTCCAGCTCTCTCACTCTACTGGCTCCCCATTGATGTCATCAAGTTCAAGTCACTGACGCTGGCCTTCAATGGACTGAAGCCCACCTCCATCAAAATACTCCACAAGACCTTCGCTCCACCCACTTCGTTCAACTAACCAAACCCACCTGGTGATCCCATCTCCAAATGAAAATTAAGTTTTAGTGCAGATGAAATGAACGTTAATTTGTTATTGCTTTATAGGAGCTATAGTTATTAATCAAGACCAACACACCTGGTACGATCTTTGTGTTCACGTATAGAATCATGTGTGTGGACCTGGGGATGTGTTTGAATGTGATTGGTCTGTTTAGCTGTATAGGAATGAGAACGAGTTGGCAACATAACTGATGGGGGGTGGCTGTCCCCCGTGACACTCCTCTAAAAAAGACTGCCGACATCAACTGGCTTCTCATACACTCTTGCCTTATCAGTCTGGACTACGTAGCCAGCATGTGAAAGTGACAAAAAAGTATTAAATTGTAATGCCTATTAATCACATGATGATTTTTATTTGCTCAAATTTAGCTCCTGAAGAAATGCCATTCTATTTAAAGATAGTACATTGTGTTATAGGTATAAGAGTGGACAAAATTATCTTCATCAGAACGTATTTATGTTTTAAAAATTCAACAACATTCTTTGCATCTGGTCTAACTTACGCTGAAATGATTACACAAACACATAATAAAACAAGCTTGACCCCATAATACTTCTCTTTTTTTGCACAGAGCCAGTCACTAAGACAAACAGGCCTGTTAAGATTTTCGAATGCTAAAGTCGCATGCTTTTTCCGTACAATATGCCCAGAGAGTGGCAAGCAAGGTACTGATGTGGGAGGTGCTGTCAGGTAATTGTGTCTTCCCACCCTAACGTCACTGACATTGTCATCATCAGCGGTGTGTGTTGCTTTAAAATGATATTTGAAAGTTGATTTGCTTTGGTAGTAAGTAAATTCATCCTGGCAGTAGTAGGAAATAACTTTGCTTTTATCAAGAAAACCATCTGGGAAGGATTTATAATAAAACTTGCCATTTAAAAGACCAGTTGCTGTTTTCTCCATCTTTCACTCATAACAAGCAACAGGGCTTCACTTAACCAAGGACTACAGGTGGTAGAAAGGGTCAAACAAGGAGAATGTGTTAATACTGCTAAAAAAAATCTGAAGAACGCCTTAACATAGTTTAAAAAAAAACTAGTCTTAAAAATTATATATTTGATTTTTCCATTTGAAAGATTGACATTCAAAAGAAAAGTAATAAATATTCATCAGTTTTTAAAAAATTGCCAACTGTCCAGCAATAAAGCACATTTCAGGCTAAGTGGCTTCCTGGCTTACTAGAACTTACATGTAATCCCATTTGGAAGCTTTTGTGATGGTCATATCAAAAGGCCGACACCTACAGAATTGAAACTAAGCTCATTTTGCATGTCCATCATATATGAAAGTGTACACATGAAGAACCTGGCTCGAACATTTGACAGATCCCAAGAAGACAGCATAAAGTGGTACCAGTACGCTTGTATAAAAATGAGTAGCTCAAGCAAATCAGTGTTTTTTTAAGACCATGGTGATAATTGTGTTCTGGGTGAACTCAGCTATATGTATTGTGGTTTCCACAGATTCATTTTTCTTAAAAAAAAAAAACATTAATGATATCTTGATCGAACATCAGTTATTTATTTGCTATACAAGCTTTTTTGATATGCATGATCCATTAAAGTCATTGGACCTCAACCGGAAAACTACAGTGCATTGCAGATACAAAGGTATTGTGGAACTCAAGAGAAACCATAGCCCTTCCACAGGCATGGAGAAGTCTCTATAGCTCCCTGCGCTCCTGGGCCCGCTGCTGTTCTTGGTACCCACGTGAATCTTCCCATGGCCGTGGGCCACGAATATTCTTCCACCCATCAATATTCATTCCCTTCAGTTTCTGTGGGGACAAAAAGATATCATTCCATTTCAACCAGAACATAGTTTAGAGGATGACTGGTCATAGGATACAGTAAAAAGCAGAAAAAGTAAGAACAGTAGGCAGATATAATTCAACCTACTGCCGCAACAAAATGCTTCATATGGCACAGGGATGAATCTAAAATTGCATAATAATATCAATGTATGTTTCTTATATTTTACAGAACTATTTTGAATTTCATACTTCTAATCCTTCTCATGATCTGTTTCTGCAGGAACTCTCTATACCTCATGTTCCTCATTCAAGATGTTTGGCTGGTTCTGGATGTTTAGTCTGGCCTCTAGTGCTGGATCCAACTAAAGAAAAGGGAGTAAAGCAAGTTGAGAAATTTAAGAATCAGACTTTTCCAGTACCTTTTAGTTGCAGTCTATTGCATCCAGCTAATAATTACATCAATTACTATTAAGGGTATTCTTAGGAGGGCTCCAATAACCTGGGGACTACTTGAAAAAACAGAGTCAAGGCACTCAAACTAATACATTTCTCAAATACATTTTGCATATTTAAACTGAGGGTTTGTTTGGTAAATGAAGAATTTAATTAATACAGTTACATGTCATTTTGTGTTCATGTTGATAATCACTGACCGCAAGGTACATTTAAAAAGAAAAGCTACACAATAATTTTCTATATTCAGTGAAAAGCAAAAATACTGGAATAGTGGGGTAAAATAGGTTGATGAATATGAGACTTAAGTACAGAATGTTAGCTTTTATTTCCAGCCAATGTTTTATGTACAACATAAACGATAGTGGGAAAAATATTCGATATTGTGCTAATCCCCCAATTCCAACCGAGCATACTAAGAACTGGGACAAATGACAGGTGATTTTTACTGTTCAGGTCTTCCATGTTCGCAAAATTATGAACACATAAAAGAGCTTTGATTTTGCATTTGGAGTCTCGTTTTGATGTCTAAGGTCCAAAACAAGATGAAAACTAGAGAACTGACTATGATAAAAAAGCAATTTTGAAATAGAGAGTAAAACATTTACCAATCAGAACCATTGGTGAACAACTGGGAATGCCAAAATCAACAGTATCAAATAATTTGTAAAAGAATCTACTTGGTGTGTAAGCTATTTACAATTACCAGGCTGTTCCAGGAAGACCACAGCAGCTGATGGCAGGTATATTGTTAGAGCTGTGAAGAAAATCCCAAAAATAACATCCAAAGAAATAAAAGACAGTCTACAGGGTGCAGGGGTGAAAGTGTCAGTATTCACAATTCGCAGAATTCAAGAGAAGGAATACAGAAGCTACATTTCAAGATGCAAACCTCTCATCGGCAACAAGCGCAAGAAAGGCCAGAAAGGAATTTGTAAAGAAGTACAAAGATGTTGCAGAAGAGTTCTGGAGCAAAGTTTAATGGACAGATGGTGTAAAGGTTACCCTTTTCAGAGTGATGGGAAGGAGAACGCGTGGAGAAAGAGAAGGACTGCAAAAAATGCTAGGCACACCAGTTCATCTGTGAAGCATGAAGGAGGCAACGCCATGGCTTGGTCATGCATGGTAGCTTCCATAACTGGCTCACTGGTCCATATTGATTATGTAAATGATGATGGTAGCAGCAGAATCAATCATAAGGTCTACTGAAACATCTTGTCTTCTCAAACCCCAACAAATGCCTCCAAACTCATTGGAGGGAAGTTCGTAACGCAGCAAGACAATGACCCAACACAGTCTGGTCACTCAATCAAGGTGTTCATCAGAATGAGAAAGTGGAAATGTACAGACTAGCCTTGTCAATCTCCTGATTCAATCCAGCTGAGCGCTGGTGTTATCAATGGGTCCAAGACACAAACACTAACTTTAACCATCTGTATTTTGCTTCAGATTAATTTGTCCTGATAGTTACACTCAACAAATACGTAATTTGGCCAGGGCTGTCCAAACTTTTGCATGGAACTGTATGCATGATTTTGCCAGGGATTTCCCATAATGATACTTAAAAGGGAAACACTATTTGCATTGTTTTTGATCTATGTGATCCTTTCTCATGTATTTTAAGTAAGGTATGTGTATTTGTCTTTTTTTTTTTTTTTTTTTACAAACGGCATATCATAATGACACCATGTTGCATTGAGAGAATATTTTCCAATTTGTCACCAAGTGTCCCCTCTATTTTATCATTCCAAACAATAAATCCTGGACCACCTGGGAGAATTGCAAAAAAAAAAAAATCATAAAATAAGATAAATAGACGAATCTGGGGTTTTAATTACCTGTATGACTTATGTGCCCAAGTAACACATATGAACCAACAAGTGTCATATGCACAAGCTACTAAACTTTTATGAAAAAAAGGAATCCACTTATTGTATTCAAATCAATTTATGCAGCAAAACATAATTGGCTATGCACTCAGTAGAGTATGTGTCAGGCCAAGCACTTGTTATAAATTCTGGCAAGCTGACTATCTATTATGTTGACAAGAAAACATAATTTAATCTGTGTTTCGCTTTTAATACATTTCCGTTGCTCTAATAGTGAAAATTCGGATAATCAAGCATGCAGCTGTTTTTACACGTATTGCCTGACTTATGTAGTCAAACATTTTGTCTGATTCCATTTGAGAATTCTCTTGTATTAGTCATCCATAAACATGTATAGTAAATGGGCTTGGCTGGTGTGTCATCTCATATTTATGCCCCAACCGAACAGGAAGTCAAGCACCACCACTTAAGAGTTTGTAAAAACTCAGGTATGCTTGTAAAAGGTAAAATATAAATGTAAATATATGTTAAAACAATTTTGGTCATGAAATTTTTACGAGTGTTAATAATGTAACACGTGTTACATTACATTCACATGTGTTACACTACATGCAGATTTATTTGAATGGATTTTCTCCAGTGAAAGGTTAGGTTTACCTTAAAACAGATTTAGCTAACGATCGATAAAGACATTGTTTCATAACCTTTTATGGTCATTTTTACCAAGGGTGCCAATAATTCTGTGGGGGATTACATACTTTTATGCCATGCAAAATTTATGATGTGAAAATCTGAAGGTAGACTTCAGAAATTACAATTGTATACACTTTAGCTTGATTCTGTCCCTATAAAGGTATGCTTACAGGTTAGTTCACACTTATCATCATTCATGTGATTTGACCCTCTGGACTACCTGTTCATGGGAGCAGACACCTAACCTGCAGAGCCGCATCCCACTCACCATGTATGTGACAAGTGTAAGGGAAAAGGCTGTACAGAAATACTATATCCAAATGTAGCACACAAAAAAAAATTATTAGTAACGCAGACACTACCCAAGTTTTTAGGCATCACAAAGTTGCAGTATTTGAGTAGTGTTTAAAATACATTCTTAAAAAAAGAAAAACTCACTTGCCAAGGTTTTTAAATATTTGATAATAGAATATTTACAGTAAATTAATTCACAGTGGCAGAATTTAAAGGGAGCCAAAAATTAGATGGAGTACAGAACATATCACATTACTGCTGAGTTTCTCATTGTGTAAATATATTTATTTAATATACAATTAACGAAGAAAAAAAACAATGTTAGTGATTTACTTCAATGTATGTGACCGTATTAATATGAGTTTACATTCATTTTAAGTTTATCAAAAAAAACATGAAAAAAAGCTATAAAACCAAATGATGGTGAGGGATTAACACAAAACTGTCAAACATGCAATATACAAAACAATTACCTCCACCAAACAACAGAAATAAGATCCTACAGTCACTCTCCACAACCAGCAACTTAGAAACGTACCTTCCTCTTTATCTTTTGCTCATCATATCTAATCTGTGCAAATTCTCGGAGTCCAAACGAACCTCCTACAACAAGCACCTGTAAACGAGCAATATTAGAAAGGAAAAGTCACGGGGCATATGCAGTTAAGGTGCATTTTAATGAATCATATTCCTAATAATGACGAAAATGCAGGTTATTAACAGAGGAGCATCGACACATCAGCACAGCCAGCTAATTATAGATACTCACAAGCATCGGGATGCCATATTTAATAGTTCTGCTTTTCTGTAAAGCTGCGAATTTTCTCCACATCGTTTAACCAGGACCAGATCTTCTTCAGGTATTTTTCAGCCTACGCGATGTATTTTCAGGGATTCACAACGAGGACACACAATGTAAACAGATTAAACAGGTGGAGAAGACAAGCTATTTAAGGGGAAGCTTAAGTGTCCTCTATGTTTGCTACAGGCATGCGATACCTAAATACTTAAATAAGACAGTCAAAATAATAAATATTATGATAACTAGCTAACAATTGACGTTAATGTTCATGGCATGTTTTTGCTCAATGTATTTGAAAAATAATGATGTTATACATTGCTACTGTATATACTATATAATACTACTATTATTATACTACGATATATAATTTATTAATATAAAACAATTAAGAAACAATTTTGCACATCAGCACATATTTCGTTGATTGTTAGATAAGACTGCAAATTTTCATCGATCTAACCCGCCTTTCGGGTGAAATTTTGCCAGGTCTAAATCACAGTATTTCGTGATCAGGAGCATAAAACTGAGTCCACCGTGAATCCAAAAGATGGACTTCAGTACACACGTACAGCACGTGCGAACGTCACTCTGGCACTACCCGATCTGCAGCATCCATATGCACACCACATCACCTTTTGCGCCTGTCGCCACCCTTAAATGATTTCTAGCAAAATTATGACAAATTATACGTACATTCAATACTTGCAGAAAAAAAAAAAATGTGCTGTTCGAAATACTAACACAACTATTGAAGTTCCGTCTCACAATAAGTGACGCATCATCGAGTCGCCTACAGGATTTGCGTCACACTACTTCACGCATGCGTACGCGACACAACAATTTCCGGCGGTTTATCTATTACGTGAGCTTAGTATTGCGCATGTACAGCACTTATTTATTTATTTTGTACTGTACGTATTAAATATATGTGGAAACGACACTACATTCAGCATCGGTAGTACGCATGTGCTAACATTTTACGACAAGGCGGGAACAGCTTGTACCACAATGCATGCCTCACTGTAGGATGGCACTTCAATGCTTGTTGTAGTTCAAGCAGAAGTTTTTGATCGGGGTATATGTACTGGATATTGTGGAATAACTGTGATAATAATAAATGTTATTTAGAAACAAGACCATGTTTATGAAAGGATTGCTTGATAGTGGTACTATCTTTATTAGATTTATTTTTCTTTTAGCGCTTTCGTCAATGCTTCAGGTGTGGACATATTACAGAAGGCATATGCAAGACTTTCAACTAGTAGTGTAGAGCTTGACAACAGTAATAATAACCATCATATTTGAGAATGCCTTACTACAGTAATGGTAAATACAAAACAAAGTAATGTAGATGACAGGTTTAGGTGTGCTCACACTTGATTTTTCCCTGAATTATCATTAAAAGTGGGGCTCAAGTGACAGTGGCATATCTTTACACACACACACATATATATCATCCATGATCTGGCTGCTCTCCAGGGTATATCAACACAGGAGGTGGTGCAATTATTTCCTAGTGGTCCTGAGTACGGCAGAATATGAGAACACTTATAGTTTGAACTAAGTGCTTGTTTTTTAGTTGCTAATGTGCCCTTTATGACAAGGATTTTATGTGTCATAACATAATTACTATGCTTAACATTTATTGATTAATTTATTTATTTATTAATTCATTTATTAATTTAATTATTAATTAATTAAATAAAAACACCCTAACCACAAATCTACTCAAACTAACCACCCATTACTCACAGCACCAGTAATATCAGCTTACTATGCTTAATATAGAAAGTTTGAATGACGTTACCCCTAAGGTAGATAGCTTAGGGCCACTTCATATGTCATGCTCTTGTGCATATGGTACACCCGTGCAGACAAAATTATGTCATTTTGACATAAATGCAATTGGACATGGATGAATGCATGCAGTCCAAATTTTCTGTCTGCTTGGACAAGTCTGTGCCATTACTCATGCATTATAATCAACACTGTCCATGCCAGATTTCATTACAAATATTCACCTTGTGTATCGTGCAACTGAGGAGAAGCAATGCAAAAGCATGAACGCGTCCATAATGCTTGTCCGTGAAGGTATGTGGCGTCACATGCACAGAAGTACAGTATGTCCTGGCCTTTAAATGTTATTACCACACACTCCTGTTTAGTACCTTTGGACAACTGTGTTATGAAAGGCACTATATAAAATGAAGTGAAATTGAAATGGTGATACAAGCATCATCCAAAAGCTTGTCTGATTTACCAGGATCCTGGCAGGTTGTGCAGGGAGACCATTCCACAGCTCCAGGGCTCTGTTGGAGAAAAACCTGCAGCCCAGTGTAGCCCCTTTGCATTATTCTTCAGAGGAAGATTAAATACATGTTGCACAGACAAAGAATTACATTTAGATGACGGTTACAGGAATAAGTAGGCCATACTGCACTCTGTAGAACGTAGATCTCAGTCACCTTGTGACACCATTGAAAATCTACATCAACATTTGTTGCAGAAAATCCAAGCAGGAAAGTCTTATTGAAAATGACCACGCTTATTAAGCATTTTGCTACAGTTGATAAACTTGTCAGGTACTCAGAAAACACTACCTCATTTCTTCAAGCACGTTTACAATATAAATAAAACATTTAAATGAATCCAGGACCTTAACTGAAAGCTGCAAGAGAATTAAGTTTTAGACCATGTAGACTACAGTGAGACCTTCATTTTACAGTAGAACAAGAAAATGAAAGTGGTTGACTATAGAGAATCTTACAAACTACTAAGTTTCCATATTGAGATGCACTACCTCAGTGGAGGAAGAGGAGCCCTTTCGTTCAATATCTGAATGTGACTCCTACATGGACACATCTGGATCCAGTTTTTGAACATATCTGAGGCCATTACTCCATTACCTCAAAGATTCTTTTCATGTCTCATGGGCTTATCTCTCAATACAGGAACAAATCTACCTTCTACCTTCCTTCAGCAGCAACTTCAAGGGTTTGCATCGGTATGCAAATCAAATAACAGAGATGCAAGTAAATGAAGGAATATCAATTTGGACAGATCATTTTTTATTCGACCGCCTGATGAATAATGGTGTGCATAACACACCAACAGCTGCTGAACATACGCGGTCTCCTGCGAGCTGTAGCACTACTGTTTTCAAAAAGCCAGCAAAGTGCAAAACACAACACGTTAGGGAAATGGAAGAGTATTAAAAAAAAAAAAGGAAAACGTTAAGTGAATGTGGAAAAAGTTAAGAAAACCATCATTTTGTGTTCCCTCAGTGCTGTTTTCTTACTTTTTGGGTTTGTTTTTGGTGCCTTTTCATTTTTTTCTGCATCTTCTTAATGTGTTGTGTGTTGAACTTCAGGGCCACCATACTTGCATGCTCTCGTCAGAGAATGTGGTAAACATTTATTGTGAAAAATGTAGCAGAATAATTCTTTAGCTTTACTTCTACCTCTCAACTCCAAGGATTTATTTTCTGTATTTTTCTTTAAACTACTGTTGCATGGAGTAGAATTTAAATGAGATATTAAAATAAAGATTTAAAAGGCTGTAGATAAGCTCAGACTTCTGAGGTTCACCAGTAAACACAGAATCTTTTGTACTCTACCTATGTTTGCATGGGTTTTTTTCTACATGTTGACTGGCATCAGTAAATTGCATACATCTGTGCCATGTGATATACTACCATTCTGTTTGGGGTGTTCCTCCACCTAATGCCCTATGCATCTTGGTATAAACACAAGGCACATTGCTACCCTGCCCTGGCTAAGTATCATGGAACATGGATGGATGCAGAATGTAGTAAGCTTGAAGGTCTCAGGCTAACAAATTTGACATACTAACAGTCGAAATTCCGGTCTTCAAGAATGTTTATCACTTAAGTGCACCGTTTCTAAAGTACGCCATTGCATAGTGTTCTCATAATTCTTTAGGATAATGTTAACACAATTCTATATTACAACTGGAACAGACTAAATAATTCAGGTAAACAACTTACATATATCAATCTATACAAATACACAGAGGAGCCAGATCGTTATGAAAACCCCCCTAGTAGAACAATTAGTCTCTTCCCAGCAGCCAGATGGCATGCCTATTAAGGTACAAATGAGAAAGGGAATATAAAATGACAGGAGCATGCTGACCAGAAACAGTTGTGCTGAATGCTCCAGGTTTCTTGTCCAACTTGGCAAACCCAGTCCACCCATTCAAGATGACTGACTACCCTGATGGGACAGGTTGGCTCCAGCAAGATAATTCCCCTTGCCATGTCTTTAGAAGTGTGCATGAACAGTTGGAGGAGTATGACAGGGACTACAGCTCACAAAAGTTTGTGGTAGGACCTCTGCCAGTAGTGCCTGCAACTATGTGGAAAGGCTTTGATTCAGTGAGGACTATGAATGTTTCCACAGGAATGCTGTAACATGCTTACATGGCAGCTTCCTGGAAGAGCATCATGAGGCCTTGGTGGGGGTTCCAAATGCCTATCCTGTCGGTGAAGGTAGTCCTACAGATGGTCAAAAGGCCCGACATGAGATGAACACAGTGGCCAACTATACTAAGCTGAATTCATTGTCATGCTCCTCAAACCACTCGTGCACACATTCCATTATATGAACACATCCTTGGCATTGACTCAATGGGGAAAATATAAATTACACCATGCACTGCAATGGAGCAATGTGTGGTGACATGTTTCCCTTATGTAAAATCATGCACCCAAAAAAACAGTAACTCCAAAAGTGTATTAAAAAGTTATCATTGACAGGTTTCCTTTATTTTCCATTTGTTTTTGTTTTTATCAGCTGAAGGAAATAGCTTTTTTTCTTATATAAAATACGCAATTTTCAGTTTGGCAGAAAAAAAAATTCAAATGAGACCAGCTACATTGAACGTGGGGCAACTGCTATATAGACATTCTGTGGGAGGAGAGCGACGACAATGAAAGCTGGGAGTGGGTCAATAGAAAGCAGAACGGAATCTTAGGTAGACTATTCTGGAAGAGAAAATGATAAAATGGCTGTGATTAAGAGAAAATAATGTTTAAATGTGACAGGTGAGATGGATTGATGGTCCCAGGGCAATGTGAGGTGATTGTGATCATGGCTGTTGAGAGGTTCAAAGATCACTTTCTCCATAGAGTGCAGTTGAGAACGACATGTAGTCAAGAGCACCGGATACAGCATCAGGACCAGTGTAGGGTGCCATACGAGCAATGCAGTATTCTGCCTGGTCTGGGGGTAATTCCCTGCGAAGCTCATCTGCCAAAATGTAGTTCTGAAAAAAGATTAGCAAAGTGCTACTCAGGCTGACGGTTTTGAGATTGAACAACATCTGTGTTATTTAAAGCACAAGCATTTCGAGAGCATTCAGTTTAAATTTTGTCATGTGACTAAAAAACTCAAAATTATCAATGATTTTAGAAGGTCAAAGATATAGTTCAAGTCACAGTAACATTTATGAATAAGTGACTTTAGAAGCGAACACTCAACAAGAAAAACTTTGAACAATAGACAAACT
Organism: Gymnarchus niloticus; assembly: GCA_009936485.2. Taxonomy (NCBI): domain Eukaryota; kingdom Metazoa; phylum Chordata; class Actinopteri; order Osteoglossiformes; family Gymnarchidae; genus Gymnarchus; species Gymnarchus niloticus. The sequence continues at coordinate 9,668,225 of JAACJT020000021.1, read as the reverse complement.
CACCTTATCTCCAGCCAACACCTTGAAAGAGGCCATAACTTGGTCAGCAGTGTCTGTATCAGCAGTTTCCCGTGACATGAAGTCAATGAAGGCTTGGAAGGTGATGACGCCCTGTCGGTTGGGATCCACAATACTCATGATGCGAGCAAACTCTGCTTCTCCCTGGGAATGACAAGTTCACAAGCCATTTCCTTAATGAGCAGTTCTTAGTCTTGAGCCTGGAAATTCAGAATGATTTAAATTGAGCTGATAATTGGAGGAACTGCTTGAAATTACGTTAAATCTTGTAACAGTCTTCAACATTGTTTCAAGCATTCTTCACCGTTAAACCATCAAGTACCATTTTGAATATTGCAGATTGTAAACTACTAAATTATGTTACACAAAAGATGAATTTAAAAAATACCTAAAAGAAACAGAGAACTCATTTGTGATGTTTCCCCACTATCACAAGTACTAAAAACAAAACTACATTGTTATGATATTAACAAAGGCCGTCTCAACATTTGATCTAATGTTCATGACATAACCCAGCTGACCTATTTCATCAACTCTATTACACAATTAATGGAAACCTATAACATAATAATACACAAGCACATAACTACTTAAATTATTCTGTTTAGCTTTACACAATGGCCATTCTATTTTTTTTTTAGCAAAAAGTTGTATGCATTTTCCTTTTGTGAACAGATGAAAAATTAAGCTTGATCTTCTTCTGCATATCTAGGTATAGGAAGGCCAATTTCAAATTAGTAAATGGCCTTTCCTTTCTGGTCGATGAAAAGTCTTAGAACTTACTACGAAATGCATTTCAAAAAGAGGATTTATAGAAATAAAAACACTGTACCTTCATATCAATATTTTAAGTTTTGAGAAAGCACTGCTGTCATATTGGTGAGACTGACGGAAGTTGAAACAGAGAAATGCACAGTGGAGTTTTTAGAGCTTTACCAGATTGTAACCCATGGAGATTAGGTAGGCTCTGAAGTCTTCTGCATCCACCATTCCTGTTCTCTTCTACAGAGTTTGTTGAGTAACAAACAGAACCAGGGAGCACACAGGAGAGTGGTATGAAGGGAAAATGGTGGAAGGAGTATAGATTTGATATAAAAAAGATCAATGGGATAACAAATGTAAAGGGAGGTGAAAAAGCCAGGAGAATTGCAAGAAAACAAAAAAAGTGGGATTGAAAAAGTAGGATAAGGGAAAACGTGAAAGGGGGAAAGGAAATATAGGATGGAGATACAAAGACAAAGAGAGAACAAAGTTAAATGAGGAGCCCACTAGGTGGAGCTCTAGCCAGTACCTGCGCATCGTTGGCGATATCAAAGCCCAGGCTGATCAGGCAGGCTTTGAACTCCTCGGCGCCCAAAGTACCGGAGTGGTCCTGAGAGCCATTGTTGGGCATCGGGGGGCACCAGAGGGCATGCAGCACACGTGGTGGAGGGCAGTGAAGTGTCATGTATGGAAGTAGGTGGGAAATCCAAGTGTGTCATGCAGTTCAATTGGGATTCGGAGGGTAGAGTTGGATCATGGGGACCATGCACAAAATGGTGGGGTGGGGGGGGAGAGGGCACAACCATTATCACGTTGCCAGTGAGCAAAACTTTTAGCATTCAGATGTGTTAATGTGCAGAGTGGCAGGCAAACAAGCCTCATGGTGAAAGTTATGAATTCAAAATTTGCTTCTCAATCACATTTGAAGGGAACCTCATCACTCAATCACCGAAAGATAGCTGGGGCTCCATAAAACAGTATTTGTTTCCTATACGTAGGGATCTGGCATGCTGTTCAGCGAACAGCAAGACAGGGCATGCCAGAGGATCTCAGTGGGACCATATTTCCTGAAAACTATTTGAGTTAACCTGAAACCTAGTTTTAAATCAAGTTTGTAGTTTTTTCTAGAAAGGATCACTTTGAATCATCGTCTGGTCAGGATTTATGAGGTTTATGAGGTTTCCACTCATCTGTGGATGAAATGCAAATACCATCACAAGCCGTTTTCTGGTTCAAATAACTAAACTTCTTAGGTGAACAATGGTTTTTCGACAGTGGAAAATATATACACATACAATTCCACGAAACCCCAAATTTTGCTCTAATCATTGTTGCTTTTCAGTTTAACTTGTGGGTACAAGTCCATGTGTGGGAATACAGAATCACTCTGTAGCAATGCTCTGTAAAGGCCTGGACATGCTTTCCGAACATGGCATCGCACACATTCGGGGCCAAGTGATACGGACACAGCTGTGATCATAGTTCTGTGAGTGACTCAGACTTGTGTAACAAAATCTGAGTGTGAGCGCCGTTGATTATAGCTCACATGCTACGATGCGGACATGTTTGAACAGAAAATTTGCCCTGCGTTCACCTGCATCCATCTGCAATTATGTAAAAATTACTTCACTTTGTCCGTGCAGCTCTTAACGCATGTTCTACCATGCGAAGTAGGAACTGGCCTTAATTCAATACCTAATCTGAATCAATCTCTGCTTTAATCAATGCAGAGAAAAATGATTAAACCTGTTTCCTTCACAAAATTTCTATAATTAAAGTAATATATAGAGGAACATATGTTAAAGAAATTAATTCTTAGGACCCAAGACTTAAACAACTCCACAAGAGCTACCTCTAACCCTCTACTTCTCTGACTTTGACGGTTTCTCACATCTCCTAGGACTCACCCGGTCAAAGTGGTTGAAGGAAGCCCGGAATTCATTCATCTGATCCTGGCTAATACCCTTGGCATCCCGCGTTAAGATCTGGTTTTCAATTTCATTGATGGTTCGAGCAATGGTTGTAAGGAGTTGCTCCCAGCCCACACGAATGTGCTGAAAGGAAATGGGTAAGATTTTGGAAAGAGATCTGTAGACGAGACTTATAAATTTTTGGAATTAAATGAAAGTGCAGACTTTTCAATGTAATTTCCAGACCGACCTTAAGAGAACAGAATTTTATTTACCTCCATGGTGTAATTGGTGTGTTTGTTATCAAAGATGAGGGCCTCTTGAATAAGCTGGTGATCCCCCTCAAGTTGATCAATTTTCGGTTTGTAGTTTACAATATTCTTTTCATATTGGCGAAGATGTGTCAACTGATCCTCCAGAGTCCCATGCATCTCAATGGATATCCTCCCAATTTCCTGCAACGAGGAAGATGGTGGCTAATTATTAGAAGTAGAAACAATCATTCAGAATGCAAAATCAATACAAGGCACGCCAGAATTTAATAACACTCACATATTAACACACATTCATTTATTTTAAATTAATAAGTGACCTTAACAGACCTGATTGATTTCACCTACCTGCATTTTGTTTTGGATCCACGGCCCAATAACATTAGCCTGACTGGCAAACTGTTTCCGCAAACGTTCATTGTTCTGCTGCCGAGCATGTTCTTCAGTCAAAGCTCGGTCACGTTGTGGCACCAGTTGGCGAACCTGACCATGTGACCCAATACAAGTGGTAGTCAGTGGAGAACCTTTATTATACCCACAAAACTAAATCTATCTTACAAAGAACAATACTTGCATAGACAATCAACACTCACACGGAGGTTATCTCACAGAATAAATACACAATCACCCAAATGATACCTTGTCCCACTTTGCATTGATTTCCTGAGGGTTGATGGTTGTGTAAGGGTTGGATCCAGCCATGTTGACGTGGTATGTCTGAACGATCTTGGCAATTTCATTCTGTATGCCTAGAATGGCTTGACGTTCCTTGTCTGCTTCTGGCAGTGTGGCTTTAAACTGTTCATGGGCTGTGCTGAGTCCCTAATAGGAGCAAACAAATTGACAAACAGTAAACACACACATACACAAGAAACGATTTAAAGACACCAATTCACTAAACCATATTAGGTATTGTTGAAAGGATAGGCATCTCACATATGCAAGAGGAAAGAACACTCTCAGACTTACCTGTATCTCCTCAATAGTGTGGACAATGAATGTGTCCTGAAGATCCTCCATAGCACCTTCCATCCAGTTGTTAAATGGCGCTGCCCTTTTGGCAAACTCAAGGTACAACTGATCGATTGTTTCGAGCAATTTCTCGGTTCTCTGTTAATGAAGTGGATTAGAACAGGAATATGAAGAGTGACTTGTGCTTTCAAGCGAGATTTAAAATCTAGGGATGTGCTCCAGAGCATTTCAGTTTAACCCTTCCATACCTGCAAAGCCTCACTTCGCTTCTGACTAAGACCACCAAGAGTATCCCACTGGTCACAGATACGCTGGCAACGGGCATTCACATTGGGAGAATCATAGTAGTCCAGCTCACTGGAAAGAGATGACAGCTTTTTTCAAACAAACTGAATAAAATATCAGCCTTTTTGATGCTTTATGTTTTATAAATGTGTGCACAGTGAGGAAAATTGAAATGATTTGACTTTTTAGCCTATGTTTAAATTTCGATTTTAGTTTCAGTCCTCTCTGGTGCAACTGTTTGCCTTTCCATTCCCGTAGCTGTTATGTCTTATCTTTTTCTGTTGGATTCTCACTTCAGCTCCTGTGCGATGGCCGCGATCTGCTCCACCCTGTCCTGATGGGCAGCCAGGTCACTTTCGAAGGCCTCGTGTTTCTTCAGCAGGGCCTTGACATCCGACAGTGACGCAGTCTCATAGTCTCTCTTTTGTAGCATCTCCTCCTTGCCTGCAGGAAACACAAAACCCAGCTCAGAATCGCACTCTCATTGCTTTAAGCAGAGGACACCGATTGATTATACCTTTCAAATGCTACAAAGATTAGCATTATATTACATATAACGATTTAGCATTTACTTGTGTATCGGAGTGCCTCAGTGGAAAACACTATAGCCTCAGACCCCCTGGGTAGGGGTTCAAATCCCTTCCTGGTTCTGCATGTGGAGATTTGTCTACTTCCTCCGGCAGTAAAAAATGAAGCAGCTACGTGAACTGGTGTCTACATTGCCTATATTATGCGAGTGACTGAACTAACATCTAGCTCAGATTCCTATACTTCCTGCGATAAGCCAGTCAGTAGGTACTGGATAAACAGTTATGGAGTTATGGATAATTGATGGGTGGATTAAACTTGCAATGAAAAATACTGAGAAGAATAATATGTCTCTGTATCATTTGTAATTCAGGCAAAACTTCCAGAGGGGTTGATTGCTTTTGCAAGCCACCGTCCGAACATGCATACACAGACATTTATACAATCAGTATGTGATACCTTGAGTCCAGGCTTCATGGATGGCAGCTTTCTGGCGGAATTTCTCAGCCAGATGGTCAAGTCTCTCTAGCCGGCTGATCTCATTTAACAGCCACTCCTCATAGCCTTTCTCAGCTCCTTCCAGCCCACCCCAGGCATTGGAAATCTCCTGATTCCAGGTGGAAAAAACAGACAAGTTGCACTTCTCTCTGTGGTTAAAGAACTGACTATAATAAGTCTGTGCCAAACTACAAAAGGTACTGAAGAATACACATTATATAATAGTGAATAATAACATTTTCACACCCCATTTACATAATGTGATATTTTACTGTTAAATCTCAGAAATCTGTCTTATTAAGGATGATATCAATTCTAACACATTAACAAAATTCATGGAAAGCTTAAATTATACATGTAATATATGTAGGGGATGCATACAGGCACGTAAGTCCTTCCAGTGTGCTGCTCTGATTTCATCTCTGAAGAGAATCAGGTGAATTTGATTTCACATATGAATTCATTCCAGCTGTCCAATGTTTCCTGCAGTAATAACCTGTACCAAATCAATGATGGAACTACCTATACCTATTATTTTATTCTGGCCCAACTTTCGCTTTCATGCAGTGTTTTTCAAACTTGGTCAAAGAGTTCAGTTTGACACCTGATCACTACCTACAAGGAAAACTAATGCCTTCACGATTTAAATTATATCTACTGGTGTAACTGTGGTTATTAATATTAGATAAATGACAAGATTAAACACCTCCTCCAAATCACTTTTACTTTGTGATTTTCTGGAAGGTACTGTATATGGCATACAAAAAGAGGAAGGGTCTTACCGAGACCATCTTCCCCTCAGAGGGCATGTAGGCAGGTCTGTTGCTGAGCCTAAGCTTTGTCTGCAGGGTATTAAAGTTGATCTCCAGCTGACACTTTTCCTGCACTTTAGGTGGCTTATGGAGACGGCGATAGTCCCGGAAGTCCTCCAGTTTCTGCTGCATGGCCTGCATGGTCTTCTCTGGGGTTCTGTTCTCTAACCAGGGAATGGTACGTTGGATCCACTCCAGAAGCTAAGAATGGAGGATAGGAAAGTGATGCAGTAGGACAGAAGACATGGTAAAATGAAGAATACCGCAGTGGAAGTCAAATAACAAAGAAGCTATGCATACTGATTGTATCAGGTAGCGTAGTAATCATATCTATGGTGTATATTAGAGAAACCTAAATTCACTGAGGTGTGGTGTGCTCACATCACTGGCTAGTTTCTCATAGTCCTCCATTAGCTGCTCATTCTCTTGGTTCACTGCCAAAACCTTGCAGATGCGGTTAGCTGCTGTTTCCGCCTGTGGGAGAGCAAATGAAAGACTAAGAACTGTACAGCATGACAGAGAGCAAAGACTGCAAGCCGACTTACTGCATCTCGGGATTCATTTAGTGCATGGGTAAAAGCCTGGCACTATAGGAAACAACTTCAAGAACTTCAAGTGTTTTGAAGTTTTTAATGTAATAAAAGAAGCTCAGCAGGAGAATTAAAAAAATAGGAAGCGCACCAGATCCTCAGCCTAGCTTGAACAGAAGTGGCCAGTCTCGTGGGCTAAATCTGCTCAAGTATTTTTGGTGTTGGTACAGTCATTCTGTACCTGAAGTTAGGTGAACTAGGATACTAAGCTATAGGAGAGTCATCAGATCTGAATATATATGTCCACTTTTGTCTGCCCAGCAGTTACATAATACAACTGATACCAATCACAGATTCCAATAATCATTCTAGTGTTTGGCATTTAAGCAGCAATCACTAAAGCTATCAATTTAAGAGCAAATTAAACTCATGTTGATTCAATATCTAAATCAATTAATCAAAATGAATTGAATGTTTGTATATAATTTAGAAATCAGTAACACGAGCCCATCAAATAAGCAAATGGAGTCCATTTTATCTCCCTAAGAAAAAACTTGCTTTTTTCAACTCAAAATCTTAGCAAACTTACTAGTATTCCAACCAAAAATTAGACGAGAAATCAGCAAATGGACACATCTCACTTATGCTTTATTTTATGAGTGAGTAAAGCTTTTAAAATGAATAGGTGAAAGCAGATTGAGAAGCTAGGATCAGAAATCTATGACAGCTTTGACTGGAATACATAATTCTGAAGACATACTCCAAGCACTAGGATACAAAAGCCCAGAGCTGTGATTAAGTACTTGACTGGTAAGTCATTCCCTACGAGGATAAAGTAGAGGGAGCAGAAGTATGGTCTAGGTGGAGCTCACCTTCTGCTTCACTGAGAATGCATGGTAGTAACACGACAATATAAGTCATGACATCATTTTCATCTGGTCTCAAGGAGATTAAGAGATCTGCCCAGGGAATAGAGAGAGGGGGAGGGGCAACAGAGAAAGAAATATGTGCAGAGTAAAAGTATGCAGAAATAAAAGATGAGTAGAGACCGCAAATACCAGGAGGGTAGAGCAAGGCAGTGGACACAGTCTCCAATATACACAAGCAGCAGGCAAAATAAGTCAGTTTCTGTTCTGTTCCCATCACTTTACTTTGTATATGCTGCCACTCAGTGGTGCTGACTTTTACGGTTTTGCTAATGATACACATGTATACATATCAGTCAAACCAGGTGAGCCACCAGAGCTGTGAATAGAGCTGGATGTCCAGGAATTTCCTCCATCAAAGCCCAGATAAAACAGAATAACTGTTACTCAAGAACATAAAACTAGATGGTTTTTCTGTTAAACTTATCACAGTGGTTAAAAAGTTGACCCAGAGTGGTTGTTTGAGGTGCGATTCAAAATGTAGAACAGCTTTCCTCCATCTACAGACTACTAGGGCCAGTGTGCAGCACAGAGGGCTAATGGGGTAGCCGTATGTTTGGAAGGTTGTGGTGTCAAATCCCCCTAGCACTGCCATCATATTGCCCTTGGGCAAGGCTCTTAACTCCAACTGTTTCAGGAGTACTGGATGTTGGCTGATGATAGACTCAAAAACTTGCTCTCATATATATATATATAGTCTCAGTTAGTCATGGTCAGCAAGATGGGATAGGTAAAACACTATCCAATTCCCACATGGGAATGAATAATGTGCAACTATTCTATGGTCAAGATGATGTTGTCCACTCATAATGTGAAAAAACTAATCACTGCATATACATTACAGACTGGACAACTGTACTTTCTGGATCTGTATACAGACTTCAGCTGGTGCAAAACCCTTACTGGAATGTTGAAATTTGAGCACATTTGTCTTATATCATCATTATATTGTCTAAAGTTTGAATGGCCTTGAGTATTAGTGTGATCATTTAGTCCCATACAGGTTATCAGTTAGTTTCCAGAGTAGAAAGGGCTGAGTTGGGCTGCAGAGCATTCTCCAACAGAGCTCACAGCTGTGCAATGGTCTTCCTGGAGATGTCGGAGAGTCAGGTTCACTCACAATCTTTAAGTCTAGGCTAAAAAGTGACTCATTTAGCTTCGCTTACAGGGACACTAGATTTAGGCATGACTCACCCCCAGCTACTCTTATAGTTTGAGGTGTAGAACTGGGTGCCATCACTGCAATACAATTCAGACAGACTGTACAGTCAGTCTTTCTTTACAAATGGCCATATGTTGCTGGAGTGGCAGCAAAGCAACTTCTAGAATGATCCACTCAGAGGTCCAGATACTAGGGAGCCCCCGCCTGTCCAGCAACCGAGATGTGTTTCTTCTTTATTACCTGTTTGTCATCTACCTAAGCCACCTCTATTGGACTGTCCAACTGGATTCACTATGCACCTGCCTACCTCTCCTGTTCCACCATCTGTCTGAATTTACATTGAACTAGATTATGTGAGCTTGTACTGCCTGGTGCTGGTTACAGGAAGATAGGCTACTCCCTTGAATCTGGTTTCTCCCAAGGTTTCTTCCTCTTTCTGAGAGAGTTTTTCCTTGCTACTTTGGCCTTAGGCTTACTCTCGAAAGACCTCAAGCTAGTTGTTCTATAACGTGATGTGACCATGTTCCTTGTTACATGCACTACATAAATAAAGTTGAACTGAACTGAATAGAGCCCAGTGTCTACTAGGAGGAATCAAAGCTTTTTGCTGGAAACTAATGTGTAACTATAACGATGACATAATACCAACAGCTACACAAGCTGTTTCTTAAACTGATACTTTGACATCATAATAATAAAACATACCAATTCAGGATGAAATAAGCAAATGGAATTAAAAGTCTGAAATCACAAAGAAAAACAAGAAAACAGATTTTTCTTCTTCATTCTCCCTCTAATGAGACCATGAAGAGTTGCCAAAGCTGACTATATTTCAAGCTGTCTTAGCGTGGTATTAGATACCTGCAAACCCCTCCTATGGTGGAATAATTCAAGATAAAAAATAGGAGAGCTCTCTTTTAGAGAGAGGTAAACAAAATAAATAAATCATATTTACAGTAACAGGAGCAAGAATACTTGTTTTCAATAATAGCGAAACTGTAATGGATTTAAGAGACACAAGGGAAAATGTACGGTACAAAGGAAGGTTTAGACTGGAGATTTGCTTGTGCCCACTGCTGTGAGAGAGTGGCATATTTCCTATCATGCAGTTGGTAATTTGAATCATGTGGAAAGAGAAGAGAGACCCATCAAGGTAGAACTCTGTGCTGCAGACAGAGAACAGCTCTGTTAGGAGAAAGTGACATAGTAACCACAGAAGAGAGCTGGGGAATGAGCAGGCCAATGCATCTTGGGCTACCTTCTGGGCGCCTGAGAAGGCGTGGTAGAAGCTAGAGACGTAGGTCATGATGGCTTTCTCATCCGGACGGGCAGTGCCCACGATGTCTGCAGAAAGAAGGGAACTTGTGAGAAGGGCAGGTGGCCATATTAAATAGGATAAAGAATCAAAGCTTGGCTATACAATGGCATTAATACCTTTGTTTATTCAGTTTATAATAAACATTTTTGGATGGCAGCATTCATAATCCTATTCACTTTGCCATTTTAAATTTCAAGAAATACGTCTTAAAAAATAAGTGTAATAAGTATAACATCATATATTTAAAACCTGTTGAATCCACGTCTAATACCTAGTAGCATAACTGTCAGAAAATGCATTTACACATTTTTTCGTTTTAACTATAATGCTACAGATGACAATATAAAAACATTTGCCCGTAACACTACAGCATTAGCAGAAACTCATTAGATTTGCTCACAACAGAAGTGCTCCAGGCCACAGGGGGCAGTACACATTGGGAGCATCCTGCTAGCCCACTGGTTTACAGATATGAAATGAGCCAACCTATGAAGTAGCCATGTCTTGCAAACTAACCATTTTCAATTCAACCTGTCCATCTTACCCTCAGCATCCAACATTTTGGGAATGTCTAGATACTTCTCTGCCACATCAAAAGCTGTGTTGAGATTGGTCATGGGGTCATCCTGTTGGAGAACAGAGAAAGCTAAAACTGCATACATTTATCCATAAATGTACAGTATTGGCCCAAATACAACACTTTCAGGAAGAGAAAAAAAAAAACCTGATATCTTAAAAATCTTACACTTGAGGACAATAACTTAAATGCCATTTAACACTTACAACAGTAGATGGAGTTAAATTTGCATCAAATGGCGAGAGTCAGTTGTAGAAAACAATAGAAAAAACAAGATGTCTTAAAAAAAACTGCCAGTTACCAAGAATTAAATGAGTTAGTCTAAATAAATTACGCTATTACTAAATTTTTCCAGCTTGTTTTTCCCCCATTTAATTAACAATATTTATCTCAATGTTCAGGTTAGTGTATTTATTGACATGTACATTTAAAGTCTAATTTGACTAAATTACATTTATAGATTGATGTACTTATTAAAATTTATATTAAAATACAACAGATTGTATTTGTTCTTGTCAAATAAAACAATTTGCAGATTAGCAATTTCTCTGGTACCTTGCGAAGTTTCCCATAGTCAATGAGCTCTGGACGATGTCTATGAATGAGTGCACAGAATCCCAATCCATCTTTCCAGCTTAAAAGACAGAGAGAGAGGTCTTTTTAAGGCTGTGACATCATTCATGTTAGGAAGGTGAAGATCTAGCAAGAAAAATAAACTTATATGCATGTCCGAACACCAATTTGTTGGACCTTACTTCGATCAGTTACCTAACTGACTTAAACTTAAGCACAGAATTTACCACAGATTTAGGGACATTGTTGCATTTCAATATACAAAACACAGCTCTGAAACACACTACATCCTGATTATTTGACTGAGGAAGCCAAGCTGTGTTCACAGAGACAGACAAGAAAGAAAATGTTGAGTCTAGTGACAGCACAATGGCCACTGATGGACAGTACCAGCCATTTTTCCCCGATCCCATAAAATTCTTGCATTCTGCATTCTCCATATGCAAAAGTTACAGTAAACACAGAAAAATCAAGGAAAGAGGAGCAGTCTGAATCCAAAATGAATACTCCTAATATTGATTTATTTTCGAAGTTAATTTAAAGATTATACAGGAGAACCAATTTTGAGTGGCATAATGGTTCTGTGGGTAACACTACTACTATAGCCCTCCAGGGTAGGGGGTTTGAATCCACTATCTGCTTTGCTTGTATAGTTTGCCCTGTGTTGCCCTTAGTTCCTCTGAATACCCTACTTCAAGCCTGAAACCATCACGACTGAATTCCAATAGGAATGGACATTAATGGATCATGAGGATTCTTTAGCCATTGTTCAAAATGATGTCTGGTCTCAATATGAAGTTTCACCTGATATGAAAGTTCTGAATGTTCACATTTTTGTAGGGGGCGGTCTTCCTCTGACACCACAGAAGCAGACCCTCTTTGGCTGATGTTTCTGAGAATGCAGAAATAAATAAAATATTAAAAATAAAATCAGGACACTGTACACTCGGCAGGAAGAAAAGCATATTAATTAACTGGACTTTTAGCCAACGTTTTCTTAAGTTAATTTCAAAGGGTTCCTCTCGGTAGACTATTAATAACATACACTCATATGAAATGTTTAAATCTGAGACACAGCAGAGAGTTCTGTAAAATATCAAACATCTAATATATGCAAATGCAAACATAAATTCATAATTTAAGATCAGTTTTCTGCTACCATTAATGTAATCAATATAAAAATACAAAACAAGAGCATTCAGACGGTTTTCTGAACTTGGTTTTGTGGGTGTTATTCTTCTTTGGAGTAATGAAACAACACAACAGCAGCCATGGCTACTGAGACTTATCGGAATTACCTTCAACAGAAATGTCTTGGATTGCGAACCGGAGAATAATCGTCCAGATCATTCCAAGTGTCATCTTAGCGTTACCATCCACAATCTCTGTGAGAAAAGCCAAAAGAGAAAGTGTTGACTGTTACATAGCTACTCTCTTTATAACTGAGCTTTTCACTCCTTTCTTGATGCTTCCAAAAATTTTATTTCCTCATCTTTAGCTGCCAGCTATCATCCGGACAAACAATTTGAAAGTTAAAAACAAGGACTAACATGATTAACTGATTACATAAAGTAGTTAGCGAAATAAGTAGACAAATAATGCAGAACATGAGCACCACTCTGGAACACACAACATAAATGATTTTAATTCCACCTGTTTGGGGTACTCTAGCCAGTACTTCCCATTTCCAAAGTGCTCTCCAGATTCACTTCACTACTCACAGTACGTGGGGAAGCAAGGCTGGGCATCTACTAATCATTCGAGAATGCAGCCATAGTTTAGTCCTCAATATACAGAACTTAATGTGAATGGACTAAGTTTCAGACTAGATTATTGGAATGCTCTGCTTTCTGGTTGTATGTCTGGGTAATTATACTGACTTTTCTGGCTGCAGCATTTTGCACCAGCTGTTCTTACTGGAAGCAGGAAGTTTGAACATATTAGTCCTGTTTTGTCATTGTTATACTGGATTCCTGTCAAGTTTCTAACTGATTTTAAGTTACTATTTTTACCCTATAAAATTCAAATGGCCTTCCCCCAATGTACTTGTGTGATCTTTCTGGTTCCAGGTTTCGCTCTCGAGGGGCAGGTGATTTATCAGCTGCAAGAGTGGAAAAAGTTATTTGTCCTACAGGGCTCTACAGCTGTGGAATGGTCTTCCAGCAGCTGTGCAGGATCCAGGATCACTCTCAATCTAAGCCTAGGTTAAAAACAAACCAGAGTAGTTAACCTTACAGAGGCATTAAGTCTAGGTAGTTACCCATCCCCCAGCTAGGCTAACAGTCTGAGGAGTAGAGTTGGGTGGGGATCAGTGTCATCGACTCTGGATGAACTGTTCTGTCACTCCTGCTTCACGTGTGGTTCTCTGTTGTTGGACTGCTGCCTAATGCAATCCTGCTGGAGCCTTCTTGTTTTTTACTGAACCCACTCTGCTGTTTCATCTCGTTGTCTGTCTGTTCAGCACCTGCTCATGCACTTCTCTTATCCCATACTACCGCTTCCCCTTCATTCAGTGTTCCACTCGGAGGTCTGGATACAGGGAAAACCCTAGTTTGTCCACTAGGCTATCTGTGTTCACCCTCTCTGTTGCCTGACCATCCCGCTGGCTTGCTATCTGCCTGACTACCTGCATGCCTGCTCCAATATGCTTTTGCCCACATGTTCTGTTCCTCCATTTCTTGGTTATACATCGTTCTCCATTACATCAACTTCTACCTCCCTACTTCCAAGTGCTGGCCACAGAAGGATGAACCTGGTTTCTCTCAAGGTTTCTTCCTCTCTTTACTGGGAGTTTCTCCTTGCCACTGGTCACCTCTGGCTTACTCTGTGTGGACCTCAGACCCAGAGCTCTTTGAAGAACTTTGTGAGTATGCTCCTTGTTAAAAGCACCATATAACTGACTTCTCCTGCATACCTTTAACAAATCCGTAGGTAAGGCTGTGTAGGCCAAGATGGCACGATCCAAAGCAAAATAAAAGCACTACTGATCTGAGTTTCTAATAACACCTCCTTTCTAATTGGACCTAAAATCCTTCCCAGTAAGGGATAATATTCAGTTATAATAGTAGAAAATAAGGATGTCACTGAACATAGCAGTCAAAATAATAATAAGCTCACCTTCAGCCCCAATGGACACCAACTTCACCCCTTTGCTGGCAATAAAATCCAGAGCTTTGTTGACGTTGGAGATCTTGTGAACGCGCATCTTCCCTCGTTCCGGTTTAGCCAGGCGTTCGCCTAGATTGAAAGGTGTGGCAAGAGTCACAAAGATGAAACTCTAGGTAGCTTGGCGTTGCAGTTTTTAAGTAAAATTGTACATCAACAGCATGTCAAACGTAGGCTTAGGTAGTAATATACTGATTTTTTATACTATGGCTGCTATCACTTTGCACAAACATAGTTCATGTAGACACTGGACAAATTTGCCTACCGGAGATAACCTCAAGCAGAAGCATGAGTTTTAGGCCGTCCCGGAAGTCCTCCTCGATGTTTTCAATTTGCGTCCCTGCTTTCCGAAGGTGCGAGTTGCACCATGCTGTGAATGTCTGCGAAATACAGAAGTTATATTGACTTGCGCAAGTGGAACATCGGGCATTTTGGTTTGAAAACAACCAAACCGTATATTTAAAATGTTGTCAGTGGTGAGAGGCTACAGCCAAACTTAGAGCTTCTTTGTTCCTGACGAATATCAGATCAGAAAAAAGTCACAGCTTTCTCAACTCCTAAATCCGTCTCCTCCTTAATCCCTTTACATGATGCTTATATTCAATACAGTGTCATGACGTTTACCCAGGTATAGTCAGACTATGGGGGTACTTCACTTTAGTATTAATCTGTTTAGGTCAATGAATGAAAATAAAAACCCAGAAAAGTTTGTTAGATTTACATTAGACTATTTGGTGACAACTGAAGAAATATACGTTGGTTATAAAGGTATTTACAAACAGAATTACTGATACAGTATAGGTTTCTGTCACTAGAATATTTAATATAACAGGCAGTTTGGTATATAAATTCAGTGGCTTTAATATATTAACCATATAGATTCAATCTGATCAAAACATTGATGGCTGTAACTAACATGCAAGTTTATAAAGATTTCATCTTTATATGAACGTTATTTTGCTTTGTGCCATTTAGATGTCTTATCATAAATGACACTTGTTGATTTATGAAACCCAAAAGAACTTTACAATAAAGCATTCTGCAGTACAAATGTTATTGATTGTCAAGAGTTCCCATCCAAAGGGTACAGCCTACAACTGAGATATTCCAGGCGATAAACATTAAGCACAGGGTGAGGGTACAAACATAATACATTCACTTGAACCTCTGTAAACAAGACAAAAACACAGATCCAAATAATCAATCACCCAAGTGAACCAAATGACAAAAAATAATTTTAAAATTTCCAAAAGGCAATATATTGTTAGGCCTCCTTTAAAGGCAGCACAGAGCCACCTACAGCAATTTCAGTACAGAAGAGTCCATACAATTCCACATCTGCTATTGCATTTTACTCGAGACAACACACAGAGGTCCATTACTCAGCAGAGCAGAAATGCAGCTTCTCCCACCAGGACAATTAAGTGAACTACACTGACTGATCTGATATGACATGCAGATATACTGTGGTGTTCAGCAGTATGGCCAACAGAGGAGAACGCAGAAACAACAAAAAAAAAAAAAAAAAACAGACAAGAAAGTTCAAGAGATGTAACTTAAAATAACATGCAGTACAGTCTCCCTTTTATGTTGATGTGATGCAATGCAGCTTAAGAGCCTGTCTTGCTAAGGATGGGCATATTCAACAGTCATGATAAAAACCCTTTGAAGCTTTAATGCTACAGTACACTTTTGATCTTGAAGCAAATCCCATCGTACTTTGTTTTGCATTTATACCCCCCAAAAAAACTGCCAAACTGGTGAATCTCACCAGTTGGGTGGCTTTCCCTGGGATGTCTGGCGTCAAGGTTCCAAAAACTGTATAAAAAGCTTCGCGTGAGAATATGCATAGCTTGTCAAGTTTAATTGTCTAACAGCGCTGCAATTACTTGCTAACAATCAGCAGTGATTTGAACATTACCACATTAAATTATATAACATTAAGATGAATACATGATTTGATTCATATCGATGTCAGCTCGTGACAAACATACGGGTCAAAGCAAACATGTAAACTGTACCTGCAGAAATGTATTATTTTTAATAAAGAGTCTAAAAATTATCTACTTTTTAAAGTAACCATGTAAGGATGGCCTCAAAGCAGGTCTTGTTAAACCAATGACAGCCTTTATTATGGTACTGTTTACCAATCAGTGCTCAGAAACTGAATATTCATGAATCAAAAGTGTTCAACAGAAACAAAACCGCTTAATTTATTGCTCAAATGACAACAGCCAATAAATTGATCTAAATATATAATTTAAAACGTGCTGTGAAGACGGAATCTAACCCTAAAAAATCTAAAGCCTATCCAACCATGCATTTATCTACCATAAAATTTATAGTACATCCTCCTTTAAGCTGGCCCTACGTCAAATGAAAAAGATGTTGTTTATCTGACATGCTGCAATCAAAAATTCAGGGTACAACATTTCTTTTGCCTGTGACCACCCACGCTCTACAACTGGTCAAAACATGTTACACAGTCGTTGTGCAACCTGAATCTTTATGACATAATACAGAGTAATATTGTGATGAGGAAAAAAGGACCAGGTGATCCCAAAAAGTTTGCTGTAGATGCCATATCCAAAAAAAAAGGTTTATAAGTATATTCTCAAAAAAACTAGCTTGCAGAAGACAGAGAGGAAAAAAATAAATGTTGATGAAAAGTAAAATACAGACTTGTGTAAATTTAGCCTGTAGGCCCTGTTTTATCTCAGTAATGAGACCCAATATCTGCAGACCACATGGTGGCAAGCTGCATAAACCCTTAGGATGCAATCGGAGGTGGTTACTCATTTTAACAAAAAGGATTCTATTAGCTCCTGAAAACAAGACATTGCATAACAACTTGTTTATGTAGTGTCACTTTCCAGTGAGGAGGGAGGAGTGGCTTAGAGCCACAAAGAATTAGCGACAACAACGTAACCCCTTATGTATGAAAGCACAATCAAAATGATCAGAGAAGGAACAACAACAACAACAACACCTATTTCAAAAGGTCCACTAATATCACAAAACACAGGAGACAAGTCATAGGCATTAGGGGGGTTATGGAGACTTAGAGCCACAATCATTCACAGCCAGAGAAAAATGACTTGCCTAGAAACACAGGAAGAAACATTCCATAATGTGGAGAACACATGTTCCTCTAGCCACTTCAACACCTGGATTTCAACGAATTTCATCATCTGGCTCACAGAAAAGTGACAAACTTAAAATTTCTGTTATCAATAATGCCTAAAACAATGTACTTTGTAAAAAAATATCATTGTGCCCTTGCCTCTATGAGAGAACTTAGCAAACAATTAGGAGAGTGTTATTAAACACATATAAACATAGCAGTGCTCAATTAGGGCTATATGGCTTACAGCGCAGTGCTGCAACCAAGTAGTAGCATGTTCAGCAAAATATGATGCAACTGCCGGAACAGTTTAGACAGTGTTAAGACTCAAGAGAAGGAATCAGATTAAAATGCTTCTATATTGTAAAAGGACTTGTGTATGCAGCTCAAAATTTTCTTAAAATTATGACCTTTGCTATTACCGGGTTTAATTGGGATTTTAAGATGAAGTTCACTTTCCGATTTATTTTCTTAAAAGGATTCATCGATCCATTTTCAGCTTAAAGGATAAACAATACAGTAATAAGCCTACATAGAACAACAGTATTTTGCATGATACTATACAGTATTTCACATCTGTCTTGTCCATATTCAACCAGTCTGGTCCCATCAAATGGCAAAAGCAGGAAAACTGGCAGAATGTAACAAGTCACATCACACAAAAATTACATACAGAATATTTTCTGAATAGTAAAAAGTGTATTGGAACAAAAAAAAGCATCTTCTAAAAGTACCACCAGTTCAGATAAGTCAGCAGTTTTGCAAAAGGTCTCATTTTAGTCCCGAGAAACGTCCACACCAGCATGTTCCCAAAACATCTGCCAAAGGACTTCCTCGGACATTCAGTTAACATGAACAGTCTGTGTTCAAGTACCGCATTATAACACAGGTCATATGAACTGTTTATGTAACGTGGAAACAAGCTATTGACTATATTAGCTAATTCTTTTTTGACGATTTTTATTCAAAAATTAATTGCATAGCTAAGACTTTGTAAGTCCGCCAGTTTGACCGAGAAAAAGAGGGTCAGGTGACAAATGGCTAACCTCATTCTTAAATTCTTCAACTGTGAGCAGCTTGCAGTTAGACCTCCAAGTTGGATAAATGGTAGGGCTGTTTGCTATCCACTAAGTTGGCCAGTTACACAAAGCACTGTAGATATAACCAATAAGTCTTTAGTTAAACATGACTTGAAGGTTCATTCATTTTTGCTTTTTGTTTCGAGGTGTCTACAAGAAAGCACACCCAAATGAAAAGAGTTGAACTGTTTAAGAGATAATAGCTGTCAGGCTGAAACACACACAACATCGTAGGACAGCAAATAATCAGCTTAAAGAGTTTTATTCTTTTATACGTAGTTATATCACTGATAAATTTAATAAGATACACATTGTCTTGCCCTTGCTCCCTCATTTCCTGGCTTCTCCCTCTGTTGCTTGGTTTCCTTGAGCTGTACCTGGTTACCTATCTAACCCTGACTGCTTCGTTAAGCAGTTGGGTGCCTCATGACCACGCCCTAGTTCTCCCATAGTCAGCCCTGTTGGATAGACATTCCTGACCTACAGGATGCCTGATGGATCTTGCTCAATCATATCTCCCGGATCAGCATTGTGAACCAGCTCTCTGCTCCCTTGGATACAGAGGCTTCACCACGGTAATGCCGCCTATAATAATATACGCCAGTGGTTGGCCAAGAGTGACCTATGGAGTCCAGGGTCACCCCGATCTATGGGTACTACAGATGGACACCCCATCCTGTTCCCACGTCCCCCCGGAACCCTGCTCCCGCTCTCCTCAAACTCACATCCAGGTTCTGGTTCCTTGTGTTCTCCCGGGAGTTCTGGCCTATCTTCTCAGCCTCTGTCTGTCCTTTCCGCTCTGTTCTTCCCTGTTCATGTTTTTCCACATGGTGCCATTTCAGGTACCGTCCTCGTTGAGCCACACCACCTCCGAGTGGCCCTCTTTGAGTTGTGTCCTCCCCAATGCTCCTCGCACCGGGCTCTTCCCTCCAGATGCACTACCCAAGCTGTTCCTCTCTGTCCCTTGTTTTCCCATCTCTCATTTTGCACCTCCCAAGGAGTTCTCGTTGCCCTGTGGTCCCTACTGTGCCGTGACACTTATTCAGCATTAACTTCAATTGCTTAGGTGGGCACAATATGTTAGATGTTTTGTAGTTCCGCATAGACGTTATTTTGAGCCTTATTCTTCAATCACGAGTATTCAATATCGACCTTTAAGAAAAATGTCAAGGCATACCTACAAACTGATAACCTACAACTATTGAAGTTCCTACTGAATTGCCAGAAGTCACGATAATAAAACTGATGTGTCATTCATTTTCAGGCTCAGGCATGCAGAGGAATGCTAAATGTCAAGTGAAAGCAGCTGGAGACATCTACTCACGCCTGCACAGGCAAAGGTCTACAGACACTCGCGTTCCTGTGTAATAAAATGTTTGTAACCTACGAGTATGTGTAGTGCTTATTAAACTACGTAGTTTAACAATATACTCGGCAGTAGAATGAAAAGTACATGTATTAAAAAATCATAAACGTTTATAGAACGTCGACTGAGAAGCTCGCGAGGACGTTCCTGGAGCCCTACAAGAATACGTTCAGAGGACGAACGCAGGACGTCCCGGGGACATATTTTTGTTAGTTGGGATTACTTATGACAACTAGGTGTGGCCCGGTATTCTTAAGTGGATGCAATTTCAAAATAATCACAGAGTATTTCTTTAGCAACAGGCATAGTAAACAGAACATAATCTGAAATTCTTTAAAAAAAAAAAAGTGTTTGGGTTTCATGTCCTGGATGCCGCAGCCACATGTGCAAACTCACCATTGCAATCAAAATGTACCAAACCACTGTGCCTTGAGCAGAATTAAAATAGAATTCTCTTCTTATACTAGATTTTTTTAAATATGTGGCAAGACTTTTAAATAGTACATTTCAACTTTGGTAGCTCATAGCTCATGTCACTTTTTTTTTCCTTCCGATTCATACGGTAGCTCGAGCAGCGATTTAAGTCGGGAAATCATGAGGTGAAGCTTTTAACAGTTCAGAAAAAAAAAAAAAAAAAGCGAACGAAAAGGGGAAAATGTTTCCAACAGCCGCGAGAGGGGCAGATTATTACCATTTTTGGGCAAGTTCTTTTCATGCAAGCCCAACCCAAAACACGTTGCTTACTCAAATTCCAGAATATTTTCCCCTTGTTGAAGCAGGATGAAAGTGTAGGGGTTCAATGAACTACTCTTTCGTTAAATTCTTGAAAAACACTATTAATGTAATCTGCATGAAGTAATCTAAAAAACAGTTGGTGGCGTGTTTTCGATAAACATTACAGGAACGTGTTACTAGAAATGTACACTATTAATAAAATGTTTTATTAATAAGGTTATACAAGGGGGGAAAAAAAACGTATTTTCAATACATAACGTTATTTAAAGAATGGCACCTCGTTTACAACATTTGAGTCTTTTCACAGATGAAGCGAAGGTAAAGAATATACCTTTAGAAAGACGTGCTTTTTTTGAGCAGCCTAGCTGTCGTCTCCCATTTCGTGGAAAGTCATTTGTATTTAGCTCAGCCTCCGGTAATGGGATGGCTGTTCGTCCAGAATGTCTGCAGTCGGCACTGACCCGAGTGCTGGTCAGAACCACACAGAACAGTGACATGTGTTGCCCTTTTAAAGAGGTACATAACGTAATCGTTCTGTGTCCACAGAAAGCATGCGGTTTAAGACTGAATACACACTGAAAGTCAGAAAGCAGAATCACACAACACTTCAGGTTATTCCTGGTTATAAACATACCATATATTTTAATTAACTCCAAGCTAGATCAAGTTAGTAGTGTTTTGTATAATTGTATTTTTATACGATGCTAAAGGAGCATATCTTGAAACATATATGAAATGTGAAAAATGAATAAGAAAGACTTTACTAAAGGCCTGAGTGATCTTTTCCCGCAGCGGGAGCTCGTCTCCACGTGACAAATGTTACGGCGTTTATTCTTTTTGTGTATTCCACAGGAGGAATCGGCTACTGTCTATTTTCTCAAAGCATTACGAATATCCTCATCCGCCAGCCTGCTTTAGGGTATGATGTACAGCTGCATCTGGATGCGTTATCCCAAATCTTCGCTATACTACCTTTGTTTTCTTCAGTTCAGCAGCGCTCCTACCTTTCTCTGCTGTTTTTCCCAGGCAGGGTCCAAAAGAAGATCTCGATCCCAGTCTTCCTCTTGTTGCATGTAATTGTTTTCTTCGCCATCATAATGATCCATGATGATACCACTATTTCTGTACTTGTTATAACAGTCCAGGTCCCGCAATGATCAGGCTACAGCTGTAACAATGTAATTATACCAAGTGTACGATTCTCCGCTTAAGCCAACGGGTTCTTGCTTGACTATTCTTCTTTCTTTCAATATTACGATAGCCTCAGCCTGTTTTGTTACCGTTTCGCTAGGCTAAAGGAGATCCAAAGAGCTGCAAGTAAGCCGATCGGTGAAAGGACAGCGCCGCAAAAAACACCAAAAACTTAGCCTAAATGAAGAGAAAATGGAGCGCGTTGTCTTATTGGTTCAAAGGCTATTTTCTTCATCCCACCCCAACCCCGAAGTGATACTTAACTGGCTGACTTAGCTGTCCGTGTAACAAGTCGAATTCGGGACGCTACGGTTGTGTCACATCGTGCTACTGTATCATTTATAAATGTTTAGGATGGCATCCGGATATGAGTTACAGTATAAAGCAAAGGCGATTAAAGGTGGAAATAAGGCAGAAGTGTCATGGATGACGCTAGATCGATTCACACATTTAGATGGGAATCAGCGGAAAACTCATACAGCTTTCACTATATAATATTTTAAATTGATCAACTTCAGTTATCCAGATCGACTATCAGAGGGGTTTTAGTGTAAAATGAGTGGTGATTTTCGGGGATGTATGCTTTTAAAGTAGCATAATTCAATCGGCCTACGTGTTAAAATGATATATAAATCGTATTTAGTCAAGATACCCTATTTGAATCGAATCGTATCACCAGTTTGGTTCGTATTGTAGACCGTCCATTGAGATGCGTATCCCTGCTTATAACATGCTCGAATACGATTGTTGAAGTTCTCTCAGCATTGGACGGGCTTTTCCGTGCTGCTTAACTTTTAAGTATGTTTTCGTGCTTACCTGACGGGAAAAAAAAACAACATTCAACTAAAAGTGAAATCGAAGTTAATCAGACTTCATACGGCAGATAATAATGGTTATATAAAGATCAAGGGAAAAGTTAACAGTGATGAATCGCTAAGTAACCGTATTACAAGTTAAACTGAGTGGACAACAGAGAAATATTTGGGAAAGGGCATATAAGTATTGTATATACAGGGTACGTGTGTTTCAAATGGAAACTCAATGGCTCAGTAAGTGATTTTATTAAGCACTAACGATGAGGAAATAACTTTGGAATTACTTGAACAGCTTCGACTTAGTTCATCCTAACTGTTCGGTCAGTGCTATCACTCTTGCCTAATATTACGTCATGTGTAAGAGCGAAGGCATGCAGGAATTTCTCGTTCCTGAGTTCCCACCAACCGCCTAGTTAGGCTGCCACACAGTCCTGTCAAGGTCTTTTTTGGTCCTTATTCTGTTTTGCATTGTTGCTTTTCGATTCTGCAGGTTCTGGCCAGAAGAGGTTAGGCTACCCCCCAGTCTTATTTCTCCCAAGGTTTCTTCCTCTCACAAGAGACTTTCTCCTGGTCCCTGTCACTATACGCTTACTGTCCGGGGACTTTAGGCCCAGGTCTTTTTGTCAATGCTCTATGTTAAATGTACTATAGAAACGTAAATTAATTCTGTGTTTCTTACCATCCCTTATTTATGACCAATAGTTAAAGAAATGTCCAGATGGAAAAATGAAATTTAAATGAGTTACTGTTTTGCAGGATGTCTAGGCCCAAGATATAGTTAAATTCAATTAGATTAAAACAAGTTCTTCAAAATTAAAAGGCACCTGCATTCTCCAGCAACATTATGGCAGTATGTCAGTATGACAGAGGAGAATTAAGCTGTCCAGGGCAACTTTGAAACTAGCTAAAAATTCCACTAGGGGCTATAGTAAACCTCAGTTAAAGCCCTAATTATTTGTAACTTTAATGGATAAACAGTATGAAATATGGTTGTATAAATTGGCTGTTGAGAAGAATTTTTTTTTGGTAACTTTACTTAAATTTTGATGTTTTGACACATTTGATTTCACAATTATATTGATTTACATCACATTCCTAAGACATCGTTATCTCCACAATGTGTTGAGACAGGTACAATCATGCTAACACTATGACCCAAGACTTACTGCCATGTAAGGTAAAACTCTCACATGACTTTGCTACACACAGGGGTAGCTATCTAAAGGCAGTCTCAGCCTTAAAGGTGAAACTAGAGAGCTCTTCCTTATAAGGGAAAACCTACAAAGGGTAAAGAGTTTTGGAAAGTGATGTCACAGATTATGTGCAGAGACAGGCCAACACATGAAGTGATCCATGCTTTAAAGAGGAAGTCTTCTGTCCAGGAAAAAAAATATATATATATATTGAAGTCTAGATTATACAGATATACATTTGCAAGTTTTTTTTTTGTATGGCTAATTTTTAATAACCTCTGCTACCTGAAAGCAGTTTAGCATTAAATCACAAATATTATATTCAGGACAAGAGTATCTTTGTATCAATATCCGAATATTAAAGTGGGCACACATTTTTGTCTTGTTTTGAAAGGAGTTTAAATGTCCATCACTGGTATGTTTTCAGATGAGTGGTGTGGTATAACATTCTGAAAATATTCCATATTTTCTAGTATATCTATTTGAGTTGTATAGATTTCCATCCATTGTGCTATACTCTTACACTTTAAATCAAAATTTTATAAAGGCACCATCAAAAGCAAGGCTAAAGTTTCTTTTCCAGCAATGTTATAATTCTTTGGGGAGTTACTGAACACCAGCGTCAAAGCTAGCATCAACCGCTAATTCAAATGGAAGTGTGAAATCTGGAGCACAAAAAACAAGAGCACTACACAAGAGAACCTTCACCCAGTAGAAAAGGTACCACACAAGCTTCTTAGGACTGACTAAACCATTCAACTGTACAGCAACACAAGCAAAGTCTTGATAAAAGCCATGATAATTAACCGGCCATACCCAGGAGCCAATGCAGTTCATGTTTGGTGGCAGTCACAGGAAATTCGATGGCAGCAATTACATTGGTTTCTCAATAACACACTGTGCCCTGACAGACATGCTTCCAAATAAGTTACAGTGGCTTTCATCACAGTTTATCATAGCCACAACTGTATATTACAGAAAGCTGAAATGTTGACAGCAGAAGGTGTCATTTGTAATTGTCAGTAGTTTAACAAATCCAGTTTCCTGAGCTGAATCAACATACACACAAACCTTCATTCTAGGAAGCATAAATGAGTCACTATGTATGACAGAATTTACTTTCCTGTATTCAGGGCAGAAATGTGATGTATTGTCAACCTTTGGCCCCTAACAAACCTGGAGAACTCCAAAGAACCTGTGCTAGGCACAGCTAATCCATTCTGAACTAGATGTTTAACCGCACTCTGCATAACTGCAGTTTCGTGTCTCGGTACACTTGTTGCTTGAAAGAATGATGCTGTGAAAGTTATAATGAAGAATTATGGGTGTGAGAGGAATCAGAAAAAGTCACATAGATCTCTACAAACTGAAAAATGCCCCTTCATGCATTCTCTCAGAGGGATAAAAAGATCCTAAGCAGTTTCTCAAACTCGAAAACAAGTAGTGTGCCCTCATCCCATTTGAATCTAAGCTGTGTGTAGTTTCAAAGTGGTAAAACCATTCCAAAGTCCCAAATATTGCAGATGATGTCCACTTGACACATTGGTTTTCATTGCTTGTTGAATTACATCCCAAATCCACTGAAGTAGGTGACGTCAATATGCCCATTAACATATCATCCATAAAACAATTAAGAATCAGTTTCAATCAGTAACTGGTTCCTTTGCCACAGCAAAAGATTGATAGATGATTATGCAATAAGTTGCTCTTCTAATTGGCAAGATGACATCAACTTGATTTCTTTTTAATACTGGGCACCAAATTAAGACTACCTGAAGCAATTTGTTTTTACTACGTTTAAGCACATACTGAAATTTATGGGCCAGATGTTACAACACGTGCAGGGAACACACAGGGACATCTCTGAGCCAGATCGTTTACTTCAGGAGATTGAGTTGTGAGACCGGGCTGATCTATGATCTTTGGCAAAAGCAGCAGCTTACCACCAGCTAAATCATTGTCTAAAGTGAAAACCCCTTAACGGACAATCATGCACATACCCCCACTTTAACAGAGACTAACACTCAATGTGAATTGCACTTTCACATATCTCAATTCAAAACAGTGGATTGAAAGATCAAATTCACAAAGAGTGTCATGAGAGAGCACATACTATTGGAAATAAAATGAAAAACTGCTGCTGCTCAGTTTAACAGCTTTTTGGTCCATGACATTCCTGGTTATTGAGTCAAGCTCTGTCTAAATGAATGGCTCATACTGTGGTTCTCCAAGTCACCTGGCACATTCCTCAGTTACAAAGCAGTTGGGATTAATGCAATGTTCTTCAGAGATGACCATAGAACACTGAAAAACAGAATTCAAATGCCCAGATTTGTGAGCAAACAAAACTGCTCCTTCTTGCAGTTTTACCATGGTTTCTGAACTTTTGGCAATAGGCCTCTGGGACTAGTTCATAAGCACGCACCACAGTACTGGACATAGTTCAAATTGCTCCAAGCACAAGGACACACTAGCCAGCCTCTCAATTTTCAGTAAGAGTCCAAACTTCCTTAGGCCAGTGTGAAAATGCTGAAATGCATTTCAACATTATATCCAGACGTCTTCTTAAACTGGGGTACCAGATCAGTGTGTGTACTGACATTAACCTCAGATTTGAAGTCAACAGGAACAAGTCTAGATGCCAACGGGCACCTGCTTGTACAAGCTGAATTTCAAGCTGCAGCAGTTTCACCACCTTTGCCCATTTACAACTAATTTCCATAAACACCAAGAGGCTCTGGTTAGTAATTCCCCTGACATTTCAGTTCCAAACTCATTAAAGAGAATACCCTAGGCAGGACTTGAGGCCTGACAATCTACTCGGTCCACCCCTGAAGAGGCAACTTAGGCTTCAGCCTCTACTGCTTCCAGTGCTTGTACCCAATGTAACACCTGTTGTTTCTGTCCTGTGTCCCTTGGGTAGGATCTGTAACTCAAGCTATCTTTTGGTACTAGAATGTGACACAAATGCTGTAGAAGCCTGCAATAAGTGCTAAATCATGCTTCTCAAATTCCACCAAAGGAGAAACCCCAAAACTCTTCCACCTTGAAAGCCATGACTTCAGCTCACTGCAGTCATGACAAGAATCCACTCCAAAGCAGCAGCAGGCCGGACCAGTTCCCAATTTATGTTACAACCCACTGTACACATTTCTTCTAGGGCAAGGTAAAGCCATAACATTAAAAATTAAAAGGTTTCCCAGCTGCCATATAATTAATATGTATTTATTACAAAAGTAGTCCCTTTCAGATGAGTGATTAAACTGATAATGTCAAATAAAAATGAGGGTACACAGGCTCCGGCTAAGCTTGGACCCAAGAGGAAATTCAATAGCAAGGCAACACCTCCATCTATTGGTATCTAAGCTGGCTCCCTGAAAGTTGTATGCTTGTCACACATATTCCATACTTCTGCCACACGTCAATGATCTAGACAAGAGCATTAGCTAGACAAGTAGTTGAAAATGTCAATCACACACTATGGGCAATTAGCCTAACAGCATGTCTTCGCCCTATGAGAGGGAACTTGCACAACACAGGGAGATATGTAAATCCTCTCACACAGAGTTGAGGCAGTATTCAAACTCCCATTCCTGAAGGTGTGAGGGTCCCAAGACACCACACCATGTATTTTTCCCCACAATCAGCCAGTACTTTTACTGTATATTACAGGCCGTCACGAACCTTTGAGGATCCAAATACTGGCTCTGCAGCCAAGCAGATGATCCCTCTAATCTGATAGTCAGATACTGTATCTACTATTAACATTCTGCAAAAGGAGGAAATGAAATGGTTGCTTAGCAGCGGAAATATAACAGGAACTGGAAATATGGTGTACAACTATTTTGTCAATGAGGCCAGTAGAGTCACAGCTTGGATCAAGTTTCCATTCCTGCGACTTTTCTTCTAGTAGCTCAGTTGTGAAGACTCCAATTTGTCTTCAACAATGTAAAAATTCTCCATTTCAATAAGCAAACATGTATATACACACACACATTTCCACACCATGAACAGCATCCAGGTATGGCAACCTGGATTTTCCATAACCATCAGTTAATAAAA
>JAACJT020000021.1:9595833-9639921 GCA_009936485.2 Gymnarchus niloticus | reverse complement strand
TGTGAAGACTCCAATTTGTCTTCAACAATGTAAAAATTCTCCATTTCAATAAGCAAACATGTATATACACACACACACACACACACATTTCCACACCATGAACAGCATCCAGGTATGGCAACCTGGATTTTCCATAACCATCAGTTAATAAAAACAGCAGTTTAAGCTATGTGGTCATATTCCTAATGCTGGCTATAGATTTACACAAACCCATTTTCGGCATGATGAGCTTCATTAATGTTTAATCAGGTGCTGGCAGCTTTTCAAAGGATTCCTGTGGTTAGAATATTTTTCCATTTTTATTCTGCCTTTGCTTCAGTTTTTGTACTATAAAATAGCAATATTGCATTTAAAAAATACAAGAACTATTTAATAATTCAGTTAAAATAAAAGTAGCAAGTTGATGGAGAAAGTTCATAACTATAGAGACTGTCTGTATAGTGATTTTTGCTTTCCCTTGTAATATGGACTTGAAATTCA
This sequence comes from Gymnarchus niloticus, assembly GCA_009936485.2. Lineage (NCBI taxonomy): Eukaryota > Metazoa > Chordata > Actinopteri > Osteoglossiformes > Gymnarchidae > Gymnarchus > Gymnarchus niloticus. Next base: position 9,639,441 of record JAACJT020000021.1, on the reverse strand, counting down.
AAAGGACAGATGACAGCCATCTCGAAAACAAAAATAAAACCTCACAGTTAAAGATACAAAAACCTTTCACAGCTATCACCAAGTCATATGTCCAACCATTTAACTTAATATGACCACTAACATTTAATGTCTGTCCTGAAAAGTCTCAGAAAGTATTTATGGAACACAGACAGTTTAGAGCAAAAAAAAAAAAAAAAAAACCCTTTGCATGCAAAGAGAATTAAAACAAAATTGTTCTGAAATAACTAAAAGATGTATAACTCAAAACAGACACCATGACAATATTCCATGTTTTAATGCAGTGGATTTTGCAGGACCAGATCAATAATAATAATAATAATAATAATAATAATAATAATAGTCTGGGCACAAATCACAAACCACCCCCAATCTGCAAAAATCAATGTGAGGATTTTGCAATTCTTCCTCTATTTCTACTGAATTCAGTCCACATATGGACATTCAGCTTTGAACAAATTTTTATCAAATACAATAAGCCCAAAATATTATAAAAGTGGATTAGCAAATGCTCTACCATATTTATAGCCAATACTGCTGTTAACACCAACAATTTTAATCCACTAAGTCAGGCATCAGTTAATGATCAGACAAAGTGACTGACATACACACTGATGAATCAACACACGTGTTCTGAAAAATGGCAAGTGGAACGTCAGGGGTACCTCTAACTACATGGGCAACTCTATTGTCCTGCAGTGCTTGTTCTAAATCAGCATCCTCTTAAAAACCCATAAGGAACCACCAAAGTTTCCAGGATAAGACTCATGTCTTAAACAACTTTTCTGAGGAAAAGCCATCAGAATCAACTTCCTCTAGCTCTTGAGTTTGTTTCAGACCAAGACTCTTTGCAGTGTCCAGTACACCTGATCCTGTGTGTTTTTCTTCTTGGGTTTTAGAGTCACAACACTGTGCACCAAATTTACTGGCACTGTCTTTTGATGTAGATGAACCACAGTTCTGGTCCATGTCCCTGTCCTGTACATCATGGCACTGTTGCCCATTTATTCCTGGCTTTAGCTGCCTTTGGGAGACCCAAGCACTGTCTAAAGACTCGAAGGCATGATTCTGTAGGAAATCCACATCAGGCACCTCTCCTGTAGTTTCCAAAACAGTGTTCATTCCCAACTCATTTCCTTTTCCACTCCTGAGCTCTCCTCTGGCAATGTTTTCATCATGTGAAAGGGGAGACAATGCGTCAAATGTTCTCTCCTGTGCCACCATGATCGCTCTTGCTTCAGCCCGCAATCTGTCTGGTGAGGGGATGGGACTTGAATTGTAAGGATTTCCTGATTGAGCATGAGGCTGGTCCTTGTCTACAGGGGAAGTCCCTTGGGGCATAACTTTTACTGAATCGCGCACCTCAGTTGAAGATGATGATGATGATGATGGATCTTCAAGGGAAATCTTTGGGTAGCTGCAAGAGTCTGTCCCTGAGTACAGGGCTTGTGCTGATTCTGGGCGATCTACTTTGTGGCAGGGGAATCGCATGCGACGTCTCCTAACGGCATTCCGCTGACGTGTACTGGCCTTCCGGCGCTCCTCTTCTTCTGTCTCACTACTAGAAGTGGAGCTAGAGGTGTTGGAGGAGCATGACCCAACTGGGGAGGAGCTGTCACTAGACATACTGGAGATGTTCCTTGGACTGGGAGAACGTGGCCTGGGCATTGGGTCAGGCCAGAATCCACTGGAATCTGATGAATCATTGACCAGATCCATCAAATGCATGGACCGGTGGCCTATACTGCTCCTCCAGGAGTCTCCCTCAAGTTCTCCTCTGTACTCTCCCTCTGAGCCATGGGGCCCCATTAGGGAAGATGAGTCATCACTCTGGTGACCTGAGGCAGGGGAGGTCCCTGTAGGGGCAGCAGTATTCCCTCCATTCCGACCAGATCTCAGTGCAAGCCGCCCTCGTGCATGAAGCTGCAGGATGGCACCCTCACTCAAGTCACTGTCTGAGTCGGAACTCCAACCCTCGATTTCACGCCGCACCAGTGAATCAAAGAAGGCCATCATGCGAGGGTCCTCCTGAATGGACTGACTAACATAGTCATGGGACAGGCCACTTCCACTGTTGAGGACCAAGCTGATATATTCCTCATGAGTATACAAGCTACGAGACTTGTCCTCCACACGCCCTTCAAGATCCCCCACACTTTCTGGCTGCTGGTATGGACTCCACACCTGAAAATTAAAAAACAGGTTTGGAGAACTTACAATGTGTGTCACAAGCAGCAAAAAAAAAAAAAAGAATTGTGTCTTACATAAAAAAGACGTAAGGGAAGAGGACTATTCAGAAACAGGCTAAAGTTTAAAATTCAGAAAAAAAAAATCAGTTAAATGTATGGAATTGATATTAACGGAAATCATGCTGCACCATTCAGCATCCGCTGTTGTAACAATGGGTATACTAATCAGTGTTAGCTGGCTATATTAACCCATGTATTTTGATGATGAGTAATTTTGAAACTATCAAGCTGCAAATCCTTATAGCCATTTGGAAACCAAATTTGTAAGAGTCACATTTTATTAGTTTAATTCAACTTTATATTACAAGATGCCATATGAAGGCCTGGAATTAAAACATGACTCACCTTGATGACTTTTTCCACACCTGAGGAACAGATCATATAAGTGTGGGGATTAAATCGAACCTGGTTGACAATTGAGCGGTGGCCCTTCAAAACCATGAAAGCACCATTGACAACTCGACCTGGACCCCCTACGTAAAAGGAAGATGACGAAGAATCAGCTTCATAAATACACAAAGCAACAAAACAAAAAGCCCTACACTGGTGCTCACCTGCATCTGGATCTTTGGGAATTTTCCACATATAGAGATTGAAGTCGTCAGATCCTGACAGGATGTACTGGGAGATGAAAGGCAAAGAGGAAGAGGGGGAAAAGAAAAAAAACCTTTGTATACGAGGACATTGCACAGCAAGAATAAATCAAATATAACATTTGCAACTTTTCCATGATATCCTGTGAAATCACAATGTCAAATGTTGATAAAATTCCTCCAATAACCAAACCAAATCAAGACAATGCTTCAAACACTTTTTAAAAGTCAGTCTTACTACTTCTGAATACAATAAAGCGCCATTGCTCATGTTGAAAAATGTCTGGCTCCATGCCATCTTTTCATTATTAAAGACATTAGTTGAAATATTTAAGCCTTTAAACAGAAGGAAACAGGCAAAAGTGATAAAGTTGCAGTCGCAGAGATTAATTTCCTTCTTGCATCTCAGTCCTAAAAAAATTAATTCAACTCAAACGCAGATGTGAAGATAATCATCAAAAGTATGAAAATCAATGACTAATACAATAAATACAATGGTAAATGTCAAGTAGTTGTATGACAAAATTATAAATTATGAAACTTCAATACCATTACCCATTACAAGGTCACCATTACAAATTCATTGGTGCGCCAGTCTTGCATTTATTGTACACAGTTCAAAAAATTAAGGGAACACTTAATCATCACAGTCTAACACTAAGTCAATTAAACTCCAGGGATAGCCATCTGTCCAGTTAGGAAGCATAAATGATTGTGAAACGTCACCTGCTTTGGCGCAAATGAAAGCGACAACAGGTACACTAGAGAGGCAGCAGCCAAACAACCCCCAAATAGGGAATTGTTTTGCAGGTGGTGGCCACTGGCAATTGCTCTCTCCTCATCTCCTTCTTGACTGACTGTTTTGCTAGTGTCCTTGTCACTATTGGTAGCATGAGGTGGTACCTGCAGCCCATTCAGGTTGCATGGGTAGTCCAGCTCCTCCAGGATGCCACATCCATATGTACTGTCACAAGAAGGTTTACTGTGTCTCCCAGCACAGTCTTAAGAGCATGGAGGAGATACCAGGAGATGGACCGTTACACGAAGAGAGCTGGATATGGCCGTAGAAGGGCATCAACCCAGCAGCAGGACCGGTATCTGCTCCTTTATGTGAGAGAACAGGAGGAGCACTACCAGGGCCCTACAAAATGACCTCTAGCTGGCTACTGGTGTGCATGTTTCTGACCAAACTGTCAGAAACATGCCACCCTCATGGAGTCTGAGGGCCCGATGTCCTGTAGTGGGACCTGTGCTCACAGCCCATCACCGTGCAGCTTGAATAACACTCGCCAGAGAATACCACGATTGGCAGCTCCGCCACTGGCACCCCATTCTCTTCACAGATGACAGCAGGTTCACACTGAGCACATGTGACAGACGTGAAAGAGTCTGGAGACACCATAGTGAACATTATGCAGCCTGCAACATCATCCCGCATGACCGGTTTGGCGGTGGGTCAGTGATGTGCTGGGGAGGCATATCCTTGGAGGGTTACACAGACCTCCAAATGCTAGGCAACGGTATCCTGACTGCTGTTAGGTACCGGGATGAAATCCTCAGAGCCACTGTCAGACCTTAGGCTGGTGCATTGAACCCTGGGTTCCTCCTGGTGCAGGACAATGCCCGGCCTCATGCGGCCAGGGTGTGTAGGCATTTCCTGGATGACAAAGGCATTGATGCCATTGACTGGCCCACATGTTCCCCAGACCTGAATCCAATTGAGAACCTCTGGGACATTAAGTATCGCTGCATCTGACACCACCAAGTAGCACCACAGACTGTCCAGGAGCTCACTGATGCCCTGATCCAGGTCTGGGAGGAGATTCCCCAGGACACCATCCGCCGTCTCATCAGGAACATGCCCAGATGTTGTCAGGAGTGCATACAGGCACGTGGGTGCCATACACACTACTGAGTCACATTATGAAATGCCGTGATAAAATCCATGAAAGTTGGATCAGCCTGTGATTTCAATTTTTCACTTTGATTTTTAATCCAGCCTTGAGTGGGTTGATGATTGTTTCCATTGACCATTGTTATGTCATTTTGTTCTCAACAAATTACACAGTACTACTCAGTGAAGATTTTCAACTTGAATATTTTGTTCAATCGAGATCCAATGTGTGATTTAAGTGCTCCCGTAATTTTTTTTGAGTGGTGTATTTGACTGTTTATTTTGCTAGTTCAAGCCTGTGTTCTGGGTTTCCTTACTGAAAAGGTAACACACATACAATGGAAAGTTTCAAATTTCAATAACCTCAGCAATTCCTGATATATCTAATATTGCAAATAAATGACATGAGTGGGAAGTGCTACGACCCTAGCCGTAATGAGTTTTTGAGATCTACTCTGCTGGGTGGATATGTCCAAGAGTGCATCTTTGAATTCCTGGTCACCGTTATATCAGCAAAACTCTCCTTTTGGACTGGCTAATTCTCACTTTTCTGCTTTCTTTAAAACCTCTGCCAAACAACTGAGACACCATCATTTTAAACTTGTCTCACTTTATGATTATAAAAACTTTTTTTTAAAACTTTACAGGGATTGACTGCAAGTGTGCTTGACCCATTTGCTTATTCTGTACCCGATTATGTTAATCCCTCAGATTAAACAACTCGTATACATTTGTAAATATTGTATATACTGTAAGGCGGTTAGCCCTACAGGATCCTGTGTTCCTTTGAGTCTAGCCTGTTTTTCACCCCAGGGGAAACTATCGAGTTGGCTCTGGTAGGGCTAGGCTCACATATTTTGGATACCCATTTCTACCCCCATTGAGTGAGAAGTTGTCTGCTGGAAGGTTCTCCCTTACCTTCTGCTCATAAACCCATCCTTTCCTCTCCCCCTCTCCTCTTGCTCATATGACCCCATCCTAGTTTGCACAATGTCCACACAATACTAGTATATAAAAAAATCAGTTTGTATGCATGCAAGTCGTGTACATATTCATATTTGTTGTTGTCATATAAATTGTCTCAGTCTTAAAACAGTAGTTAACATTTCAAAGATTTTGCAAATTAGGGAAATCTTCCCTTGCTGGAAGGCTCTGCCCGCTTGGTAAACAAAGAAACTTAACCACCCTGCCATTAAGAATCCTTTGATCTATGGTCACATCTTCAGGAAAACATCTGACCAATGTTTGATTTATTCAATGGTACCACCTATCACTTGAGATTTAAGGAAGAATCCACCAGATAGCAGGTGCTTTGATTTCTCTGTAGCCAGAACCCCCACATGGTACTCTGTAGTTAGCACACTTTCCATGTGTAGCCAAAGTGCCGGCATGGTGCAGGGCGATCACCACCCCTGCTATGTGTAATCTTCAATGGTCAGACACATTGTAGTTAGAGCTTAAGATGTGTAGCTCTGACTGAGTAATCTATAGCCCAGTTGCTTCCACATTTACTACTGGGTATGCATTACTGGCACTCTTTGTATTGTTGCCTGCATACTGTGTAATCAATTTGCTATTTAGACTATTTCGATTTCATTATAAATGATGTGTATTGTGCTTACCCAGCAGCAAAATTATATTATGCTAAATTCTTGTCTGTCTGAAATTGCTACCTGGTGTTAACACCACAAATCCTGGCAAGAATTAGCCTGTCAGACTGGAAGTGAACAGCTACACTGTATTTTATAGTATTACAGCTGCTGCACACCCTCTGAGTTGAGTCTATTAGAGATACAGCACTCAAAGTCAGAGAGCTGCATTAGTCTGTCATTTCCTACCAGTCTGAGTTGAAGCAGTGTGACATACTATATTGCTAATTTAATCAAACATGCTGACAAGGGGAACCAGCCTCTGAATTGAACTGATCAGACATACTGTATCAAGCCCTGCCTTCAATTAGGAAAACTTGCACATGCATAGCCTCTGCATAAATCAATCGGGCACAGTGAAACCATCAATCTCTGAACTACATTGATCAAACAGGCTGATACATGCCCTATGAACCTAGTGGTCCGAGAGCTAGGAAGGCCAAACAAACTGAGCATGCGCTCAGCATATCAGCCATGTAGTTCTTAAACCACAATCTCGGTTATATGTTGTACTATGGCTATTTACCTGGCTAAACACAAACTTCAGACACCAAAGCTCCAGACAACACAAGCCTCAAAATTAATCAAAGCAACCATACGTTTATAAAATATCATTGTAACAGTATGAAGTATAAATGTATAAAATGAAGTCAGATTTCATTTGAAGTCTAAGTATGTCTTCAGAAAGATTTACATTCAATGCCTTTGACTGCCCAACTGAATTCCATCGTTGGGATAGTCGAGCAACAGAGCGGTCAGGAACAGGGAGTGTGACCCCATTCGTTTTCATTTCATTTTCCCCCGTTTCAGACTAAAGGTAGGGATGGTCTTGGGTTAGCTCAATGTTATCTGTGCAGCCTGCAGATCATGGGCGGCCCCCAGAGGCCAATGTGGTGGCTCACGACGCAGTTAAAAATAAATACAGAAATACGGCTCACTAGATCAGATGAGCTTTGAATTTTTATCACAACTGTAGTAATTGACATAACTGACACATCCAAGGTGGACATACAAATGTGTCCTGGATGAAACAGACAAAGTTAAAAATTTGGTCAGCCTGAGAGCATATCAACTTATGTCTGAAAAGCTAATAATCAGGTTTTGATCAGAAAAGTCGGTTTATCCTAAATTACTTATTGAATAGATACGAACAGATAACTTTCTAGTATAATACGAGTATTTTCTTCATGTTTAACTTAGCTGCTCAGTTAGCCAATTAAGTAAACACTTTTAATCTGCCGCCAGCAGGCAGCTGATATTTTTTCCCCTCAATGTGAGAACTCCAAGATGAAACTCCTAAAATTTCATTACTCTAAAATAATCTGTGACCTATGGAAAACAGCTATACTACCAGGATTGAAAATGTTGGTGGCAGATTTGATTTATTTCAACATGAGCCTGGTAAACTCTGCTTCATAAATCAAAAGTAGACACACAAGCAAGAGTGCCAAAGGTAAACAAAAATACAACCCAGCATTTCTTAATCTCACCTGGTCACGATCACCAGCAAAGCAGCAACTTTTCATGGTGCAGGAGTTGAAGTAGCCTTGGTTGTCGAACTGAAAGCTGGGCAAGCGAGAATGCAGCTCATACAGGACAGGGGGCAGGCGGCGGCGGAGGGCCAGCAGCTGTGTGCCTGTGCTGTTGAAGCGCACACTCATGGCACTCTGCAGAGACAGACTGCCACCATAACGCAGAAGGGAACTGCGCACAGGAGGGACACAGATCAGAAAAGGGCACAGAGACAAGGAAAGGGGCTGGAACACAATGTGGTACATGGAACCAGAAAACAAGGGACCAAACTGACAAGCAAAGATCATATGAAATGCATCATAATGGATTGGAACCATTGGTGTAATAATCCATACAATGAAAAGTCAATATTTATTTGGCAAGTTTTTTAATCCACAATGTATTATTCAATCCCAAACTGCTAAATGGGCAAATTATCACAAAAAGATTTTATGGTTGTCATGAAGTTATGTTTTCTTTCATTAAATGTTAGTTTCATGGTCCGATCATTTTTGATTTGGTTAATATTTACGAAATCTATCTCCTCCTAAGCAATTTAATGTGTTAATACGCTCGTTAATCAGTTTATCACTATAATCACCAAAACTTGCTGCAAGAAAGCTTGTCCATTATTAGCGTTAGTGGCACTTAGGCCTCTAAATGTTCATAACTACAAAGCCAGATAAACATGTCCTGTACAGTGATGTTACGCCCTCCTCCCATCTAACCTGCCCATCAACCTAACTGACAGTCTGCCAGCTCCAATATGCTCCTGCCTACCTCTACTGTTCCACCTTCTGTCTGAACGTACATTGTAACATATATTAACATTACTTCTACTGCCCAGTGCTTCCTAGTGGACCATGGGCCTCCCCCTTGAGTCCAGTACCTTCTCAAAGTTTCCTCGTCTCTCTGAGGAAGTAAGGTTTTCCATGTCACTCTCACCTTATACTTACTGGGGATCTCGGGCTTGGGGTTCTATAAAGCACTTTGCGACTATGCTACTTGTTAAAAGTGCTATATAAATAACACTGAATTGAACTTAAATTAATATGCTATAACAAATAACGTAGTCATCAGAGGGCTTTATATTGCACTTTGAACTTTGTATTATCACATGCATATCTTACAGAATTGTAATCAAAATGTTTAACCTGCTAGAGATGTTGGCAAGCCAAATGCACAGATAGGTAAACTTATCAAGCCGTTGATACCACAAAAAAAAAAAAAAAACTATTCGTAAAGAACCTCAAACGTATAATTGGTAAATACCATAGGCGGGATTTGAGCCTACTTCACACAAACACAGCTCACCTGCGTGGTTTGCGAATATCCCACAGTCCCACTCCCTCCTTAGAGTTTGCTGTGGCCAGAAGTCTGGGTTCTGCTGGGTTGAACATTACACTGTGGAACGCAGAAGGATAGTTGGCCAAGCAGAAAGGTTCTGCAACAAAGAATATGTTTCATTAAGATTATGTTTCTGCCATGCAACAGCAATATAGCTTTTGCAGTCTTCTAATACTCTACTTATTCACCCTAGCCTATACTGTTATGGTTGGCAACTGCACAAAATGCCCAACTGACACTTTGGCATTACCTCAACCTACAGCACAGACTACTGGGAAACTGATGCTGGAAGCCTCAGGACTGATGGGACAATGTAAAATTCACTGCCATAAGTCAAAACAAATGTCCAAGTGGCAATGACATTAGGAAAAAGTGCATTCCACAAACAAAAAATACCATTAAAACAGATGATTTAGTTTTTGGAATGGAAAAAAAATAATTTCAAAAAAGGAAAAAGCCAGTTCACTCTAAAGTACATGCGATATACGTGTATCGATAATACCTTCCCCATTGGATACCGTACCTCCGTGTGGTGGTTCACGTGTGTCCCAAATAAGTACACGGCCATCATCAGAAGAGCTGGCAAAGACGTTGTCGTTAACCGGGCTAACAGACAAGCCATAGACTGCATCATCGTGCAAAAACATGTTCACAGTTTCACCCCTAAAAATACACAAGAGAAAAGAATGAACGATTAGCAATGGTATAAAAAAAAAAAGCTATCATGAACATCTTCTACATAAATTCACCATCAGTTTAATTTAAAATAAACATTACCAAAATTATTGCAGAAGAACATAATCTTTTACCTCTCCACATCATGAAGAATGACCTGTTCATCATTCCCTTCAAGAACAAAAACAACATTAAACGTGCATAAATTACACGGAAAAATTGGCCACTTCAAAGTTACAAGTAGAAAACATATGAAAAGATCTAAATGCACCTTAAAGCCAAGATTTTTTTGATCAAGTGACAAATCTGTCAAAGCTACACAACCATTTTCCCTCACATTACACCACGTCGCCCTTTCAGAAAAAGAAAATGGAGGGAGAGAGAAAAAGAACAATTAAGACTTCAGTGCTACGGGAATTTCGTTAATTTTTACCATCAGAGTACCCATACCTCAGACTTTTTATATAAAGTAATTTGAATCAAAGGAATGTGTTAAACAGGTAGTAAGGAGCAAATATTTCAGCAATAGATAACACCACAACTGTCACACTCCAGTTTAAAAGGAACTGGCATGGGGTGATAATACAGCAAATTAAAGTGAAATCACATATGGAAAAATTACAGTAATTTGTTTAATTCAATTTGAATATGCAAAAATTTTAAACTTTCAGCTTATTGTCAGCAAATATGGTATTCCAAACAAATGTACCATGCTTAGACCTGTGCCTTAATAGTCTCAAACAAGTTCACCCCCCCCAAGATTAGAAAATTCCCCCCACAATTTTAACATTCCCCAGTTTCCCCAAACTATAAGCAGTTTTACCCCCAGAGAAGATGTGTCTGTTTGTGCTGTCAAAAGCCAAACAGAAGATGTTGGAAAGGTGCTCCCCCTTCAGTTTGAGAGGCTTTGCACAGGAATGTAGCGCCTTCTCCATATGCCAGAGTAACACCCTGCGGTCATCCCCTCCTATAACCACAAAAAAACACAAGTATGGTCAATTTTATACATACGCCAAACACTTCTGCCTTTCTGCTCTACATACATATCTTGATTTTTTACAAAAATGCTTAGCTTGAATAGGAAACCAGATGCGGACACTATCTAAAAATGAGCTAGATTTAAGCTTTTTCAACTTTCCAGAGTAAAATCTAGCACAATGTCTGCTGAAATACTTAGCATTTACCTTATTCTTGATGTTTAACACTAAATAAATTTAGAATTGTGCCTACACAAGCTGAAACAAAAATTTTACATTTATGCATAAGTTGATGTGCTTCTTTTCTTTAAATAATTAAAGTAAAAACTCTTATTTCACAGTTACGAGGACAACCTTCTCCAAAATGCTGCATTACCACTTATGGTCTTTAGTTTATATTGGTGCAACTTTATTTTGCATATTAAAGTCTGACATTTAAATTCAAAATAAATGTAATTGGCTAACATTTCAAGTATAAAACAATACAATATTTACTTACATTTAGGCAGATATTTAAAATACCTAGAGACCCATTGTTGTCAGAAAAATGAATGCTTGTTCAAGCTTTTAATGTGTTTAACAGCTTAGACTGCAGATGTGTAAGCATGAACTTGCCTTAATTTTGTTGCTCATTTTCATCTCAGTTATACAAGTGACTGTAGATCAGGCAGATAAACCTTAAACTTGGTTATCCTCCAGTCTGAACCATTAAGTAGGCAAACCAAAAACCTTTCACAAAGCACTTACACACGTTTCATTAGTATTTAGCATAGTTAAGCAGCAAAGTAAAATAAACTGTAATTATGGCATACAAAGCACAATAAAGCTACAATACCAGATACCCGGCACTGGATGATCCAGGAAACTCGGGAATGAGTAACTAACCATAAATGTCATGTAAGACTCTTTACTTTTCCCTATTCTTTTAGCTGGCAGCAAGCATCACTGACTTAAATTCAAAATTCAGCCACATTTCTTTCACTTGCAGATTGTGTCTACCAGTTGCTTAGTTCATTCGCCTTCCAACTTGCAAAAGGCACATAGATTTACACCTGCACCCGGCATTTGCTAATTTCTAAAGCCACAGTCCTCCCAGGCATGCTACAATTCAGTGTTTGCAATATTTTATTGGATCCATGGCAATAAAAAAAAAAAAAAAAAAGACTAAAGAGTTGTATGCAAAAATGAAGCTTACAGAGGAGTGTGCCTTTTCCGATGGTTGGCTAGCTGGGTTCGAGACTCGACAAGGTGTAAGAAAGCTGGGCATATCTGGCGAACAAAAATAGTCTGATCAGGACGCAGCAGAAGAATATGTAGGTACACACAATGGTAGCGTTAAACAGATAGAATGCGCTTAGTGTGGCACTGTTTGCCTATCAAGACCCTCACAGGTGGTACTGAAAAACTCTCACATGACTAAGTCTACTTATTAAATAGTCAACTTGCCCAAGAAAGACTAACAACAAAAAACGAGATGAGTGTACCATTATAATACGAAAGATGATGCTCACGTGATTTATTGCTGTGAATGACTATTAAATGGATGAAAAATTGTGCTATAGAAGATAGGGCACAGGATTTCATTTAGAAGAATCTGTCTGCCCATAGGATTGACAGGTACTCTAATACCCCTGTTCCACCAGCGCACAGCTAGTGCTAGACTAGTGAACCTGCAAGTCTAACTGCGAACAGCTTGACTGTGTTTCCACTGCCTTCAAGCCCAAACTCAAGGCGACCATGTAGCAACTACATCACTGACCCACACCAGCGGCAACACAAAACAAACATGGCAGACCGCATCCTCAGTTTCCAAGCATTACTCCGAGCTTTGAGAATACATTTTCATATTCATAGACAACTCATTCAGCGTCTTCATATAGTTAGACAATCAGACAAAAACTACAAACTTTCAAATTGCCTTTATCTAGTTTGTTCTGACGGTATTTGTACTAGCTCAAATGTTAACCTGAGCGAAGAATGTTTTGACTGAGAAGATTAGCGGATTCAAAATTTCCAAGTCTCATGGGAATCTGTTGAGTACATCTGTTGCCGTCTCCATGTTTTGGGGAAAAGGAACAAATTACTGTTTATACGTTTGCTAATGGAGAACCTAGCACAGTGTCTATGTGGTTTGTCTCAGCCCACAACAATATACCTTACGAGTTCCAGGTTCTAGACCAGCAAGGTTTGGGTGCCGGTTCCAGATGGATTTCGCGGCATGGGCGCTAGGCCTAGTTGTTTTTGGGTGGAAACACGTGGAACGGTTCAAGTTTGGGCACGGGCACAAGGACCATGTGATACACGTTAGGTATAGCGCTGTTACATCTGGAAAACTATACCATTGCACAACTCTTTGGTCACAGAGGTACTGGAAACCACAACTTCCACAGGATCTTGAAGGAGGCTGTTTCCAAACAATATGGTTTCTAAGTTAAGCATTATGGCACTTTACCTTCTTAGTTATGTACTATATTGCTGGACAGGAAAAGCAGCCCATTATTTTAGTTTACATGGCTAGGAGAGGAGATCTCAGGGACTTTTTACAAATGATTGGTGTATGACTAGCAGTAGTAACAAAGTCTGCACAACATCCCAATATTTCAACAGCAGCAGCAGTCTGAGGGAGACATCATGTGCTTGGGGAAACAGACAAGTGGCTGAATTGACATTTGCAGCTACTAGATTTAAAGATGGAGCATGCTGCTTTATCAAGTAGCCTGTGAAAGCAAAAACAACACAATACATAAAAAATGCCAGCAATTAAAATGTTTTGGCGAGTATTGTTTTTGGGGAGGGTGTTCCTGAATCATACTTCACCCAGTTCTCAGATAGACAAGTACTGTAGGTGTGTAGTGCACAACAAAAAAGCCAGATGTTCTGTTCCCACTTTGACGTGCCTGGGGAGCTCTGCCATGATGTACATTTCCCTGTCACTCAATCATTTATGGAGTAAAAAAAAAATCTAAATAACCACAATAAGCTATACTAACAAATCACAACATATGCCTAGTATGTTTATCCTGATGGGTGAGGAATCCTACGCAATAACAGCCCCATTAACAGAACATGAGGGGTCAATGAATAGTCTGACGAGTATGAAAGCCTTATGGAATCAGAGTAACTAGGTCTCAGCTACACTGAGCACTAACTGGATGCTGAGGTGGAAGGGTGCCTGAGACAGGTTACCATCATAGGTAGGCAGCAAATGATGGAATTTCCAGAGGAACAATATAGTCACATTGCCTTTATGATAAAGTATCAGATGCTACGATGCACTGAAGTTGTACACTGGTTACCCTTGGAGCCCAGCACTTGTATAAAAGCTATTAAATCCAAGTAATTTTGATGAAGTTTCCTTAGTTTTGCTAGCTAATTTGAGTTTGAGTGAGAGTGTTTAAAATAGGAAAAGGTCCTACAAATGTAATTTAAAACTTGACTTTTAAATAAGTAATAAACTAGTTACAAAGGATAGGCATGTCCTGGCCAAAAGCATTTGCCACAGTTTATTCAATTAAAATTGCGTAACTGCATAAGCCTAATCGTTAGTGTAACTCTGTAACTCTCCATACAGTCTTACCTTGCTTAACGTCTGCTTAGTTAACATTTCTTTCTAACTTGCATCTCTGCATTGTAAATATCCATTCTGTGCCATTTTTTAAAATGTTCTCCTCACCAAACGTAGCAGTATTAATATTTTGAAGAGTGTGCTGCCACACTGGGCAGAAATCTCCCTCAGTCTACTCACAGCTTCCACGGTTTCAGTCAGAAGTATCTAAGGTAGCTCAGTGTACTCCAGTAATTCTTCAAATGTTTAACAAGCTTCCATCAGCTAAATCCCCCGACATGTCATCACAACAAACAGGTAATAAATGACTCGATTCATTCCTCCTCCTGTCCTTCTTTTCCTGCGTCATGTTCCCATTTTGGCAGTAGTCTTAATTTCATCATGGAGCACTGTCAAATTCGTATGTTATAAAATGTTTTTACACTATGTATGGGTATTTACTGTATGGCGTAGGAGTAATGTTCATTTTTACGTCCAAATAAAATGCATATACAGTGTATTAGTTCATTTTGTTGATTGTCGAAGTGGTTTTTCCCCCATTGAAAACAAAGCTATTTTATTGCTTGGTTAACTTCCCCCCCATTTAAAGTCGCGATTTTCAGGAACGAATTAGCAGCATTAAGTCAGGCAAGATTGTATTATTCAGTCTACCTGAAGAGAGGCCTCCTAGTGCAGGTCCCGAAAGCGTCTTTTTGACAACAGTGCTACAATCATATTAGCAAACCTATAAAGACAAGCTCTCAACAGCATGCTACATGTGTGCAGAGGAGCTGCAGTATTGAGAGTAACGTCCTCCTTAGCTTGCTTGTTAGTTATTGATGGACGTTTTGAAGTATATGCAACTAAAAATAAAATGAACCCGAAGTGAATTTCCTGTGCATGTGCGAAAATAAGAACGTTACTAGCTTTAATTCAATATAGTAACTAACACATTGCTTTAGATACACTAACTAACATGCTGAAAACCAGCTTCCTCAAGTAAACTACTCGCTGAAAGTAAAGAACAAAAATAAACCTGGGTTACACCAGCAATAACAGGCAACTAACGATTCAGTTTGAGCACATCGCTACCTGACGAAATAAACTTTTCAAAGGTTTACAACAAGCAAGCCTCTCAGAAAAGAAGCTACTTTAAAGCTGTCCGTTCCTTTCCACATATAACTAACCCAGATAACTAGTGTAAACATGTTTAGCGAGTTACATCGCCATTTTAAAGCAGCTAGGCAGCTAGCTAGCATTTTTAACAGCCAGAGAGCCAACTATACCAACACGGCCTGCATAAAAAGCATACAATGAATGCAAGTGACGTTATTTATAGCCAGCTCGCAGGCACTGTGCACCGTTAATCAGAAACTGTTTCTAGGCTATCTAAAGCAATGTGTTTAAGATGCTAGCGTAGTTAAACGCCGAGGTGGCTTTTAAAGTACAGCTAACAGCTACCGCACGGAGAAAATGAAAACGGAAGCCGTGCCAACCTACCGGACACCAACCATTCTCCTCCGCTGTTGGAGAACTCTATGGCATTAACGCATCCGAAATGCCCGAGCATGTCCTTTTTGTACAAGCTATTACATCCAGCTAGTCTTCGTCTCTGGAATTCCTCCTTCATTAAGGGCTGTCCAGTTATCTTTCTCCGGGACAAGAACCCCACGGAAGAACGCATGCCGCAGCCCTTTATTTCTTTCATCGTTGCTGTCCTGACGCAGCCGTCGCCACTTCTTTTCCAAACTGCGGGATGTCGCAGACGCCTGCTAGCTTTTTATAGATATTAAATATGTATAGCTTTTCCCTGCCTGACTAGTTGCCGATACATGGTGGAATGGGAGAAATAACTCTCCCCCCCCCTCCACACTAGCGATTATATTTGTTGTAACTCTGTCTACTTCCTGCTCTGACTCAAGCTTCCTCCTCCTCCTCCTCCTCCTCTATTTACTGCCGATATCACTACCCTCTGTCAAGTGTCGTAAGTGGAATGCGCTGAGCTTATGAAAATGGATGCTGCTTTAAAAATGATTGCCTTCTAATGTCTTCTGCAAACTGCAGGTTCAGGTTATCGCTACAGTAGTATTTAAATGCATTGCAAGTCATCAAGCCATGTGTCACTTCCTAACCTGTACTACTTTTATTGGATTTGAATATTTGATGTAATTTTATTTCACCTCTGACACACAAAGAAGATTCCACTAAAAAGAGATACGCAGTACGCCCAGTTTTATTATTTCCAATTCATAGATTACAGTGGTAGTCTTAAAATTACATAGAATTTCTCAGAAATACTATGTGACATTTGACAATGGTAATAGAATATTAGCACGTATAACATCTTTTTTCTGCGTTTGGATGAGAACCAACTTGGCATTTAATTTAGTTTCACATAATTGTTGAATTAGTTTGCCTTGCCTTCAGATCAAATACCACAACAAAGCTAAACATTTATTATAATAAAACAACTATGGGAAGTTATCTGTGCTTTCAAATTTTCTGCATGTTTTGTTATGTGACAGTATGCCTAGTAATCCATGATGTAGCTCCCTTTCAAATTATCAATGAACGATGACATCAGTTATGTCAATTTAAACAAATGATTGTGAGAGACTGGCAAATAATCTGCCTTCCATCCTCCATTTGTTGAATCCAAGTTTTCAAATTCTTTTAAGTACACTTTTTACATATTTATTCTGCATCACTTTGCATAAAAAGGCATATCATTCTACATGGGTTGAACTACATCAAGATACAATTTTTTACCGATATTATCCAACTGAGGGAAATGTATCTGATCATATTTGAGGCATAGTCCATGATGGCCAAGTCACACAAACTAACACTCACCAGCCACTTTTTTAGGAACACCTTTACACCTGCTAGTTCATGCAAATATCTAACCAGCCAATCATGTTACAGCAGCTTAGTGCATAAAGTCATACAGACATAGAACAAGAGCTTTAGTTAATTGTTAGATCAACTATCAGAATGGGGACAAAATATGAGCTAAGTGACTTTTGTATGATCGTTGTTGTCAGATGGGGTCGTTTGAGTATTTCAGGAACTGCTGATCTCCTGGGGTTTTCATTAACAGCAGTCTAGAGTCTACATAAAATTGTGCAAAAAACAAAAAAAACATCCAGTGAGCGGCAGCACTTTGTTGATGGGGGAGTTCAAAGGAGAATGGTCAGATTGGTTTGAGCTTCCCTTGACAGGAAGGGAACAATGGTGAACAGAATAGTATCTCTGAACACACAACACATCAACCTTGAGGTAAATGGGCTACAACAGTGGAAGATAACATCAGATTCTACTCCTGTTAGCTACAGTGGGCACAGGGTGAACAAAACTGAATAACTGAAGATTGGATAATAATCATCTGTTCTGATGAATTTCTTTTGTAAAATGCTGATTGCAAGGCCAAAATTTAGAATAGTGTGAATCCATGGACCAAACCTGCCTTGTGTCAACATTTCAAGCTAGTGCTGGTCATGTAATGATGTGAGGAGTGTTTCCTTAGCATGTGGCAGACCCCCTAATAATTAGTCAAGCATACTTTAAATGCCACAGCTATACTGTATTCTTGCTGTATGGCTGCAACCTCATCTAATGGCTACTTCCAGCAGGATAATGCACCATATCACAAAGCTGAAATGATCTCAGACTGGTTGCATGAACATGATGATTTCAGCGTATTTCAATGGCTTCCCCAATCACCAGATATAAATCCAATAGAGCACCTTTGGGATGTGATGGAACAGGAGAGTCACAGCATGAATGTGCAGCCAATGAATCATGATACAATCATTTCATCATGGACCAGAATTACTAAGAAATCTTACCAGCACCTTGTTGAGCCCATGCCACAAAGATTCAGGCTATTCTTAGAAAAAAGGAAGGTGCCAACGAGTATTAGAATGAGGTTCCTAATAAAGTCACCAGTGTCTGTGTATTCTTAAACTGTACCCATCTCCACATTAATTCTAGGTCTTCTTTCATAATGTAAAGACTGAAAAATGTAGCCCATCAGTATAGAAGCAAATGTTACATAAGTAACAAGGAGAATTAATATTTATTTTCTATCACACTTTTCCAATGAGTTATTATACATAAGAAATTTGGCATCTTTCCCCCAGACTTTCAGTTAAAAGGAAATTTTTGTCTTTTGCATCACAAGATGAATGGTATCCATCTTATTTCTAGATTATGATTCCAAATTACTAACTAAATAAGCCATTCCTAAACTAATGTTCACTAGTTAGGAGTTAAATTAATCATAATTAATCTTATTACAGTCACATCTTATGTCATTACGGTAATATTTCTCCTCCAAAAAACCATTAAATATAAGCAGAGAATAATTTTTATAGCAGGGAAGAGTTTTTAGGAAACCAATGCCTTCCATTCTCTGTTTTGCCAGTGTATGATTTTACAAAATTAACAAAAAAAAAAAACACACATAAAAAGCATGGAAAACAGATTAAGAGAGAAAGGTGAGTGGTCAGACAAAAAGAGGTAGGTCTGGATGAGATTAAAGGCCGCTGGCACATGGGGAGCTGTTGGCAGATCCAGATTTGAACCCCATAGGTGCTAGTATGGGCCTTTAGAATGTCCAAAAATGCCAATGGGGAAGTGTTTGACGTGAGAGGACCATTGTGCAGCCAGCTGGAAAAACTTAACATCATTCCACTCCATGCCATCAATAAGTACTGCAACAGAAAGGAGACATAGAAATTCATTTGTTAAGAATGCTCCCATTAAAAATAGGTTAAGATGACTTTTTTGTGCTAGAATTTTTAAGGGATGTCTTTACTGGCTCTAGCTAGGACTGCTGTTAACGACAGTGTATGAGTTATGTCAGCCCTGCCAAGGAAATAAGCGGGTTATAGTGGTAAAATGAGTTAATTGATCCATTTATTTCACATTTCGTTTAATAGATGTGTCTTGTGCAAGAAATGCAAGTATGGTCAGTGTTATCTTAAAAAGACTATTTAAAAGATTGTTGTATTTAAATGTCAAGAAATTGTAAATATAAATGTAAAACGTAAAGGTAAATTTAAAAGTCGTAAACAACTCAGATCCTTTTCTTCCTTGCTAGACCATAACTTTGAAATAACTGAATGGAATGACACAGCGCTTGTATGACTTTTTAACATGGTATGTAACTCAGTGGTAAAGTAGTTTCTCACCCCTAAGCATTGTCTGCTGATGCTTGGCAGTGCAGATCAAGCGGCTGATTCCCTCAATCACTTGACTTTTTGACTCTGCTTCCTTGTCCTTAGTCTTCTTTGGCAAGAACATGACTGAACACAAAGGAAACAGTATACAAAAATGATAAAGATTACATATTAAGAAGCATATGGGTAATGCTGAAAATCAAGCCAGGATACTATAATAATAATAATAATAATAATAATAATAATAATAATAAGAAGAAGAAGAAGAAGAAGAAGAAGAAGAAGAAGAAGAAGAAGAAGAAGAAGAACAACAACAACAACAACAACAACAACAACGACAATAATAATAATAATTATTATTATTATTATTATTATTATTATTATATAATGGGTGGTACACCAGGTTACGGCTAACAACTTCATTCCATTTCAGATACAATACTGGTGACAGGGTTGGGTATGCTGAAAAGTAGGTTTTTTTCCATAATGTTTCACATTATATTTTTCTCTAAGTACTTTGTCATGACAGAAGCTCCACAAATGCTGCTCTGGCCAAAGGACAGGTGGCCATGTGCTCGACGCAGCACCTTGGACAGCAGCCACCTGTAAAATTTCAGGACTGCTGTTTTGGACAGCTGGCCAGTAAGTGCCCAGGGGCTCCGCCCACACCAACATGGCTGGAAATAAACAATCACACCATTTGACCATGGAGCAATCTTGATTTACTGCCCGAGTGACTGGCTGCTACAACTCATCCTGTTACTTCATTGTCCAGCTTTCACGTCCACAAAGTCACACAATGCATTATGAACAATTCTGATCTTTATCTTTAGAGATTTTATAGGTCCTTCATTCCAGCTTTACAAAGTGCCAGCCTGTCGTGTATCTCTTGACTGGTGGATCCTTGGTTGCATATAATTGTTCCAAGGAGGCATCTGTCGACAACCTCTCTGTCTTTACCATTAACCGTGGTTTTCTTCACATTTAACCACAGTCCCAAACTTTTCTAATCTTCTGATATTCTTCATTTTCCACCACAAGTGTAGCATCATCGGCATATCAATGGTTGTTTCTCCCACTAATTGTGTGTGTTGCACCAGAAAAGCACATCTCACTCTATGTCCTACACACAGTTTGAATGGGTATGGCGAGAGTATCTATCTTTTACTAATTTGGAATCTCTATATTTTCTTCTGACTGTGGCATCTTGTTTAGTGTAGAGATAACTCATAAAGATAATAATATGTTCCTAGGAAAATGGTCGTACTAGAGCATTTCATTCTCTCTGAGTTGACAAAATCAAACGCTTTGAGGTAATCAATCAAGAACATGTTGACCTCCTTCTGCTATTCCTTGGGTTTCTCAATTACCCATTGTGTGTTTCCATGATATTTCTTGTTCCTTGGCCATTCCTGAATTCAGTTTGTAGACCACTATAACTGGTATCGATATTAATCTCCACTGGAAGATCTGTAGCATAATCTTGCTGGCATGTGAAATGAGGGAAATATTATGATATTCTGTATAATCCACTGAAGGCTCCTTTCTTTGGAATTGGAATATGAACCAATCACTTCCAATCTGTGGGTCACTGAGAGTTGTTGATCAGTTCATAGTAATAGTTCTTTTGTGATGCTATGCATCCCCATTAGCATTCCTTCTGGGCAGTCATCATGAAGATAATCTGACCTCCTCTTATATTATTGAAGGCTTCTCCATGTACCTGACTTCATTAAACATCTCTTGGTTGTTGATGTCTTTCCTACAGAGGCCTTCTGTGTATTCCATTTATCTTTGTTTGATCTTTGTTCCATCAGTTATTTGTCCATCGATGTGCTTCAGCATACCAACTTGAATCTTCTGAAACACAGCCCTTGTTTTTCCATGTATAGTGTGTAAGTCTAATGTTTAATATAATAATATTAGATGATATGATTAAACTAAAATGTGTAACATACTAAGGTAACTCCTATACACTGTAAAACCATAAATTTCCCCCCTCCTGATTTTTACCTTTCTTGTTCTTCTCCTTTGTAACCACCGTCATGGACATGGTAGGATGAGGGCCATACTCCACCCCACCCAGAGGTAATCGGCTGACCTGCAGCGAGCGAAAGGTGCACTTCAATGTGTTCTTAGATGAAGTGTCCCTTTTTTCCACGTCTCTCTTCCTGTCCGAGGGAGCTACCCAATAATCCACTTGAAGACCCATCAGCTCTGCATGTCCTCCTCCTGGAGAACTGCAATCCCACAGCAAGGAGAAAGGTAGAAATATGGCATAAATATTTTAAAAACCCGCTTCTTTAAGTAGCTAATGCTAACATTATAACTCAACTACTACTACTTTGCCCTGAAGCTATGAACAACACAAACATGAGGCCCCAAAAAAACAGGAATGTTTGACAGATTACATGCAGATTATTTTGCAAACGCAGTCAAAAAACATGCCATTCAGGTAATTCATTTTCATTTTTTCCATCATTATCTGGTATTTAATGTAATCATCCATCTGTCCATACATCCATTTTTGATAACTCTTATTCAGCAAAGGGTAGTGGCACACCTGGAGTTTATAGGACCAGAAAGAACAGAACTGAATTCAGCCAGCTCATTCTGGCCATTTATTGTAATTATAACTTTACACATCTCATTAAGCTAAATATTCTATTTAATTCAAATTCTGAGATACAACAAGCAATGCTTCACTGCATCAGGGCTGTGACCTTTTGACTTGAACTGGAATAATCCTGAAATGTGAGTCTGCGAACTTCTAAATGCCTATTTTGAATCACTTTTTTCTTATTGGCTGCATGGAGAATGCGTAGGTTATATTGCTTAATTTATTAATAATTAGATGCTTACAAGCCAGCTGGACCAAGTAAAGCAGCCAATAATAGCATACATAAATGGTATACTTACATTATAGACTGACCTTCTCAATGTTAGGCTGATAGTTTATATGAAGATACTGTAATTGTACTGGGTGTACAATGCAGATTTGTTATGAGACGGATTTTTTTACAAAGCCATTTTATGCAGCTTTGGACACTTATATTTCTTACATTTCTCATTATAAAACTATTTTTTACACTGCCAACACAACTGAAAGCCTGTTAAAAACGCGAACGTAACCTGCAGGACTTTGAACATGTAAAAATGCACTTATTAAAACACATCATACACTGTTCATCTTGAAGTTTCAGCTAACACGTTTACGGAGCATCGTAATCTCAGTGAATGGTCATGCTTTAGCTGTTAAAATACATTTTGAGTTACATTTTCTTGGATGTTTGACATGAATACAACCTAACTGGAGTGAAAATAGCGAGATGTGTGATGGAAAATTTGTATTATTTTGGCGAAAACAGTAACAATAAAAAAGATGGACAGTTATTATATATACAGTACATTACATTATGTCTCACAGCCGTGAGGGCGCAGCAACTGCTGAAAACTGAGTCTCACAGGTAAACCGTGAGTCTCACAAGTTAAACCGTGAGTCTTGACATGTCTGAGTTACAGGAACCCAGGTGCATTTGGAGTTAATCCAGACATTATTACATTCTTAAATTTGCATATTTAAATCATACTTTTGTCCAGCTGACACTCCCTTTCTACTGATGAGGCTGAGGAATGGGTGTTTCTTATTTAATATGAATCGTTAATACAAGGACTTGTGGAACTTAAGTTGGTTAATTAAGCAGTTTAGGAGATTGTTTGTAATGAGACTGTACCTGTATGAAGAGAAGCTAGTACTGACAGAAGGGGAAGAGGGTGGGGTAGGCGAAGCTTCTTTCAGGGCAGGGGACAACTGAGGAGGTGTGGAGGGGAGGAAACCTGACCCAAATGGTACTGCATCATCAGAATCTCCTGGACAGCAAGACAAAGAGAAAAGGAATATAAAAAAGGCACAATACACACAGACCGCACTATCGAAGTCTGGATCTGTCTGTTGCTCACCTGACGTCGCAGAGGATTGCTCCACAATGCCCACTTTTACCACCTAATAAGGAGCCAGATGACAGGATTAAATTTAATTTCAAATGTCAATAAATAACAAATTATTTTTTCCTGCTAAGAACTCAGTTCCATTTTATTTATATAGGCCTGTGCTTTTAACAAAGCATATTGTCACAAAGTGTTTTGCAGAGCCCTGGACCAAAGGTTCCTAGAGAGTAAGCCAAGGGCAAAGTTGGTAAGGAAAAACTCCCCAGGAGGAAGAATCCTTGGGAGGAACCAGACCCAAGGGGGAAGCCCATCCTCCTCTGGCTGGTACCGAGCAGGACAGGTTCATATAATGCCGAACGATGTAAAACAAAGAGAGAGTGGAGTAGTAGAGGTAGGCAGGAGCATAATGGAGGAGACTGGCAGATAATTAGACTTCAGGGGCTCAGATAATGCTGAGCTGGTGGGATGGGCAGGCAGCATGGAGGGAAAACCCAAGTAGGGGGATCTTCTTGTGAATAATATGGCCATTAATCCATCGCTGATAAAGCCACACTTACTCCAATGAACGGAATGAACTTCTGGCAGGAATCTTCATCTGGACTGAGGAGAAAACATAAAATAATTAATAGAAAACAGATTTCCAAGAATACACTCTATACCCTCTTCCTAGCCATAAACTAATTTCTCATGGTCAGGTTCCTCCACAGGCACCAGCCAGAGTGATCTTGACCCTAACGGTCTAACACCTCCTTCTGGATTACTCTGTCTGCAAATGAAGCAGATGTCCTGTCTTAGTGTGATGTGGGAGCGGATGCCTTTAACAAAACCGAGAGTTAAAAGACCCCAGAACAAAGTGGTTTTTTTAGACTTTGACAACTTAAAGTTTGCCATTCCAGAACCATCATGATATATTGATTACAGAATTCTTTTTTTTAAGTGAAAAGAAAAATAGGTTGGCTTTCTACTACTGCGACAATATAACTGGATCAGATCAGGGGTAGGTATTACGCATACCATTTACTGTAAATAAAACTAGACCATTCAGAACTGCAAATCGTAATGCAGTAAAAGTCTATTTTGAAAGGGTTTTTTATTTTCTTTCATTGATTGTGGAGTCCTTGAGGACAGAATCAATCATATTGTAAGAGTTAACAGAATTCTGCCTATCCACGTTAAACAAATGTAGTGGACGAGATAACAACAAAAACAAATTTAGAGAACATTTTACAGTAGGCGTGGATTCTGCTGTCATTTCAAGACAGATTTCAAAGAAGATCCTTTTATTTTAAGATCCTTATATTGTATCTGGTGCTGATGGAACCTCTACTACTTTGAACTCAAACCAGAGATCAGATATCCAGTAGCATAAATATGAAATCTTATGTATGAAGATGAACAATTCCGGTCATTCTAAGCTATGCCTGGATTTACAGAAATCATTTTTGATTTCAAAATAATCAGTAAAGAGATATTTTATTAATCTGATCCCCTTTTTAATAGCAATCGATGCATTGAATATTAATTTCTATGTATGTGAAAATACAACCCAGTGATCTGGGTTGTATTTAACTTATGTGGATCCAATTGCATCAAATGTAAGGAAACAAAAAAGCTCTGATTTTGTCAGCGGCAGAGCTTTCTAATTACCGCCCAAGAAGCAGGGAGCAGGACACATGCAACCTTGGGCTTCAGGTCATTTCCAACAGGCTTTAAACAAGATGCACTGCCTCAAGAGAGAAGTTCACAGCCTCAGCTGGGAAAACAAAAGCTCCAGCAACCTTCAGAGTAGCAAAAAGCAAGGTGGTCCAGGCACTTTCACAGATGTCTAGCCAAAGCCAGGCTGTTCGTAGAATAACAATAATGATGATAATAATAATAATCCTAAGTGTTGGTTTTTTAACGGTATAAAATTAAAAAGAATCAAACATATACCATTCTTATGCACACATAGTATAATATGCAGAAAATATACACTTAGTGTATATACACATAATGCATATGCATAGGTGTCCGTGCATGTTGATACATATCGGCATTAATGACGCGTCATACCGCTCACGTGTAAAGATCATGTAACACAAAATTCTGCAAATTACATACTACATTCTTAAGATGTTGTTCATAGCAAGACAAGCAGAGGCAGTTTTAAGCATAGTGGAAAGGAAGAAGAATGATTAAAAAGGGAGAATTTAAGGGCAGCCTTTACCACAATCTCTCGTTTCGTATTATCTACAGATCATTTCATTTCAGAAATTAAATTTAGATTCAAATTAAACAGCTTGATTTCACTATTGATGGCCTAGTCTCAATCCTAGATGTTCGATTTAAAAGACTTAAAATGTTCTTCTTGGTGGAGAAGGTAGCTGTTAAACGTTCGGGTAAAGACTGCTAAAAATGAGAGGTGAATCAAACACTAAAAGCCAAAAAAAAATCACCAAAATGAAAACAGGACTCAAAAGAGACCACAATACCTTACTGCTAAATCAAAATGAAAGCTCTTTTTCCTTTAAAGAAAGCAAAAAAGAAGCAAATGTAAAATAAATGAAGAGAGTTATTACTCACATATAAGATGGACATACAGAGAGGTCAGTGTCTCAGAGATGCTTAAAACTGTGGTTTTATTACTGACTGCATTAATGCCAGAGCCTGTAATCTTAGGGCTACAATAGTGGGTAGGGTAGCACATAAATGTTTGTCTTTAGTAGTATGTCATCTTTTACATAATACAATATGTACAAAGATAAACTGAGGAAAAGACAAATTTATGCATTGATACATGATTTAGATATGCACTCAGACTGTGGTTGTTTAAGCTTGAATTCATTGTTGATTGTTACGTGCTGAAGCCATTCAGGTTAAGTGGCTTGGGTACTAAACCAGTGTTAATCGTGGGAGTCAAAACGATAAACATTTTTATCACAGTTCTGATCACTGGCAACTATGGTATCATACACGTTCTTAAATTGATGATATGGATCTTTACACGACTTTGTCAGTGTTTTACTGTGTGTACAGACAAGTTTTGACCACAGCAGAGTACGGAATTAAAAATATTAAAAACCATCATGAGTAAAAGCCTGAAAAGTTACAAGAATATGCATAATCTAAAATAGATATTGACTTTTGTAGTCTTTAAAATACTGCATACACCTTTCTTCGTGCTGCGAATACACCTGAGTGCATAATGCAGACTCTTTGGTGACATTCAGTACATGTAAGGAATAAGCTTTGCATGCCATAACAGCCTTAGTGGAGACATGCACATTTTATTCATTTAGCTACCTATTCATTTATCCAAACACTTAGATAGATCCACACTTAAAAGCATAACCATTATATAGAGAGAGTAAATGTTTACTTAAGTGTAAATAACAACATACATTTACGCAACAATACTCACAGGATCCATATAGCATCTGGTATATTCAAATAATGTTTATAATTCATTAATCTGGACATAAATATTAAATGCCTAGTTACTTTGATCAACAGCAGACCAGTAAAATCATCTGAAAGGTTAGAACCTGCAAATCTTTTTCTATAAGGTTTACAAGATGAAGTTCTTTTGTAGTACTTCACCACTAAAGCCAAATTCTGATAGTAGCAACAATGTAGAGCGATCCTTAGATGAAACATTCCACAAACTCCACCAAAGGAGTACTAATTGAAGATATATATGATACACATTCCAATGTCTCATAAATCTGTAATAATACTCAAAGAAACTCACCTTTTCTGCTTGTAAGTAAGCATAGCTTCAGCAATTGGCAGCTGATGTGCCCCATTAGCGCCCACCATGTACTGTGTGATCCTGGATACGACGTCCAGGCATTCCTGAACTACTGAAGGGAGATAATAAGCTCAAACTTATCTATTTGACAGGGGACGCATTTACCAAATATTACCATCAGGACTGCATATTTCTGTGATTCACAAACCACGTTTAATACTGAAATATTAAAATCTTGAAATGTACATGACTCAGGGTGGCGGGAGAGGCTCTCTTACCCTCTGCTGGAGCCTCTGGTTTGTGGAAAAGCTCTTTCCAGGCTGCGTCTTGAAACAGACTATTGTAGCGATAGTCGATAGTGCCAAGGTACTTTGAGACAGCATGGGAACCTGAGCATTCAAAAAAAAGAGTGAGATGACTGTAGACCAGCTAACAAACACACTGCTGACGATATTCGAAACTCACCAAATGGGATAATTAGGAAACGCATGTAACTCAGCCAGTCAGGGGTCTTATGAGACAGGTGGTCCACAAAGAGACGCAAAACTGCACTGAGGTAGCGCTGTGCTCCAGCGACTGCAATTTTGATGGGAACCGGTGTCTGAGAGTTACAGTTACAGCTGGACAAGAAAGGATGCAAGAAGGAAAGGAACACTAAATTTACGGTCAAACGTGTGATTCCAACACACAGCAAACACAAGGGCACAAGGCTGTGGGTGCACCCTGGATGGGATGCCAGTCTTCCACAGGGCATATGGGTCAAATCATTAGCAATTTAGATATGGCAGTTAACCTAACTGCACATCTTCGTACAGTGAGAGGAATCCGACAAAGCATGTGGAAACTTCACACACATAAGATAGAGGTGGGATTTGAACCCACAATCCTGGCAGTGGAAGGCAACACTATTACCCATTGAGATGCTACTATGATCCTAAAGTGGTCTAATAAATTATGACACTGCACAACAGGTTAGTTAAAAATCTGAACTTCAAGCCTTTTGTTACTTCTGTCCAGAACACTTTGTGGGCACAGAAATATTATTAATGACAGCTTGGGTACCACTGTGGCAATGAAGGGAGAAGGCAGAAAAGTGTGAGAGTATTAATAAAAAGTTCGGACTGTTATTTACAATCTCTGGATGCGTGAGACAATGGTATTGAAGGCAGCTTGGATGTCAGCTGTAGTACAGGTGCAGACGACTGGAAGGTGATGGTTTTGGAGCACATCTGACAGGTACTGAAAATAGACCACAAATAAAACAGAAGTGAAGAAAATAACTTCAGTGGCATACTTGTAAAAAAAATAATAATTCATGAAGAAAATGCATGATATTAAATTTCTCACCTGTCCCTGCCAGTCTGATGTATTGATGAGTATTATGCTGTCCGGGAGGCGCTCATCCAGCACCAAGATGTGGTTGAGCTGGTCATATACGGTTTTTCTAGGTATCTAAGGGGTGGATTCCCATACACATTAGAACCAGGGGCAAAACAATTCATTTTAATTAACAGCCACCATAATCACAGACTGAACTGCAGTCCCAATTAGAATTTTCTGTAATAATTGTTTTTCCTCATACCTGTAGGTGGCAGCGAGTATCCAGGGAACGCTCGTTGTCAAGACTGTTAGCCCTTTCATTCTGCGGTCTGTTTGGTTGTCGCTCTTTGAGGGAAGTACTCCTACCTCTTCGTCCAGCTACCTTCGGTTCCTGCCTAAAATGAAGACGACATTGTTGAGGAAGGCAGTATGCTCTTTATTTATAGTGGTGGGACACAGCAAACTGACTTGATTCATGTGATTGGTTAAAAAAGAATAAAACATAAATCAAGTGGCAAAATGAGGCACTGGGGAGCAAGTCAGGAGAGCAACACCTTACCTGCTGGAGGGGATAATGAGTGACTCCGTTTTGGTCATCTTGCCAGTAGGGGGTAGTCTTTCTAAGAAGGTATCGAGATTGTCCATATCTACCTCAGTGCTGTGAGACACAGCTTCTGGGTGCTCCTGTGGATTCAGTACAGACTATAAAAACACAGAGGAGACGAGTAAGAAATAATATGCAAAAGGAGCAATTTCAAACCTTTAAACATCTAAATCTTAAGCAGAACAAGAAAAAAGGGCAATGCATACAAAAGAGATGTTTTCTGAACTGCTGTCCACATAGATTTTGGCTCCACTATTTTTTGCTTTGTCGGGATCCATCTGAAATGAGATCAGAAGACATCAGTCACAGACGTAATTGTTTGGTGTGAAGTGCACTCGGATAAAACACGTGCACAACTGCAGAACAATGAGATTTTCATGTAGTATCACATTTAATTAACGATAAAGTTTGGTGTTTGTATACACATGCAACCTCAATGATTAAATGACTGAACTCACAGGACTCGGGGGCTCTCGTTGGCTTCGGCTGCTGTGGATGCTGCCAATTTCAGTCTGGGAACTTGAGAGAGACAGTCCCTCGAAGTATGGCCTGCAACATACGTACACTGTAGAAATCTTGTATCTTCAGTATGTTTGCGATATTAGCATCGTAATCAACAAAAAAAAAAATCACATGGGATTGTCAGGGCACATGGAGCACAGCAAAACATTTGCACATTTGCTGGTGCTACTGCACATTCCGCTGTCCTCGTGCTTGTGGTTCTTAGTGTTGGTTACCTATGAGCATCTGTACTGACCTTCACTGTCATGCTCTCCTCAAATGGCCGGATGCCCTGTATATGGGCCAGACAGCAAATGAATTCATGCCATGGATACAGCTGATCACAGACAGAGCTACTTGTAAGAGGAGGAGTAAAAATTGGTCTGCTAATGGCTTAAGAGAACTGACATGCAAACAGTGTGAGGATCCATAGATGACATGACAGAAGACAGCCGTCATGTCTGCACCAGCATTCCAGCTTCTTCTTTCCTCATTTAAGACAACTGTCCTTGCTCTGATTGCCCTCAAGCGTTCCATGTGTGTCTTCTTATTTAATGCCAAATCTCTCCTCTTGTCTTGGCTGTGCATTCATTTATATTAGTGCCAATCTTGTTCCATGCCAGTTCCTAGTTCTGTCTGGTAGGTCCCCTGTCTTGCCCATCTATGCCTTAGTCTCTGTGATCATGTTCCCTGCCTTGTTTTGTCTGAGGTTAGTGCTTTATCTGTGTCTTGTATTCAGGGCAGAACCTTTTGGTTTGTTTTCTTGTTTCTTATTAAACCCCTTTTACCCTCGCACCTGCATCCTTACCTCTCAAGTCTCTCGGCCCTGTAAACCCCAGTCTGGTGAGAACAGCACTAAGGGAAAACACACTCTACTTTTTGGCCTGTCTATTTTTAGCATTGCCAGATGGTTTGGGCATTGATTTGAGAGGGTTTTTTTTCCTCCTATCAAAACATAGAGCTCTGTTTCCCCTCCTCTGTGTTCTTATTTACTATCCATTTAGACAATCATCACCCTAATGTCATGCTCACACCAAGCCAGCCACACCCACTCCTTCTGCAGCCAAAAAACATAATGATACATAACTCACTTGAGTTTGGGCTTTGGCGTGCTGAGGACACTGTCATCATCATCCAGCTCTGGGCAGCTGTCACTGGGGTTTTCAAACTCTAGACTTTCCAGGTCAATGTCCTCTTCAACCTCTGGAGTGGGGTCAACTGCCTCTTGTTCAGAGTCCAGCACCTTCAGAAGAATGACAGAAATAAAACCTCCATGAAAATGTCCATTTATTATACTTAAAAATACAGAAAAGCTACGTAAATATGTAAAAATACAAACCTCATCTGAAACTCTGAATCTCTTCAAAAGAGCTACGACCCGCTGCTTAAAGTTTTGCTGCTAAAAAAAGAAACACTGAATATCAAATCTTGAATAAAATCACTTATTTCTCAATAAAAGTATGAGACATTCATGTTTTTCCTTGTTCTACTTATTCACATCAACACTAACCAAATGATAAAATAATAATAATAATGATAAGTTTAATTTATATAGTGCCTTTCATACACTCAAGGACACTTCAAAATTCAACAAAAATACACAAAACATCAAGACAATACAAGCTGCATACATGAAGATGAATAATATTTTTTGAAGAGATGTGTTTTTAACAGGAGCTTGAATATTATAGCTGATAATCTGTGCTTAGGCACAGTAAGAAAGTTGGAGCCAGATGATTTTAGTACGCGAGTTGGAATATAAGGAAGCAGTAGTTCAGACAGATAATGAGGGGCAAGACCATGGAGGGCTTTAAAGGTGGTGAGTATAATTTTATATTTGATTCTTGAAGAAACTGGCAACGAATGTAAATCACAGAGGACAGGAGTAATGTGAGCAGATTTTTTCGTATGTGTAAGTAAATGGGCAGCAGAATTCTGAGCATACTGTAATCTATTGATATATTTAGAAGTTAGGCCATAAAGTAATGCATTACAGTAATCCAGACGGGTAGTGATGAAAGCATGAATTAGTCTCTCAGTATCTTTCACACTGAGGAATGAGTGTAGACGAGCAATGTTGCGAAGATGACAAAAAGCCGTCTGTACTAGTGAGCTGATGTGTGGTTGGAAAGTAAGAAGCTGATCGAAAAGAACACCCAAATTATGGAGTTATGCTGAGGGTTCCACAAGGATCCCATCAGCATCAATTTTTTAACCCACGGAGGGTAGAGAGAACAGAATTAGTACCAACCAGTAGAATTTCTGTTTTATTAGAGTTAAGTAGTAAGAAGTTGGCTGTCATCCAATGTTTGATTTCACAAATGCAATCAGTTAGTAAAGCTGGCAGTGATGATGCTGTTGGATCAACACTTACATAAAGTTGTGTGTCATCGGCATAGCAGTGGTAGCTGAGACCATACTTATGGATAATTTGACCTAATGGGAGCATGTAGATGCTGAAGAGAATTGGACCTAGAACTGACCCTTGAGGGACACATTGTGTGAGCGAAGCAGTGGCGGATTTATGTTCCCCAATGAAGACATACTACCAACGATCACTGAGGTAAGATGTGAACCAAGCAAGAACAGCACCAGCAATACCAATATCTGATAGTCGTGACAGCAGGATGTTATGGTTAACCGTGTCAAATGCTGCACTTAAGCAAAGAAGAACAAGAATAGTGGCCATCCCAGAGTCTCCAGTCATAAGTAAGTCATTGGCCACCCTTAGCAGAGCAGTTTCAGTGCTATGTAGGGTTCTGAATCCAGATTGAAAAGGTTCAAACAGGTTAAACGAGCTTAGGTAATCATTAAGTTGAGCGGCAACAGTTTTTTTCTAAAATCTTGGCCATAAATGGAAGATTTAAAATTGGGCGATAGAACTTTAACTGTAATGGATCTAAACCAGGCTTTTTTAAAACAGGTGTCACAGCAGCAGTTTTTAATTCATTTGGAACACAAGTGCCAAAATTACAGGTGATAAAGTGAGAGATGGGAGCAGCAAGTTTGTCAATGTATGCCTTCACAAGCAAAGTAGGGGCAGGGTGTAAGTGGCAAGTAGATTGATTTGATTTAGAGATTAGTTCAGCAATATAAACTGGTGTAGTGGGAATAAATTTAGATAAATAAGCTGAAGGTTTTGGAATAGAATCAGCCGTCGGAGGTGGGAAATGGTTAGTAGAGAAACCCTGATATAAGTTCGCAATTTTTGAAAGAAAATGGTCCATGAATGAATTACAGCTCTTAACAGAGGGATGAGGAGTCTTAACAGAGGGATGAGGGGTCTTAACAGGAAGTTGACAGAGTCTACTAACTGTAGTAAAGAGAGATCTAGGGAGACAAGTACCAGAGTTAATAAGGGTGGAAAAGTACTTTGAATGCACAACTGATAGGACACATCTATATTCCTTCAGGTGTTCAGAGTAGACCAGGTCATAGTGGTCTGTGTAGACCAGTCTTATTCCAGAGTCTCTCCAAACCGTGACCAGCTTGTTTCAAAGTACGCAGTTCTGATGTGAACCATTGGGAGGTCCGGATAGTAGGAACAAGCATGGATTTAACAAGTGTGTAATGGTCAAGAACTTGTGAAATTGTAGAATTATACAGAGACAGAATCTGCATGGGGCGAGACACTTAAAAAAATAAATAAAAGTAAATAAAAGTAACTAAAAACGTAAATACATTGAAAATTGTTTGAATGTATAATTGAAAAACAAAGAAACACAACTATAAATTAGCCTGTATAATATATACTTATTTATTTTTTTTAACTACTATGGAAAGAAGAGCATGAAATGGGAAATCAAATTAAGTGAAGCTAAACTAAAATGAAAAAAAATCTGCATTCATCCCTCTAAGACTACAGATTTCAGTACATGTATGCATTCAAAACTGGCAGGAAACTAGATCCATTTAAAAATGGTATGCCATGTTAATATGTTAATTTACACTGTGTATGTCAATGACTCGTGTGACCATGACAATCCAAAGGCTCATACTTCATTTATTTTAGGTGATAAGCTTTTCTCCAATGCAACAGATCAAGTTATTAAAGAAAATTTTCATTTTTCATCTACATGGAAGCGTAACTTTTTTTTTCATTTTACCCATATATTGATGTACATTCACAGACCACTTTATTATGAACACCTGTGCGCTTCTTATTCATGCAAATATCTTATCAGCCAATCATGTGGCAGCAGCTCAATGAGAAAACCACATGACACAGGTCAAGTTCAGTTAGTGGTTTGATGAAAAATCCAAATGGGGAAAAATGTGATCTACGTGACTGTGACCAGGACATATTTGTTGAAGCTAGACGGGGTGGTTTATTTCAGAAACTACTGATGTACGGGGATTTTTACCCACAGCAGTCTCTAGAGAATACACAAAATTTTGCAATAACCAAAACATTTTCAGTGAGTGGTGGCTCTGTGGGCGGAAACGCCATGTTGATGAGACAGGTCAGAGGAGAATGGCCAGACTGGTTCGAGCTGACGGGAAGGCTTCAGTCACTCATGTAACCACTCTTTGAAGCAGCAGTAAGCAGAAACATCTCTGAACACACTATACATCAAACCTTGAGATGGGTCCTTGAAAAATTAAACATCAGTGAAACATATGATAGAAATATGGTCATTCTTAGTAACACCAACAATCCCGATTGCACACAGCGGTAATAACCTTTAACACAATTTTGTGTATGAAAACCATTACAGATGGGTGTGTTGTGTTACCCGGTCCCTTATTTCTTTTGAATGGGACAAAAATACATTAAAATATACCAACTCAAATTTTTAACCTTAGTATTCTGAAATACACTGCTAGAGTACAGTTATACCTTACTTTAGAATACAGCCACGGCTGAGAAGTAAATGAAAGTGATGCACTCCAAATAACGAAAGCCTACCCTGGTGATGGATGTGGTTCTCACTATGGATCGCCTCTGTTTCTTAAGTTTCCTGACGTCATACTCATCATCCTCCAAATCCTGAAGACAGGAAATAAAAACACAAATCATAACTAAATAAAGGTTCATGGGTTTAAATGCACATATTTGAAGATAATTTGTGGTTTATCGCTGTTTATAATCATTATGGAGCAATTCTTATTAAAACTAAACTTTTGAATGCTTTTCCAGCTTTAGGTTTTTTAAGAAAAATAAGCTGCTATTTCTTCATTCAAGTTTGTTTCTAAAATTTTTTACAGACCAACAGGTCTGCTTAATATACTGTGACAAGCAGGAGGCGGAGACATCTTGCTGTTTAAACAACACACTTTTATTGGAAGTGACCAATAATCAAAGGCAGCCACAATGACATTAACACCCACTCAACCAATAAACACAGACGGCACAATCTGGGGGTTAGCCTTGCTAGCCCCCACAGACATACACACGGTTGGACAGACACATCACATTTCCCACAATCCCACAGTCCAACATGGTGCCACTACAATACTTATTCTGTTATTACCTCCCATCCTAAGAAGGACAGGAAACATGGGAGGGGAAACTTTGGATGGGACGCCAGTCCATCACAGTGCACATAATAACACTACAGGCAGTTTACGTCACACCACATCGCAACCAAGGGTCATTCCTGCACCGCCTCCAGATTGCCTACTTTCCCCCCCTTACGTATCTGTAGGGGGGACCAGTTACCAGTTACCCCGTTCCACACCTGTTGCCACTTGCCCCGTTATCCAGACCACCTGGTTTCCTCAATCAGCATTATGTAGTTGAAATAACTCTGGCTTCTGAGTCCTAGTCTACCAGAAGTTCTGTCATGGCTGTTCCCTGTTCTATGTGTACTTGTCTCTTCTTATACCTGGTTCCCTTCTTCAGTAAATTCTGCCTCGATTAACCAGCTTAACCTGGTTCTCAGATCAGCTTCTTGGTTCAGTCATGACAGTTTATACAAACAGATTCACCTAACCATCACCTCCAGCTGAAACTCTATGGAGTGTTGGAGGAAATTACGGTACCCAGAGGAGGTCTTGAATGAACACAGGAAGAATATGAAAATTCCCTACACACATCACTAGGAATGGGATGTGACCCTCAAACCCTGAATGTCTGAGCCTACAGTGCTAATCACTGATGCCTAGTGTCTTCTATTAATAATAACTACATAGAAAATCACAGAATACAAGCTGATCGCCAAGAGCACAGAATGCATAAAATTGACAAAAAGTTGTACAAAATAGCCGTTAATTTTTTGTAAAAGTAATGATTGTCTCTCACTTGTCCTTGAACTGCATCATCACTGGCTTCTTGTTCTGAAGAGAAGCTCTCATATTCCTCTTCTGAGTAGTTATCTGAAGTTAAAACACAAATGTTTGCAGACTCTCAAAGCAAATATCATTTACCTAAACAAATTTTCAAAGTTTGTGAGGACAGTAGTTAAACAATTGTCTTTTTCTTATCTAAAAATAAATTACCAGTGAAAAACCTTTCCTGGTCTCTTAA
Source organism: Gymnarchus niloticus (assembly GCA_009936485.2). NCBI lineage: Eukaryota > Metazoa > Chordata > Actinopteri > Osteoglossiformes > Gymnarchidae > Gymnarchus > Gymnarchus niloticus. The sequence goes on along the minus strand of JAACJT020000021.1, from coordinate 9,603,228 downwards.
CAGGTAGACACAATTAGATATGATATTTATCTTGAGTTTGCTGTCTGTGTAGGAGATTTATGTACCTGTGCATTTTATCTTTTGTCCTTCCTGAAGAGCTGCCTCCTCGTGATCAATTGGCTGGCTGGACAAAGAGAAAATCCAGATCTCAGCAACCTTCCCCAACATGTCCTTCTGGTTGCTGGATAAAGGCAGCACCAGACTGCCTTCCGTGGGGTGCTGCATTACCTGGGTGGCAGAAGAACATTGGGCAGGTACGTTACAAGAATGATGGGATGGAACAATTAGTTCATACAGAGTATCATACAAGCGAAAGAGAAACACTTTTGCCCTTAGCTTCTTTCCTTAACATCGTTGTTACACACACCAATATTGCCAACTCCGAATGAGCCTGCGTGGAAAGGTTTTAAAATCTTCTTCATATGTTCCAATATAAAATCTGCCAAGATAATAACTAAGCAGCAAGTGGAAATAAACCAAAAAGAGTATTTCCCGTTATACTTATAGAAAAAGTATTTAATCTGAACGTTATTTTACATAACTTAATACCCATAATAGCATTAAGATATTGTGATCCTCAACAGGAGAAGCAATGGGAAGATGAATGAAGAAGATTAGTATTAAAATGTATTTACATCATTGACATACGTGGGTGGGTAACTAGAAAGCATTCAAATCAGTAAAGAAAAATAACCCCCCCATGATCTGAAAAAGAAACAGATTATGTGCAGATTATGTAATGGGTTTTTAAACTCAAACATCAAATTACATTACAGACAAGCGGGTTTGTTTGAGCATCAGAGAGTACAGCAATAATAGAAACACATATTATACTCCCATTTGAGCTGACGCTCTGCTGTATTTTCTTTTATTTTGTATCAACAAGACCCTGTGATAATCTTCCTACATATTTACTCCATCTGGCCTCTCATCCTCAGATATACACATTCAATGCAGAACATCCAGTTCAGTAAGTGTAGTGAATGTTTTATTAGAATGCATGTGCAAAAAAGAGACTAACAGTTCTGAGAAGATGCAGACATTGTAAATGAAAGAAATTATATAAAATATAGTCATAGGCATTTATAATAATAGCTGTATTTTACAACATGACAATTTTTAAAATATATGGAAGGTATCGTCAGTAGATCTAGTCTTTCCAGCTTTCGTGTAATTGTGCTCCTTCTGAGGCTAAGGTTTGTCATGACACTGTCCTCCTCCTCTTATCTTGAAGGTAACTCAGCATGAAAATGGACAAAGTAAAATGTACGAATACAGTACCTCTGCCATGTCAATTGAGCCAGCTGCCAAAGTCTTATAACCCAGGATTGTGCGGTTCTTGTACCTCTTTCGTCTCTGTAACATGATCTGCAGTTTGTTTCCCTCGCGCTTCAAGAAGTGAGGGTACTGGACGACAAAGAATGAGAGAGAGGGAAAGCAAGGAGACACACATATGGGATGATCTGCCTAATTAGAGTGACAATTAGATGAAGCTGTGCAATCAGCCACAATAACATACAACAACACTATGCGCAGTCGTTGTACTTACTTGCAATGAGAAAGTCAGAGCCAGGTCAGTCTCCACCAGTCCACTGGGGGGCAGCACAATCTCATGAGACCGCAAGATCCTTTTCGAACCCTGTGGAAACCCATCTGCAGTGACAACGCTCTCCAGAAACAGACTCGCTTTCCATTATACAAGAAGCAAAAGAAATTTAGATAAATGTTTACACTGAATATATGCTGCCATAGTTACCAAAATTAAATGATACATCTGTGAAGGAGAATTGTACCTGGATTTTGACGGCAATGACAACAGAGATGAGTTCTTTGTCCAGCTCCGTCATCACCACCAGCTTCTTCAGAGTCAGACTGCACAATCTGAAATGATAAAAGGAGCAATATTGGTCTGTATAATTCATTAGGGATCACATTACAATGCACTTCAGTGTGACAAACACAGTCTCACTAAGGTGAGTGTAAAGTGTGTGCTTTAGAAAATATTTTTTTTGACTGAATTTATTAAAGTATATTCTACAAGGGTAAATGTATGGCGTGATAACTACAGATATGAATTTTGGCTGATCAAATACTCTCCAAGAATGTGTCAAGCAAACATTAATGTCACATGTCAATAATAATAATAATAATAATAATAATAATAATAAATGACAAAAGTAATAAAAGACATGCATGCTAAAAACAGATTTTCACCTGAACAGATGTAAATCCTCAGGGATCAGAAGAAAAATATAATTAACTATTCACTGCTTTTTTTTTAAACATTCTAGCGACAGCTTTCTCGTATCAGACTTGCCTTAGTATCACCATTGCGGCTTGAACTGGTTGAATTTCCTCATTGTATTCAGTTGCGTTTTCTATCTTTCCTCCCAAATCACCCAGACCACATCTCAGTGATTTATCAACATCTATCTAAAGATCAGCTTACCTTGCATCTCCACAATGGCCACTATCCCCGTTTAAACTTTATTCTTGCTAAGAACTAGTATATCCATGTCCAAATTGTAAAAAGTATGTAAAAGTTCACGGCATGTTGTATGGAGTCATTTATCTGCATTTATTACTTGATATGTGTTCAGTGAGATTCGTTTTTAATTGCATTTTATTAAAAGCTCAACCTTTCCAAAATAATTCATTTTTCCATTTCTTAAGTAATTTAAAAATTCAAGTTAAATAATCCCTTTCAACGTGAAATAATTTGCATACGACTTGTGTAACGCCCTGCCATGAACCAATGCACAACATAACCCAACAACAAACAATGAACAGTGGGCTGGTCGTATTTGTTCCTGCTGCCACTACAAAGGACAATTGTATCAGGCACATCTGCATTCTCTCCTGCCTTAGCCATTTAACGGTTCTGTGCTCTCAAAACTGCAATGTATGGATAGATAAATCCACCTAACAATAACCTTGCAAATTGCCAACATTTGACAACTTTCTAGGTCCTGTAATTACAGTGTATTACTCTGAACACCATTTTAATAAAATGAGATTCTTGACAGAACGAGGGTACTTTTACCGAAATGTAATACTTGAAGGAGCAAAAACATTTTATAGCATTGCATATACTGTACCCCCGGCCTGGCGTGCTGTGGTCCACGGAGTCGCGAAGAGTCGGACATGACTGCGTGACTAAACAACAACAACAACAACATACTGTACCCCACAATCTGTTGAATGAAATATTGTGGGCAAATTCTACTAAATTATTCGATAGGCTAAATCTGAAAGACTCTGACTCATTTTACATTTTTGAAATTCTGCAGCATCAGGTCAAGCTTGACATTCAAAGTTTACTAATCTTAGACAGTTTTTTTTTTTTTTTACCAAGTTCATTTCTACTGTGGGACGTTTCTGCTCCCAGCCTGAAGTCTGCTGCAATACAGCAGCAGGTATCCCCTGCCTTGTGGCCAAAGCTGCCTGGGATAGGCTCCAGGTCCCCCCACAACCCTGCACAGGATAAGCAGTCTAGAAAATGGATGGATGGATGGATGGATGTTTTTTTTTTTCCATTTTTCCGTTTTTCATTTTTTCCCATTTCTACGGGCCTGACCCAAATCCTAAGCATGACAACCCTTACCCAGCCCTAACCTTAACTATAAGTAACATGACAAAACACAAGACTTTCGGCTCTTTTGGTTTTTTGATTCCATTCACAGATTTTTATAGAATTGAGTTTTCACTTGCGGGGAAAGGTTAAAATGTCAGGTTTTAATTACTTCCTGGGGACATTTTGTCCCCACAACGTAATATAAACATGGTATACAGACACAAACACACACTCGCACATGCACAAACACGCACATGCGCACACAACCTGGGCAATTTATACACCAGTTAACCTAAGCAGTATTTTTGGACTGTAGGAGGAAACTGCACAAACACACACACACGAGGATGATGAGGTCCCCCATCACTGGAGGTATGAGGATACAATTCGTAATCATAACAATAGAAAATGTAGTGGGTGTGTGTGAAAGACAGCATCACTGACACGTACAACCACACAGTAAATGAAGGAAAAAAGCTCTACAGCACTGATTCTGAATTGGTTTTGCCTCAGCACCCACATTTTTCCTGAGTCATCAAGTCACAACCCAAATTTTTCAAATTTTGAACCGAATTTATTTCACGCAAAAGTAATGCAGTAAAAATCATGCAATAACAGTAAATATTACATAGTGCTGTAACAATGTCTTCATGCACTTTTAAATTATACAAAATAAATAAGTGAAAAAAAACCTCTGCAATGACCCTGAGTTCACCACTGCATCGTCAACGAACACTAGGCCTGCTCACTGTGCCTTTATGTCAAACACAAGAAGAGGCAACATAGGCTATGACAGTATGACCTTACCAATCACAGGCTATGGCAGTATGACCCTACCAATCACAGGCTATGGCAGTATGACCCTACCAATCACAGGCTATGATAGTATGACCTTGCCAATCATAGGCTATGACAGTATGACCCTACCAATCATAGGCTATGACAGTATGACCCTACCAACAATATGCTATGACAGTATGACCTTACCAATCGCAGGCTATGGCAGTATGACCTTACCAATCATAGGCTATGACAGTATGACCCTACCAATCATAGGCTATGATACACGCACTGTGTCATCGGAAACACAGGTCCTTCAGAAAAAAAATATATTCCTTTTTTACTGTATCAACTCACTGTGCAACCCATTGCAAATTGTTCTTCGACCCACTTTTGGTCTCTGCAAGTCTCAAAATACCAGAATTGTTAATAAAACAGTATTTATATCTCTAATGGGTTTATGCTATACTGTATATTGATAATATTACTGATAAATCCAAAACAACCTTAAATGTTGTCCGAGAGGTCACTGCTTCATAGGTCGACAGTTGATACATTTACGTGTTTGGTTTTCCTTTCTTTTCTAGTAAGTATACAGAAAACCTTTCTTGTGCTTTTTTGTGATTTTATGCCACTATGACAAAAACACTGTTCATATCGTAATACAATGTCTTATACGTAATTGATAAAGCAAATTGCATGACACAATAGGTAACACTCTTTGTCTCCTCTTACAAATGACATTTTAATATTACAAAAATACTGTAAAGACTCACCCGAGCGGGAGGCGCTCGCTGGAGTGTGACAGTGCCTCTTATGTTCTGACATGTATAGCCTGTGTTGCATTATTCTGTTACTGTTACATTGGGCTTTTGCATTTGTTTCTGGATAGTTAGGGAAGGCAGGAACAGATTTTTTTTTTCCTTTTTGGCTTATTATTTAGTTAGGTCTTGTCTCTGTTTTCAGTTAGAACAGGTTTTTGTCATTTTGACCAACAGCCATCCCTGAAAATGTTGGCTTTCTCTTACGGCAGAACTATCAATAAATCATTAGTTTGAAATAATAGCTGGAATCGTCTCCTGGTTCCACGAGGCAGGAAGCACATGGAATGTGTGTCTCACACAATATGCAATGACGCTACTTAGCCGGGGTCATAAGAATACATACATACAATTATTAAAAAACTCTAATGAGAAAACTAAAACAATTAGCCAACTAAAAAGTAATAGAGAGAAGTGTAAAACTGAATAAATTCAGAAATATGAGATAAATGAAAACCAAAACATTAATAATTCACAGTAACCACAATGAAACTAAAAGCATCCTCAATATATAGTAAGCTGTGGTAGATACTGTCAAAGTGAACACTCTTCATCATAATGCAACATGGCACATTATAGAAGCAACACGAAGCTTATATTGATCCCTGCAAAGGTTAATGTTTTGCAAGTCATGATGAAGTTTTCAGTGCTGCCATTGCAGTAGGAATGTAAATTTATTTCTGGAAGTCTTTATGGCTTACCTTCGTAAATTGCTTTGCAGAACGATATCAAACCAGTAATACACAGAGCAACATGCGATGCAAAGCTTTCCCCTCACAAACAACTACCACCGGAGAGAACTTTCACTGTTTTTTTCTGTTTCCAATATCAAAATAATCTGGCATAAGAAGAAATAGTACATTAAAATCACCTAATTAATTCTGTCTGCAAGCACTTATTAAAAAGAGTGCTATTGTGGCAGTGTACGATGTTCTAATTTTAGGTAGCCATTCCTCATGACAAACCACAAGTTTGATATGAAAAAGCGTTGAACAATCAAGACGATACAAAAAACATAAGAAACAATCCACAAGACCCTCCTAGTAACAATGCGCACACTCAGGTGGAAGATCACACAAGAAAATAATTTCTTGTCAAGGTAGTAACATTTATACCTCAACCTAAAGTAAACTCAAACTGACAGCCTTTCATTCAAGACATATTTATTCATGCAAATTCTGCATATCATATTCATAGTCTTCACCGGTCACAATCATACTCTTCAGCCTATAGGAACTAAACTTTTTGCCAGCAACTAAAACTTGTAAACCTAAACAGCCTAGAGAAAACTTTTGTGGAAACTTAATGGCTAATTAAGTTCACTTCTTGCCATGGGAGATCATTTGCCTTTTAGAAAATGAAAAGAAATATACTGCATCCTAGCAGGACATTGAGGTAGCATGGGCCACCAAAACAGATTCAATGTCTTGAGCTATTTGAGGGATATAGCATCCTCTAATCACATATCCTGATCAGGGTCACAGAGGGGCCTGTGTGTATCCCAGGCAGCATAGGGCACAGGACAGGATGCCAATCCATCACAGGGCACCCACACAAACAATCAGACAGCATGAACAATTCAGAGACACCAGATAGCTTAACTCACCTTTTTGAACTTCAAGAGGAAATGGAACATGGAGAGAACACACAAACTCCAGGCAAGCAGAGTACAGTGCTAACACTGATGCACCATGCCCCCGCTGTCAGCTTTATGGATGGATGGATGGATGGATGGATGGATGGATGGACAGACGGAGATGACAATTACATTAAATAACATGTACCTTGTCCAGGGGCTATTGTAGACTATAAAAAACTGGACAGACAGATGGGAAAACAAAACTACATAACACCGTAAAACAGTACTCTCTCTTTATATTGAAATTAACTCATGTCGGATGAATATTCCGGTCTCTATTGATCAACTGAAAACTACATAACACCGTAAAACACTACTCTCTCTTCATATTGAAATGAACTCATGTCAGATGAATATTCCGGTCTCTATTGGTCAACTGAAAACTACATAGCACCGTATAACAGTACTCTCTCCATATTGAAATTAACTCATGTCGGATGAATATTCCGGTCTCTATTGGTCAACTGAAAACTACATAGCACCGTATAACAGTACTCTCTCTTCATATTGAAATTAACTCATGTCGGATGAATATTCCGGTCTCTATTGGTCAACTGAAAACTACATAGCACCGTAAAACA
>JAACJT020000021.1:9550963-9595733 GCA_009936485.2 Gymnarchus niloticus | reverse complement strand
TACATAACACCGTAAAACAGTACTCTCTCTTTATATTGAAATTAACTCATGTCGGATGAATATTCCGGTCTCTATTGGTCAACTGAAAACTACATAGCACCGTAAAAAAGTACTCTCTCTTCATATTGAAATGAACTCATATCGGATGAATATTCCGGTCTCTATTGGTCAACTGAAAACTACATAGCACCGTAAAACACTACTCTCTCTTCATATTGAAATTAACTCATGTTGGATGAATATTCCAGTCTCTATTGGTCAACTGAAAACTACATAACACCGTAAAACAGTACTCTCTCTTCATATTGAAATTAACTCATGTTGGATGAATATTCCGGTCTCTATTGTTCAACTGTCATCTCTGTACTGTTGCTTGGAGTATAAGTTAAAAAACACTTTAGCTTCATAACAATTCACATTTGTATAATTTGCTGGCTAAATATTTCACACAGATGCTATGCAGCACCTAGCAGAATAACAAGATGCTTTGGTCAGAATGACGAAACAATATTAATACCAGTCATTTAATAAGCAGAATTTTTGTCATATTACACTGTGTTTTCTCAAATTACAGTATATTGGATAGCAAATCGCAACAGAAGGTAGGACTGCTTTGCTGTTAACATCGATATTATGTGATTATATTTATTTATAGCTGGCATAGCTACCTGTCTTTATGGGTCTCAGAATGATGAAAGAATTTTCATGTCGTGGTCATTGTGTCCGTGATTATTTGATCCCATGGGTTTTGCACATGGTAAAACATGATGATGTATCCACTTATCGCTGCTGCTCAATTATCTCTTTTTTAAAAATGTATGATGTGCCATAAGGAAAAAAAGATCATAATGAAAATAACTGTATTGACAGAATATCCAATTTTCACAAGTGATTGGTCTGAAGTCCAAGTAATGTCCCGAGTTGTTTTTTATGCACAGTCAAGAACATCTCCAATCAGACAGTTTAGAGACTTAAGACTGAACACTATACATCCTTAATCTTAAAGAAGCTTAAAGATCTGAATGGAAGACCGAATGTTCTGTAGAAATGTTGTCTATGTGGTCACCAGGAATCTACACTGACTTGAAGGCACCTAAATAATACTGTAGATGTATTATTATATTCCATAATAACACTAAAGCTGGTAAGCTTTGATATTAAAAACTCAATTTTTCTTTGACTTCTACAAAATTAACTTCTTTGAGCTAGCTATGAAAATGCTTGAGTGAAATTAGTATAAAGGAAAACATGAAGGAATAAATAAAAGTTGTAGACTTGTATTTTTATTTAATATTGCAGATTTGCTTTGATGGAAAAGCTTGATAAAGCAGGCCTTACAGTATATGAGTGCGTGCATAATCCAGCAAAGAGGGATTTACATAACCTATGTTCTCTGCAATCAGACAAATAGGCACCTTGGATTAGTTTTTCCTTATTATTGAAATGGGGTACTCATCAGGATTATCCCTCCATCACACATCCAATGCAGTGTTACAGTGAGCCTGGACCCTGTCTCAGGAAAGAGAGGGCATAGGAGGAACTCTGGACAAGATGTCAATCTACCGCAAGGCACTCGCTCATGCACAAAACCACAGGGTAAAAGCTATTTCATAGATGCTAAGTCACCTAACGATGGACTGTGGGAAAAGACCATAGTAAAAGAGTAAAGCCAACATAAGATTAACAAATGAGTACTAATAAATGTGTACATTTCATTTTGAATTCATTTAAAGATACAGTATCTACAAAAGAGTTAAAGGTTAAGGGCATATGCAAAGATTTTTAGGAGAAAACATTTAGAAGAAATACTACCTGTTATGTACAGTGATAAATGTTCAGTGTTTAGAAAAGCCTAAAACGTCCTTTCCCCAGAGATCCTGTTTTTTGCATTTAAATGATACCAATTGCTGGCAAGCATTTCCTGCTGTTTTTGTGTTTCTTAGCAAACATTGATTAAAATGTTTATATGCATACCGCAGTGGTTCTCACGTTCAATTTTATTTATGAAGGGGTGTTTCCAACATTTTAGAAGAACTCTTTTCAGCATGGAGCTGAAAAGTACGGTCACCAGCCTGACATCCAAGTGTTGTTGCTTGCTCCAATGGATGCTGCCAGTGAGGACAGCAGAGGCTTGTACAGGATGGCTGCAGCATGCAAGAAGATTTTTCCCACAATGCATCACAAGGCATAATGTCCAGTATGAGGTCGAAAAAAAATCTGCGGCCATACAGATGGGAGTGATAAGATGTCCAGTGATGTGGAATGTGCCCACATTACAGCACTGCATCTTTACCTTGTGTTACTACAAATAGTACATTTGGTTACCACTGTACATAATTTTCGTACAGACCCACAGTGCTGTATATTTTTATTTTTCTCTGTTTTGTTTCCTGTGCATTGTGCTATGTTGCAAGTAGATTACAATAAATATTTTCATGTAAAAAAAAAAAAAAAAAATTGATTTCTCCCCTAAATCTTATACAGTGCAATCTTTTTTTTTTTTTTTTTTTTTTTTACAGCTTACAGGGATGCGGACGCTTGTAATGTTGAGAGTGGTGTCTGTGATACAAATACATGTGGTATTTGGTTTTATTACACAACAGCATTCCCCAAGCTACAGAGAAATTTTAGGTTGTAAAGTGAATAATCACTGAAAATAATTGCTCAAAATATTTCCATGGTATATTGCCATATCGACAATATGTCCAAACATTTTGACAGGCTTGGTTTACACAATGGTCCAGGACCTTTTTAATCTGGTGGCACTGATTAATTCATTGATAGAATTATTTGCTTTTGAAATATGAATGAGGCTAATTGTTTTCGGTGAGTTACTGCATTTTGCAGCTTAATCAACCTGTTGTGTTATACGCACAAAGTGTTTTCAGAAATGCAATTATAGTCATGAGAAGGTTAAGCATGTTTAATGAAATGTGCCAAAGCGATCAAGAATCAAACACTCAGTATGGTTTGTAAATGCAATATCTCACAACAAGATAACTGCAAGGCTTAGGTGAAATATAGTCTCAGGCATTAGTATTCAGGGTAGGCTGTGGATGTGACAAGATTGGATGGATGGATGGATGGATGGACGGACGGACGGATGGACGGACGGACTGGACACATAACAGGACACAATGTAACTACACACAAGCACACGGAATGACAAAGTGCAGCATGCATAAAACAGGGTGTGGAAAATTTTTTTATGGTAGACAGTATAAATGAGGTCAGGAGAGAGACTCATTGTAGAGTCTGATGGCAGCCAGCAGAAGGGACCTCAGGTAACACTCCCGGGAACAGCCAAACTGAACAAGTCTATTGCTGCATCTGCTCTTTCATTTGGTCAAATCTGTTTGATTAGATTGACAAACAGAAAGGTCAACAGCAAAAGGAACGCATTTCTGACAGTCTTTAGCTGGCATTTGAGATCTGGATATGTAATACTTTACAGTCACATTTTCCCTACCTGCCTGTAAGGCTCCCTCATCACTTTCCATGTTTTGCTTTAAGCATTGATTTTCTCGATCTTTGCAGTTTTGCACATTTTCCTGAATTCTATGAAACATTACCTTGGACGGCGTGACAGTGCTAACCACCGGTTAGTAATGTTTAGATCAGTGTAATGTTCCATGGGCTTACAACATCAGACGGAAGTCAGTTATTATAGCTTTTGATTTGTTTCATATTCAGTTATGAAAAGCACCAGTTGCAGCCACCTTTCAGATGTACAAATGATGCAGTATACACAGAAATGCACAGCAACACGCAGATTTACATAAAAGTCTGACAGAAATTCAATCAAACCGATAACCATTAAAGACAGTACAGTGCACTTATTTTTTGCCATTCCATCCTACTCAAAATTCCTGAGAAGCATGTAGCCCGTGAGGTGAAAGACAAAAGACTGTGTGTTATTCCAGGAATCCAAGAACATCTCAGCACTCTCTCCTCCAACAGGCCAAAATATGACAGCCTACTGACTCCAGCTGCCCATCAAGGATCTGCTCAATCGCGGCTCTGTTTCAGAACACAGCTTCTTTTGAAGACGTGCTTGGGTCCCTCCCATTTTTCCAACAAGTTACTGGCCTTTCTTTAAAACACCAGCGCGATGAATTCAAAATATGAAAGATGTTTTCATATTGATGAGCAAGTCTTGACAAACAGGGAAGTAAATTTTACAAGGAATTTATTTAAAAGATGGCAGAACCCTGTCCTTTTGTCAAAACAAGCCTTAGTAAAGGACAAGTCATCTGGCCATATAACTTTATTAACTATGACATGGTAGACAATTGTCTGTGTTTTGATCATAACAGATTTATACTGAGTCACCAAACCTGCTCCTCAATCCAATCACCTGACTTGTCCATCTCACTGTTATACCTCACTGTTGTTTCATATTTGTATTAATGAACTTATCCTGCCCGATGCTGGCCAGAGGAGGATGGGCTTCCCCCTTGAGTCTGGTTCCTCCCAAGGTTTCTTTCTACTGAGGGAGTTTTTCCTTGCCACTGTCACCTTTGGCTTACTCTCTGGGGACCCTGGGCCTGGGACTATGTAAAGCGCTTTGTGACAGCGCTTCTTGTTAAAGGCGATATATAAATAAAATTGAACTGAATTGGGTTAAATACTGTAGCTGCAGAGTTCTTATCGCCTGCAATCCCACCACAGTATCGTTCTTTGCAAACGTCTCAACAGACTGATTTCTGAAACTCCAGCTCAACATGGCAATACATGACCACTTTTACCTATGAGAGCCAATATATGGGCAGCTGAATCTGCCACTAATTTCTGTACATCACCCTAAGCATGATGGGAAGTTAAGTAATTAACAAAATCGGGAATCACACTTTTGTGGAAGCACCTACTTGGAATCTATTGTACATCTCTCATTTACCCCCATGAGTCTGGTTCCTCCCAAGGTCTCTTTCTCACTCTGAGGGAGATTTTCCCGCCACTGTTGCCCTAGGCTTACTCTCTGTGGACTTCAGGCCTGGGCCCCTCGAAGGGCTTTCTGACTATGCTCCTGGTTAAAAGTGCTATTTAAATAAAAGTGAATTGAAAATTGAAAACAATGTGTTAAAAACGATCAGAATAACAAGCCCTTGGTGCATGTAGCAAGATGTTAACCCTATCACGCCATCCTGGCCAGTACAATGCCAGCATGACTCACTTTGAGAAAACAGTCAGCTTGCCACCAGGGCCACACCGCACACAGGTTCTTTGTCCATCACACCAGTCAATTAAGGCACACCCTGCACAGACTCAATGCTAACAAATGGTATTCATGGATGCTCGGGATGAGTACTCAAGCCTTGTCCTCATAAGCTCCCAAATGTCTTCACTCACGTATTATCATCAGTGACCCTAACAGCCTTAAATCGATGCCGGTTCTGCCGATACCCTCGAAAACTGCAGTTAATTCAATATGTGGTGCTGCTACAAGAAGGCCCTCAACGTCAGCGAAGACCCCTCCTACTCCAGACACTGCTTACGTGAGCTCCTCCACCCTGGTAAATGCTACAGGCACAGGAAAGCTAAAAAAACAACTGCTTTCCACAGCTGTTGCCAGACTGTCCCAACACCCCCCAGACCACCACATTATGCCCCCACCACTTGTCTCTTTAAACAATATTACCCCCCCACACACCAATGTGCAAAATAATCCATGAATCCAACCATATTTCATTCTGCTATTTGCACCATTTTGATATTTGGCACTGCTGGACTTTTGCACTGTTCTACAAATATTATAGAATTACTATGGATATTTCTAAATATTTTGATATATATTTCTATACTTCATTCTCATTGTGAATTGACACTGTATATGTTGTATTCCTAGCTGAAGTACTAAACAACATTTCATTGTTCTATGTGCAATCGAATAAAGATTCTTCTATTATCTCATCTCATCTAACTTGTTCTGAGTAGGACAGGAAGTAGAACCGAGTGACCAAAGTATGGGTGGAAACAAGTTTAAAACTGTTTTGGCTTCAGTTCAAGGGAGACAGGCAGGAAAATAAAATGGTGTTGGGTCTTGGGAAGGACTACAACTGCGTGCAAGATCAGGAATCAAAGGTTGAACATGTGTTGTGACCTGATAGACCATATATGTATATATATTGCATGTACTTGTAACAAAGCACAGGTAAATGAATAGGTTCGCAATGAATATCCCCACATCTCTGCAAATACTGAGGCCATTGGGCAAGCTTGGAATCTTGACCTTGAACTTCCATTAAGTTATAAAACAAAGCAGTAAAATTCTACTTCCCAACAAGGCATAACAATAACAATTTGTTGTCTACAACATGTGCAAATAAGTCAGAGACCAGGAGTGACCGTGACAATATATTTTTTGTCTCAAAAGCATGACTGAATTAAGTATCTTAATACTAGAGAAAAAACACTTAGATTCATCCCTGCTCCTGCATTATTATCATAATAGATTTTAAAAGACAATTAATAAATTAACACAAAAGAAACTGAACACATTGTTCCAAATTCCACTGGAAAATCAAGGATAATCAAGGATAATCAAGTTTAAATTTGGGTAAATTTGTAATACTGTCATCAGTTACTTAAAAAACGTATGACTAAGTCAGTAATAAAACATCGCCAAGATGCAATGCCTTTAGGGAGCAAAGACAACGAGTCATTTGGAGATTTGCCAGTTTTTGAAGGTTTCCTCTTTTCAGCCAAGGCTTTTTGACATTTAATTTTAAGTTCAATGTTATGGAATTCTATAGTTGAAAATACCCAAGTAGAACAATTTTTTTTTCCCAGCAATTCATTACATATTCATAAGCATTCCACTTCAGGACAAGTGTATTACTTAAAAAATGGCAAACACTAATTCAATAATTTATGAAAAATCAGTCCAGTTAACCAAAACTGTAAATTCCTGGCCCATCCAGCTATGATTCAGTTCCCATCTAACTGGCAATGGGATGGCTCATGGCATACCCAGTCCATGATTTACAAATAATTAGCTAAGAGTCCTTGTGCATCTTACAAATACAATTTACCTCAAAAGGGTGTGATATGTTGGTTCCTACTGAGTACATACAGCAAGCAAGATTAAATGGGTTTTATCATCCGCTAAACACATTAGAAATTCATAGCCCTTTTTAGTCTAGCCTACAGAGACCTTAGATAGCTACTCACTCCCCATCTAGGCTATAGGCTGAAGTGTAAAGCTGGGTGGGGATCAGCGCCATTGACTTTGGATGAACTGTTCAATCAGTGCTGTCACTCCTGCCTCACATGTTCTGTGTGTTGTTGGGGTGATGGTGTTCAAGGATTCCTCATGCCTGTGTCCCCATTGGTCTTTCCCTCACAGTTACGCTGCCATATATAGTTATGCCAGGGCTCTTGCTATTTTATTTGCAATTACTCTACCGCCTTAAATTTCTGCTCTGCTCATATGCTTTCTCTTTTCCACACGCCCCCCTCTTTGGGGTGCTTCCCTCGGAGGTTTGGATTCAAGAGATCCCCCTATCGTCTGCTTGCCTACCAAGCCCTCCTCCACTTCAGCTGTCCACACTGACTGGCTTGCTGTCTTCTGAGCCACTGAACCTGCTCTGATCACTGGACTGCATCCTCCAATACCCTGTTGTCCTCTTGACTGTTCAGCACTGTTGTTCTTATTTGTATTAATGAATTTGTCCAAGCCAGTCCCAGCCAGAGGAGGATGGGCTTCCCCCTTGAGTCTGGTTCCTCCCAAGGTTTCTTACTTCTGAGGGAGTTTTTCCTTTCCCCTGTCACCATTGGCTTACTCTGTGGGGACACTGGGCCCTGGACTATGTAAAGCGCTTTGTGACAGTGCTTCTTGTTAAAGGCACTATATAAATAAAATTTAATTGAATTGAATAGTTCTTGCTTGATGCACCATTTATGGAACTTGTAGTATTATTAAAATTAAACATACAATATTTTATTACTTTGGTAAACCTAATTTTATTTCAATTCTGTATCACCAATTACTCAATATCGTTTCCTTATTTCTATGTAAAGTGTTTAATCTCTAGTCAACATATCAAATTGTTTTTTTTCACTCAGTGGCTAGGAGATATTTTGTCCCATTTCTCTGTACAACATCATTTCAATTCATGCATATTTTTGAAATGTCTTCCTTGAAAGGTTTGATTCCGATTACATCATAATATTCAATGGGACTGCGGCAATCAACTTGCGATTAAACCTTATGTACCCACTGAAGTTTACAAGATGGTGGCTAATCGCTATGTAAACCGATACACTGACTCTCACTAGTTTGTGGGCTATCCACCTTAATGGACCAACCCAGCTGTACACAAAGAAATTTGGGTGGAATAGCTTATTTCCAAAAGCATAAACCAATTCCATTCATACTACTGACATACATCATAAGATGCAGCTTACATCTGAATCATTAATGCTAATTAAGGGACAAATTTCACAAACAAAAAAAAAAAAAATCATTAAAGTGGTGTGTCAGTGATACCTGAATTAAGCATTTCCCCACCCTACAACCCCTAAAACTCTGGTTTAATGGAATAACAACCTGAAAGTCAAATAGTTATGTTCACCTTCTGAAAAACGCTGTCCCAACTGCATTTTTAAATTTGATGGAACAGTACTCTGCATAAACAGAAATTATTATATAATCTTCAGAAACCTTTTGCCTAAAACTGAATAACCATACAAGCATGTAGACAGTATCAAAGCCGCAAACGAAAATCCTGTAACGAAAAACCAACAGAAAAATTTTAACAAGGATACAAAATGTTTCTCACAAAAAGGAAACGCTTATAAAAGGAAGACCGTCTCTTTTCCTATTAAATTTACATTAATCAAGAAACAAAAAGGAAGCTCATACACAACCACAGTAAAATTATAAAATAGCCTATTATGTTTGTCTGCAACAAACTGCAACTGACAAATCATACAGCAGCTCAATATTCTTGCTTTAAATGTGTTTCACTTGTTTAAGAATATATGGAAAGAGAAACAAACATGAATGGCAAAGCAAAGGGTGTTTATGCCTACTGTAACCAAAGACAGTCTAAATATGGTGTATATAAGAAGGAATCATTTCATTATGGTGTCAGTGATTTTTTTGGGGATCGACTCCAAAACTGATCTACTGAACTATTGATTTTAATGTTTAATGGATGCTTCACAACATTAGTGTAGAAGTGGAACAACACAAGAGAATGTAAGAATGAAGAGAAAACAGTACCAAGGAATGTCATTTCAGTTAGGCAATACTAGAAAAACACTAGCTTAAAATAGGTGGGTAACTGAGGACATGTTTAAATGGCTAATTAGGAAGCCTTTAACAGCCAGTGTAACATCTGCTCATGCCTTTACCGTAGCTGGTTTAGATTTGTTCATGACTGCAGTACTTTGTTCAAGTGACAATTCATCAAAATGGAATAGAAACCAGTGACATTTTTATGATAACAAGGAATCATTTTTATGATGCAGTGGTCTATTATGAAAATACTGAAAACTATAACAAAATTATTTTGCACTGAAATTCTATGCACAGAATTAATAATATAGAGAAATACAAATAACTCTTTACTATATGAAAAAACACCACAAAGAAATTTATCACCATCAATTTGAGACCAAATGGTTTCTTACCAGCTATTTTTTTCACTATTTAAGCATTAAGACATTTTAATAGGAGCATTAATAAGAGGTCTTAAAATGCCCTGTATGTTTACTGTAAATCTATTTCATGTAAACATTGTGTAAAAATCTACTTTTCTGACTGAACTACTTACAGTGCCTAGATCTTCACCCTACAGTCTAGGATAGTCTTAGTATTGATTCACATCAATCAATCAGTCCATTGCTTGAATGCTAAAGAAATTACATGAACTGCCTAAAAAGTGAGAAAGTTTAAATGGTTTAAAGTTAAAATGTTAATGCAGAGTACTGAGTAACACAGCACTTCTAGAAGTTTTAAGGTGCATTTTTTTCCTCTCCATAAAAATTTTTCATTATAAAAATGTACAGTCAACATGGTCCACCTCTGTAATATAAACAAAACATTTAGAGTTAAAATACACAGAGTAGTTATAATGAGCCAACAGTTAATTTTAAAAACGCCCAGACAATAAGTGTACTGCTGAGTCACAACTCTGACAGGTTGGTGGTAGAATATCCACCCGGCCTGACCCAGATGTGAATTCCCTAGGCTGGGTTTTACACATAGTGGTATTCTTGAGCATTTCAGTGAAGATGGAAGTTATTGTAAGATGCAACAATATTCACCACGTTATTTGGGGTAAACGGTCGGAAAGACACTGATGTTACTTATATATAATGTACAAGTAATACATAGAAAACACTCCTTGACTCCAAAACTCAGGTCAGAACTAAAAAAAAAATAATAATAATAAATAATAAATAGTTTTTATAGATGAACATATACTATGGAAGTGATAAGACGCCACATTTAATGCAGCAGTGAAGTGGAGCGAACGACGTAAAGACACATTTGTGACAGTCACCGTGAAGTTAAGATTAAATTACAGCACGGCGCCGGTGGTCGTCTGAAGGAAACGGTTATCCGTTCACATAGCAGAAGACGAGCGCCGGATCACTGTAGAAAACCATGCCAAACTGCAAATACACACGCTGAAGGCCACTAAACTAACCCTGACGGGTAGTCACGAAGCATTACCTTGGAATGCAACTTGGTGATGAGCCATCTATTTCCCAAGTGGCGAACAGGTTCATCGGGACGGGTCTGTTGAGCGCCCCGCTCCCGGGGAAGCTAAGCCGGCCGCTTCTTTCCGCCATGGTGCAGGACAGCAAGCTTTACCGACGACGGTGAGATGTGGGAAAAAATATGAATGTATTTAGCCGCTCGAACGTGTCTTTAATGAAAACGGACGGCGGCTGTTACAGAGCTCTGCCGGCAGACATATTCAGGTTCATGCACGTAGCATGAGAACACGGTCACATCTCCATGCTGGTTTCCATGTCGGCTTTCTGGGTTCCAGGACACTGCAGTACCGTACCCTCACCGGCAGCTCCAGGAAATAACGTCACTACAACTCCGCACCAGAACGCCGTTTTCCCTTTTATTAATATACAATTAACGATTGAAGGCACGCCTTTACATGTATACATGAATTATGTTTACGAAGCCTTATGACGTCTCAATGGCCGTATGTGATACTCACACCTACCTTACAGAAATCGAAGCCGGGGCGGCACTGCTGCCTAATGCGGTATTTTATTAGCTGATTTATATACGGATCGGATCATATCATTATTACATAGTAAGAACTAGAATTTTTATACGTGTGTATTGTATGGCACACCACTTGTGCTATTGTATGCATGCCAAGCATTTCATTCACGTTGGGCTATATTTTACTAAAGTGCGTGGGCAAGAAATACTGAGATGATTCTTTCCGATGTTTCGAGGCACCGTGAATCTCTCCTGCCTTGATGTCAAAAGGATGCTCTTCTTTCTTCGGTGTTCTTAAGGAATTACAGTGTAGCCTATCATAGTACCGACCATCCAGTGCGGGGCTGAGGTTACACAAGAACGGATCGCAGCTAGGGTACGATGCAGAGTAGGTGAGAAGAGCCTGGAGCACCGTAAAACCAGCGAAACATCTCAAAATTTCACTTCAGTATGCATTACCACTTCTCAATGAATATGATGTGGATATATAATTAGAACAAACTAAAGCGTTAAATTAACCAGATAAATTTAAGTACTCCTAAATACCCTTTACTTTTTTTCAGGCTCGGAGTAAATTGTTTCTATTCTTCAACGGATTAAGTGTTAATTTGCGGTTTAAGCACCAGAATGTGTCTGTATGAATAGCGCTGCTACATGGAACTTAACAAAAGACCCGTGTCCATCGATCACTGTAATTATAGTGGATGGCGCATCACAAGTGCGTTCAGCACCATCTCCTGGAAGGCCAGGCCACTAACACACTGCTGCTGCTTCAGTATACTTCAGAACTTCCGAGTTTAAGGTAAAAACGGCTCCACTTAACGACGCCCAGGGCAATTGTAATAACGGGAAAAAAAGGAAAGGGATTTCATTGAAATTATGCATTCTGCAATAATAAGTTATGTAAATAGATTACAGCAGTGATGGAATTAACACTTATAACCAATGGTTTCAAAGTAAATTATTCTAAGGCTTCCAAACAAAATTTCCAAATTAATTTTATTTGTAGGAAGTTAGATTCACAAATTACTGAGTGCTGATTTACAGTATAACATGAAACAGTCAAGTAGCAGTCACAGCATTTTTTTTTTTTTTTTTTTTTAATAGTGGCAGAATGTAGGCTAAGCAAAGCACAACGGTGTCTGAATGATAAAGCAGATGCTATCTTATCTGCTTCCCTCACATAACTTTGAGTGCTTGATTAAGCAATTGAACTCAAACAAATTTTCATATTAGAGCTGTGCCATACTGCATACAGTTCACCTAGTATGACTAAAGGTAAACACTTTACTGACAAATCAGCTGTCATAACATGCATAAATCAACTCATTAATCAATTACTATGACCTTACATTGGAGGTCTTGTAATGGGGAAAAAATAAAAATACAAAGTTTCATTGATCAATAAACATAAATACCTCCTTCCAAATTTAATTTTCTAGCTGAGAAAAAGGCAGAAACCTGGCCCCTTTTTGGGGGGAAAAGCAAGGAAAACCCAAGTACTAGCATGGATTAAAATATAAATACAATTAAACTAGCCAAGCCAACTACAGTGGGTACATTGACATATTTCTCACCTGCATATATAATAATATGCAAACGTTTAAACCACACAAACGAGGAAAAAATTAACTGATCCTGTCAAAAGTCATTTGTTTACATTTCCTCATCAAGGTGAATAATCCTTATGATTTAGCAATACGGCCCCTGAAAATGCTGAGAAAAAAAAAATCTTGTTGCAAAGTATTACCATCAATCTAAAGAAGTGTTGCTCATTTGAGTTACAGGAAAGACCTCAATGGTGCAGTCACATGCTAGTAGACATGACACCACTGCCTACTAAGGGGGGGGGGGATGGGGCATCTGGTCACACTCGCACCTCAACAGACAACAGCAGCACTGAAGAGGACCCTGCTGTAGACAGAATGGTCTTCCTCACCCTACAGCTTCATTGTTGATTCTCAGAGGGAGAACGTGACTGAGGCTTCTTCCTCTGTGGAGCTGAAGAGGCAGAGCGAGACCTAGAACGGGACAGGGAGCGCGACAACGAGCGTGGTGCGTTGTTGGCAGAATTCTTCTCTGGGGTGTGGCTCAAAGAACGGGAACGTGATCTAGAATGATTACGGCTCCAGCTTCGGCTGAAGGACTTGGAACGCGATCGGGAAAGAGAGCGGCTTCTGGAATGAGAATAGCTGCGGGACCGAGAGCGACTCCTGTTGAAAGGAGAGAAAAAGGACAGGATGAAAAAAAGTTATAAATCCAGTTTAAGACCATTTTTACCAGCCATCTGAAAGAAAAAAATGGTTGAATAACTAGCAAGACAATAATGAGCAATGTGATGAAATGCACACTGGTAATCAAAAATACACACTTTCTCTTGCGGTCTTCAGAAAGTTTCAGTTTGCGCCCATTTAGCTCTGTCCCATCTAGTTTATCAATGGCATTCTTCATATCGCTGTGAGACGCAAACTCAACCACCCTGGAAAGAGATATAATGGCAAACTGGGCAATAAGAATTTTGGAATGTACTTGCATTATCCATCTACCACACAGACAATGATTTCCATTTTGCCCATTTCAAAATAAAAGTCTTTAAGCACGGGACTTACCCTTCATTTTTGTTGGTTCTGTGGGCATCCACAAAAGTCACCTCTCCAACTTTCCTCATCAAATCTTTCAGGTCCTGGGCCATAAATTAAATGATTAAAAAGCTAAGAACCGCAGAAAACATCTAAAATGCTTCAACAAACCAAAAGGCAAATCAATCATCTTAAAATTGAGGAGGGGGCAGCACACACAAACAAGTACATTTCAACAGCCCTTACACTTCTGAACACCAGGTAAGTAACCAAAGGAGCCATTTATTCAAATATCCCCAATCTGCTTATTTAACAAGCAGGTGGCACAATTAACACTTTCACAAAGCTGATACACCACTGGGGATTTGGAGTAAAAAAAAAACCTAACTATTCAATCAAAAAGGCCAAATTCAATATTTAAAACATTGAATGTGTTGTCAGAAGAAATCCAAAGAATAGCTTTACATGGACTGGATGCAAGAGGACTGAAGAAATTTAGTATGTTATTTTGTGAAGCAATTTACAGACATTTATCTAAACTTTAGGACCTAATTTGGCTGAGCTTTATCCAATCTTAATTATTACTAGCTGAGAAATGGCATTCCTGGCTAATATAGTATATAGCCTACTTAAAAAGTAAATTCCAAGTTCTAGTTCCCTTTCTCACCCCCAATCGGTATAACAAAGCCAATCAGGTGAGTTATGGGCTACTTACCGTTCCATACCCAGGAAGACATTAGCACACTTGTCCAAATAGCAAATCGGAACCAATGTAGCGTTAAGCCTTTGAGAAATGACCGTAGCCTTGTCTCGGAATCCAACCTCCACAAGCAAGGAACCAGAGAGCAAGTTGGAGGGATGCGCCCCTCCATCAACATCGCCATTCCGCCAGCAACAGAAAAAGACCCGAACAGGAGAGCGCGTGGGCGTGGTCGGAGGGGGGAAAACTGCAGGTGGGGATGCCAGACCACAGACCCTCCAGACTGTGGCTACATTCCTCCTAAGGCTATCCTGCGCTAGACCTCTTTCACCCGCTAGGGGGCCCAGCCAAGATATAGACCACCGGCAACTGTGTGTAGGGAGAGGCACCAAATGGACACTATTCAGGGCACAACCAGAAGAAGACGCTATGCACATCAGACACCTCCCCTGCCCAGTCGATACATGGGTCCCAGCATGGAAAGGGGGGGGGCTGTGCATGCAACTCCATAACAAGAGAAACCAGACAAGAGCAGCTGTTAAAAAAACAGAAGGTTTAAGATGTACTTAGTTAGAGAACCTTTGTGCATATTCAAAGTTGTAAAGATAATACAAGATAAAATTACTCTGCCAAATTGATCATTCTATTAAGGTAGTCTATCTGACTTCATATATGGTTACAGGATTCCATAAGAAAAAAAAACCCTTACCGTATACTGACAAGATCAGATTCAAATAGATCCGGTTCCAGATCTTAAGTACAATGTATTACACAAGCAACATTTATGTCATTAAGCAAAGCTGCTTTATATCAGATCTATGGTTCAAGGCATTAAATGGATATTTCTCTTGAAATACAACTGTTAAACAAATGAGAGCTCCCTCACCTGCCAGCTGATCCGAGAGGACAGGTTCTCGACAATGAGTCTGTGTTCTGTGCGCACAGGTGGACCATATCTAAGGAGCGAGTTCAAGGAGTCAGTTAAAAGAAGTCAAATGTGCACCCCCAAAACAGAACATATTTAAACTCATTTAGGTACACAGGGTACATTTTAAATATGTGTCAACACATTATTCTTTTTAATTATGAGCATGTATATTTGCCTTGAAGCAAACAGACTGGCTTGCAAACAGTATGTATATGCAAGTTGCATTATCACAATCAAACAGGTGTGCATTTAAATTTATGGAGTACAGTATACCTATACTCAGGGTAAAAATTTAAACACTACCTGTCTAACCTACACATAACCACTGCACCAATTCAGACAAGAATGCCACTAAAACTCGAGTCAAACCATTACACCTAAGTGAAGATCTTAATTTATGTCATGAGAATGGGTACAACTGACTGGAAAAATCCCATGTAATAATGGTCCTAAAGTACTACTCAGATAATACTGTTAATCTGATTTCAGATTATTTTTACCCATCCACCTTGACCAAGATGCAGTTAAAAGATGAGGGATTTAATTAACCCCAATTATTTTGCCTGCAGCACTATAGATAAGTATATATCTATATTTCATACAAAACGTCAGTAATATCTTTAATAATCAATGAAACTTGTGCACGTGTATTGGTGGGGGGGTGCATCTCTGTTCCATCATAGAAATTTGCAATACAGGTCACCTTGTCCTTCTGAAAATGACATTTCATAAATGCAAAGAAAAACATCTAGCTGTGTCCTGACTGAAGCAAACTCTTGGGGAAAAAAACTGCAAGTAGTGATTTCAGGTGATCATTTGTATTTCCCAACAATGACAAAGAAAACAATACTATTCCATACAGATACACAAGCTAGACTGAGTAATTTCTGCCATCATGACTAGCATGGCACTGTTACAGTCCTCTGCAGAAGAACTGTAATATTAAAATTAGCATGCAAAAATAGAAAAGTTCCATACATTCTCATGCATTTTTCTAGAATCTTGAGTAACCGGAATAAAATGTGCCAAAAAGAGGCTCCTTCTGAATTAAAATGCTTAAACACGTGATAAATAAGAACTGATCAGAATAAAATGAAATTACATATTTTTGAAAGTTCAAGAAAAAGTGAACTGATAAACAGCATTATGTACTTTTACAGTAGTATTTTCAGATTTCCCCCCAATGTCAATTTCATTCTTATTAATTTGGCAATTCAACAAATCCAACAATTTAACTGCAGTATGTAGCATCGAAATGCAACAGCATACCTGGAACCAGTGCTGCGAGGCTGGCGGTAACTTCCAAAGCGTGGGGAGAACCGCCCAAAACCAGCTCCAGGTCCACCACCGCCCCTTCCTCTACGGGACCGTGCATGTTCAATTGTCACTCTGCAGACACATGATGGAACGAGGTTGGAATCATCACACAAGTTTGCAATTCAATTATATTTAAAAAATCTAAATCTGCACACCACCTAAGAGACATAGGCGTACAGAAATAGCCTAATTGAAGATATGAAAACTGCTTGAATATTTCCAACACATTTGGCATTGTGTAACAGGATGCACTATTATATTTCACACTATTGCATTAATGATATTACCTTTCACTGCAAAGCTCCTTGCCATTCAGCTCATATACCGCATCATCAGCATCTCTGTGATCATCGAACTCCTAAAACAAGAAAATATTTCCAGAGGTACTGTTTTTAATACTGTCTATATTTAGAATTTGTTTGTATAGTCATGTCTGCCTCTGCGAACAAACCTGATTCAAGTCTCTATAGTAAACAGTTCATGACAAACATAATAATCTGCTTTATAGTACAACACTCCAACCAGACAGAGTTGCAAAAAAAAAAAGCACATAGGCACACTCCAACTTGTGCAAATCCATACTTGCATAAAAAGACACGTTTCACAGGAAGCACTACTGCAACGTCTGAAACATGTAAATAATGGACTGGTAAAAGTGTCAGTCTGCTGGTGTGTCTCATGCTGTGCGCTCTCGATTTTTGTACACCGTTCTTGTAGTTATTGCTGGTGTACTTTCTCCCCCTATGTGTTCGACTTACGGGAAATACGACACAGAAAATGCTGTGGAATGGATCACTCACGCAAGTCGGGGTGTGTTCATACAGTAGATACCACTGGGACTACTACACTTTGGCCTCCCATAATTGGAAACACTTAAGCAGCTATCCCAATTATGCGGAGTTTAAAGCAAATTAGAAAGATTAAAAAGAAACTAAACACTGAGGAAAAAGTTATGTATTCAAATTAGAGAAAAAGTAGTGAAATATTTCAACATTAACTTTTATGTAAATGTTAATGTTGAACAGTTTCAAGTTTCCGTCATCGATATTAACATTAATGCCTTGTTCAAAGATACTTCTGCTCCTGAAAGCCTGTTCAATTTGACTAAAACAAATTACACAAATTAGAGAAGAATATTTGATATTTAAGCAATTAATATGAGAGACATGGGTTTTTGCAATGTTCCCTGGGGTCCTTAAGATAACGCCCATTCCACCAGTACATCAAGCATGCCATTGTTGGATTTTGGTACTACAGTTATCTCCGCCAGATGACAACGACCAGCATAAGACACAACCTTTGATTTTTTTTTTTTTAGGTTTTTGTCTAGTGTCAAATCTTTCCATGACATCTTGGCATGGATCAGAAATTTCAAAGTCACAGCATTAAAGAATTTGTCAATTCTGTGTAACTAGACAAGTGTATTCAACTAATGCTAGTTAAAAAATTGAGAACACAGATAATACACAAAACCAATCTTCCTGCACAATACAGTACCAAACACCTCTGTGGCATAATGTCAAATGCTTCACTCTCCTGCCCCGATTCAGCAGTCTGGTGTCCCAAATAAGCAAGGATAATTCTGGCTGTTTTCTCAATTAGGCCAAGGATTTGATTGTCAAGATTCATCTCAAATAAACGACCATCCCTGTTAACTGACTGCCCAAAAACCAGAATTCTTTGTATTTTAGTCCCCACCCCTGTGACTTAAAATTACTAACTCTAAAATCAGAAATTATAGAAGACTTAGGGCTACACAAGATGCTCATCTGAAAGAAACCAGTTGAACACTACCAGATCTAGAAAAAGTTAAAATTTAAAATCATTCTAAACAGACATCACAGAAACCATACACAGATACACAGAAAAACAAATCATGGTATTTTACTGGTTTCAGTTTTCCAATATTAAAAGTTGCTCTAATGCTGTACGCTGAAAGAAACCCATTTTCAGCATTTGTCAACCACGACAAGACAGGTATTCACAACACCAGAATTGCGAAATACACTGGGAATCTTAGACCGTTCGTGAGAACCGACAAGTCTAAATCTAGAAGTTCAAAATATCTGTAATGCAAACTACCAGCTTCTGAATCTCTTTAGCATTAGGATTTGGAGGTGACAAATCCTACTGAACTTGCTGGTTTACGTCCAGTACATAAAGCTGTCCAATACAAACAAAAGATTATACAGAAATACCAATTTATATACACACACACGATCATAAAAATTAAACTAATTGTAATAAGTTTGAAATTAGTCATTATTTTTGATCAATATCCACCAATATCACTGTGAGGCAGTGACTTTCAAAAGACCAGTTATCAAGTACCATGATTGAACATGGCCTCAATGCCTTACCACAAAGCCAAATCCATTCTTGAGGTTGATCTCCCTAATTCGGCCATAGCCCTTGAAGAATTTCTCCACGTCCCTCTCTCGTGCATGAGGGCTCAGGCGACCAATGAAGACACGACATCCACTCATTATTACTTCTTCAGTGGTACCCAAAGACAAACATGAGAAAAACCGTTACCAAAATGCTTTGTGAATTCTAGTCAACAGTTGAACAGAATTAGAGAGACTGTTTTAAAAGAGCAAGAAATTATACATTACAACTGTAATAAGCTGTTAAAGAATGTTAATGCTGCTGCATACACAGGACATTAACGGCAGAGAACACAGTGTGCTGGTAGCATAAAACTAATCTTTACCATTAAAATTGACAAATTATAGAACATTCTGCAAGGCTGTCATATTTCAAATAACTGTCGCGCAAGCCATGATCTGATTGCTAATTTCTCACTTTACAGTTGAATCAGATTTCACTGCAACCATATGAACAAAAGCTGTCAAGGAATTAAGACTTCTAATATTCTGGGACATTCAAAATGACAGCTGTTGACTGAGTACATGATAAACCTAGCTGTCATTTTAACTATGGGGTAAGCCTTTTCAAACAAAGGAGTTTATAGATAAAAGATAACGGAAGGACAAAACGGTAGCATTCAGGGTCCGAACCCATAGATGATAATCCCCTACCATAGCACTTAACACTTAAGAAAGGCAATTCTTATAAGGAAAAATTAAAGCACAACTTTGGTGTATTATTTGACCAGTAACAAAATTTTTTTACTTTTTCTTGTTCCTGGGCAGAAAGTGTTATTTCCCAATTGCTTATGCCTGAGGTAAATGGAAAAGACCTATTTTTCCTCTTCACACTTTGCTTTTGTCACCTGGGTAATTGGGGGCTGATATGTGAGAGCGATTTACATTACGCTTCATTATCCAGGTCACAAAAGCAAAGTCTGACGAGGGGAATAATGGCCATTTTCTATACTTTTACAACATAAGCAATTAATAACGAACACATGCTATCCAGGAACAAATTGTGTGCTACATACAGCAATCGGGCTTCGTACAGTCGACTTTTAGAGCGAAGCACCGCTAACAAGATGACGCTCGGGAAAACATTACAATACATAAAAAGGAACACGTTCGAGAAATGTTTCTGTTTAAATATGAGGTATTATAAAACCCCGGGAGGGCCAAATCATCTTTATGAAGCAACTCGTACCAATATACACAATTAATAGTGTTCTCAAATACCATATTAAATTTATGCCTTCGAAGCAGCTACAATGAATGCGGTATTTAAAACTGATTACACGTGGAGTTCCGCCGAACATCATGCAATTACAGAACTGTCAGATTAACAATAAACGAATAATTTTCTACCGTTCAGTACCTGTTGTGTCCGTTTTACTATTTGCCCCACAATGAAAATCCAAGGAGTATCTGTAGGGATAAATACAAGTACAAGAAAGTATTACATTTTCACATCAAGTAGTTTCGACTAACTAGGTAGGCCTCACGTAAAAAAAAACGTAAAGGCCTACGGGGTTCCCGAAACGCATTATTTACATTTATTACTTTATACAAATTAATTCTGTACGTGCTACCAGTAAAGACAAACGAAGCACGGTTTTAAAAATCGGTCTTAAAAAAAAAACCGTCCTTACTATCAACCGGAACTCCACGGCTAAGCTATCGAGGTACTTAAATAGCAGTTTGTTAACAAAGACCCATACGGTTACCTTGACCTGGTGTTTAAACAGTTAATGAAAGACCTAGGAAACCGTACATTAAATTCGCAAGCCATATCACACTGTGTAACAATAAATAAAAACGGTCTTTATTTTTCACCCACCTCTTCCTTTTAAATTACCTTCCCTTTTGCCTCAAAATGGCGTCTAAACGATATTTACAAATGGCGAACAAGTTACCCAGAAGACCGCGGAAATGTAGCTGTTTTTATGCTGCCGGCCTTCTGCTGAATACGGAGTGAATGACAAATGACGTAACTAGTAGTGTTGTGCTGGAAAATTAACAGAGGAATTGTAGTTATTGCAGGGACTGACAAGATTTTTGAAACGAAACACATATAAGGGCCACGTTAAATAAAGTTCAGGGAATTCTGAAAAAGAAGTGAGAATTCTGAAAAAAGTGAGAATTCTGACATTATGGTAAGAGGCTGGCTGCAGACCTCAGGCCACATGCAAGACACCGAGCAGAGCATTAGGGCCACGTGAAATAAATTTAAGAGAATTCTGAGAAAAAAAGTGAAATTCTGAGAAAAAAGACAGAACTGTGAGAAAAAACAGAATTCTGAGAGAAAAGTCAGATATATCCAATATAATGCCACCTCTCTGGTGTCTCTTCAAACATCTGTGCTCATTATAGCAAGACCAACATCATCACTAGATAGTTTAATAAAATCTCAGACTACCTGAGCATTGATTTGCTGATGTTAAATTATTTTAATTGTGATTGTAATAAGTCATATATTTGGATATATTGTAATATCTTAAGCACGCTGCCTTGGCAGTGAGGCCACAATATCTGCACACATTAGCAGTATAACGATGCCCGAGCTTTGGCTGTTGCAGTGGAATTCACGCATGACACTTGTTTTTTGAGAAATATGGCAGTTGTTGTAATGTAAAACTGTGTTGGAGAGCTGTGGGTCAGAAGACAGGATTTCGGAGAGTGTGCTGTCCTGACGCTCACTCGAAGACAATATTAAAGCTCTTGCCCTTGCATACATGTGAATCAGTCAGACCGTTTTATTCGGCGTTCATGCAAATATTTCATTCTTATGCCCCTAAAAACAAGGAAAGGACCTCCGTGTACTCTGCTCAGTGTCTTGCATGTGGCCTGAGGCCTCATGCAAGACAGCCTCTGACTGTAATGTCAGGATTCTGACTTTTTTTCCTCACAGTTCTGACTTCTTTCTCAGAATTTTGACTTTTTTCTCAGAATTCTCTGAACTTTATTTCACATAGCCCTAATCTTCTTCTGTATGTTTCCCTATTTTATTCTCAAAATATTTCTCTGAAAAAATGCAGGTTATTAATACTTGTAAAATATCACAATATTTTGTAGTTTCTGTGGTATCTGAATGCACAAAACATTAAAGGCAGCTTCTTAGTATTGCACTGGACCCCCTTTTAATTCCAGAACAATACTGGTCAAGGCATGGGCGGAGTAACATGTCTAGCCCAGTTGTATTGAGTCAACTGGCAGGAGATGTATTTCTATTCAAAATAGCTTGGGTGTTCAAATCCCACCATTCTGTGTGTATGGAGCTTGTGTATGTTCTCCATTTAATGCACATAGGCTCAATGTGATCTTCTACTGCATAAACAATTGGATGATACACAAATTAAGAAATTATTTTAAATGGTAAAACGTCAGTGCACCTTCCTTCTGAAGATGCTCAGAAGTTTCTGTATATATATCTGGGGGCAACATGGAAGATTTAGTTTATTCTTGGCACTTTAGGGACAAGACTAGGCAGTCAATGATTGCTGTGTTTACATTATACTGTAAACCACCTTTTCAGTCAAGCCATACTTTCATAATGTTAAGACTGGCAAACTAATGACCAAGACTGGACCTATGTATCCACATTGCTTTATAGAAGTAATCTAAAAATTTTTTCACCCATTTAGGTAATAGACAATAATACATAATTTTACTGAATATTCATAAATAGGTGTCACATCGGGAGCAAGGAAGGACTCGGAGGCAGGTGTAAGGCAAACAAAATGGGATTTATTACCCCAAAACTAAACAGAACCAAACACGATCTCGAGGGATCCGAAACAGGAGCAAGAAGGACCATAGGCAATATATGGGAGCGACGTCAATGACTGGACTGAGGAACACAGGACTGGGAAGCACTTTTAAACAAGACTAACGAGGGGACAACGTATAATAGGCATGTCTCATTAGGGCCATGCTGGGGAAAACAAAAGGGGCAGGTAAGGAAGGCATGACAGTACCCTCCCCAAAGCATGCCCTCCTGGCACAAAGGACAACCAGAGAGGATCAAAGGGACCGATCACAGACAGGACACCAGACCAGACAGGGGACAACAGGACACATGATGGGCAAGACAACATACACCACCAAACAGAAGACCAGACACAGGACACCACTAGGGGGCACTGAACAGGCCAGGGCAGGAACAGGGACAGCCAGGGAGACAACACACATGATGCCCAGCAGGACAGGACAGACAGGTGGAGAAACCACGAGGACAGGGACAGACACACCAGTAAGGGCCACAGGGGGCACACACCAGGGAACGGCAAAGACTGCACAGGGCAGCGGAACCCAAACCAGGGAAAAACAGCTGGGGCTGAGCCAGGGGTCCTCCAGGATCCCAGGACAAGGGACGCAGATTATTAGTATCAATTGGTCTTCACCATGATGATTTGGGTTTAAGCAGGTGCTGTGGAAGCAAAAGGCTGCATATTTGCAATCTAATGCAACATGTCTGTAATGCACAATATCTAGAAAACACTATCAGCTGAGGACAGAAAAGGTTTTTTATAATTTTGCAGTGATGCATTACAACAAAGATCCTCATTTAATATGAAGAAAAAGACCTGCTACATCGCCAAACATCCCAAGGTGATCACAAGAAGAAGAGTCATGATGAATTGACCGTAATCAAGTATAGGAAAAAGTCATTTATGAAATTTTATTTGCAGTGGAAGAAAGAAACAAAGCCATTGTTCATGAATGGAATGGAGGGTGCTGAGTATCAATTCTGTGTTGCTGAGCTGCATAGTCAATAAAAACAACTGCTTGTGAAGTATATTGTTTGCATATATTTATTTAGTATAATTTCAAAAATTGGTGGTAGGGACTTCAGAACCAGAAGGGTGTATATCAATATAGTTTAAAATTCCACAGTACAATAGAAAAAATACATTAATGAAATCAGTAGGAAAATGTCATAAAATATCAGACTAAATATTTTCGCTGTTCACCGAAACATTACAAAGAAATAAACATAAAAGAAATTATGTTTTAAAATCTCATCAAATTAAAATGCAAAAGATTTTATAATACTGAAATGACTATGTTGGTTTTATTTTATAGTCTTATTTTTTTGTTGTTAACTCCAAGGGCTTATGTCAGGGATTATGAGCATAATTTTTGGCTTCACCTGAGAGGAGACTAGTTTACAACTTTGTTTATAGGAAGACAAATTTGTCTGTCACAATTTAGGAACGTGTGTGAAGAGGAGGAGGTGTGTGAGGAGATGTGTATGAAGCTCAGTTTGTGTGCATTACTCTGACACTACTATTTTCCTAATTGGAGGATTTAGCAAGGGCTCTATGACTTTGCTCTGAAACATAAATGAAGGATCCAGATTCTGTTGAGTTTGAGCAGTGACCTTTGCTTGGGCTAAAGTTTTGTTGCTCTTTGAGTTGAAGGCCTAATGTTTGGTTCTGTTTGCTGGGGTCCTACTTGTGGGTTTGCAAGGTTGTTCCTGTGGTCTCTTTGTGTCTGTTCCCTGGTTCCCATTCATGGTTTTCTGCATCTGAGTCACCTCTTCAGTACACCTTGTCCCAAAGCCGCCTGTCCTTTAAGCAGCCCCAAGTAGCATTGCCTATTTTTTGCAGTGTTCTGTCGAATCAAATACACGATGAGGAATCCATGCAATATGCATGGGACCATCCACTTTGAAGTGTTTTCTGTTTTTTATTCTGTTATAAAATGCAGTTTTTATTGAATGCCCTGAGTGCGAGCGTGACAGAGCTTTCTACATTTAGCAACAAGATCACAAAAAAAGTAAATGGACAATTCCTGTGACAACAGAAGTATTACCATGTAATCCTTTGTTTGCTGAAGAAAAAAATCAGTATTGCATACTAAGGAAAGGCAAAGTTCTTCATAGCAAATATTGAGAGACCCTACCATATATTATAGAATTCATTCAGAAAACAGTTCCAGCACATCTGACCACTTCTAAACATGCCAAATATTTTCCAACATTTTACACAAAAATATTACACTTCAAGCCAGTCTCTTGTTTGTGTGCATCCTCTGAATTCCTGCCAAATCTTTTTCTATCCACTTCCATTAATTGGCCCAATGCTATACAGTTCAAAATTCAGTACTTTGAAACAACGCCAATAAAAACATAGTAAGCCATTTCTAAATGTAATATGTTCACGTTTGGTGTGATAAATTTCTAAAATAATTTTACTATAAACAGAGAGCTGCCTGTGAGCTTTCACACCATAGATGTGTCCCTCTTCTATAATGGCTTATCCGCTACAGGGTTACAATGAGCCTGGAGCCCTGAAGGTATGTGGCACAAGGCAGGAACTACCCTTAACAGGACACTAGTCCACAGCAGGGCATACATTCACCCACAGAATCACACAGCATGCACAATTTAGAGACACCAGTTCACCAAACCATGCGTCTGTGGACAGCAGGGGAAAGTTAGAGTACCCATGGGAATTTCAGACAAACAGAGAGAGCATGCAAGCTCCATTCAAGTATATCTTGACAAAAACAACAACAAAAAAATGCATGATCTATAAACATAATAGCACAAGAAATTCTACCAAACTACACTATAGTATAGACACAATAAACTGAAAATGGTGATAAACACTGGTTTTCAATGGCTTAGATGGGAAAAATAAAGGCTGAACTGTGGTTTGTCTGTTCCCTCTGTCACTGATCTTGAAACTTCTCTTAGATGAGGATCAAAAAGTTATTTATCTACGGGGTCAAAAAAATTCTTGCGTATAAAAAATTATGCATTTTACAGTCTCTGTGTTAGCATTTTCATGCCTCTTTATGTATGTGTTCACTCCAGGTCAAATAGTGGCATAGCATCCCAAAAGAGAACACGCATCCATAAAAATATTGTCATTGGCTACTCATACCCGAGTGTGGCGGCAGTTGTGAGAGGAGCCGGGAGCCACAGTAGCTTCTGAGGCTGAGGGGAGCTCCTTATCGCTTGATTCTGTCTGCTCGTCTTTGTGAAGGCCCAGGCTAATGTGACTTTGGAGGGCTGCTGGGGTCAGCCATTCCCTGGGTAGGCAGCTTTGTAGGAAGGGGATGCACGAACTGAAGTAGGCCAGTCGATTCACCCAGCGAGGAATTTCTTGTCCACACAGCAACTAGCCAGCAAAGAAACAAGCAATTTTAACCAGATTTACAAAAATAATTATGATGCGCCAGGCACAGACAACATGCAGTTAGAGAGCTACTTATTCACTGCTTTATAATTACAAAAAAATCTGTTTAGATTTAAAATCTACCCCTTCAACCATACAGAATTTCCTGGTGTTTTATTTGCCACTCCTGATCACGAGCTTAGGCAACCAAAAGAGGATATTGCGTTAGCTGGATTTGCTCGTTTGTACTAACCTCAGAAAGTGAAGATGAGAAGTGGTTGCAGTTTTTGTGCATTAAATGGTAGGCATTCCCCTTGAACTCCTTTCCCAGCTCCTCCATGATCTTGTCTATGTCATTCTCAGTGAAGTCTGTGGTGCCTAAAGCAATGGCCTCTCTGCAGGTACAGATACTTCTCAGACATCCCATTGCACACCACCCATTTCAACATGATTTATTAGTATTTTTTCTATTAGTAAAATTTGAAATATTTTTACTGGACTATACCTGTTAAAACCTTCATGTCCTAGTTGGTTATCAGATATATATCAGATTGATTCATGTTACAGAATAGCATAATATTTGTACATTCTTAACTAACTTTACATTATGAGGCTTCAAATGAGGCTTCCAAACCCATGATGGGTGGGAGTATCTCAAACAACCAATCAATTAGGGATCTAACGGTATTCGGTATATTATCGAACTGTTTGGTACGCCCCCAACGGTTCAATACGCACACGTGACCCGCAGTATTACAATATACCTGTCATTTTGCTATACGTATTGGCACGTGTTTTTTTCCCCCAAAAAAAAACATCTAAAAAATTGGGGTTGTCTTATTTTCGAGGGCTAGAGTTTAAATGTCATTATACAACAGCAGATCCCATAAATTATCCACCTCCTGGCTATTAGTGCTTTGTATGGAGATACGATATAGAGAAGAGAGGCTAAACTAAAACCAATATGCTGTTCGCTCCATCGTGACAATTGTGAGTGCTAGTAGGGAGACAGAGAGAAGCAAATCTGAAGAGGTCCCGCTGTCTTTCAAATCCGCGGTATGGGAACATTTTGGGTGCAGTGTGCAATACGACGGTGAGGGGAAAAAAGACAGCAAATAAACTTATTAGGGTAAAATCTCATTAGGGTACCTAATGAGGGTACTTAATTTTGCACTTTGTTATTTTTACGTTTAATACTGCCTATACAAGTATGTAGCCTGTTTAAATAAAATGCAGAAGGCAAATTAGGCTATTTCCAGGTTGTCAAACCTTAGACAGAACACAGAATGCTTAGATAGGTAGTTCACTTGATGTTAAACTTTATTTAAATAATAAAGTGTAAAATAGACAGTCAAAATAAAGTTAATTTTTAATTCAAGTGTGATGTGTTTTTATTTTCTTCTTAAATATAGATACCGAAATCGTACCGTTACCATGGTCCAAAAACCGTGACACATACCGAACCGTGGAAAAACTGTACCGTTACACCCCTACAATCAATGCTGGCAATGTTTTCAACAGCATTGATTGGTAGATCAGGACGCTGCTGACGGCCATGGGTTTTCAAGCCTCATTTAGCTACAGCATTGATTGGTTAGGTCAGCATAGTCCCAGCAACCACAGGTTTTGAAGCCTCATTTGTCCCATCCCTACAAAATAGCAGTTATAGGTATGGTCAGTTAACAACTGTGTCAGATCACACATGCTTATCTATTGACAGCCAACGTCAATTAGTAGTTCGGGATACTCACACCCACCATGCATTTTGAAGCCTCGTTTAGCACCAGCATTGATTGGTAGTTCAGCATATTCCTGCCCACCAAAGGGTGTGAAGCCTCATTTGTCTGATCACTACATTGCATAGCAGATCTAATAGTGCTGCATTTGATAATAAAGGATGTCATATGTTGCTCTGTTTACGCTGATTTATGTAAGCCAGCACAAGGGGTTTTGTGAGACATCTAAAAAGTTAAGTAATTTTATGCTTTCTAATTCATTAATTCATCCATCCACTAATTGTCAATTATTGCTTATTCAGTACAGAGTTGCAGTGAACATTTTAGCCAATCCCAGCAAAAACAGGATATAAGACAAATGACACCCTAGATGGGACCCTCACAATCACATTCTAAGGGTACTAGGCAATTATATAGATTAATCCACCTAACTACAAGTTTGTCTACTGTGGAAGGGATTTGTATGACCCAGGGCATACCCACATGGACACAAGGTGACTACTTAATACACAGAAAAATCACCAGACAACAACTAATCATGCAATGTTGAACAGTTTTAGGTCAAGTATGAAAGGGATAAACAATTACAAGCTGATAAATGTTTAAGCATCAAATTTTTGATTTTTTTGTAAGGAAACAAAACCTATTATATCCATACCTGGGTAGTAAACAGTCTCAACAATGATTTTAAAGGGATATATGCCCTTTAAATGTCCATTTCATGATTTGCAAACAGGGCTGCTTTTTTGCTAGATCAAACTCCAAAATGTGCAGTTTTATTGTGCAACATTTATTTATGTTGTTGCACTGTCAGCCTTGCTGCCCCTAGAGGACGCTCCTGTGCTCCCCAGGACTCGTTCCTCTCAGCTCTGTGCAATCACCATTGCTCTCATAAACCCCTCACTTCCTCTTCACCCTTGTTTTGTCACTGAAGTGCCTTCAGTCTCCCTGCTTGCATTCCTGATCTAGACTTGTATGCCTCCCTGATCGTGTTCCTGTCCTCTGGCTATCTCTTCCGGTCCCCAGTTCCCTGTTCCCCTGCCTGATCCTTCACTCCATCTGCTCCTGGCTTGATTTCTCCTTTCTCTGCCTCCCCAGTGCCCTGCGATAAGCCTCATGAACTAATCTCTGCATTCGGATCAGGTCTCTCACCCCTGACATTACATACATATACTTCAAAGAACCTGAGGAAAATCAAAAATAAGAAACCTCCTAACTTTCCACAATGTTTTGTATTCTCAATATACATTAATACACACACTGATTGATATTGTACTATTTGTATATCATATTTTGAAAAGCAAGATATGCCTAATAGATGTGCATCTCTTTGTTAACTAAACGCATTCTTTGTATCCTGATTTATCCAAAATGTTTGTTAGTAATAAAAACTTACATTGCTTCCATTTTATTTTGCTGACTTGTAAATTGTAGTTAGTGGCTGGTTTACAAACAGGGATTAGCAACTACAATTATTAGTTTTTGCTCAGCCTGTGCAATGATTTACTTTATTGAATTTAAAGTTACATTAATTAGGATTCTAGAAGTAAATTAAGAGCTATTTAAGTTTTTAAAACCTGTATGGCTGGCTTTGCAGATTCCTGGTTTAGAAGGGTATACTCACTTGAATTTGAAGGTCTCTCCAAGTTCAGTAGCGTTACCAGGTGTAATTTCAAAGATCCCACTGAAGGAGTATGGATGACCTCCATATGCAAATTCTGAAGATGAAAAAAATATCCTCAGACAAAAATTTTGGGGAAGTACAGTTTTGAAGGGTTGACATCCTGTCCAGGGTGTCCCCAGCCTTGTTCCAGAAGCTGCCTAGGATAGGCTCAAGGCTCCCCCCGCAACCCTGCATAGGATGAAGTGGGTGGATGGATGGATGAAGTGGATGGATGGATGGATGGATGGATGGATGGATGGATGGATGGATGGATGGATGGTTTTGAAGGAGTTCATCATCATCCCTTTTTTTGCCGAAAAGTATGCTGCTGAAGAAGGTACTATATCAACAGAGTGGTGGTTAATAATTCTGGTCTTGTATTATGGTAAATACAAGATTGATTCACCTGAAATTCCAACATAAGAGCAGGAAAGAGAGCCAAAATGAAAACACTGCTCTTCTCCAGGTATGTAACCAGTGAAGGAAGTATCTAGGTTTTAACATTACCAAATACAGTGATCAATCAATACAAAGTAAATGTCTGAAGACAAGAACTGATAGTCAATATTTGATTTGCTAGAAACACATTTCAAGTGCCTTATAGGTATACAGAAGCAGTTACCATGATTTAACTAATGTGAATTAGTAAATATAAAGACTGTCTATAAGTGTGTGTGTATTTTGATAAAAGACATGGGGAGGCAATAGTGGAGACTATCCCAGGCAACATAATGCACAAAGCTACACCCTGGACAGAATGCCAGTACATCACAGGGCACATACACACACAATCACACACTATTGGCAAATTAAAGATACCAGTAAGACTAACTCCATGTCTTTGGACTGTGAGAGGTAACCTTTACACCACAGAGAGAACGTGCAAAATCAGAGCAGAGGTGAAATTTATACTCCCCAACCTGGAAGTATTAGGTGACAATGTTATGTAGTGAATCAATGTGCCACAGTCCATCCATCCAGTTGCCAAACTGCTTATCTTATGTAGGATCACCTGGAGCCTATCTGAGGCAGCTCAGGGCACAGAGCTATGAATGAGGTGCCAACCCAATCACAGGGCACAGCCACATACACTATGGGGAATTTAGAAATGCCAGTCAGACTAAATTACACGTCTTTGGACTGTGCAAGGAAGCTGGAGTACCTGGGGAAAACCCACAAAGCATAGGGTGAACATGCAAACTCCACACACACACAGAGCAGAGGCAGGATTTGAACCCCCAACCCTGGATGTGCAAGATGACAGTAGTACCCACAGAAGCACCATGTGCCCCTGGACCTCCCACTATTACACAAAACTCAGGTTTCCATGTTCTCCATCACAGGACTATGTTTGCAAAGTTAATGTTATTAAGATGTCTGCAAACAATGACTAAAAATTCTCAAAGTATTTTCAGAAATATTGAAAACACACCACACTCTTCTTCCAAAGGCTAAAGATTCCAAGTCATTTGGCAGCAACTGCCAGCAGTAAACCAAAAAATATTATATGATCAAAAGTGCAGCAAGACCCCACGCTTTAAGGATAGACAAAAATCTGACCATATCTTACCTATTTAAATAACCCCAAGTCTTTCCAGGAAAATGTTTTGTGGATTAATAAAACATTTTTGCATTGCCAGTCAGCATTGTTTACAAATGATGAAATTAACCCATAAAAAAGAATAACCTCCATATAGTCAAAGATGTAGGGGGTTCACTGTTGTGAGTTTATTCATTGCACTGAATGTTTGCATGGCATCCTGAAAGCCATAGTGGAGAAATGGTAAACCCAAAACCAGGCTCTCCACGGAAGCCTGTAAACTTAATCTGTCTTCTAGCATAGGTCTGAAACATAAAACTTCACAGGAGTTTTGTCAGCAGGTTGTCTGCTTAGTCTCACTAGCTGGGTGAAATGTTAAGCAAACATACGTAGCAAGGGATAACATAAAGTGAATGATAACAAATCCATAAATATAGTGAAAGACATCACATATAATGTAAGACATATCTGTCATTATAAAAAAGCATCAAAAATACCACAAAACAGACCTCCAGAAATGTGCAAGGGGCCAGAGAATTTCTAATAGCTTTTAATATTGTTTTAAATGCCAATAACAACAAAAACAAGAAGCTTTAATGGGACTGCATATATTAAAATTCATAATATCAGTTACCCAATTACCAAGATCGTTCCAACAATATTTTTGCATTGTACATTAATAACATCAATGATATTGTATATAAAAAGGATGGCATGATGGGTATGAAAATCAGTCCTATAATGTTCACTTATCACCTATTGTCTCTAGATAAAGCTACCTCCTACTAAAGTCTGCGATAGCCTAGCATAGCATCAAAGGAGTATCGTATATCACGCCCTGTGCTTCTTGGGATAGGTTCTAGGCTCATTACAACCTTGTGCTGGATAAGTGGTTATAAAAAATAAAATGTTGAATTCGGAGGGAAAGGCTAGTGTGTGCCACTGGATTGACATGTATACTGTCAGAAGAATAAAACCTCTATATGAGGCACATAATAAAAATACAATAAAAAATACTCCACAAACGAAACTTTTGATTGTACCTCTACCATAGACCTCGATGCCTGAGTGGAAGACTCCAATACCCAGAGTAGAAGTGTACTCATTGATCCAGTACTGTGGAAGAAAGAACAGAAAAAAGATGCATAAAGGAGTCTGAGTACTTACAGACACTCACCACCTGTCCAATACACACAACTAGGGCTAAATATTGGTCATCAATAATGACAGGATTGAATCATAAGAATATTTTAATATCCAAATTTCAGTCAGCATTAAGCTAAATGTTAAGTTTTATCCAAAGATATTATTTATTTAGATATTTTTAATTCATTAGACACAAAATATTGTTTCTCAACTCGCAAAACAATTCTTCATTTTATAAATATTTTACAAATGGAAAGGTTATACCTTAAACTTCTGACCCAGATAAACCACTTTTGAATTCATTATCAAATATTAAGAATTAGGAGGTAAGAATTGCATGACTTACCAGATAAATTTCTTCCACCTATTGCTATTTCACAAATGATTGTGCAAAACTTACAGAAAGTAAGTTATGAGAACAATGTGACCTTTCTATTATGAAATTGCAGTATCAGTTTAAAAAGCTTCAGCTTTATAACAACCATGCTGACACGGTATTAAAACAAACCAAGTTATACTACCTAAGGATTTAGACATTTTACAAAAAAACAAGAGTCAAAGAATGACAATGACAGATGAATTGACAAAAAAATCCTACCTTCATCCTTCAACAACAGAATATAATATTTCAACAAAGTATCAGATTAAGTGACTCTCGACATTGGTCATTTTTTTCTTGGCACTAAATTACCTCAATATTTTGTGTCACGAATATATCAGCTGTATGATGCTAAATAGTTTTAAAGAAATCCCCCCAAAAAAACCTTCATCCCTGACTATGGTGAATGAAAAAAACATTAAACCAGACCTAATTAAGTTTTCTGACTTAATCTAACTTCATCAAAGCAGCATAACTTGTAGTTTACCCTGGTACACAACTACACATTTTAATAAAGTTAGATTAAGCAAATCCTAATGGTACCACAGCCACCTGTTCACTAACCCAACCAAAGTTATCTCGTAGCGTTGCAACACAAAAATGTTCAAATTTCTACAGGGGTAATATTTTAAACCTAGAGCACTATGTGATATAATACTATGAACTTATAACTTAAACCCCAAAGTCACTTGTAAAGTGTACACCAATAAGGTAACAGCTACACAAGTAACATTATGAATATAAACCCAAGTGTGAGAAAGGGGAACTTTATGAGGGAGAAGCAGGGAACTGTTGAAGTTCTTGTTGATTCCACCTCTTTCATTCCTCATTATGTTCTATCAGCTGCTTATCCTGGACGAGGTGGCTAAGAGCCTTTTCAGGTCATGACAGGTTATAAAGCAAAAATTCATGCTGGATGGACTATTACATATACTACCAAGCCTTACAGGCAGCAATTAGCCTAACTGCATGTCTTTGGACTTCAGGAGGAAACTCCACACATGAAGACCAGGGGCAGGATTCAAACACCCAACCCCTAAGGTGGAAGGCAACGCTTCTGGTTTCTGACCAACCCTGACATCTGCCAGGATGTGGTAAATTGATCCATTCTGCTTTCTGTTCAATTCAGTTTATTTTTATATAGTGTCTTTCACAATCGTCTTGCCCCAAAGCACTTAACTGGAGTGTGTAGTATTACATTTCCACTTTCATGGAAACTTAATGGTGGTTGATAAGACAGAGAAGAAAGGAGATGATAGAGCGGAAGAACCAAAAACCCTCAGCAAGGCCTCCCAACTCCCCTGGGCATGCCAGCATTATGCAATGCAGGGAAAGTTATTGCACTATTATAGATGTAAGGGGTGAGAGGAGTTATAGCCTTCCTGTCTATGTAAGAGATGCACGCTTTCCTTTCCTCCCCACATGTCCGGATGATGGCTGGTGCTCTGAGTCAACTACAACACCAAAGGTTCTAGCCATTAGGCTGTGTTTAGCAGGTGAAGCCATTGTATTTTGCATCATCAATCATATGTCAACATTTTCTATAGCCAAGCAACAATGCTTCTGTTTTTTATTTAGAAGGAGAAAGTTATGAGCCATCCATCTCTTCATATCGCATAAAAAATCAGCAATTTTTGACATGTCTGACAGTTCACCTGGCTTCACAGATATAAATTGTTCTGTATTGTCAGCATAAATAGTGGAATCCAATGTCATGTTTTCAAATAATATCACCAAGTGGTAGAATTTACAAAATAAACAGCAATGGGCCCAACACTGATTCTTGTGGAACACCAAATCTAACTGTGGTAGATTCAGAAGATTCATTGTTAACATAAACAAACAGCAAAGGTTAGTAAGCTAGAATTATTGTCATGTAATGGCTTGCCCTTTAAAACCAACTACAAATTCTAACCAGCCCAAAAGAAGGTTATGGCCTACAATAACAAACGCTGCAGACCTAAGAACACCAGCAAAGATAAGCATCCACATTTGGAGGCCTTGAGCAGGTCATTCATTACATCCACTAATGCAGTTTCTGTACTGTGATGTGGTCGAATTCTACAATGAAGTAATTCATTAATACCATTTCTCTGTAGAAAGGGGCATAATTGATTAACTACTGTTTTCTCCAAGATGTTTGAGAAAAACAGAAGTTAGAGACAGGCCTGTAATTTGCTAAGTCACTAGAATCAAGATTTGGTCTCTTAAGGATCAATCTGAAAAGAGCCAATTTAAGAGGTTTTGGTTTATGTCCAAGGCCTAAATGTGAGTTTATATTTACAATGGTACTACTAATTGATGGTGCAATCTATTTACCACACGTTGCAGGAATAAAAGCCAGGATATAGCTGTTTTAGAGTAATAGATCAGGTTCAGAATCTTCTATAGGAGTGAAAGATTCAAACATTTCTTCATCGGTTCTGCCTAATACAGCAAAACCTACAGCAAGACCAGACAAGGCCAGGTAGCTATCTGCAGCAGATGAAGTACTCAGAATTTTTCTCATTGGAAACTGTTAGAAAATCATTGCTTCTAAGACCCGTTATAATCTGAGGGTGTAACACTTCCACTTCCTTGTTACCTGAGACACAGCATCAAACAGAAACCTAACGCTGTTGTTGTTCTTTTCTAACAACCTGGAGAGATATGTGGGTCTAGCCGTAACAAGGCTTGATTTAACTAAAAAGAGTTAACCTGCCTGTGCATTTGTGTTTGCCTGTTTGCTCTGTCTCACACAGGTTTCCTCAGGCCTGCAATTAGGCTAGTTAGTGTCTTTAAATCACCCAAGACTGTTTGGCCAGTGCCCTGCAATGGACTGGCATCTTGTTCAGGATATACTTTTTGCTTGTTTCTTATCTTCCCTTGAAAACCTAAATGACCCCCATAACCCTGTACAAGACAAACAGTTAGATAACGAATGAACAGGATAGCAAGACAAAGCTGTAACTGGAAGGATGTCTGGCATGGGGGTTTACATTTGGCATTATCTGACTAGGACCTCCATCACACTTGAAAGATCCAATACCAAGTTGGAAGAAACATGGAGATGAAAATCGGTACCTCCAAGTCCATGGTGCTCTATCGCAAAGGAGTGGATTGTTCCTTTCTGGTGAAGGAGGGGAGTCTGTCCTTAGTGAACAAGCTTAACTATCTCAGGAATTTGTTCAGAATTGATGGGCAAAGGGAATGTGAGATTCATAGCTGGATTAGTTTGGTCCTGCAGTTTAGCGGGCACTGAGCAAGTCTGTGGTGATGAAACAGAAGAGATGCTATCAGATGATGTCAGACTATGTACCTGTCCTTGCCTACTGTACAGCTAAAGACCTGAAAAACATGGTAGTGAGTAAGAGCTGCCAAGATCACACTCATACACAATGTAAAGAGCTCAAACATCCAGATGGACCCTGAAATAGAAACGCTGCTCCTTCCGATCAAGAGGAATCAGCAAGATGTTCTGGACATCTTATAAAGGTGCCAATTGGCTGCCTAGAACAGTAGCTATTCCGAGCATGTCCCACTGGGTGGGAGCCCCAGGACATCCTGGACACACTAGATGGGTTATAATTCCAAGACAACCTGGGAATGTCTGGGATCCCTCAGAATGAGCTAGAGGCTGCATCCTTGAAAAGAGAGGTCTGGTCTGCCACCACGACCAGGAGAAATGGATTGAAGATGATGATGATGATGATGATGATGATTACCTTAGCTATCTAGTTCAGGCCTCATCCTGAATTACCTTTACAGTTAGGAACTGAAAGGAAGAAATTGACATATTAGGACAAAATACTTTATTTCATAGTCCCCATGAATGTTGCCAATACAGCACTCTCTTCACAGCCATTTAGAAACAAAACCAATGTTAAGAATAAAGCACTCTTTAAAAATATCGCCAAGACAAATGCTCATTGATTTTATTGCCATTTTAATTTATGTTCAATTCAAATCCAATATGGGGAAAAACTATAAGGCTTTCTGAATCTCTTTTAGACCAGAGACCATGTAGAAATACAGCTGTAAATATCACTGAAAAATAATTAAATCAATATTTAGGTCAAATAAACAATATGAAACAGAATGGCTAACAACAAATTAGCATGCACACATTTTATTTTATCCATTATGCTAAGTTACCCTACCATCAATATAAAGAATTTTTGGTGTTAACAAATGTTAGCCAAAGATTCATTGGAATAGTGAAGCATTATAATAAAAGTGGCAATGACAATACACAGAC
Source organism: Gymnarchus niloticus (assembly GCA_009936485.2). Lineage (NCBI taxonomy): Eukaryota > Metazoa > Chordata > Actinopteri > Osteoglossiformes > Gymnarchidae > Gymnarchus > Gymnarchus niloticus. The sequence continues at coordinate 9,558,812 of JAACJT020000021.1, read as the reverse complement.
GTAATACAACAAGATGCAAGAATAACTCCTACAGTAGACAATTTATTAGACTACAAGAGTGAAACAAGAGTAGTAGCACACAGCAGTAAGTATAACACTACATTAAATATAACCAACACCAATATGGGAAAACAGTAGTAGTGCAACAGATACAGTGAAAGAACTGAACAATGATACTGTGATTGTGTTAGGGAAGTTTTTAATGGAGGAAAGAGTTAATATCTCTAGCTGACTTTCTTAGGGAGCTGGATAGCTTCCAGAAAGAAGCTACTATAGTCTGTTATGCAGGTGGTGATAGACTTGTACTGCATTTTTGATGGTAGTTTGGCATAGAGTGTGCTGCTGGTGTGGGTGGGATACACAGCTATCTTGCCAGCTCTTCTCCCTGGCAGCTATGAGATGTCTAATTAATGGTGACTGACAGCCAACAATCTTCTTAGTGTTGAAGATAACCCACTACAGAGAGGAGATGAAGCAGTTCAAAAACACTCCGAAAATACTCTCAAAGATAGCTGAATAGAGGTTCATCAAGATGTGACATGAGATATTGAGCATGTTGAGCTGGCATAGGAAGAACAATCTTTGCTGGGCTTTCTTAATGATGGATGTGATGTTCATGTCTCACCCAAAGGTGTCAATGATCTCAGAATAATTAAATGACTCAACCACAGAAATGGCTTGGCCATTGATTTCCCAGGGGGCATAGGCATGAAGATATTGGCAGAAGTCAATTGCCATTTCCACCATCTTGTTGAGATTGAGGTTGTCATGAGTCCACTGTGGCACAAAATGATCTACCTTTTATCAGTAAAATGTCTCCTCATTATTAGATATGCAGCCCATTATAGGTAAGTTTATTGAAAATGTGTCCCTGTAGCTAAAGTCATCCATATAAATAGAAAATGGAGGGGAGAGAACACAGGTCTAGGGGCCACTTGACCTGATGTGCGTGGATTCAGACAGCTGGTCCCAGCCTCATATAATGTTTTTTTAGTGCCAAAAATTAATTCACTGATAGGTGCTGGAGGATATACTTAGCTGGTCTACCATGCTGTGGAGCAGCTACAGAACAATCACATTAAAGGCAGAGCTGAAATCAATGAACAGAATTCTGAAATAGCTTTGGTAGTTCAAGTGTCAAAGGATATGGGGAAGGTACAGTGAAGCCCTAACTGAGCAGTTGGAAATGGAGTTGAAGTATGCCAGAATCCGAAGTTTAAAGGTTCTTATAACCATTAATGTCAGAGTGACTGGGCTTTGTTTTTCCTGGTGACCAGGACAATAATGGCAACTGTAAAATACGTCCAGATCCTGCTTTCTTGCAGGAAGGAGTTGAACCTCCTTGTGAATACAGGAGCCATCATACATGAACTAGTCTTATATCCTCTGCTAATCTCAACTGCACATAGTGAAAGATACCTTCTGTTGTAGATTTCAGATGCAAAATATTTATGATTAATGTGTCAAGTATACAGATAAGAGAAAAACAAGTAACCCGTTATAATTTCAAGCGAACTTTATCCTGGACTTTGTTTCAAAGGTCTATGATCTTGACAATACTCTAGGTTTAAATGTGTTCTCTTATAAACTCTGCAGCCTTCTGGAAACACCTATTTGTTTGGGGCTTATGTGACACTTACTTGCACACGGGTTCACACTATTCAAATAATTATGTGACTTCTGAAGGCAATCATTCACGCTGGGGCTTATTCAAGGGTTTCATAGCAAAGAGAGTGAATACTTCTGCAATCAAGACATTCCAGTTTTTTTACTTGGATTTAATTTTGAAAAACTATGTTGATTTTCTTCTCACTTTGACATTTTGAACTATCTTGTATGTGTCTGGCTGTATTCAAAATTGCTCCCTAGTACCTAAGTAGTGTACAATGTACTATGTAGTGCCTCAGTCAGTGTAGTGCACTGAAAATATACATCTCATAATGCAATGAGAAAGGGATGTTAATGCAAAGACGATGTTTATTGGCAGCTGCCCACTTGTAATACAAAGACAAAGGAGGAAGGCCAGAACATTATTATGGTCATAAAAGTGACGTATTATTATTAAAACAATATTACTAAAATTAATTTGAAATAAATTGCAGCATAAGACATTAATATTCACTTTATCGCTTTTATTGTGTTGATGTCACCATATTTTGCTGTCTGTAAAGGTCAGATTGCTAGGATACAGACGGACGCATAGAGTGTCTCCGAAAGCAGTTTCCGATTCCATCATCTTGGTAAACTAACTCATTACTTTTATAGTGAACAACACAGGTTTATGAATAGTGAGCAAGTGAATGATTTTAAATGCAGCCATAAAATCCATTTTAATTCTAGACTGCATATCACAATATATTGAAAAGACAAATGGAGGTGGGAGGTAAATGCTTATGTGAGTCACTGTAGCTTAATCAAATTTTTGGCATTCAGAGGCTGAATTTGTTTAGGAGTACAGTACAAAGCACAACTTACCAGACAATTTCAAACAGCTATTGGATTCTTCACCACTACTCTGAATAGTGTCTATTTACCTCGAACCAGGTCCAGCAGGGTCTTAATAAGGTAATTCAGCTTACACTTGGAATATTTTAGAGTGCTTTAAATCTTAGTACATGCATTGCCTGAAGTTTAACCAATGTTAATTTTAGATGCAGCATGTTTTTAAAGATGCATATACAGTAGATGTTTTTATTTTGAACTAATCACAATAATTATGTTGAACATAGTCAGAGGCTATTTAGTCTCTTGCATCATTTGGAGAAGAACTGATCTTTTGGTGTTGCTCAGTCGTTTAGTCAAGTCCAACTCTTTGTGACCTCACGGACTCTAGCACGCCAGGCTGGTCTATAACTACATTTACATCATTCATTAACTATCTCTCTAAGCTCCTGCGGGGTCATACACATCATTTCTGTACTGGATGTTTTCCATCCTTTTCTTTTTACGCCTTGAATTTTTCTCAACAATACTGTCTTCTCCAAGGAATCTTGTCTTCTCATTATGTATCCATTTAGTATTTCAGCTTATGCATTACTATGAGGCCTTCCAATAAGCAATCCAGTTTTTGTTCTTCAAGTACAAATTGATTGTATCTTCCTGCAGTCCACCGCACTCTCAAAAGTTTTCTCCAGCACCACAATTTGAAAGCATCAATTTTTTTGTGGTCGGCCTTCCTAAGAGTCCAACTCTCACAACCGTACATCAGTGCTGGAAACACTATTGCTTTAAGTGACACAGATCATTCTTCAGAATGTCATATCTCTGCTCTTGAATTTTCTTTTCTAGAAGCAATCATCTTCCTGGCAGCAATTATCATTTATGAAGGTCTTTGAGCTGAGGAAAACAAAGTCTTCCACTACTTATAAATCTATGCAAATAGATGAGGATGTACCTTTTCTTTAAACCCTATTTCTATCAAGCAATTTTGCATAACACAAGATTTTTATGAAACAAATCATGTCATAGCAGCAAAATTTTCAAACAATGTCTCCTCCAGTACAGGCTTGTCGGGAGACCCTGGAGGCTATCGAGGGAGCGTAATGGAGAAGGACATCCTGAATAAGATGCCAGTCCATTGCAGGGCACATGCCACACACTATGGGTGACCTAAACACACTAATTAGCCAAATCACAGGCCCTGGACTGTAGGAATTTACCAGACTGTCAAAGGAAACCTCTGCAAAACAGGGTAAACAGGCAATACAGGCAGGATTCAAACCGGAGTGCCAGGAAGAAGGCTGCACGGCATAGGAAGAACAAGTAAACTCCTCCAAACACCCTGAGTGGGAGGGGTATTCAAAAAGCCAATCATGGCAGTGATGATGCTACCACGAGTGCCACAATGCCACCCGGGTCTATGTGTTCCTTTTGTATGTCAAAGAATAACGTTTTGTGTGATTTTAATTGCTGTAATGTTGTTATTATAAATTGAATAAATTGATTAATAAAAAATGTCAACTGATAACTAAATTGATTCATTTAATTCATCCATTCATATAACCAGGGAAATCCACTGCCATCTGATCAGGTCAAATGTTATATTTTCGAAGGATTCTTTTTGGTTACCATTTTTTGATTGTAGCTGACTGCTGAAAAACTGTTTTCTCAAAACTGATCCACCCCATAACTACACATATAAATATTGATTCCTCTGCCCATCTACCCATCCTTCTTCAGACTACTTCTCCTGCTAAAGTTACCCTTACAAGATACCAAGAATGCCTCAGCTGACACCCCTTGATCTGAAAGAAAAGCAGTTCCATTTCAAATTCCCTCTGAATATCTGAACCCAACAATCCTCCAGAGACAGGGCATTTTCGTCATATACACGATACCTTACTCACAGGTCATGACAACATTTTAGGACAGGACCATTGAGTAACCAATACTTTGCAAACCTCATCCAATAACTTAAATTCTCCTATTCTCATAACCATGGGCCGGCTCAATGCAAGAAATTCTGCACCCACTGAACCAATACACCTGTTAATCTCACAGTCCCTTATACTGTCAGTCGTGAACTAAACCCTATAGTATTTAAACTCCTTCAATTAGGACAGGCTCTTCTCCATCACCTGATAAGAGAATTTCACTCTCTCTAAGTCAGTACCATGGCCTCAGATTTGGAGATACTGATTTTCATCCCTGCCACTTCACACCTAGCCTCAAACGACTCAAGTGCATACTGGATGTCCTGGTTAGATGAGACCAAAAGAACATCATCATCTACAAATATCGGGTATGCCACTTTTAGACCTTCATACCAGGTGTTCTTTCAGCCACATCTACACCTTGATATACTGTCCAAAAAAAAAAAAAACACATACAGGAGTGAAGAATCATACTTGCTGGAGGCCCACATTCACTCAAATTCACCTGCACTTTGTGCAAAATATGCAGACAACTCTTACAACATACAGGGATTGAACAACCTACAGGGGCTTGACAGTACCAGTAGCCCCGGTACTCCACATTTCCATAGCATCTCCCACAGTATGGGCCAGGACACAGCTTTTTCCAAGCCAATAAAGCACACCTAAACAGTTAGTGTATTCCAACAACCACACACATCTGTACGAGGGAGAACAGTTGGTCCGGTCTTCCACAGCCAGGAAGGAATCTGCATTATTCTTCCTGAATCCTTGAGGGTCCTATCCCTGACATAGGCTTTCCCAGGAAAGTCAAGAAGTCAGTCAGTCCTGTTTGCCAGTTCAGTTGCACTTTATGTGTTTTCTTTTCAACATAGACGAGGCACATCAATCACATCACCAAAGCAGTATCCAGTGCTTTCAAAGTCTGGAGAGAGATTTCACTGATCCTTGTAGACATCCCAACAGTGAGGCGTCTGACCACCATAACTACAGCCATGGTGATAGACACTAATGCAGCACAGCCTCCTAGTGAATGAGGATCTATATACATATTCATTTACCAATCCATCACAAAGTACTTTTCTCGCAAGCATACATTTTATGCAGCTGAATCCATCATCTAACCACTTGTCCAGAGCAGGAGCCTGTGGTCTACAGATCTTACTAACCGTAAGATGAAAAATTATTTTTACCGCAGAATTTCATAATTCCCTAGAGGGTACTATCACTTGCAACCAGACAGTGGAATGGATTTAAAGTTAAAAAATGGCTGACTTTAATATCCAGAAAATTCCCTCCAGGAAGTTACAGTGTAATCACAATTACGTCTTATCATGAAAGCACTATTATTAAGACATTATCATATAGCATGCAAAATACACAACTGCATTCCAGTTCTCCTCAAAAAGTATCTGCATCTCACACATCAACAAAGGATCAAAACTCTGTTCATGCTTATCTACACGGGGAGTTATAGCCTATTAGGTAATTATGAATAGAGAAAATGACTTCCCTGTTTGATTTTACATGGTCTATGTTATTTCACATTTGAATTGCAGTGACTAACGAACCATTTTCAAAAAAATATAAATAAATAAATAAACAAACAAACACTTGGATGGCAACGAATGTATATTAAAGAATTTTATCGTGAAAAGTATGCATTTGGATAGTTCTGCCCTATGCAGAATGCACAATGTTTTATCGTTATACAGTTCACAAATAGATCTCGCTGCAGTCAAAATATTCAGACAACACAAACTTCATTTGAAGCATTTTACAACCTTTGTTCCCCTAAACTTTATACTGAAACTTTTAAAATAATTAGGTCTATATATAAAGTACGGTCTTAAGTTGTGTTCTCTAATCATAAACTACAACTACCGGAAATGACTTATTTACAGCACCAACGATATTTTGTTTAATTATTTTTAACCGCGTTATATCCAAGACAAATTGAAAAAGTCAACCAGAAAAAAAAAAAAAACTACAAATCACAGATAGCGTAACCGAATATTCACAATTAAATTTCAGTCCAACACAACGTACGAGTTCGGGGTGTAAATGACAAAACACAATTATGAAGCATTTCTTACCATATCATAAACGTTGAGAATAACAGGCTGATTAGCCATGTTTTAATCCTGAGCCAGAGGTAGCGAAGTGTCTGGTCACTTCTGGCGACGTTAATGCCTTCCTAATAACTGCCAGTAAACAAGTCCGTGATAAACAACAACACAGGACTAATTCATCAAACGCTCCGTCTTTTTGCCAATTTCATGGAGTACGGATCGCTTATTGTCCGATTCCCTGCTTTAATTGGGAAGCAGTAAAACACAGTGTATCGTATTTTTCTGATGTGCCATCCTCCTAATTATAAGGAGGTAAACAAGTCCACCTTCTCATTTAGGTCAGCAAAATATCAATTAAACGCTGCTGTCTTCCAGAGAGAAAACAGGCAGATCGGCGCGGTCCAGTTTTGATATCAATAGCTATTTCAGTTCTTTTTCTAGCGGGCAGCACTCACGTTGGTCGTCGTTTGCTGTAAACAGCTATTATAAAAAGCTGAACAGGATGAATCCATTTGGCAGGCATCGCAGACTGAACCGGGTCCAAATGTAATAGGCATTCGATATGGATCAGTGCAACCTTTCCGTTTTCTAGAAAACACTGGCTGTGGTTATGTTCAGTTTTCACTAGCAGCATCGGTATGTCAAGACTGTTACAAAGCAGTTACATGTTAACTCACACACTAAACTGCTACCGCAGGTAAAAGCACCGCTTTGCCTGAATGGTAAGCGCAGCTGAACTGAATAGACCACTGAAGGAAATATCTCATCAGTTTGCAAAAATACTCCAGCAGGATAGGCAAAGTGATGGAAGGATATTGGATGGCAGCTAGCTACTGTAGATACGTTCGATGAAGGAAACCGTCGTAGATCCCGTTGATGTCATCCCCAGTTCAAGGTTCACCATCCAAAGTTTCCTGGTGACTGGCAATGTAACATTAGCAGGTTGGTCTTTCCGTGGTTGTGGCTGGTGTAGTCGAATCAGGTGTTATCACCGTTACCTCCAAATGGGGAGAAAAATAAAGCCGACTGCAGCATCAGGGCTCCGAGTTTTCTGGGGCTGGAACTGCATGGCTCCAAACTCTGAAGAATGGACAGGTGACGTCATGGGCTGCTATGTGGAGACGCCAGAGATATAAATACGATAGGGATGGGATGAAGAGCGTCGTCTGCTGCTAATAATAATAATCATAATAATAATAATAATGGGGTTTCTCAGTTAAGGAAAAATGGGAAGATTTTATCAGTACATTTCTTATATAACAGGTTTTCATCAACAACAGCCCATTTCTGGATGCAGTATTTATATACATATATAGCCAGAAATCAATTCAATTCAATTCAATTTTATTTATATAGCGCTTTTAACACGAAGCACGGTCACAAAGCACTTTACATAGTCCCGGG
>JAACJT020000021.1:9514555-9550863 GCA_009936485.2 Gymnarchus niloticus | reverse complement strand
CAAAGCAGCTGAAACTGATTAACAACCCCCTCTGCTACTTAACTGACCAGATCAATATCCCAGAAGTTTAATTGACTGTTCCTTTAATTTTTTTGAGCAGTGTATATACTTAACTTGAATTGTGTCCCTAATATATATATATATATATATATATATATATATATATACTGTCAGCAAAATGGAAGTCAGTTGGATGACATGGAATTAAGGCATTTGATAAGAATCTTATAATTGAAAGCACAGGCCCTGAGACCGAAACTTTTCTGCTTCAGAACTGAGCCACCATAGTCTGATATATAGTTCCAATGATAGAACCTTAAAATATAGCCCCCATGTGCCTTACAGTGGAGACAAACTGAGTAGAAAGCAACTGGAAGGGCTGTATTCCAGCCCAATGAAGGGTCTTTATGTTTTTATATTGCTTATGTACATTGACAAGTGTGACGGGGTGAACGGGCAACAACTTCTGCCAGTAGTTTCATATTCCTATAAGTGACTCAGCTAAATTGTGCCTATAAATGATAAGCAGGATCATGCCAGTTAGTCATCGGTCCATCTGGCTGGATCATTTTTGAGATTAATTCATAAAGACCTCTGGGGCCCTTCATGAACCTAGTAATGTCTGATTTAAGTTTTACTAACTAGAAGACAAACAAAATATACAGATCAGCAGCTGTTTTACATTAGTTATGTTCATTTTCAAGGACAGAAAATTATATGTATGTACTTATATACTAATATATAATATTAGTAATAGTAATATTACTAATTATTAGTAATATTAGTATATAAATACAAGTATTATATGTACAAGTATTATAACTACTGTATCCTCATAATACATTGGTATGTGAGCATATATTTTAGTATGTACGTATATTGTTTACAATGGCAACGAAAAGTTTTCTGCTGCATGAGTTCAGAATTCATGTCTTTTCATGTGGGTGTTCTGTTAAATCTGTTGAATATTTCTAGTAATATTTTTAAATGCTCAGTGTTCCATGTCAACAGTCATAGGTTATTTATAAGCTTTAATTGATCTAATCCTAACCAACTACAGAGTTGCAAGATGCTTCCGGATGATCAAAGGCCTTTGGCGTTTTCTGCTCTGCAAAGTGCACCAGCTACTCATAACAAACTAGCATGGCACTGAGAATAAATTGAGCAAGGTCAATTAATACTCAACTAGCATGAAGTAATATGGGCTTTTCAGGGAGAGGGAACACATGGCCTTTAAACAACTGAAAGATTTTTAAGTCAGGTTAAAAATCCAGCTGAGTGTCTAATGGATTTGATTAAAAATATTAACCTGCTGCAGCAGCCTGTTTAACTATATATGTTCCAAATGCTTATCCTTTTACAGGGCCACAGAAAGCCTTGGGCCCATCCCAGGAAACAGAGGGCACAATGTAGGAACACACTGGCCACGCTGTCACTCCATTGCAAGGCTCATATATTCACATATAGAGATGATCCCTTTCCCATCACTGCAAGTTTTTTGACTGTGGGAAGAAACTAGGGTACCAAGAGGAAACCTACACGGCCTAGAGAGAACATGCAATCACTATAGAGTGTAGTCAAGATTCACGAGACCACAGTACTAGTATCTGAACCACCCACAGCATATGTACTATCTGATCACTACTTCCTAAAGTCCCTTCATTTGGTTTCCCTATTGTTTCTTAGTGTGTATGCAAACTGTGTGTAGACTGTTGCATGTAAATTATTGTCCTCATATGAAGTATCCGACTTTCCGACTCGATTTTTTCAAGTTTGTGTCTGCAGTGCATTCTGGGAATTGTAGTCATAATACATTCTACTGCGTAACTATAGCATATAAAAGGGGGGAACTCCAAATTTAGCCCACTTGCTTAGTAGACCTTTCTTAAGATCCTAACAAGCCCTGGTACCCAAACTGTTCCGTTTTTTTTTTTGGGCTTGTCATGATGAATTCCAGTTCCGCAATTCAGCATTTTGAGGCCTCTCAGGGGGCCTGACTTTTGCCTTATTTTCAATTCAATTCAATTCAATTTATATCAAAGACTGCCACAGTTTCTCAACGTGCTTAAGAAAGAATGAAACAAGTAATATTTACTGTCACACACCAGTTTGAGATAAGGCATTTCTTTGTGCTATAACTGTATTAATAATTCTTAACATAATTACACTGTGAACTTTATGGTCAATGAGAACAATGAAAGAACATTATTTTTTTACATTTTTTAAACTTTTAGATTATTGTTAAGGCAATCTAAAACTACTTACAGTGGGAAAATACATATAATTATTATAAACTAGCAAATGATTTATCCCAAAAATATTTCCTAAATTCATTATGGATTTTCAATATTTCAGCACTGTTATTGTTAGCAATCTTTTCATAAATATTGTATACTCCACCCACTCCTCAGTAATTTATGAATTTCCCACACGGTTCATAACTGTGAATGGTTGTCACACGTACCCGAAAGATGCTTTTCAGAATCTCCACCTTTACACTCTCCACACTTGATGCCCACTCCACTCATTCGCGGTGAAAAAGGCAACACTGTGGCCAACTTCATGATGGTGGAGCTCTCTTCGTACGGATCCCTGCTGAATTGCATGATGTCTTTTTGGCACGATATGAGCTGCACCTTTGCGCTCATTTTCCCTCAGTTATTTCCATCAAGGTGGACCTATCCATACATACGTTCCACTCTGGAGCCGACTCCAGTCAATTGTGACGCTTGCCCTGCACACCTCAGTGGAGAATTCCTCCCTCAGAAAACAGTACACAATTACACCAGGTTGCAAGCTCCAAAAACTACATCAGTCACGTAAAATATGGTGGTGGCAAGCAATTACACATCTAAATCAAATAAAAAATAAATATTTTAAATTAAATGACCTATTTTGTTTATGATATGGGCTTTATTAAATTTGCACATCAGTGAGTTCCTCATTTCAACCTGTATTTTGCCTTGAGCTTTCCTCATTCATTTCCACCAATTCCTACATTTGACTGGAACACAATACACTGTGAACTGATTCTTCGTACATATTGCCAGTAAATAACTGGGAATCTCTATAGATATGGTGTACATCAAGTATAAGGTCATTGGAAGAAGTGTTAAAGAGTTTATTAATTGATCTCTAAATGTTATATTTGAAAAAAGGACCTTTTCTAGTGCATTTCCACTCATTCCTGGACCCAGCCTTGGAGCACTCCATGGTAAGTTCATTTACCTAAATATATTCTCAGAACTCAGCACAACACCAACAACTTTGTTAATGGAAGCTTGCTGATCCGTAACAGTTCTAGTGGTAAATGTTTGCTGGGGGCAGTGCGGCATTAATGTTAATATCAATGATCGATCGGGGGATTTGCACAAAGGCAAGAGGTGTTTAATTATAATTGCACTAGGAGTGATGCCATAATGGTAGCAGGATTTGAATAAGGTCACATCTCCGCCTCACCTTGCAAGTGTTGTGTTATATTAAATGCCACTCATGTTAAGTGCACTGAAACCCTCTTGATGTAGTCACAGCATAATATAAAGGTTAAATTGAAAAATGTCCCTTCACCAGCAGGAAACACCTGCGATGATTGATATCCCTTGTAAGGGAAATAAATGTTAACAGACGCCAGCTTTTAACTTGTACTTCTATGAATAAAATGTATTTATTACATGAGAATGTGGAGTTTTATGATTATTTTTTGAATGTTGTCGTTTCACTTCTGTTTAAAAGGTCAAGTGATTGGGTAAACATGCTCTGTCAGGGGCTGCGAAAGACTCAGTCTTCTGTACGTTAATTGTCACAAACAAGAAAAACGAGCAGTCTAAAGAAGCTCAGCATTAGCATAATAGATGATAACAAATAGTAACAACCCTGAAAGGAATGCCGGTCCATCACGGAACACACACTCACACACATAATCACATGCTATGGGCAATTTTGAGACATCAGTTAGCCTAACTGTGCGTCCTTGAAGTATGACAGGAAACAGGAGTACACGGAGGAAACCCGCACGAAATGGGGAGCACATGCAAACTCCACACACAGAGCAAGGCTTAAGTACTGTGTGATGATGTTTTTGTGTGTGTTTTTTTAATTTTCTGTTTGATTTTGTTGAAATGAAAACATTTAAAGCAAATTACTAGCTATAGTATTTTTCTTTTGATAATTCACATATTATCATACTTTATTAGTGTGGATATTCAAATACAACACATCACATTTTGGTTTTCATATTAATGTAATAAGAATTAAATTGTACAATAACAATTACATGTTGTGATCAGCAGTGGATTCTGCTGGATGCTTCCAGGTCCTTTAGAGAGATTATAAATAACATATAAAACTTCCCATCACAGGTGTATATGCCTTCCATGCTGGTAGACCATTTCCTTTCATATGTCTATATTTCACCCCAACCCCAGACCTTTAACACTCGTTTATAACTTGCATATCCATGCATCACTTACTCACACCCTCCCATGCTCTGTCCCCATGCTATTCCAACCAGACCCTCCAGCTGTCGTCCATGCTCAGAATTTACACAAGTATCCGTGTCCCAAAATTCACCCAGTAAGCAACCAGCACTTATATGCAACTATGCCATGTTCCTCATTATTGAATATAAACTGCATCTACAGGACATGATTGTGCCATGCTTTATTTATTTTTCCTCATTTGTTGTGTATGTCTGTTTAGAGTTTGATACAACAGCACCGCATTCCCGCTAGTAAGCAGTAAACAAGACAATGACACAGGCAATTCTGACAGCAGATTTTTGTGGCTTGAGTTTGGTAAACAGCTTGTGGGATAAGCCCAAAGTGCCCAAGCATCTGTACTTGTGCTTGCGGGCAGCATTTTCACACATGGAACACCACTGTCAATGTCAGTTTTTAATGCATGGAACTATTCCTCGCTCCTGGGTACACAGATCCAACAGTGAGAGAATGACTTTACAGGACAAAATGGACTCATCTGAAACAGTTTATCTGTGAGGAACTTAGAAGGTATAGAGGCAACAACAGCAAACATGCCAGCTGAAGTATAATTCATAGCATTGTTTTGCACAAGGATGCAAATACGACTTCTTCTATGGCAGACGCAACCCTTAGTTGGGAAACACTTTGTGGGGATATGATAGAGCCGATCCCGTAAGTCTACTTACTGCTGGCGACTTGTCTGTAATTAGATGATCACATTGTCCAAAAGTGAAGATTGAGGTGCTGGGGCTCCAGAAGATGAATCGAGGGCCCCGTGGCACTGCATGGAGGTGGGCGGAAGCCAGGCAGGGGGTCTGGGGTGGACAGGATGTAGTCAATGCTGAATTTGATTTCGGATTCGGGTTTTCCCAGGCTGGGGGGGTTCAGCGGCAGTTGTCTGTTGCATGGGTTGATGGCACGGAAGGAGCTGGAGTCCAGCTGCCTGTCGGGGTTTTCCTGTTGGGCGTCCATGAGCAGAAAGGGCTCTGCTGGCTCCCGATATCCCACCTTAATGTTGCGTCTACGGCGACGTCGGCGGAAGTTACCATTCTCAAAAAGGTCCAGCATAGATTCGCAGCCTGTAGCAAATGTCCAGTAATTTCCTTTGCCCTTTTCATTGCCTTCTGTCCGGGGCACCTACAGAGAGGCATTTTTAAAAATTGTGTTTGTGTTATGATATGTTGTTTTGCGATAAGTTTGCAAATACTGTATGCGTATTTGCTGTTTGGCTTTTAGCAGCAACTGTAACTAATATCCATCCATCCATCCATCCATCCATCCATCCATCCATCCATCCATTCGCCTCATTGATATTAATAAAAATTGTGACCCCAATAGTAAATCACAAAACCTTTAACATCCTGGAAAAATATTTAGTAAAAAGGTGGATACAAACAAAAAATTAACCACCATTCAGGGCTGTTCAGCTCAAAACTACAAACCTGTCCAGATAAGTGAAAAAGATTTAGATTTTTCTTAGAATAAATCTTAAGAGAAATTTAAAGTTTTTGCTCTCTCATTTTTGTGGTTTGTCTTAAGAAAATATTTTAAATATTTCTTGGATATTCTGCTGCAGTCTGTCAAGTCTAAAACCCTTTTATTCCATATCTAAAATTAATTTGAAACTCACCTCAAAATCTGCTATGAATATACATTCAGATAAAAATAGTAATAATAACGATGACAATCAGACCAGATCAAAACAGACATGAGATTTCGAATTCACACTTCAGTAACGTTGCAATAATTTCTAGATTACATGAGAAATATATGCAAGAAGTAATCCTATCCCAAAAAAACTACACCCTTTTCCTTCAGATTCACTTTCCTTTAAACACTTAAACTGATTGTTTAAATGGACAGCTTTAAAATATAACAACTGCATACCTACACGGACGCAATTCCCTGATTCTTTGCAACGTACAAAATTACAGGCAGTTACTTTACCTTTATGAAGCAGCTGTTTAGAGAAAGGTTGTGTCGTATCGAGTTTTGCCAGGCTCTCTGGTTAGACCGATAGTAGGGAAACCTCTTCATAATGAACTCGTAGATTCCCGACAGCGTGACTCTGTTATCTGGACTCTGCTGAATGGCCATCGCTATAAGTGCAATATAACTAAAAGAGAGAGTTAAGAATTCAGTATTAACGGATATGTCAATTTTACCGTAAGTCATATGTACTTAAGTATTTAACTTACAGCTCTGGTTCGTTTTGAATTGTGTAAAATTTCCTTTTAATTAATTCCTATATTTCTAAGTGAAAATATCAGTAATGCAAAAATTTTACTTCACGACTACTTATATTCGATAAACGATTCTGATCAGTTTTTTTGCAGTATGAGAAATACAGTTGAGTAAATAACACATTCGAGGTACAGTCTAAAGAGCAATTTTAATAGCTACCACCGAAGTTCGCCGCATATTAGTGATTTGAAGTTAATAAATTAGTAGTAAAGTCGTCTATAAGAATTCAGGAAAATCTGAATGATATTAATAACAACAATAAATGAAGTAACATCCAACATATCGCAATGAAATCATTAATATGTTCAGAGAACATATGTACCTCCTAAATATGTTCATGTTGAGTAAGTTTGTTTATACCACATTTAGCTGTGTAGTAGTAATTAAATAAATAACAACAGCAATAATAATAATAATAATAATAATAATACCTGTAAGCAGGTCGACACATTTTTTTCTCCTCATCAGTACTACAGGTAGGGTAGCCGTCACCGTCGTAATTGAAACAGTTGTAAGGATATTGCGAATTATCAAACATTTTGAATGTGTCACTTTCAGAGTGACAATGTTACAACTGTCACATATGTCTACAACGAAAACGCACTTCACTTGCTCATGAAAGCCGTGTGGCGCCTGTGGTTTGCCTGCCAGATGTAAGTAGTTACTCGCCTATGCGCCGCTCTGAATGAAGTCTGACTCCACTATAGCAAATGACCGGGTGTGTGGGAACACCCCGTTCCACTGGACGGCTTGTTGGTCTCTTGGCAGTCAAGTGCAGATAACGGGCTAAATGGGTTAGCTCCCACTTGCTTGCATGAACCTCTGAACCCGGGGCGTCATCAATTTGTAGCTAAATGGTCTGACTCGCTGTGGCTCTGGGTGGTCCTGAACACGGAATGCTGTGCATTTTTATTTGTTTGTTTGTTTGTTTGTTTGTTTATTTATTTAAGCAGTTTCTTTTTACAGTCATATACTGCACCGCAAATAAGCTGTGTAACTAAGGTTCACACACAAACAAACGCTTCACGTAGAATTTCATTTTTATTTTTCCATCTAAATAATTCTTGCGTACTGATGTGAATTAGCATTTTCAATTTTTCTGTGTCGTTTCCTGAAAATACAGAAGTTGCAGCCAACAATGCGAGTCTGCAGATCTTATCTATAATACCGTATAATGGGCATAAATTGTCTTTCCGTGACTAAAAGGGGAAGATGTGTGTTCAAAGGGTCCCCAAACAGAGCATTTTAGGGACTACTGTCAGGCAGCCGGAGAGCGGGGAAAATAGCCTTCGGCGTCGGGCCTGTGTGTGTGGGCTTTGACTTGGGAATCCGGTCTTTGCGTCTACCAATTCCGCTACATTAATTTAAAAACGCCCGACCATTTTTCTTTGCTCCCCATGAACCGGGCAAATCAAGTCCATGTCATCAGGAGGAGATTCAGATTATTGCGACATTTTATAAACGTTTACATCAAAAATACAGAAGTAGAATCATTTTGAGCAGAATCTGTAGACTGGAGGACAAAGATTTTCTTGAAAAAAAGGCAGGCAAAGTCATAATTTAACACCTTTAAAGTGCTGATTGCTTCAGGTGCTGATGAAATCACAATGCAGTGAAAGATGTGTTTCAGAAATTAAATGTCTTTAATATATGAAATATTAATTTCACCTTCAGTAAATAAAAAATGCCCAACAATGATCAGTAACGATCATTTCTTACATCTGGCTGGAGCACTGCAGGAGTGCTGCAGGAGAAATGTTTGTAATAAGACGAATGTGTATAGCCTATTTCAGACCATCACCATTTTTATATATTTTTTTTATGTTGGCTTTGGATTCCTATCATTTTGTTTAAAAACTTCAGTAGAAATTTATCAAATGTTTAATCAATTTGTTTTGAAACACGGGTGGTAAGGTGTGTACGTGTGTGCATGTGTGTTTGTTGGGGGGGGCGGATCGTGTCTACTCTTTTCCAGGATGGTCCTGTGCTCACCGTGACCCTGTACTGAATCAGCAGGTATGATAGATGGATGGTGGAAGTGATCATGTGATCATGAACTAGATGCTATTTAAGTTAGCAAATCCCAGGTGGTACCGGGCAAACACTGAAAAGGAAAAAGGGAGCACCATGAAAGGGTCCATACTATATGTGATTTAGAGATGCCAGTTCACTTAGCTGGATGTCTTTGGACTGCAAGAGGAAACCCAGATTGCAAGGAGAGCGCTCAGAGATGCTGACCTCCCTCACTTCCAGCACCAGCACCATTGCTACTGGTCTGCTGGTCTGATGTCTTCAGAGGGACAGACCAGTACACCATACAGTACATCAGGAGGAAGAATCATGATTTAAATCGGCATATTTAGACTGGCTTTAAATACATACGCATATCTTGCTGGGCTAAGTTGAAGGTATGTAGAAATCAACAAGGAATGAATTACTTAAATTAGTTAAATCCTATTATTCATATAGTACATTAGGGGTGGCTGAGTGGGCAGCATTGTTGCTATAAGGCTAATTCAGGCATACTTTACATTTAAATGTACATTTAAATGTATTTAATAGTGTGTTTGGTTACAGTTTGATTTTAAATGGTTTAAGTTATTTTAAGTATAGACAAAGAAATGAAAAGCCACTGAAAAAAATAATGGTGAAGGACTTTCTCTGGAAAAGGAGTTACTTATTTTATGACTCATATACTGTAGTCACGCCATTTTTTCACTGGAAGTAATTAAGGTTGATTTCCTCAGTTAGCAATGTACATATGTTTTTGACAGAAAAAAAAAGCGCATTTCTGAAGCAGTGAGCAATTTATGCATTATCATCATATAGAAAGTTTTATTACCAATCCATGTGTTCACATCAATCGATTGTTTATTTGTTTACTTACTCTGAAATGGTGCTGTATGGTGAACAGGAGGCAAAATGACTGAATATTGCATTTTGGGGAGAGTGGACTACTGAAAAACGGCTAATCAGATAAGAGTCCCATAGGAGGCTCAGTGCGTTCCCATAACAGCATTTCCTCCGGTGGACTGTCTGGGGCTGATTACAGCACTATGTTTGCGGTCCCTCTCCCCCCACATGTTTGTCTGACCTGTGTTTCCTTCATTCATAAAAGGGATATTTAGGACTGTTTGCTAGATGGCTGAAAAGGGTATGTAAAGGTTAACAAAACAAAAGTAATTATCATTATAATTGCATCAACTGTCAAATGCAACTATGGTGGAAAGAAGCAAGATGAAAAACACATCATGTATTAATTTGTTTAAATTGTTCTGAAATGCATAAATATTTGTTTTGGAATGCTTTATTAGTGTAAATATCAACACCGTTTGGACATAAAAAAGATTCCCACACAGATTTTAAAAGCAGTGAAACATTAGGTTATACTAAGATGTTTTGATCCAAATATATTTTAGAAAATGACTATAAAATGTGGATAGTCTAGCTAAAATGAATGTGTAGAGTGTTCACAGCAGCAGTTGTTAATGATATTATTATTCGGGGATTAAGCCACATGCAGGATATTTACATAAACAATCCAAATTTGGGCTATTAGAGGGAGAAATAGATAAATGGGAATAAATACTCAAGGCAAATTTTCAGTATAAAAAACAGTTTGGAAAAATTATACATTTCAAATTTTTTTACAGTAGAATTATTTTTAATTTGCCCATAACTGTATATGCCAGTTTAATTTTCATGACATCATACCTGGGGGTATTCCAGAAAGTGGGTTTAACATTCCCTGTAGTCAAACCTGAATTCTGATTGAAGAAAAATGAAAACCCGTCTTCAGGATCTAAATCTCGACAAATCCTGAAATCAGACTTTTGGCATTCTCCAATCAGAATTCCGGTTTAAATATAGCATATAGTCCACATTCTGGAATACCCATCAGGCCTTGCAGTCTTTGTTTTGGGGAAGGTTTGATTAAGGGGACAGTGTAGACTGCGCTTAAAAAGAAATAAAATACTTCATCCTCTAAACATATTTTGATATTATGTTTTATCCTGAGATGTGTGTGTCAGTGGATAGCGCTTTGGCCTCACATCTTCTGGGTTGGGGGGTTTGAATCCCACCTCTGTCACTGTTTACATGTTCTTCCTGTGTTTTGGCTTCCTCTGAGTACTCCAGTTTCCACCCAAGGTCCAAAAGCATGCAGTTAGGTGGACTGGTATCTTTAAAATTCCCAAAATGTGTATCTTTCTGTGTTCACTATGATAGACTACCTTCCAGTCCAGGTTGCCCACCTGCCCTATTCTTCCTTGAATAAGTTCCATGTTCACTACAACCCTGGACAGGATAAGCAATATATAGCATGGATAGATGGTCACTGTATTAATTTTCATGTATTCACCATGATCCCATGATAATTGTCATGTCCCCATAAACTTCAGTTTTGCCAACATAGAATCATGAATCCACTCTACAGTTGGGTTCTCTGCCTAATAAATCCATTTCCATCTATGTTAACTGACTGTCATATATTGGTGGATTTATTTCGCCTCCTGTGGGTAATGTACCACAACCCTCAAATTTCCTGGTCCTTGCCCTACCTATGCGCTGTACAAGCATGGGGAATCCAATGGTTACTGGGAGCTTGGTTATCCTTCCTGAGTTTCAGGACCAGGCAGAAGTCTTCAATTGACAGAAGGTCACATGTTAACCACTGGTATGATCTGCTATTAGGATTCAATCCCCTTAGAGATCAAATTTACCATTTCTCCATTCCTAAGTCCAAAGCCATGGAATAGTACATTTAATACTATTCTGTAGCTTTGAGATAGTAATGAATGTATTATTGAGTCAAGGATTCATCTGCCCATCAACTTCATCAATATGAGTCAGATTTTTCTTTGAGGAGGTGAAGGATGTGGCAGTGTCTCAGACCATGCATAAACTACTGTGGTATTAATGAGGTCACTGTGAAGTACTGATATATAACACCTTTGGTCAAAATAGCTCTGGAGTAGTTAAGGGAAGCTTAATACTTCAGTATACCGGCATTGTGAAGCGTATAAAATGTAACTTGGGTACATGAAGTGGATGAATTGAAAATGGCATTCTATACCCAGAGTGGGCACTATGAGTATGTGATGATGCCCTATGGCTTGGATAACACAGCCTCTACATTTCAAGACTTCATAAACGAGATTCTTTAGGAGTCCCTATAAAAATTTGTTTTTTTGTTTTTTATTAATGATGATGATGATGATCATCATTCGCTTTTGGCTGCTCCCGTCAGGGGTCACCACAGTGGACCAGCAGTCTCCATCTCCTGCTGTCGTCCACATCCAGCTCTGTCACACCAAACACCTGCATATCCACTCTCACCATATCCATAAACCTCCTTCTTGGCCTTCCTCTTTTACTCTTGTCTGGTAGCTCCATCCTCAGCATCCTTCTCCCAATATACCCAGCATCTCTCCTCTGCACATGTATAAACCAATGCAATCTCATCTCTCTGGCTTTGTCTCCAAACTGTCCAACCTGAGCTGACCCTCTAATATACTCATTCCTAATCCTGTCCATCCTTGTCACACTCAATGCAAATCTTAACATCTTTAACTCTGCCACCTCCAACTCTGCCTCCTGTCTTTTCGTCAGTGCTACCGTCTCCAGCCCATATAACATAGCTGGTCTCTCTACCATCCTTTAGACTTTCTCTTTCACTCTTGCTGGTACCTGTCTGATCTCGTCTGTCAGCCCATCCATCACCATTGCAAATAAGAAAGGGCTCAGAGCCGATCCTTGATGTAATCCCACCTCTACCTTGAACGCATCCGTCACTCCTACCACAGACCTCACCACAGTCACACTGCCCTCGTACCTATCTTGTACCACTCTTACATACTTCTCTGTCACTCCAGACTTCCTCATACAATACCATAACTCCTCTCTAGGAACCCTGTCATATGCTTTCTCTAAGCCCACAAAGACACATTGCAACTCCTTCTGACCTTCTCTATACTTCATCATCAACACCCTCAGAGCAAACATTGCATCTGTAGTGCTCTTTCCCAGCATGAAACCATACTGCTGCTCAATAATCATCACCTCTCTTCTTAACCTAGCTTCCACTACTCTTTCCCATAACTCCCTGCTATGGCTAATCAGTTTTATCCCTCTGTAGTTACTACAGTTCTGAAAATCACCCGTATTCTTAAATATCGGCAGCAGTACACTTCTTCTCCACTCCTCAGGCATCCTCTCGCGTTCCAATATTGCGTTAAACAATCTGGTTAGAAAGTCCACTGCCATCTCTCCTAAACACCTCCATGCTTCCACAGGCATGCCATCTGGACCAACAGCCTTTTTATTCTTCATCCTTTTCATAGCTGTCCTTACTTCCTGCTTGTTAATCCGTTGCACTTCCTGATTCACTATCCCCACATCATCCAACCTTCTCTCTCTCTCATTCTCTTCATTCATCTGCCCCTCAAAGTACTCTTTCTATCTTCTCAACACACTCTCCTCACTTGTGAGTATGTTCCTATCATTATCCTTAATCACCCTAACCTGCTGCACATTTTTCCCAGCTCGGTCCCTTTGCCTAGCCAATCGGTACAGGTCCTTTTCTCCCTCTTTAGTTTCCAGCCTCTCATACAACTCACCATATGCCTTATCTTTGGCCTTTGCCACCTCTCTCTTCACCTTACGCCTCATGTCTTCTTAAAATACGTATTCACCACAGCCATGTCCATCCTTTTTGTAAAATCCACTACCATCTGACCTGCATTCCTCTCGTTGACTCCATACCTACCCATCACCTCCTCATCCCCTCTGTTCCCTTCACCATGTCCATTGAGATCTGCTCCAATCACCAATTTCTCTCCCTTGGGTACACTTCATCCAACTCACTCCAGAATTCTTCTTTCTCATCCATCTGACACCCAACTTGTGGGGCATATGCACTAACAACATTCATCATCACACCTTCAATTTCCAGCTTCATACTCATCACTCTGTCCGACACTCTTTTCACCTCCAAAACACTCTTGGCATACTGTTCCTTCAGAATAACCCCTACCCCATTTCTCTTCCCATCCACACCATGGTAGAACAATTTAAACCCACCTCCGATACACCTGGCCTTACTCCCATCTGGTTTCTTGCACGCACAGTATATCAACCTTCCTTCTCTCCATCATATCAGCCAGCTCTCTCCCTTTACTGGTCATACTACCAACATTCAAAGTTCCTACCCTCACTTCCACTCTCCTAACCCTCCTCCTCTCCTCCTGCCTCCGGACACGCCTTCCCCCTCTCCTTCCTCTTCGGCTCCTTCTTCTTCGACCAACAGTAGCCCACTTTCCACCAGCACCCTGTTGGCTGACAACGCTAGTGGCGGTCGTTGTTAACCCGGGCCTCAACCGATCCGGTATGGAAATCTGTTTTGTTGTCCGCATATTTGATTTGGCAAAAATTTTACACAGGATGCCCTTCCTGATGTAACCCTCTCCATTTATCCGGGCTTGGGACCAGCACCGAGAAACACATAACACATTCCCCAGCGTCTGGGTTTACTCAGTGAACCAATTAACCAACTTTAATTGATCATTATTTCAATTAGAGGTTAGCATTCATGATCGCGCCATTAGAAAGAGACTGGGTGACAATGGAATTCACATGAAAGTTGCAAGGTGAAAATCACTGCTAACAGGAAGGAACATAACGACTCATCTCACATTTGCAACAAAAAACACCTGGATGATGACCTCTAAGCCTCTTAGGATAATGTTCTGTGGACTGAGGAGTCACACATAGAGCCTTTTGGAAAGCTAACACAGCATTCCACAATAAGAACATCATACCAATAGTCTAAAATGGTGGTGGTAGCGTGACGGTGAGGGGATGCTTTGCTGCTTCAGAGCCTGAGTGTCTTGCCATAATTGATGGAACCATGAATTCTTCTCTGTACCAGACAATAATGAAGGAGAATGTCTGGTCATCAGTCTGTGATCTAAAGCTCAAGGTGCAACTGGGTTACACAGCAGGACGACAGTTTGAAGCACAAGATAAAGTGTGTCTATGAACGGCTCAAAAGGAACAAAATCTAGGTTTTCAAGTGCTCTAGACAAAGTCCTGACTTGAATCCCGTTGAGATGCAGTGGGAAGACCTCAAACTGGCAGTTCATGCTCGATAGCCCTCCAATGTGGTTGAATTAAAGCAATTCTGCAAAGAGTGGGCCAGAACTCATTTAGAGTGATGTGAAAGACTGATCTCCATTTATCGGAAGCATTTGGCTGTAGTTGTTGTTGCTAAAGGCGGCACAGCCAAATAAGTTCAGGGAATGTTTTCCTTCAATGAATGAAATGTTAAAAAAAAACTGTTTTGTGTTTAATTATGTTCTCCTTGTCTTATTCCATTTTGTATGATTGTTCTGATTCCATTTAGTGTGACATGTATGCAAAAACAGAGGGAATCTGGAGACGACAAATACTGTTTCATGGAAGTGTAAATTTAGTCCTTTTTTCCTTTCATTTTCTCTTACAAACATAGCAGACCAAAAGTTGTCAGCTGAAGAAGAGGAAGCAAAGAGAATCGCAGAGATGGGCAAACCTGTACTAGGGCTGCACCGCAAACTGGAGGTCATCATTGAGGAGTCCTATGAATTTAAGGTACATGTTAGAGAATCATTTATCATGATCTGCTAGCAGTATTAACTGTGGGCTGTACAATACACAATTTGTGGGGTATGTTTTTTCATGCAAAATTAAACTGTGAGATAAAGCCTTTTAAAGTTCTTTGCCCTTGAAATATATTCTGATGTCACTGCTGTCTTATGACAATGAAAATGATCATTAGAACAACGCAGGAAATAGTTGCTTTCTAATGGCCACTGTGTATTATGTGTCTTAGAGCACAGTGGACAAACTGATCAAGAAGACCAACTTGGCTCTTGTTGTGGGAACTAACTCATGGAGAGATCAGTTCATGGAGGCCATCACAGTCAGCGCAGGTATAGGATGAATGGTATTTCACAGTCTAAGGGATCCCATTGACAACATTGGATGAACCTTTCTTTCAGGAGTGCCAGCATTCTGTAGGATTTTGTCGATCCTTTTTGTGACACGTCAGAGTACCTGGGATGCTGTATTTCATTTACAATGTCAATGAAGAATCAAAAAAGTGCTTTTGCCCATTTTTTCAGTTCCTACACTTGGATGTGCCAGTTTGGACCTAACCAAAGGGCATGCTCCTACTGATTGCTTAACAAAAGCCTAAAAACCTTTAGCATTTCTGGCACTCCAGTATGAGGGCTGCTAACCTACGATCTATAAAATACATCTTTTCTGGTTTTAAAACAGGAGTGACTATGGAATGAAGTTGCCTGAACAAATCGGAATCAATAACTAGCTCTGAATTTTGATAAAGTATGAAATCTAATTTTTGTAGTGCATTTACGGATGGAGTTCTATGGTTTATGTCTATTTCTGTCAGCTTGGGCTTTGCAAACAACCCAGACTACAAAAAGGCATAGTGAAAACCTCATTTCATTCATTTTTCTTGTGAAGAATTATCCATAAAATCTAATAGAAAGCTTGATTTTAGTCTTAAAGAAACCTTTCTTTAGTCACCTTCTTTTATGGAATGTGGTGTCTAAAATCTCTATCTTGAAAAGATAAGATGAGCTCTCAGCTGGTTATCAACTACTCGGTTAATCATATCCATTCATATTTAATAACCGTTTATCTTGGATAGAGTCACAGTGTGCCTATCCCTTGATGCCAAGAGCATGAGGCAGGAGACACCCTGGATAAGGAGCTAGTCCATTGGAGGGCACACAGTCACACATAATAGGGAAACAGCAGCTCATGCACACTCCATACACTCGGAGCTGGAGTGGGGAATCAACCCTGGAGGTGTTAGGCGACAGTGCTAACCACTAATCAAATCTGCTTCAAATTTTAGTTTGCATAACATGATGTTTAGAAATACACATTTTCTTAGAATTTTTTTTATGCTAATTTGTTCATTAGTGAGTTTAAGATAAAAAATAAAAGTAAGGGAAGTATACCTAAAATGGCAGATATTAAGGAGATTATTTTATATGATGAACCTCGTTCTAAGACATTTTGATATGGTGGGTCATACTACTATGTCAGAAATCACAAGTGTCACTATTCATTTGGCATAAAAAAATTTTTATACAATTACTGTCATACTAAGTAAACCAGGCTCGCATTTCATTAATGTATAACAGCTTTCTCAGTAATAATTGCTAATTTTCACAAATATAGGATTAGTTTACCTCCACTGTATATTCAAAACTAGAATGTAATTCTTACATTTTCAGCAAAAAATCAACTATCTATTGCAAACAGGGCACCAAATATTATAAAAACACATGTAAAGATAATTGTATGTATACAATTTATAATTTTCAGCTTTTAGTTTGAAATCCTTTTTTTCTATAACTTTCTGTCTCGTGTCTTTCTCAATGTTTTCCGACATTCTCACAGGAGATGAGGATGAGGAGGATTCAGGAGAAGAACGCCTGCCCTCCTGCTTTGACTATGTTATGCACTTCCTGACAGTTTTCTGGAAAGTTCTGTTTGCATGTGTTCCTCCTACGGAGTATTGGAATGGCTGGGCCTGCTTTTCTGTGTCCATCATCATAATTGGCTTATTGACAGCCATTATTGGCGATTTGGCATCACATTTCGGCTGTACCATCGGCCTCAAGGACACCGTTACTGCTGTGGTGTTTGTAGC
This sequence comes from Gymnarchus niloticus, assembly GCA_009936485.2. NCBI lineage: Eukaryota > Metazoa > Chordata > Actinopteri > Osteoglossiformes > Gymnarchidae > Gymnarchus > Gymnarchus niloticus. The sequence goes on along the minus strand of JAACJT020000021.1, from coordinate 9,533,418 downwards.
CCTTGGTACTTCAGTTCCTGGTGAGTCCTCGAGCATGTGATGTACCATCCAGTTAATATGATAAAGTGGATAACAGAAGTCTACACACTCTCATTGAAGTTTCAGCTTTCCATAGTTTATTCATCGCTGTGGGTATTTTTTACATATCCCATCTCCCTCTCATGAGAGCAAGTGTTGGGGCTCTATTTTGATGATCTAATGCAAAGCATAAAGTGAAAGGCGCAAATAACATTTATGGGCATGTCCAAATCCATTTTGCTATTTTGACGGCGAAAAAAATAGACTTCGCGCCAGCGCAAAGTGCAAAAAGGTTGTCCTAACTCTCTTAATTATTCAGAGGTGTGGTTTGGGCGTAACATGCAATAAACCAATCAGAATGGCACGTCACCTCACCTTTAAAAGGCAGGAGTGCATGAGCTATAGCGGATTGCTATTATAATGGCGTGTTTACCTGGCAAACCAGATCGGTTTTCGACCAAGGAAACGGACGTGCTCATGTGTGAAGTGAAAAGGCGGGAGCACATCATTTACAGGAGCACCACTGGTCCACCTAAGCCTATCGAGGTGAAGCAGGCTTAGGAATATGGAGAGATATTTATCTCAAAATGATTCTTGAGACAATGAGACAAATTTCTCTCCATAAGTTGTACTCTATAATAAAATGTATTTAAATAAAATAAAAAATGATTAGTGCACTTCGAGTATGTACCTGTCTCTGTAATGAGCGTTGTGCACCCGCACATTTCTAAAACACGCCGATTAAAGATTGTTCAATAATACGCCACTGACTTTAGACGTGGTTTTTGTTAGTCAAAAGCGCAATGTCATTTCGCTGCCTTAAAATAGCAATGCGCTGACATTGCGCCCAGCCGCACCTCATTTAAAAAACACCACTCCTACGAGCGGGAAGTGCATGCAAAATCATTTGTTATTTTGAAAACGCGTGCGCTTGGCGTGAAAATGAGGAATGCGCTGGTACAAAACTAGGAAAACCACTTTGCGTTGCGCTTTCCACCGGTAGAAGATAGGGCCCCTGGAGTCAAAGTGCCGCATCAGTTGAGGTTAAGGGCCTAGCTGAAGGGCCCAATGATGATGTGGTTAGCCTGCCAGCGACGATTTTTCAGACACGGGCAGGCACCTAAGCTGCAGAACCACACACCACCACACCTAGACTGACATCAGTATAAATTATGTCAGACGTTTTCGCCTCTAACAAGACGATGTAATCATTCAATAATTTCCACCGTATCATCTTGTAACCAACAATATTGAAGTGAAAAACGAATGGATAGTTTTTAGGTATACTATTAAAATTAAACTTTCTTTGGTTGCCCAAGTGCTATAGGTAGTACTTGTTGGTCTGGTTATAGTAGCAAATTTGTTAGGATAGGTCAGCTTCCTCAGATGTTTTATAAGACTGAGGTCTGGGTTTCTAGCTGTAGGCTTTAGTATGCTTTGTTGTCACTTTGAAAGGTGAAATTCTTTAGCTTTCTAGCTGCAGGCAGCAAGTTTAGCCAAAATTTAGCAGTATTTAGAATTGATTTTCCCTGATATCCTGACCAGAACCCCTCAGCATGTGGTTGCCAGCATCTTTAATAGACAGCATTGTGTAATTTTGCCCAAAACATATTTTTTGGAATCAAGGCCAAAAAGTTGTGACTCGTCATCGTTTTGTCAGACTTTTTCTGACGTGGTTTTGAGGGTGTCTCCTTGGCAACATTTTTTTTATGATTAACTTTTGATTAACAGTTTTGGAAAACCAACAAAACATTAAATTGGCAACATTTTTATGGACCTGGATGTTTCACTGTGTGAGAACTGGCTTCCATCTTGGCACCTGACAACAGAGCTCATACTTGTGGAAAATAAAAAAAAGGCTACATTCATGGAATGTCCAGTTATAGGCATAAATTCCTGCCACTTCTTTAGGGTTTCTGTTGCCCTCTAAGTAGAATCGATTATGACCTTTCTTCTTGCAAGTCAGAAATTTTAGAGGTATTGCCAGATCTTTGCAGTGTCCCAGTAATGCCATATTTCCTCCTCGTATTTCTTCCGTATTACATAATACATGCAATGTCACCTTTTATATCCCTCTCCTGATCTGTACATTTCATTTATGCAACCAAAAATTTGAATAATTTTTATTTTCCCAAAATAAAATAATTTTAATAGTTATTTTATTTTAATTTTTTTATGTTTAATTTTATTTTAATAATTATTAAAACAATTTCAGTTTTATACTGTTGGTTAAAAGATGACATGAGGTGCGTTGATTTCGGCATCTAAAATTTCAATAAGGACGTGTAGACTTTTGATGGCCTCTGTAATTTTGTTATATAAAGTCATACCTGCCATTAATTTCTCTCTCTCTCTTTTCCCCTTCCTAAAGACACCTTTGCCAGTAAGGTGGCAGCAGTACAGGATACGTATGCGGATGCCTCCATCGGGAACGTGACGGGCAGTAATGCTGTAAATGTGTTTCTTGGCATCGGTTTGGCATGGTCAGTGGCAGCCATCTACTGGCACATGCAAGGGAAGGAATTTGTGGTGCCAGCTGGGTCCCTAGCCTTTTCTGTCACACTCTTCACAATCTTCGCCTTCCTAGCAGTAACTGTACTGCTGTACCGGCGCCGGGTCCACATTGGTGGTGAGCTGGGTGGCCCCCGTGGACACAGACTAATCACCACTGGCATCTTCTTCAGCCTGTGGCTTCTCTACATTCTCTTCTCTAGTCTGGAAGCATATTGTCATATACAAGGCTTCTAGCCACTAGGAACAACTTCCGACCAGACAGAGGTACTAAGTAGAAGAAAATGGAAGTGTGGATTTAAAGTATGGAAATGAGTGTGGGGCAGGGTTATACAGAATGGAAGATGGGAGAATACGGGGGACCTCTCCACAGCAACAAGCCTTCCTAGAGATGGATCTTTGTGGAAATCTGTTGGTCAGGGAGGAGCAAGCAGAAAAGGGGATAAGACAGTGCCTTGGCACGGTGGGATAGGGAAGACGGTATTTAACTGTTGTAAGTCATAGGAGTGTGGATGGTTTAAGTGATACCTGTAGGGAGAACCTGTCAAGAGAACTTGACATGTGAAATCAAATATCTATTTTTTTCTCAACACCTGACAAGAATTTTTTTAATGAAGTATTTTGGGAAAAAATATAAAAACACAAAAATAGGAATTTAAGAACTATTTTCTGAGCTGTATAAAGGATAAGACAAATATTTCAACAGAAAACCTTATAGAATTACACAACCTGTCGTTGAGTGACAACTGAAAGGATTATACACATAGCTCTCTTTTTTAACTTCTAAATGAACCATTGGAGGGTTCTCTGATTTTTACAAAGGCCGAGGAGAACAGGGACAAACAAAATCAATTCAAGAGAAAAAGAGAACCTTAACATCTGAGCATTACTTCCTTTCTATATACGGTATTTTCTGTATATTCTGAATATTTGTTCCTGTGTGCATTTAATGGAAATTGACGGGGGCTAAATGCAGTGTGAACAAGGAGAAACCTGTTGAAGGAGTCTTCTTGCACAATCCAACATACACTATATGTTGCTGTAGGAAAATGATAGCGATTTTATCATTTTAAAAGCTATCTGAACATTCTTAATGGGATACTTCTATCTATGAGACTTACAAAAGGGGGTGGCACTTTTGTCCATCTAAACTTTTACCAGTTTTTATCAAAGTGACAGTTTGCAAAAATGTTGACGATCTAGACTGATTTGTCATGACTACGTTGGAATATGACTGCAAGCAGGGGAGTAGTTTTAATTTCAGATGTGGTCTTAGGATCCATTCTTCAGAAATATGTGTTGCTATTCCAGCGGCAAGCATAAGCAGTTTAATCAGCTGCTTAAATAGCTACAGCTGTGAAACAATCAAGAAAGAAATTCTCCTTTGACGTAACTAGCTGCATATAACAAAACACTGCAACACAAAAAACTTTGAACCAATACAATTTGAAAAGGGTCTTTTCAAATACTGTGGGAGTAGCTAAGAAAAACACAGGAAAGTACATCCATGCCCAGGCACAAGTAGTTTATGTGTACAAATCTTTAGTATAGATTGTTGGGCATGAGTGGGGAATGAGCTATTTCTGATTGACAGAGTACGACTGTTACTGTTGCTAAAAGAGAATTTTGTAAGGCCACTAAGGCTAATGAATGGTGAGTGGTTCATGCACATATGTACATAAATTACATACAAACATAGGGGAGTATATAAGCCTAACAGGTGTGTGTGCCTGTGTGTTCGAACACCATATCAGCCTGATGTCTTTCCATGTCTGTGCAGTTTAATAATGAAAAATATATGCCTCCACGCCATCTCTCATGGATGTCTCACCAAAAAAGGAGAAAATATATTTTAAATGTGTCTAGGTATATATAAAGTATTTTCTTAAAAACAAAGTTCACACCATTGTTATGGATTAATATGCCAGTCCTTTTTTTACAAGTTGTTCAGTCTATGGATTTGTTCATTTGGTCACTTTGGCCCCACAAGTATTATGAATTTAACACAAGGAAATAGGCACAGCCATAGCTGACAAACCTATGAACTGCTTAGAGTTTTTTTTTTTGCTGCCGCTTCTGTCTTTTATTTTCTGTAAAACAAACTTTCTTCTGGTTACTGAAGACTGTGGTTTGGGAATATTTGGTTTAGAATGGATAACAGTGAGTATTAATAAATTATTGCAGCAATGTTGCTAAATAAAGCTGAGACAGACATTTTGTTTCCACTACCATACGGATTTTTAAGTGTGAAGTGTTGCCCTTGTAAAAAATGTTAAATGCCCAGCTAAAGTAATTCATCACGGCCCGTCAGTATACAATTTTCCTCACAGCATAGCATTCAAGTGCTATCAGGTAACAACACCAATAAGCGATTTCAAAACGCCTGCTAGATGTTGAACATTGGCTAAGAGTAACCTAGCAGTTCTGTTTCCTTGTTATTCATCAAAAAATTGCTTTATTAGATTAGCTATAAATGTGCATAATACTAATTCATGTGGACCACTAAGGTGATACATTGGTTGGCTTGCACATTAACGACATTTCTTGAAACACTATAGGAAGATTTCGATTAAGGCCCATCCTTTTTCTGTAACCATTTAAAAAAAACAACAGAACCCATCCATTAAAGCACAGTGAACACCCTGAACTTCATGACCAAGCACCTTTAGTCAGGGGTCTGTGACCCCCCATGGGTGTACAGAGCAGTAAAACGAGGTCCTTAGAAATATTTTGTAAAATGTGACAAAATGTATTGTTGATACTCATGCATTCTATATAAGTTGTGTTATTAGCATATTACTGTCCTCCATTTTCTGGTTTTTTTCCTTCAAAAAAACTGCTTAAAATGTCTTTCTTAACATAGCCAGTACCACCCCAGACCCCTCCCTCTTCCTTAATTTTTAGTTACTTATAAAACTACATATTAGTGATAGGGGTCACTATCAGTAAACTGCATTCTGCTGGTGGTCCCTGGTTAGAAATATCGATAGGAACCTCGATCACTACCCTTGTGGTAGTCCATCACAGAGCAAACATTATAGTGATGGCACCAGTCCTCTTAAACTATTTGTCTTTGGAATGTAGGTGGACTCCAGTAAACCAACAGGAAACTCATGTGAACATGGGGAACATGTGAAGAACATCTCACACATAGCTAATATATACAAAATGTTCTTTCACTATAATTGACAAAATGTTCTTGTCAATGGTATGGTAACACTTTTTAACTGCTCTTGGAAAACAGCTTCAACCCACTTGATGTTGACCTTGGGTTTGATGATTCCTGGTATGAAGCTTTTTAGATTTTTATTGTTTATTATGAAAAAACGAGTGATGGAAAAACAATACTTCATGGTACATTGTTGTATGGCAAACTATGGATAAAAATCATAGGTAAATTTCTGGCTTTATTTAAATCTCTATATAATATTTCAGTCTGTCATATATGAAATTGTTTTCTGATTTCTATAGAAATTATGGTATTTGCTGAAGATACATTATTAAATGATACTATCAGTCTGATAATTAACTCAAACAGAAGGGGGTGTATCTATCCATCTTCAAACTGATTATCCTAGCCAGGGTAATGGGGGGACGTGGAGCCAACCCCAGGCAGCATGAGACTTGGGGTGTACCCTAGGCAGGATGTCAGTCCATTACGGGGCAATTTTGACACACTGGTTAGCCTAATAGTACTTTTGGACTGTGGGAGGAAACCTACATGGCCTAAGGAGAATATGCCAACTGCACACACAGATGGGCAGTGGAATTGCAACCCCCAACCCTGGGCTTGTGAGGCAGTAGTGCTACCTACTGAACCACGGTGCCACCTGAATAGGGAACATGTTTAAATAAAAAAATTCTCATGAAAATGAGTTTTAATGAGTTTGTAGAAAAACTCTCATAAAAGTATAAAACTGAAGTTTAAAACCCGACAATAGCATACTGTTGGTGTACTCTGCTAATGGAGGAAATGGGTGAATTTATTAAGAAAATTTAGCTGTGCATGACTTAGAGCTGGTCAAGTATGTGTTCTGCAAAAATTTAAAAATATTTCACCATAATAACAGTGTAACAGATCAGCAGAACTCTTATACGGTTTGTTTAATCTGAAATAGCTCTGTTTTCAAAGCACAATCTGTGTATATGGTGTTTTACAATGTAGCAATGTTCACATTGTGTTGGCCTGCGATATACAAACTTTGCATGACAGCGAATGAGATACGATGTCATACAAAGTGATCTTACACATTAATATGTTCTGTGAGTGATGCAATACTGATTGGAAATTTTATCAGGTTGTGTTTAAGCAATCTTCACCAACTCTTCAGATGCTATGCCTAATAACCTGTCTGGAAGATCAAAGACATCTGTTGATTGCTGTGCATTACACTGGAGATGATGTTATTGCTGTGATCAAAAGTGGCCATTTATTTTTCTATTGTTTTGTGCTGTACTTTTGTTGTATTAAATATTTATTTATAAAAATAAATTTAAAGCCTTTTGGTGTACATTTGTTTTTTGCTGTAAAATTTTATTTATTGTACAAAAATATACAAACACTTGGAGCTGTAGTCGTGTATAAAAGGTGCTATTTAAATAAAGGTATTCCCATTATTAAGCTAAAGCGTGCTTCACTGAAACCTGTATTTATATTTAAGCAAACTGGCTAAACTGTCAGCAATCAACAGTCTGTAATTTTCCAGTTACAAGCAATTAGGACTAGCATGTGATACCAACTGGAAAGCAGGTCTCCAAGAACAGGGCTGGAAAATACTATTAGAACTCTACTATGTACCTTTCAGAAAGAATTTTTGGATAGTTATTTTTATTAAGGATTTTATATCTAAAAATGACAGGGTGTATTTTCAGCCTCGGAAAACAAACGTGCAAGACAAAAATCTCTGTAACTCAATTCAAAATATTAGGAACAATTGACTGCAGCTTGGTGAGCTTGGCCTTACTGTACTTGTTTTTTTTTTATTACATTTGTTTAGTAAATTCTGGCTTTTATGAAGTTTGTTCCTCTTTCTAAGGAGTGAAGGCTTGAATGAAAACAAGCATTCAGAATATGCTTCACAAACTTATCAGTAATGAAGGGTGACTTACCATGGGGCAGATGCATATAGCAAATTTGTCAGTATCTGATCTACTGGATAAAAAAAAGTTATTTTGTACCGTTCTACTATATCAACAACTCCTTGTTATACTTATGGAAGTGGCACAAGTTATTACCACCTTTTCTCTATTCTGCTTAAAATAATTGGATTGTTATTTTTCTTTTTATTTGCTTTTACAGGGATTTTTTTTTATGTTTATTTTGAGGAATTCTGCATGATATGGAACCTTTATTAAATTTATGTAAAACAAAGTTTTTGTCAACAAAAATAAACTGGTTGAAAAATGTATGTATATTTGCAGAATATTTCTTATATTGATTGATCACGGTGTTGTAATTCTAAAAAGTTTAAAGAAACTAACCCTAGCTTCAGAAAACTTGTATTTTATCTTTCCAGTTGGATATTAGTTCTTTGTCTTCTCTGTGAATTGCAGGGTGGTGTTAGTTACAAACATTCAAATTTAAGATAAGAGAAACTTTATTCATCCGAGGAGGAAATTCTTGTGTGTCCAGCAGCGTGGTAAATTGCAGGCAAACATGTAGTGCAAGAGAAGACACATATTTTGCAAACAAAAAAATAAACATAATACAAACAAATTATATTGGAAAATATAAAATGAAAAAAAAATCAAATTAATGAAAGGATCTGTACAGTGAATATATACAGTGTGCAATTTAATGTCAGATAGCGACCCCGTCAATCTATGTTAAGATGGGATTTCCTGGAAGTGTTCTGGATCGGGGAAGGTTTTACTCCAGTCTACCCTGGGAGTAATTATCATTTATATTATTCAAAAAAACTGGTAATGAAAGCATTAGTTATTTTGATTCCAGCTTCCACAACAAGCTACAATGTAAATAATATTTAATATATAAAATGGTGTCAGGTGTGAAATTTATTATTAATGTATTTTCTTTGTTCATTACCATTGATGACTAGACTGGTTATGATCAAATCAATATATTGCAGAATGAAATGGTGATATAAAAATATAGACCACAAAATATCAAGTTTTCTATATATTAACTTCAGTTATACAGAATATACTACATAGGATTCAGTATAATCAATATAGTACATACAGTCTTGTTCACTGCAAAATATTTTTACTTGGATAACCTATTAATCAAATAATTGAGCTTAACAAACTTTTACAGCATTGACATGCTTTGAATAAATTACTGTGAAAGATGAATGAAATGAAAGGGTGGGTAATTTTCATTCCAGGAAATTTTATGAAAAAGATACTGTATAGAGAAATAAAAACAAGGGAGGCTATAGCAGCTGAGTGGTTAGCACTGTCATTTCACAGCTTCAGGGTTGTGGGTTTGAGTCCCACCTCCAGCTTTGTGAATGTGGAGTTTGGGTCCTCCTACAGTCATATGATGTAGGCTAGTTGGCATGTATAAATTGCCTCTAGTATGGGTTGGCCCCCCAATCCATGGTGTCTCTCACTTTGCCCCCTAAACTGCCTGGGATAGGCTCCAGGCCCCCTAGAACCTGCACAGGATAAGCAGTGTGGAAAATGTATGGATAGAAATAAAAAATAATGTTAAGTCTAATATGTGTACCAATAATCAAAACAATATTACTGTTCATTTGAATTTCAAAATATAATACTTTGCCAAAATATATTTTAAATCATGCAACAATTGCACAGTTGCATCAAGTATAAATATAGATAAGCTTTCCTAGACTCTGGCCAAAAATTAACAGACATATGGCACTTGCCCTCAAAATCAGAGATGATAATCAGTGATATAGGATACCCTCTTGAGATACTTTGTAAAAATAAGAAAACAGTTCATGGGACATCAGTCCATTATGGGGCAAAAACTCTTACACTAGAAGCAATTTAAATTTGTGCCTGACTTCATGTTTTTTGCTGTAGGATGAAACAGGAGTACCTGAAGGAAACCAATGTGAACAAGGGAGAAAATACAAACTCCACACACAATAGATAGATAGATAGATAGAAAAAAAGAAAGAAAAATTGGCAACTTGTAATATCATCCAAGAGATAATATGCAACTAATTACCGGCAATTCGGTTTGATTTTTTTCACAGATGTTTTCTCATTAAAATATGTTTATTTCATTTATTATATGTAAGTATATTAAAAACAAACAAACAAAAAAATCACTCACCAAATGTATAGAGAATACTAGCTGTAGGTAGCTAAGAAATAAGCGATCAAGGTAAAGCATCCACGATACGAAGACACTGCTATCGAATCGCGGAAACTCCTGACCTGCGGCTTTAATGAGCCACTTACAGTAACCAATGGGTGTGTTTGGGTTGAGTGTTGGACTGACACATGACTGGTCAATAGGAAAACGTGAGATTCTTGCATTCTGTATTTCCGTTCCAGTTTCGAAGATCGCAAAAAGCTCAAAGACAGGAAAGAGGACTTAATTGTCTACTGCTCTCTGATGCAGCGACCAATTGCACCGTTTACTCGTGGCAGCTGTAGCTTTGTTAATAAGGTCCTTAGTAACTCCCACGCCAGGTGTATATGAGCCGTCAGGGTGATCCAAGTCGCATCTATGGATTGCTTTAATGGATGCTTTCAAATCCAGTTGTAAGAACAGATTGAGTACGACAGGATCTATTGCCCGACAGCCGAAGCCAGAGAGTGTAGCTTCCCCTGAGGTGCCACTGAGCCAGGAGGATGGCTTTGCAGCCGTCCCGGCTTCAGGACCAGCAGTCCCTGGATACTGCACGGCTGTCTTTGACTACCATGCCAGTGCTGACGATGAACTTAGCCTGCGAAAGGGCGACTTGGTGGAAGTACTGTCGAAAGATTCACTAGTATCGGGGGATGAAGGATGGTGGACAGGGGTGATAGAGGATCGGGTGGGCATTTTCCCCAGCAGCTACGTTTGTAGTGGCAATGGCATCTCTGAAAAGATACGGGAGATGGCTGTGGAAGATTATCCCGACATCTCAATGCCACCGTTGCATCGTAAGTAGCTATCATTGCATCACATCTCGAGACTTGAGCGTTTTCAGTCTTCCAGCTATTTGTAATTCTGTACTCTTTAAACACGAAGCCATAATGTATGGTTACTGTGTATCACTTCACCAGTTCCAGCTTGACTGGTCTCTGTATCCTGATGTGTCTGCCGGCTAGCTAGCTAGCCAGCCACCTTCTCTAAGGTGTTTTCTTCATTCCTTCAAGCAGGCCGTAAAGCCTCGATAATGGACTTTCGTCCCGTTTCAGTAATTGTGTGAATAATTAAGCTGCTCATTCCACAGTACTGTTTTACAGTCGTGACGTTGGTCGCCTTTTACACGTTTTTCCATACCAAACAGAACATTGTGCGTATGAAACAGCATCGTGTAGTTAACGGATCTTGTAAAGAATTTGTAATTGAACATTTAATAATACATTTTTTGACCCTGTTCATATTGAAAGAATAAGCAAAACATTGAAAATGGCAGGGGGGGGCTTGTTCCATGTCTTTTTTTTTTTTTCTATAAATACTTCATTTAGTATAATAGTGTTAGTTCATTCAGAAAGTCCATCTATAATTTGCCCCTTGTTAAAGAGTATACTCAAGCTTATTATTTCAATAGTTTTTTTTATGTATTGATTTTGTGGTTACATATGGTCAGATTCAAACTCCACACGATGATAGAATTAGCAACTTGTAATACTGCCCAAGGGGAACATATGCAGCTGATGACCTAAATCCTTTGGATTACATTATTTCATAGATTTTTTTTTTTTGTCATACAAAATATTTTTAGTTCATATAAGATTATATGTATGTGTCTTTAATTATAATATATAAATAGCTCACCCTCGAATGGAAAAATCACTGTGTAGCCATTCAGAAAGTGCTAGCTGTTGATTTGGATAATCTGTCATTTGGTGATTTAAGGTAAAGAAAGCTATGTATGTGAATGAAGATACTCGTGTCATGCCTCCAATAGGTCTTGTAGGGTATGTCACAGTGCCTTACTTAAAGGTTAACAAAATGGTAAAACATAGGGTGATCAAACTTGTCTGTGTGTGTCATGTATACAGTTGTGTACTGTTATGGTCAGTTTTTCTTGCATGGTAAATCATGCATTTTTTCCTACTACTTTCTACTACAAATTTCCTGACACATTTCAGTCTGCATGGTGTAGGTTCTTAGACTCAGGTATTCACTGTCCTAGCTTCTAAGTAATGGCGTCTGCCATTTAGACAAATCTTCAGTCAGTAATTTAGGGATACATATGCCAACAACTCTTTACATAATGAATGAAAATGGAGAACAGTCTTTTTTACGATGTTTGTAGTCAGTTTCACTTCCAACACTGTCCCTTCTCTCCTTGTTCCTTTTTTTCTTTTCTCATGGAATCCTTCACATCGCTGCAGTGCTGGAAATTGATTTCTCTGAGCTGACCCTTGAGGAGATCATTGGGGTTGGGGGTTTCGGGAAGGTGTACCGGGCACTATGGAGGGGCATGGAGGTGGCTGTAAAGGCTGCCCGACGTGACCCCGATGAAGAAGTCAGTCAGACTGTGGAGAGTGTGCGCCAGGAGGCAAAGTTGTTTGCCATGCTCCACCACCCAAACATCATGGCCTTGGTGGGGGTGTGCCTTCAGGAGCCCAACCTGTGCCTTGTGATGGAGTTTGCCCGTGGGGGATCTCTCAACCGGGCTCTCTCGGGCAAGCGCATTCCTCCCCACACGCTGGTGGATTGGGCTGTACAGATCGCCCGTGCCATGAACTACCTGCACTGCCAGGCCATTGTTCCAATCATACACAGGGACCTCAAGTCCAGCAACAGTGAGTAACAGAGACTACTTTTCTATATCATTCAAAGCTAATGATTTTTTTTTTTAAGGTAGCAAACGAGAAAATTGTCGAATGTACCATATTGCTCAAAAAAAAAATAAAAGCCATCATTGTTCTGAAGTTGCTTCTAGGAGATATTTATATACAACTATGTATATAAAAATGCAATGAAGAAATGCGATCAGATTTTTTTGCTTTGTAAAATTTGTTTTGAAGTCACATTAAAGGAAAAAGTGTAATTTTAACGTATTAGAATACATAAAACAAGGTTAAACAGGTAGGGCACAATCACACAGCAGATAGCGCCGTTATCTCGCACCTCCAGGGTTGGGGGGGGGGGGGGGTTCAAATCCTGCCTCTGCTCTGTGTGTGGAGTTTGCATGTTCCACCCATATTTGGCCGGTTTCCTTCCACTGTCTAAAAACAATTGCACTGGAGTTTATAGAACTTACTTGGGCAAACTGGCATCCTTAAATTGCTCTGTGTGTGTGTGTGTGTGTGTGTGTGTGGACGGGCATCCCATCCAGGGTGTACCCCAGCCGTGTGCCCTATGCTACCTGGGATTAACTCCCCCATGACCCTTACCAGGATTAGTTATCAGACACAATGTGTCAATCAGCCTGTGTACTTGATATTAAACTGTTACTGCCTAAGCATGTTTTAAGAACTTGCTGTTTTGGTATTTTTTATTTGTAAAACAGCATAAACCTTAGGGATAAAATGGGTAGTGGGTGCTCTCCTGGAACTTAAATCGGCAACCTTCAAATCAGTACCGAATCCGGCAACATTCACAGTTAGGGTTTGTATCAACCATACTAATTACACATCTAAGCATCTGCCCTGGTTTATATGTTTCTCATCCTTGTAATATGCACAGCTAATTAAATTTATAAATGTATACGTACACTCAGCTGCAGCTGAACTGGCATTCTGTTCCGGGTGTATCCTAGCCTTGTTCCTGTATGCCTGGCCAGGATAAGCAGTTGGGAAATGGATGGATCTTCTCCAGGAAGATGGCTGTAGACTTAGTGGCCAGATTATTAAATACTCCTGTTTGGTAATGCACGCAACCTGCTCCTCCAAAGAGAAATCTATGTCACAGCAGCTGAATAGATACAGATAGGGTTCAGAAATTCAGCAATTGTTTGGCTAAGCATTAGAATGGCGGTGTCTGCAGAGAATGAGGGAATAAAAAAAAAACATCCCTTTAGCAGCAGCTCTGTGATTTGTCTGTGAACAGGACAGCCATAAGTACAAAAGTAACAGCTCGGCACAATAGTTGTGGACCGAAATGCTTCTCTGGATGCAGTTCTGGAGGCAAAAACTATACATACCACTTGATACTACAATCGAGCTGTAGTGGCATTTATATGAATGTCTTTGAATATGGAAGTTAGTGGCCTACTGTTGTCATAGTATATTGTTTGCATGGTAGACACACACAAGCATACAGTTGTCTACCTAAAATCTTATTCTGAGACAGAATGAAACCTTGGTTTTATTTCTAAAAAGGTATTGCAACACAAAAGAGGAATTTAAAAAAGAGGATTATCTACTGAAGCATCATGCCACTGTATATCAACATTCTTCAAGTATATTGCCATCTTTAACAGTCAAACATACTACGTTTGAAACAGTTAAGACTTCACACACATGGCCATTATTCTTGTCAGAAGTTTGGTGAACCTGAAGCCTATACCTGAAAGGACAGAGCACAAGACAGCGGGCACCTTGGATCCTGTCCACAATTTCCACACCTAACTCCATGTTTTTTTGGTGTGGGAGGAAAACTCCAAACTGCTATTGGCAGGCAGTACTATGACTGTTCACTTAAGAAAATACCATTCCAAATATGCTTTGCAAACTATTTTATAACAGTATTACAAGTGCATTAGGGTTTATAAGTGTATTAAAGCTGATTTTACTCATATCCCTGAGGTTATAATAAAAGAAAAATACATGATAGAATTATGTTCTTATGCTTAGTTTTTTAAATGCTGTAATGAAAAACAGATGTGTAGATGTGGCTTTTTTTTATTCATGTAATCCTATTAATTTTATAGTACATGTAAGTAGCTAGATACTGTTTAAATGCATCTGCTAAGACATTAGAGAAAGTAAATGATTACCTGGATTAGGGTGCCACTCCACTACATATCTTTTCAAATCTTATAAGATTATGATACGACTGGGTGCTTTATACTTATAAACTGATGTGTGGATTTCTGATGTGCTGGGATAACACACTACAGGACTCCAGCAGATTTGTTCTCGACTGTAGTAGTGAAAAATGAACCATTTGATATATGACAGCTTGTCTGAACGACAGTCACGAGACTGGAGTCTGTGCCCATCGTACGCTGTGTGATTGTATGTGACAACTAAATTCCGGATGTCCCAAAACTGGCAAGCTAGAACCAACTGAGGCAGACACAGTCCAATTGCAAATCGGAGCTAAATTAAGGGTTAAAATTGTATAGCATAACCCTAGTCTTATCTGTATTGCATAATAATGATATTTAGTAGAGAACTTTCATCCATTTTCAAATTTTATGTTTTAGCATTAAAGCCATTGCTAAGGGCCAAGATGATTTGGGCCAAGATGCTTTAAACCAAAGATCAACACCTTATAAGGCTCAAAAGTAAAACCATGCAAAATTCTCATGAGAAAGGCAAAAAACTAAGTCGTACTTACCTTTTTACAGTTAGACAAGCTGGTCCGTGAAATGATCTATACAATATATCAGAAGTATTTTTCAAAATATTTAAAAATTCATTGCTTAAACAATTGTTTGAAAAACCCCAATAAACAAAGTTTAGAAAAAGAACTCTGCCAATTTACGGTAGCACAGTGTTGTGAAACATTTTCTTGTAAGTACACGCACAACATAATACTGATGCTAAATGAGTACACTTTTATATATTTTATTTTCTGTTCATAACAGTAATAAGAACTATATTATGGAAGATGAGATGTTAGGTTATAGTTATGTGAATGCTTTCAGTTTCATCCAACTAGCGAAATGAATCAGGATAAACATTAAAAAAAAAACTGGTTCATATGTTTTATTAGAAGTTGAGCAGGTCAAATTTATGAGGAATTGATTCTAGTGCATCGCAATTATGCTTTCAAACATTTCTTCAAAAAATGCTCTGGTTGCACCATCAGGGGTTTTTCAGTGTTAGGCCTCTGTGAACTGACATGTCACATATATGTATAAAGCCTTTAAGAAAAGGCTTTTTTGAGGCACAGTTAAAGGCAATTCAGTTAAATATTTGTTTACATAGCACTTCTAACAAGGAGCACAGTCACAAAGCAGTACAGAACCTCAGGTTCACGGTCTCCAGACTAACTCTGTGGCGACAGTGAGGAAGAAATCTTCGGAGAAACCAGATTCAAGGAGAAAGTCTTTCCTCTGCTGACTGGCAACTAGCAGAATGAGTTCAATTAATCTAGTGCAATGTTAATTCAGACAAATAGTGCAACAGTACAGGTAGGAAGGTGCATAATGTAACAGACAGGTAATCATGTTGATGTGTAGCTGAATTGGCTGAGGCAGACAGCTTGCAAGATGGAGCAACCAGCAGAGCGGGAGGAACACATTTTGGCCAGCAGACAAAAGGGGGTTCTCCTCTATTCAGAGCTCCAGGTGGAACACCCCTATGGGGATAGGAAAAGTCAATGAGCAGGCGCAGAACAGAAAAGCAACAATACAAAACTGTAGACTGACTACAATAAAAGCAAGAAAGCTCCACCAAGACCACAACAAAACTAGGAGGGAGAGGCAGGTGGGAACACAGGCATGAGGAATCACTGAAGGCCAGCACTCAGACCACTTGGTCACGTGAAGCAGGAGTGACAGCACTGATCAGACAGTCCAGTAATGTCAAGTTGATAACACTAATTCACATCCAAATCTATACCTCAGACTAAGCTTAGATGCTGGGTGAGTAACCACCTAGAACCAGTGTCCCTGTAAGCTAAACTAAACAGATGTGTTTTTGTCTAGACTTAAATTTTGAGATTCTTCTTTTGGCTGCTCCCATTAGGGGTCACCACAGCGGATCATCTGTTTCCATTTCTTTCTGTTCTCTGCATCTTGCTCTGTCACACCAACCACCTGCATGTCCTGTCCTACCACATCCATAAACATCTTTGGCCTTCCTCTTTTCCTCTTGCCTGGCAGCTCCATCCTCAGCATCCTTCTCCTAATATACCCAGCATCTCTCCTCTGCACATGTCCAAACCAACGCAATCTCATCTCTCTAGCTTTATCTCCAAACCGTCCAACCTGAGCTGACCCTCTAATATACTCATTCCTCATCTTGTCCATTCTCCTCACACCCAGTGCAAATCTTAACATCTTAAACTCTGCCACCTCCAGCTCTGACTCCTGTCTTTTCATCATTGCCACCGTCTCCAGCAGATATAACATAGCTGGTCTCACTACCATCTTGTAGACCTTCCCTTTCACTGTTACTGGTACCTGTCTGTCACAAACCACTCCTGACACTCTTCTTCACTCACTCCACCCTGCCTGCACTTCACCTCTTTTCCGCACTCCCTGTTACTCTGGACTGTTGACCCCAAGTATTTAAACTCATCCACCTTAGCCAACTCTGCTCCCTGCATCCTCATCATTCCACTGTCCTCCCACTCATTCACACACATGTATTCTGTCTTGGTCCCACTGACCTTCATTCCTCTCCTCTCTAAAGCATGCCTCTACTTCTTCAGGATCTCCTCTACCCGCTCCCTGCTCTCACTACAGATCATAATGTCATCCGCAAACATCATAGTCCACGGGGTTCCTGTTTGATCTCATCTGTCAACCTGTCCATCGCCATTCCAAATAAGAAAGGGCTGAGACCTGATCCTTTATGTAATCCCTCCTCTACCATGAATGTATCTGTCACTCCTACCGCAGACCTCACCACTGTCACACTGCCCTCGTACATATCCTGTACCACTATTACATACTTCTCTGCCACTCCAAACTTCCTCATACAAAACCGCAACTCCTCTCTAAGAACCCTGTCATCTGCCTTCCCTCCATCCACAAAGAAACAATGCAACTCCTTCTGACCATCTCTATACTTCTCCATCAGCACCCTCAAAGCAAACATCGCATCTGTAGTGCTCTTTCCTGGCATGAAACTATACTGCTGCTCACTAATCATCACCTCCCTTCTTAACCTAGCTTTCATTATTCTTTCCCGTAACTTAATGAGGTGGCTGATCAGTTTTATCCCTCTGTAGTTACTACAGTTTTGCACATCACCCTTATTCTTATAAATCAGTACCAGTACACTTCTTTTCCACTCCTCAGGCATCCTCTCGCTTTCCAAGATTACGTTAAACAATCTTGTTAGAAACTCCACTGACATCTCTCCTAAACACCTCCATGCTTCCACAGGTATGTCATCCGGACCAACAGCCTTTCCATTCTTCATCCTCTTCATAGCTGTCCTTACTTCCTCCTTGCTAATCCGTTGCACTTCCTGATTCACTATCCCCGCATTATAGAACCATCTCTCTCTCTCTCTCTCTCATTCTCTTCATTCATCAGCTCCTCAAAGTACTCTTTCCATCTGCTCAACACACTCTCCTTGCTTGTGAGTACATTCCCATCATTATCCTTTATCTCCCTAATCTGCTGAACATCTTTCCCAGTTTGATCCCTCTGCTTAGAAAATCAGTACAGGTCCTTTTCTCGCTCCTTAGCATCCAGCCTCTCATACAACTCACCATACGATTTATCTTTGACCTTCGCCACCTCTCTCTTTGCCTTACACCTCATCTCTTTGTTCTTCTGTCTACTTTCTTTATCTCTCTGACTATCCCACTTCTTCTTCGCCAATTTCTTCCTCTGTATACTCTCCTGTACTTCTTCATTCTACCACCAGGTTTCCTTGTCCTCCTTCCTCTGACCAAATGTCACACCAAGCACCTTTCTAGCTGTCTCCCTTACCACTTCTGCTGTAGTTTCCCAGCTATCTGGTAACTCTTCACTGCCACTCAGTGCCTGTTGTAACTCATTCCTGAACTCCACCTTACAGTCTTCCTTTTTCAACTTCCACCATTTGACCCTTGGCTCTGCCCTCACTCTCCTCCTCTTCCTGATCTCCAAAGTCATCCTACGGACCACCATCCTATGCTGCCTAACTATGCTTTCCCCGTCACCACTTTACAGTCTCAATCTCCTTCAGACTGACCCTCCTGCATGGGATATAATCCACCTGTGTACATTTTCCTCCACTCTTGTACGTCACCCTGTGGTCCTCCCTCTTCTTAAAATGCGTATTCACCACAGCCACGTCCATCCTTTTCGCAAAATCCACTATCATCTGACCTTCTGCATTCCTCTCCTTGACACCATACTTACCCATCACCTCCTCATCCCCTCTGTTCCCTTCACCAA
>JAACJT020000021.1:9486798-9514455 GCA_009936485.2 Gymnarchus niloticus | reverse complement strand
TCACACCCAACTTGCAGGGCATATGCACTAACAACATTCATCATCACACCTTCAATTTCCAGCTTCATACTCATCACGTTGTCCAACACCCTTTTCACCACCAAAACGCTCATGGTATACTGTTCCTTCAGGATACCACCTACCCCATTTCTCCGCCCATCCACACCATGGTAGAACAATTTGAACCCGCCTCCGATACACCTGGCTTTACTCCCATTCCATCTGGTTTCTTGCACACATAGTATATCAACCCTCCTTCTCTCCATCACATCAGCTAGCTCTCTTTCTTTACTACTTACGCTGCCATCATTCAAAGTTCCTACCCTCACTTCCACTCTCCTAACCTTCCTTCTCTCCTCCTGCCTCCAGACACACCTTCCCCCTCTTCTTCTCCTTCGGCCAACAGTAGCCCAGTTTCCATCAGCATCCTGTTGGCTAGCAGTACTGGTCGCAGTCGTTGTTAACCCGGGCCTCGACCGGTCCGGTATGGAAATTTGTATTGTTGTCTGCATATCTGATTTGGCAAAAATTTTTACACCGGATGCCCTTCCTGATGTAACCCTCCCCATTTATCCGAGCTTGGAAACAGCACGAAGAAATACACTGGCTTATGCATCCCCAGTGGCTGGGTTACTTAAATTTTGAGATTGAGATGGAGTTTCACACATCTGCTGGAAGATCATTCCATAGCTGTTTAGCTCTGTAGGAGAATTATCTGCAGGCTAACATAGCCTTTATAAATGTAGCATTGGAACTAATACAAACTTACAAATATAACCTGGCTGTTGAGAGAGAAGCAAACCAGTGCAATTGTTTGGAACAATTACTCTGTGGCAAGGCCAGAAAGCTAATGTAATGATGACAAAACAGGATTAATATAATCGGACCTCCTAGTTCCATTAAGATCTCTGTCTGCAGCATTTTGTAGCAGCTGAAGTCTGGATAATGACCCAGTGTTACACCAGTAGTGGATAGCATTACAATAGTCCAGTCTAGAACATATGAAGGCATTGATTAGTTTTTCTGCATCGAAAGGACAGCGTCTTCCTGACCTTGGCCATATTCCTCAGATGGAGGAAAACTGTTATAATGACATTTCAAATGTGAGCATCAAAGATGCTCTGGGTCAACTATGAGCCCAAGATTTCTAACCCCTGTACTGTGTTCTGAAAACCATCACATTTTACATCATCAAGTATAACTCTAACTGCCCTAGAGCCAAGTAACAATGCTTCCATTTTATGTGTGTTTTGAAGAAGAAAGTTACTGGTCATCCAGCTGCTCGATTCTAAGAAACGGCATGTTTTTGCTATGTCAGTGGTAATGTATACAAAAGCAACAGCAATGGACCCAACACTGATCCTTGTGGGACACCATATCTAACTCAGTACATTTTCTAGGCTTAGAGATGAGTCTATCATATTTAGTATTGTACTACTAACTGTTGATGCAATCTCTTTTGCAAGCTTGGGATTCAGGATGCAGTTAGCTGTTTTAAAGGAAGGGATCAGATTCATAAAATTTCGGTTCTCCTATAACAGGGGTGTCCGCAAAGGGCCAGTGTGGGTGCAGGTTTTCATTCCAACCAAGCAGGAGCCACACCTGATTCCACCTGCTTAATCAGTTCAGCTTGGCTTTCAATGAACTCAGACGTAGCTCCTGCTTGGTTGGAATGAACCTGCACCCACACCGGTCCTTTGCGGATAAAACTGGAGACCCCCATCCTATAGGAATGAAAAATTGAAACACTTTTTATTGGTGCCATGTGAAATAGTAAATGAGGTCTGGTAGCTATTTACAACCAATGAAGTACTCTGAATTCTATCTCATTACATAAACTCATTATAGTTATTTTTCCAGGAAAATATTATAAAGTCATTGCTTCTTAGACCCGTTGGAAACTTTGGGTCTATTAATGCATGATTCTTTGTTTACAAAAATAACATTTATCGTGAGTTAGAATTGCAAACTGAAGTTGATTTTAACATTATTGTGGTTCGTAATGTTTACTTCAGAAAACTCTCTTTAGTACTGTTACAGCAGTAATGAAGCAATAATCAGTCATTTGTTAGTCACAGGTGATACTTTTTAATACAATATACAATGAAAGTGTACTTCCATTGGAAATAGATCGTTTGACCTGTAAGCAGTTCTTACAAGAATTCCCTCATTGAACTACCTCTCTCCATTCATTTGTGTTCCTCAAGAATGTCAGGATCTTGTACAACACCCCCTTGTGCTTCTGGACTATAGCTTTTGCTGCAATCTTCTGGCACTCTTTACTAGTCAGTCTTAATAAATTTTTCTCTTACAAATGTCAAAACTGTACCATAAATAATTTTGCCTGGCGTATTGTGCTGGCAAAACTATCAAAAACTTGTCTTTAGTATTCTGAAATTTATTGTTCAGCAATGACAGATGAGTTTGAAACATTTCATATATCTTGTTAATGAAACAAATGTGCTTAACTGATGCCTTTATAAAAAATGTGGTGGAAAAATGTGTTTAATTATTAGGAAAATAATTTCACAATGATAAAGACTTAAAGGGCCCTAAAATATTGATCACTTTCTTTATAGAAAATATGACTATTTGTTTATTTTTGAAGTGGAATATGACCCAGAAATCCACTTCAGGATATGGTCAATAAATGTGGTCTTTGCCACACAGACCCTGTGTCATGGATTCTGTTTGCCGACCGCAGGCGTTCTCTTAAAATGGTGCTATTCTTTAATATGATATGAATCCATCCATTTTCCAAACTTATTATCCTATGCAGGATTGCGAGGTGGCCTGGACTAGTGATGGGAATTTCGGCTCTTTTTAGTGAGCCGGATCATTTGGCTCAGCTCACCAAGAAGAGCTGGCTCTTTCGGCTCCCAAACGGCTCTTCATTTTACCGCTTCTGCCCAATTTAGCGCTGTTTTGACCCATGATTGATATGCATACTAAACCTTATAATTTCCTTAATACTATAATTTTACGTTATGGTTGGTATAAAAAGATTAAATGTAAAAACATCAAACACTATTACATGTGTATTGAACATTTTATTTTATAAGTGGCAAATCTGTTTTTGTCTTTGATCTATCAATAACAGTCAAATAACATAACGAACAATAAAAAATATAAATAAATAAATTACAACGTACAAAACAGCAGCATCCAACTGTTTTAGTTGTATCTATCAACTGACAACTAGCTATCAACATTCTAACAGTGTACCTGTAGACCGTTAGCACGCCATGCACCCCCGCCCCTCCCTACTTTTAACCTGATGGTATGAACCTTGTCTGACTCCTCACGTGATTGGTGGCACGGCACGCCATTAACACAATTATTCAGTCACAGTCAGTGCGTGCATGGAGCGCCTGCCCGTGGTGTGGAGACATTTTGCCTTGTAATAAATAAAAAAAATAATGGCTCTCGGTCGGGAGCCGGCTGTATTGAACGACTGGTTCGCGACCGACACATCACTAGCCTGGACCCTATCCCAAGCATCTTAGGCCACAAGACAATGGACGGGGTTCCAACCCATCGTAGGGCCTAGTCACCCACATAGCCTCACACCTAATCGTGCGCTCTGTTCAGACCAAACCACATGTCTTCAGATTGTGGGAGGAAACCGGAGTCCCCAGAGGAAATCCACGAAGAACAAGCAGGACATGCAAACTCCACTCAGAAACAATGTGAATCAATAAGTGTAAATTGTATTTTACTTGGTAGAAGCTTATGAATTGCTAAAAGTTTTTTAGAGCAATTTGATACAGCAGTTCTGGTATCACAGTAATGAAAAGAGTTTGTGCGTACAGGCCGTAGAAGAGAGCACAACTTTCTTGGACATTTTTTATTTAGTTGAAATTTAATGTTAAATTTCCTTGAAAGTTGTATTGCTGACACTGGTATAATATAAGGGAATTAAAGGGTAATTTCTATACTGTTGGTTGTCAACATATTGCCTTGATGGCCTTCCACTGGTTTTACGGGTACCTTAAAATTTTCTGCTGCAATGGATAAACAATAAAAACAACGGAAAGGGCTGCTCTCTGGACGAGTTACAAAGTGAAAAGTTAAAGCTAATGCAAAAACTAAGCATTAAAAATAAAAATCAATTCATTGATAGATCCATTTCTTTGTTTCTCATCTTTCATTTCCCTTCTCCTCCATTCTGATATTATACACTTTATCTTCTCTCTTCCCGCAACCTCTTAATTCCTGTTTCCACATAATTTCTTCCTTTCTTTGTATAATTCATTTTAAATTTCTATCACTACTTTGCTCTAACCTCAACATAAAATTCTCTTCAACATTATGCTGTAAATCCATCCCCTACCTCCCCGGCAATAATCTCCTTGCCATCATTATTGTAAACACCCCCCGACTCCACATTTCCACACCCTCCCAACTCGCCTGACTTGAACAAAACCCTGTATCTCCCCACACCCTTGTCTCCAATGCCTCTCCCCACCCCACCTTCCACTATTTTGGATCCTGTTAACCATGTTGATTACAGTTCTGATCCTGGAGAAAGTGGAAAAGGATGACCTGACCAATAAGACCTTGAAGATCACAGACTTCGGTCTGGCACGTGAATGGCACCGGACCACTAAGATGAGTGCCGCTGGTACATACGCATGGATGGCCCCAGAAGTCATCCGCTCCTCTACCTTCTCCAAGGGCAGTGACGTATGGAGGTGGGCAACCGAGAAGCGACAAGCAATAAGTGACTCATCGAGAAGTCTTAAATGGATGTCTCACACATGCCTATAGATTTACAACTTCATCCTAATTATACGAGCGTATAGTTTCAAACAATGGCTTGAGTTTTAGACAACAGACTGCATCATCTTTGTTTATTACTTGAATATACTCAATTGGATACCTTTATTGATCAGATTTTTTTTTTCCCAAATCATCAATAACATATGCCAGTACTGCTCTTCAGGTATTAAAAATATGGGCTTTGCTATTCCTGTCTGATGAAGGGCTTCACCTTACAAAGGTGAAATTGCAGCTGAAGTCAAAAAATAAAATGGGTGGCCAGAACTACAAGGGGACATATCTGCCTGATGCAGTCTGCGCTATAGGGATGCTCAATGTTCAGTTACAGCAGCTGCTTTTTGCATGTGCTGTTTATGAATGAGAGGATAATGGTAGTAGTAATAGTTCCTTTCTCAGCTGGTCACCGGGGTAGAAGGATGGCCTGTCTCAGACAAACACCTTCAACTGTTTAGAAACTCTCTATTTACCTTTTCGAATTCCTTCATCTGGACCTTTATGAGTAATGTCTGTTCTTCTCGAGCAGCAGACCATACTGCCGGGTCTGACGTTATTCACTGGGAAAGAATATCTTTGCCAGGGGATGGTGGGACTACCTTTATATTCTCTTCCTCTTTCTCCGCCTGTCCCCGTTTTTGCTTTTCGCAGTTATGGCGTGCTGCTGTGGGAGCTGTTAACTGGTGAAGTGCCATTCCGAGGGATAGATGGTCTGGCAGTGGCCTATGGAGTTGCCATGAACAAACTGGCACTGCCCATCCCATCCACATGTCCTGAACCTTTTGCCCGTCTCATGGAGGGTGACGTCCACTGTCCTCACTAGAAACTTGTCTCCATCTGTTTAGTGACATTGCAACGTTTTTTTTTTCTATTTTGATCTCTGGTGTTGCTCTCCTTATCAGTTTTTGTATAGCATCGTATAACAAACCATAAATTAATTCTCCTAAATGTTTAATTTTATTACTACAGCTCTTGCTTTATAGTTTTTAGGGATAGTTTTCCTCATTGTGTATTGTCTAAATAGACATTTCAGTTTCTATATTGACACCAGCTCTGTTAAGGGGAATTCCACACAAAAGAAAGTTCAGGTTCGTTTTATCCTAATGCTTTTCTCCAGAGGATGTTGTATTTTGTGCAATTTATAAAAACAATCATGAAAAGACATTTTTCATATTACTTTCATTGAACCTATAAAGATGTGTAGGAACAGCCTGAAATGTCATTTAGGGTGTATCCCAACCTTGTGCTGTATGCTGTCTGGGGTAGGCTGCAGCCCCCCCATGACCTTGGCTAGGATAAGAGGTTGGAAGATGGATGGATGGATGGATGGATGGATGGATGGATGGATGGATGGATGGATGGATGAACGGATGGTTGGATATCAAGATGTGGCCTTATGGAACTGAAAACCATTGAGCCTTACTTGGCTTAAATAACTAAAACAGCAGAGTATAAACAATAATAAAAATCAGAATTTATATCTGTTTTTTTATTTAAAGGTCTGGACAAAATTTTTGGCATCCAGAAACTACTACTTGTTGGAACAATCTTTGATAAGGATAACTAGCACTTATTGTAGCCAGCAATCAGCATGCTACAACTTCACATTGACGTCCTTTTAACTGCAAGCTGCTTTAGTTATTCACTGTTCAAAGGGCTCTTTCAGAAAAATACTTGTTTTCAGGTTCTGCTGTAGGTTTACGGTGTGATCCAGGTCAGAATTCATGGGTGGCCACATCACTGCAATCTTCTTCCTGAGCTGGAAGACACAACCCGTGTTCTCCAGTTCAAATTATCAGTGTCAACACCTGTTGCATGTGTCGCTGACTTTTGCAAAGCTGTGAAGTATTGGTAGTGATTCTGACTCCTACAAAAAAAAAAATATATACAAATTAGTGTAGATTCTTATAATTATAAGCAGCAAGAAACAGTGTTATAAAATGATGGTGGAATTCCCCTTAATCCTTAAATTTTCACTTCCTCCATGAAAACACTGGCTATCACGGTCAAAACGTATACCTCTCGTCTCCTAGACTGCTGGAACCCGGACCCCCATTTTCGCCCTCCATTCACCAGTATCCTGGGTCAGCTGACCGCGATTGAGGAATCAGGATTCTTTGAGATGCCTGTTGAGTCATTCCATTCACTCCAAGATGACTGGAAGTTGGAGGTCCAGGAGATGTTTGATCAACTCAGGGCTAAGGAGAAGGCATGTACATTGAAGCGAGATTTCTCACTAGCACTGAAGTAAATGCTCAGAAGGAACATTATCACCCATCTGTTCCTTTTTTTCCTCACCAAACACTGACACCTGATGCCTCTCAAGGAGTTGCGATCTTGGGAAGAGGAGCTGAGTCGAGCTGCACTCCAGCAGAAGTGCCAGGAGGAGGCACTGCGGAAGCGGGAACAGGAACTGGCAGAGAGAGAAATTCACATCCTGGAGCGGGAGCTCAATATCATCATCCACCAGCTATATCAAGAGAAGCCTCGTGTGGAGAGCCGACAGGGCAAATTTCGTCGGAGTCGTCTAAAAGTGCGGGATGGGAACCGTATAAGTCTGCCCTCGGGTATGCATATGAAGCTGTCCTTGTAATGGCTATCGAACGTTGAAAATAATGTTGCTGTTATTGAGTGGAAGCATCCTTAAGTAATGAAACAGGAACTCATCTGAAACAAAAAAGTATTGCTGATGTATCTATTCCAGGTATATTCTAGACGCATTACAATATTCTTGATATTTATTCTGATGAGGCTGAAATGTCTGCACATAGTCCACATGGGATTTGATGGCAAAAATCTTCTCTTTGTTGTGTATGCAGTCATTTTTTCAGACCCCTAGATTTATAGGTCATGTGCATGTTTTCACTTTGCTTAACTTCAGATTTCCAGCACAAAATTACAGTGCAGGCTTCACCCACGCTGGATCACCGGCGGAGTTTGACTGGAAGCAGCTCCAGCCCCCCCACCAGTCCTCCACTGTTGCCTCGCCTACGGGCAATACAATGTAAGGAAATTTCCTCTTGAACTGTCTAGGGTCAGCACATTCTGAGTGTACAATGCATGTGGCCCATTTAGCATCAGTTGTGTATGGCTTTTTCCTCAGGGACAGTTTACTGATACCTTTGTTCATATTTCAGTGTCTTGATTACTGTTCTTGGCCTGTACTGTGTCTCATTGGGTAGCACTGTTGTCTGTCGCCTCTGAAGATGGAGATTTTTGAGTCCCGCCCCCACTCTGTGCATGTGGAGTTTTCATGTTCTCCCCGTGTTGTACAGGATTCCTCCCTCAATCTAAATACATGGAGTTACACTAATTGGCAACCCCGAATTGCCAGTAGTGTGTGCACGCCCTGTGACGGACTGGCATCTCATCCAGACCGTACCTTTTTACCTATGCTGCCTAGGATAGAATTCAGGCCTTCCAGCAATTCTGACCAGGATAAGTGCTTAAAAGATGCATGATATCCCAGAATTAATTTCAGCTAATCATTAAGTAGTATAACTGACCAAAATGGGTTAAATGACACCCTCTTATTTCTAGCACTAATTTTTTCTTCTCTGTTCATATTGCCATGATCCTTTGCAGTAACTCCTGCAAACACTCAGAATGCAAGGGGGCGGAATGCAGTTTCCCAGCCAGATGAGGAGGATGAGAAGAAAGGCCCACGGAGGAAGAGTCGTGCCTGGAGGTTGGTGTCACACTTTCACAGCAGAGTGCAGATGATAGTACAGAAGGGGAACTCAGGAAAAGCAGTATAATTCATAGTATATATTTAATTTAAATTGCCCCATCTTCAGTCATACAGCTTCTTTGTCCATGTGTCTCATATGATTAGTGAAAAGGCTGTATTGGAGGGTAACAGGCAGAGGTCTAGCAGCGCTCCAAACCTGCGAAGATCACCTCGACATAGTCCAGCTGTGCCAGGTGTTCCCAGTTTGGCAGAAATGGGTGAGCACTGCTGCAGCCTGCAACACCTGCTACCAGAAGTGGGCGACTCCAGTCAGATGACTTGACTCGAGTCCGATTTAAGTTGCAAAATTGAAGGACGGTGCATGAACAAATCGCTCGACTTAGACTTCATTGACTGCATGCATCATCACATGACAGCACATGCTGGCTGGAAAAATAACGGTTCTCATGAACTAAGAATCAATTGTGGCGGAAGAGTCGATGCCAAAGATTTGTTTTGGATATTCAGTTTATTGTCCACTAACAAGAAAAGCACAGTCTTCTGCAAAAACCTGTGGGTGAAAAATCAGTGACATGATGAATACAGCATAAAATTGTAAGACTCATAAACACAGCTATGAATATGACTTAATCTAACTTGCTTGACTAAGTACACTGACAGTACTCGAGACTTGCTTATGACTTACATATATGAAAGGTATGATTTACTCCCACCTCTGCTTACTACAAAGTTACACATATTCAAAGACCTCAATGCTTGTGATTATTTAAAATAATAATTACGTGTAATGCATTAAAATAAAATCAGTATTTTCATGACTGCCAAAAGTAAAATTCACAAACACGCTACTTCATACATTATTCTGCTTATACACAAACAGTTATTTGTTTTTGTATTTATGCTTTTAATTCTGAGTAAATTTGGTTAGAATGGAATAAGCTGTATTGTCTTGGGCCTTGAATTTGTATGATAGTATCAGTAATGTAAGCATTGAAAATGAGTGTCAGCTAAGAAAATAACACAATGTACTCTTTGCAGAGAATGAAGATGTCTGCTACACCACTGAGTCGGTGGAATCTTCCAGCAGTTCCTACCTCTGCATCCCCTTCCACAGGGAAGGGCACATTTCACAGGGTAATAATGGGGATCAAGGAATTACTTCTCAAGGCCCCGAGATCTGCTCCAGCTCTGCGAGGCGAAGTCCAAGCGGGGTGCGTCGGTCGGACCTAGTGCTGCTGGGATGTGGAGCTGCACTGGCTGCTGTGGGGCTGGGCTTCGACCTCCTGGAACTTGGCAAGCCAGAGGAGAGCAGCAAGCCACGTTGGGAAGGTTTCTTTCACCGCACCGGGGGCCAGCGACGGAGCACCAGCCCCCCCGTGCGGAAGTTGTTTCGCTGGGAGAGTCCGCTTCGGCCTCCTGCTCCCCTGCCAGAGCAAGCATTTCCCACCTCCCTCACTTTGTTGTCCCTGTCTTCTGTTTCTGACTGCAACTCCACTCGCTCCCTGCTACGTTCAGACAGCGAGGAACTATTGGTCTACAAGCCTGTTTCACCGCAGCCCCAGGCCTGTTCCACTCAGGCTGTTCCGCTTAACCCTCTAGTTAATACACACCTAGAAAGCTTCAAGAGACATCCCCGGCAGTCGCTTACCCCAACCCACATCCCATTTACCTCCAGTAGCTCTCAGAGTTTGCTCCGAACCCCATCAGATGGAGCCATCAAGAGAGGATGCCCTGCAAATAATGGTCAACCCCAGCCTACACAAGGGACATCGGAAGCGACAGGTTGGAACTAGAAGGCATTTTCAAACTCAGGCATTTTGATTTTTTTCATGCCTTGATTCTTCCCTTTTTGTAAGTTTCTGGCGGTATTCGTAGAGTTCCTGGAATGTATTACTATTTTTTTTTCGTATATTTGGATAATATAAAACCTTAAACACAAGTGGGAATGTGCAACTATGGGAAAACCTGAGACAGTCAAGAACTCAGACTCCCATTTTATAGGCCTCATTTTTTATTAATATACTGCTTCATGTTATTATGAGATAACAGAGATCTTAGAACTTGATAAAATATACTTCTGCATCCCATGCAATTTATATCTGTCATATCCTTCTGTACACTTTACATCTGTTGTTTATTTTAGTTTGCAATATTAACATACTGTCAGTAATCATTAAGTACATATACAGCTTTCTACACTGCACACGATCGTTTGAAGTTTTAAGTAAAATATACATTTGAGGTTAAATTCAACTTCAGCAGGATACTTCAATGAGATGTAAACAAATTTGAACTTGTTTGCTGGTGATGCAATTGGATTAATTTCTTTCTAGATGGAAGTCCTAAAGATGTAAGAAAAAACGGTGCCAAGGTTCCCCGCCTGCCAGACCCCAATGTGGTCTTCCCCCCCACACCACGTCGTCGCTGTCCCCCCGAGAGACCCAAAACTTTAGACTTCCTGGCCCGCCCTCGCCCTTCACCTCGTGCCCACGCTGAGGCCTGCCAGTGCGACTCCCCCGGTGGGCACGGCCGCGGCGGGGCACATTACACCGGAGAGTCTTCGATCCACACTTCTAGCACAGAGACCCCCCCAACTTCGAAGCTTGGAGATGGGGTGACAGTCCTTCCCATGCCTGTGAAACCCCCAATGCCATGTTCACCGCACAAGTCCAGTAGCCTGCTAGACGAGCGAGATGAGGGACAACGGCGGGATGGGACTCTACCCCTGTGCATGCCTGAGCCGAACCTGCCTACCAACTCCCACTGCGCACCCCAACCAGGTTTATGGTCCTAACTTGATTCCAGCCTTGTATCCATAACAGCTACTAAAATAATGTATACCATCATAACCCAGTATTTATTCATGGATCATGCTTGATCATTGTTCAAAGTTTTTGTTCATTTGAAACATTGCTGCTTTTGTTTAATAAGAGAGGTACAAGAATGATGACTGCTCCCAATACATATTTTTTTCTCTTCCCAAGTGATATCAATCCTGTATCAATCTTCTGTGCTTTTCATGGTGCTAATTTACACTGTTAATTTCGGGAAGTTTCAGTGAGTAACAGGCACAAGTTGTTAAAGAGAGACAGGGGAATGAGGCATTTGCTAACAAAGATGTTGTAGTTTGTTGATCTTTTCTCTTTGAGGTCGTCTGTCTGTACAAAAGCAACATTGATCGTGGTTCATGGAATTATTCAAGGAAGTAAAACTTGATTCATAAATGTTTATTAAATGCGTTGGTTTGCGGAGAAATGAGAACGTTTTTCCTGCAAACCTCATCACTCCATTACACTGACAATGGTCTGTACGTAACATGCAAACGTGGGTATATTTTGAAGCATTTAGCTCGTCATTACTATAAGCAAGAACTTCAAATGCAAGATGCCAGTTACATGAATGTTATCACAGCTGCTATAATGTGACTTGCAGTTCTACTCTGTGTATACTGTTTCCTGTTTCTTGTATGTATGCGTGTGCATTTTTAGGTATTGTTCTTTTAGAGATTATTGGGTGAGTGGACAGTTCATTCTGCAGAGTATACCAATGTGATATTCAAATATAAGCACGAGACTACACCCAAATTTTTATAGAATATATCATTTCGGAGATCCAATATGTGGCCCATGAAGATTGAAATGGTGAAAAAGTCTTGAAAATTGTTATTTCAAAAACTGTAAAAAGGCTTAGAGTGAAGGTCTAAAACTCCAGTCCTCACATGCATTGTTGTCATATCAGTTACTGTCATGCATACACTGCCTTCTGAAAGTTTTCACCCCATTTACACATTGACTCCTTACTATGGATGCAGGGAAATTGTTTTATTATTTATCCTTTTCACCAACTCAAAAAATTCAAAACATTCAGGATGCAAAATATATTTCCACCTAACTTTTGAAAAACCTATACTTCCGATTTCAGAAATGAATCCCTCTGCTATCCCAGGCTAAAACTTTGTAGAGTGACTTTTGACAGCAGGTATGGCAAAAAAGTAATCAGTATAGTAAATACTTTCTCAAGGCAGTGGGGTATTTTATTTAGGGCTTCATTTTCATTAATGTTTTCTGCACCAGCTCACATGCCGTGTCATACGATCACCTATTAAAGGTAAGTTTATTGAATAAATATAATTAATCTTCACTATATCAGTTAGTCAATGATTCATTAGTAGATCTTAACTCTTGAACAGTTATGCATTAAGGATTGATTCATGTAAATTATTTGAAATACTATAATATTGACATAGTGTAACTCGTTTGTTAGTACATAAAGATGTAATTTCTTTCATTTTTAATATTCTACAAATTTTGCTATATGGTTTTGATTCGTGTAAAATGTTTTGCGTCACAGGATTAATTCAGTCAACAGGTTAGGTGAGCTGAAATCAGAGTTTATATGTACTGAATATTGATATACACCGTGGCATACAAGGACTGGAGTTGCCAGATTTCACAGTCTGTAGTTGTAGATATCAGTACTTTGAAGCTATATAAATTTAGTAGATAAGACTATAGTTCTGCATGCATCTTATTTAAAAAATGTTGAAAACCCGCCCTGGTGGCATGCCTTTTTACTGATTTAATATTTATTTATTGATTTGTATTTATTTTTCTGACATGCTTTAAACTGTATTTGAGTACTTTTATGAAAATGTTCAGACTGTCCTCTTGTCCAAAAGGTGTGAAGTACAGTGTTCTGGAGTCTTTGAACTCCTGTTTGTCATTTCCAGGATTCCGATTGTAGGAAGTAGTCTTCCAGATAGATGCTTTTGTCCTTCTGTTTCCAGAAGATGGTTAATGCATCCTAAGTGAGCCCACAGAAAGGAGGTGGCATTTCCTGTTTTTTTGCATTGTGTAGGCTAAGTAGCATTTGAGGAAAAAATACTGTAATCTAAATAAATATACAAATAACACATCTGATCTGTGTAAAAGTACTGGTAATTGGGTTAAAACAATCATAGGGTATGGTTTTGATGTGCTTAGTCATATTTCATACACTTTATGTCATTTATTCAGAGTATAATTGAAAAATATGGTCTGCTTTTGTATGTGCAGGTCAGAGGGCAGGCATGATAATACTAATGCAAAATATGTTGCCCAATATAGATCTTTGTTAGTACAATATCTGGCATTTTTTTTTATTTGGAACAGTAAGAAAATGTTAGTTCATGAAGCCCTAACCCACACTTCCATCTGATATTAATACTCCTTCAACAGTCATGTTCTCAGGTTGCTTGTTTTAAAGACATCATTAAAATTAAACATACTTTCAAGCCATGCCTCTCTCTGACTGCAGTTGAATATCCTAACATCAGGGGTCACAACACTTGTAATGTTAAATTACGATTACCTCAAAAGGATCGGCAGGTTTCTTCCTCTCTCTAAGAGGGAAACCACTCTACGCTAAAGAACTGCAATACGTCAGACTGAGGTTTGGGAGCTGGGGAAATAACCGAACACAGCTGTTACTACTCCAGGGAGAGGGATCGCTGACAAGCTGGGCGCTGCTGATTGGCTGCAGGTGTAACAATCTGGCAGTTTGAAGCTTGAAGTTTTTTTTGATAGGAAGAGTGGAATAAAATGAAGTCCAGGCATGCAAAGTGGATGCACACATATTTACAATGACTTTCTCCTGTAATAAATGCAGGCAGTGATTCCAAAAGGTATGATATGAGTTATCTTGATTTCTGGCTTTCCATGACAAAAAAAACCTACAATTTCAGTAATTACAGTGCATTGTTATTAACCCTTTATTTGGGTTAACATGCATGCTTCATTGCACACTGCACCACACAAATGAAAAAAGCACCAGTGTTTGCCGTTTTTTCTTTTTCAAGCATTATGTTCTACTAAAAATGAAATGACAAAGGTGGTCAGATTCAATGTAAAAAATCAGATAGGACAAAAGCTTTTTCATGCTTCGCCCTCTTTCTGCTATCTTCAGATAAAGTGTGGATATTGCCTCTGATAATCTAGTTCTTAAATGTGAGATTTTGTCAATCTCAGTAAAGTCTGAAATTAATGTGTTATCGTTGCTATGTTTCTATGTGGTTTCTAATATGGACTGAATGGAAGGGGGTCTCTCCTGGTGACCTAAACTCCCCTTGCACAGAATACTATTAACCTAATTATGAACCTTTGGACTTCAGGAGGAAGCCTACACAACATAGGGAGACTCCACACATACAGAGCACAGATAAGATTCAAACCTCCAACCCTGGAGGTGTGGTACCCACTTAGCCACCACACCATACCTTGTACTATCCTATCATACAAACATCATTTGCAACACCATATAGCTATATTCATCCACTGCCTACCCAAACAGGGTTGTCTACTCTGAGTTCCCTTTCATGCCAAATACACAAACTAAAGCCCAACTGAGCATATGTCAGTAGCAAACCAACAGAATCCCCTTCCCTGAGCAAAAGACTTGCATCCGGTTATTCAATTCAACTTTATTTATATAGCTTTTAACAAAGAGCATCACCACAAAGTGTGTTACAGAATCCTGGGTCCCCGTGCTGTAACCTAAGATGACAGTGGCCAGAAGAATTTGTGAAGAATACTCCTTGGGAGGAACCAGACTCAAGGGGGAACCCCATCCTCCTCTGAGAAGCACTGTACAGTACAAGTTCATATGAAATAGTATATCAATTACAGAGTTATGGCAGAATAACTAGGAGGGAGAGGCAGGTACAAACACAGGCATGAGGAATCCTTGAACGCCAGCAGTCAGACGACCCCTGGCCATGTGAGAAACAGGAGTTACAACACTAACAGAACAGTTCATCCAAAGCCAAGGACACTGCCCTGCACCCAGCTCAGTAATGCACACTTAAATCATTTCTATAAAATATTTATTTCCCTTTCCTGAAGACCACATAGATTTCATTTAACCTATATAATATTCGTTTGGCTACCAGATGCTGAATTTGGTCTTAAAAGCAAAAAGAACCATGTTTCTGTTAAAATCTTGTATTCACCATAACTGGTTTGAACTTTTTCCCCCCCCTAGAATCCCCAGTAAGACTGGGTCTAGGAAATACAACACTGGGGATCTTTGGATCATTTTTTAAAAATTTTCTTTTAGATGTACTGTAAGGAAGACCTGCCCAGCGTGTATCCCGCCTCTCGCCCGAAGTCAGCTGGAATCGGCTCCAGCTTCCCCGCGACCCTGACGGACAAGCGGTATAGACAATGGATGGATGTATGTAAGTAAGGAAATCTAATTTGTGCTGTAAAGCTGAATTAAATCAGGTTCAGTACTTAGGAACTTATAAGACACGACAGGTACCTGCACCCATGTGCACACCAAACAGGAGCTGCTCCAGAGCAACAAAGTTTTAATGAAAACACTTGCAAATGACACAATAGTAGCAACATCCAATGATAACCAACATCATGGTTAGACAAATTACTTCAACCTTGGGCTGGATAAGTAGTTATGGAAGGTGCAGCATAAAGATGGAGACATATTGAACCCCAAGATCTAGAAACATTAACATAATTACATAAAACTACTACTACGTGGAGGCACAATCCAGCAATACATATGACAAAGCACTAAACTAACAATTTGCTCATATGCCACATAACTGTGACCTGCTGTTCTTACTTTGATCTGGTAATATATAGAATTAGCACATAAAATCTATCATTTCTTAGAAATCTCTCTCTGAGAAAGTAGTGCAGAAAAGGTTTTTTTTTTTTTAAAAAAAAGAAGATGTATAGTAGTTTGCCAGCCAAAGCATGGTATATCAAATAGTCAGTGGATCGGTTTGACTGCCATTGTACTGCATTAGTCATTTGGAGTGCAGAGGACCAAATAACTCAAACTAGCACAGTCAAGTTCTCCTTCTCTCTTTCCCTTTACCGTGATGCCTACAGTTACCTAGGCACCTACAGGATTGTCACCGGAATTAAAATACATTTAGTGCTATTGTCCAAGCATGTTATATTACCAGCAGAAACCTGCTGATTGGAAAAAAAAAAGCCAATGGCTGGCAGCATGCAAATAGGAAGAAGCCTTCAACCCTCTTGATAGGAATGTTGTTGTTGTTGAAAGGAGAACCCGCAACAAGACTAACTGCCTATGCCAGTTTGGAAGAGGATTTTTCTACACGTTATATTAACTAAAGCAATTAACTAAGACAAGTCTCCAGAAAACTCAGAAAAAAAAGATATGATTTTTAAGAAATGAAAGCATATTAGTGTCAGTTCCCAATTTTAAAACGGTGTTTGCTGTTTATGAGGCCTCTTTTTCTCTCTGGGTACTGCGGCGAATCTTCATCTCTGTCAACTGGATATAGCGGATTACATTGGTGTCTGGAGGACAAAAATCGTACACAGTTAAACAGCACAGGAAACAGGAAACATGAATCACTACTACCACCAGTGTTACATGTCTCCTAAAGCTTAGCAGACTTTGTATTTTTAATCTGGGTGACATATGAATATATCAGAATTTTAAAACTGTCACCGATAACTTCATACATGTACAAATAACTGGTGTTTACCTAGTGGCTGCTGTTTATGTGATTCCTTCAGGTAGTGCAGAGCCTTGTGGAAGTCCCCCAAGTGGTAATAAGCCACCCCAGATCGATACAAGGCCTTGAAGTTCTCCCCTTCCTTGCAAAGGACCTTCAGACAGTATTCCTTGACACGCTCATAGTTTACCAACTCCATCTGCAGCAAACAAGCTACAAAAAAACAACTCTTAAGACATCTTACATGAATCAATTTGTACTCAAGAATCAGATACATTTACATAACGCATATGGCATACAAATTACTCGGGAGAAATGAAACATTCTTCCCTGACTAAAATCATGGAGGGGGTTCAGTGGTTAGCACTGTTGTCTCACACCTGTAGAGTTGGGGGTTCAA
The DNA here is from genome assembly GCA_009936485.2 of Gymnarchus niloticus. NCBI lineage: Eukaryota > Metazoa > Chordata > Actinopteri > Osteoglossiformes > Gymnarchidae > Gymnarchus > Gymnarchus niloticus. The sequence continues at coordinate 9,497,100 of JAACJT020000021.1, read as the reverse complement.
ATCCCACCTGTGCTCTGAGTGCGTGAAGTTTGTATGTTCACCCCATGCTTCCTGGGCTTCGTCCGGGTACTCCATTTCCTCCCACAGTCCAAAGACATGCAGTGTAGGCTAACTGGCATGTCTAAACTTCCCATTGTGTGAGAGACCTTCCCCTGCAATGAGCTGGCACCCCTGCAGGGTGTCCCCTGCCTTGTGCTTTAAGATGCCTGGCATAGGCTCCAAGCCACCCCCCCAACCCTTCACAGGATTGGTGGCTTGATGAATGGATGGAAGATCATAATATACTGAAAAAGGACACAAATAACGCCCCACTTGGCCGGACTGAACTGTTGTTCAAAATCTCCATAATTACTGAAACAATTTCACAAATGAATCAGTCTAGTGTCACCAGAAAATTAATATGCTAACATGTCATTAATCAAGCATTAACTGCGCAGTAAGACTGCGTTTGACTTACACTAGTATCACTGCATATGATCACCTGTACCCATTACCTGCGAGGCTGTTGTAACATTCCAGCTCGGCGTTCTCCACGGCGCCTCGTTCTTCGTCTGTCAACGCAGCGTGGCTCATAGTCGATAGCGCAGATGAGGGGGACCTGGAACAGACATCGGAACCTCCCAGCACTTTGCACAACCCTTTCATTTCAAGTAGCGCTCGATGGTACTTGCCGATCGCCTCTCTGTATTTCTTATCCTTGTAACACTGGGTCCCCTGCGTTTTAAAATCAAGAGCACGTTTGACTAAATCCGCAGGTTCGGAATGCAGTGGCTGTTGTTTCACGACGGACCCTGCAGTCTGGTGACGAATAAGAGGCTGGGAGCGCAAGTCTTTAATCCGGCTACCTTGAGGCTGGATAGACTGCTGCAGTGTGGTCGTACCGACGATGCTTTTGCTGCTAACACAACTGCCACCCTCTGCTCTATTATAAATACCATCGTGTGTGGGCTGGCTTTGACTCATTTTACCACTTACATACAATGCTATAGGTTCTAAGATACATATACAATATGGTTTTTAGCCTTAAACTCTAACCGAATACCGCCAGCTCCAATTTCTCTTATTGTCTATATACCCAATATTCTCTGTACCGCAGCGTAGTTTCTCGTCAGCACTTTCTACTGGTGCCCGCTTTGGTCATTATTGTGGTTCACATATATATAATGCTTTTTCCCCCGCTTCGTGTACAAATTTGTCTTCTTTGCTTGGCGACAATAATATTTCCTTTCCTAGATGTTAGTATATTGTAATTTTAAAAATTAGAGTAAGCAAGAAGATGAACGCAGCATACATGATGACATAATGTTACCTGCACGAAAGGAATGCATATATCCCGATGGACGTTTTCATTTGATTTCCCTGAACTCTTTATACTTAACTTCTAGCATATCCCACTGAGGTTCTCTCTTTGAATTCAACCAAAGTTTTTGTAAACAAAATATTAAAAAAGTTATTTTGACAAAAAGTAAAAAATGCTTGTTTGTCGCGGTCACAATAATGACATACATGGAATGGGTTAGTATGTGTTACGTCACATTTCCAGGGCTAGGGCTTTAACTCACCAATGCTTTTTGTGTGTGTGTGTGTGTGTGTGTGTGTGTGTGTGTGTGTGTGTGTGTGTGTGTGTGTGTGTGTTACATTCCACAGTCCAAAACCATACGGTTAGGCTTCTTTAAATTGCCCAATGTGTGTGAGCCCTGCAAATACCTGACTGCCCATCCTGGAAGGGCGGATCCTGGAGGTACCCCGTAACAATACGTATATGTGTGTGCATGCAGAGTTTCTTGCAAAAGTATTCAATCCCTCTTAATCAGATTGTCCTGAATTACAAAGTATGCAAACACAAATTCTGGCTTTTGTGCACTTGTGCTCAATCTTACCTCCCTCCCTGCACTAGGCTTGTATTATCAGGACCTTGAGTGAGGACAGATTGGGAGGGAAAGACCAAAATAAAAAATGTTTTTTAAGTTAATCCTCTATGATTATGTTACTTTTAAATAGTTTGTATTAAAGATAAAAGGATGACTATTGTGTTTCAGATTTGGTGATATTTCTAACGGTGGCCTGCTTGTCTGTTCAATCAGAACCTAACAGGAGCAAAAATTCAGCTTAGTTTCCTAAATGTAGTCCAGGTTCTTATAGTCTGACTATGAACAGATGCTTGGCACCCTCCAACTAATGTCTCCATTCCTCCAATTCCAGTTTGACCATTAATAGTTCTGCTGCCTATGTCATAATTCCTTTCAGGTGAAGAAAGTCAATGGGACAAGACACAGGTGGAAAAATGCCACAACCCCCACATCAGAGGCAACTCTGAATGTGTAAAACAGTTTGGGGTCAGCGATCCCTAGCACTGAGGCTGATGTGAAAATGAGCTCTCTCTGAAAGCCTTATCGGCATTTCTGCTTCAGTTGTACTGTCTAGAAGTTGCTTTAGTCAGTCTAATGGCAGTTACGGTGACGGTATTGAAATAACCTTCAATAAGTAAGCCCTGGGAGCAGTTCACACTGCAGTGGACATCACTGAGGGGGGATAGTGGTTCTTTACAGTGATCTTACTTAAGGCTTAAAAATGATGCAAGGCTAGATAGCCATCCAGATATACTCATCTACTACAGCCCTCTCTGGCAAAGACAGCAAGAAAGGCCTTATTCAGGGAGGCAGTTGGTCAATGGCACAGTCAGGGGTCGGTATGGAGGAAGAGACACAGCTTACTTCTTGCTGAATATCTCTAGCAGATTTGTATACCAAAAGAGTGCATAGGATTACTCAGGAGAAACAGGGAGTTCAAGAGTTTGAAGAGAGGATCCAGCTAGTGGATAAGCAGAGTGACAGTTGGTCTGGGGCAAGGAATCAATTATGATATCCTAGAATTACCTGGAACCCCGTAGAATGGATAAGATGCAACACACAAAGGAGCAGTCTGAAATTCAACCAGAGCTGTCCAACTCAGCCAGAGCCCAAGGGTCTTTCATCTAGGGCAATTACAGCAAGTAGCTGATACAGGTCAGCTCAAGGAACCTTGAACTCTCTGGCTAGCTATAGGTCCATTAAGTCAGTATCTCCCAAACTTTTTTCTCTCGCAGTACACTATTTACTATGAAAAAATCTCACAGCACACCAACATGACATTAAGCATACACACGTCAGGTGGCCGTGATTGCAATAGGCTCTCTGAGGATTGACCAATAAAGACGGTGTCAGATGGATGAAAGTGCAATAGTTTTCTTTTTATTAGAATAGTGTGGTTTAGAAATAATGACATAAAATTTAAATTATTATTAATGCAAAAAAAAAACAGAATATGGATTTTTCCTGCGGCACACCTGAGCAGCTCTCACGGAACACCGTTTGGGAAACATGGCATTAAGTTACCTACAGCACCAGATGCCTCAAATTTGAGCTTTGAAAGCATTGTTGTTAAATATCCTAAGAGAGGGTACTTGCTAGCTTGACCCCAGATGGCACATTATCAGAAGAGATGGTACAGGACTCATATTCCTTGAACAGGTTCTGGCTGTTCATTAAGAGCTCAGAACAGAAGGCTCAGAAGCAGCTAGATTCACTACAGTAAAGGCAACATTTCTCATTCAGCTTCAGGAGATATCAACATTATAGAGGTTTGGTGCTGAAACTCTCTCCTTCTCCAAAGGCAATTTTTCAGTCATATACAGTTGTAAAGAACTTCACCAGGTTCCTTGGTTGCGAGCTCGTCATTCAAATCTTCCAAGAGATCCAGGCAGAATGTTATACTGAGGGCCTCTAGGCTGAAGCTACTCTCCATAGAAAGTGTGTGGAGCACAATGACACGGTCTGTCGTGCTGCATACAGGCAAGCAAGAGAAACTGGCAGTCAGCCTCTCTTATGCTGACTGGTAAAGAATACCTTCATCTCATGGGTGAAGATAAAGATATCTGAGTAGACTTGATATTACTGCTTCCAGACAGCCATGGACCAGGCTTGGGATTTGCCCAAGTGTAAGGAGATGTAGGCCACCTTACATGGTCACTTAAAAACTTGGCAGTCTGTACTACGAAAGCTAGTGAGTTGTGGGTTTTCTTGAGTTGCTGTCATATGGCTCTGGTATCACAGACAGAAGTCATAGGGTAGCACTTGTACTGCAGGAGCAGGGGGTATTTCAGTTTGCAGTGAAGTTATGGGTGTTAGAAGATCTGAAGACTGCTGGCTCTGCTGGAACATCTCAGTGAGTACCTATACGCTGGTGAAGATATACTATGCTGAAGGATCTGTTCTTGTCTACCCACTGATTCATCAGCAAAGAAAAATAACAATTCATACTTTGGCATGTCCATTCTGCCTCAGTCATGCTGCAAGAGATCCACTTCTGGGGTTCAAACCCAGGCTGTAATAACCAAAAAATGAATAACTAACCATAATAACTAACCATGTAACTTCTGAAATGATTAGAAGCTATTGGACCAAAGAGCAAAACAGGTCTGAGTTTCAGAAATATTGTATAAGATCAACTTTGCTGAACAAACAGGGAGACCTTACACTTTTTGACTCAAAACCAAGCAAAAAATATAGCTCAAGGTAGAATTTAAACAGGTGCAATATATAACAAATTAGAACAAGCGTAGGCAATACACCATACCAAAACTCAAAGCACAAAGACGTTGTCGCCCTCTGGTGATCAGCTAAAATGAGGGAACTAGAGAACTAGAAAAGAAATTTTAAAATATTGGTGTATCTGTGAGAACAATAACCATAATTTTTCAGACTATGTTTTTTTAAGTTACTCTTTATACATACAGGACGAAGCGGGACAGGAAAAATATTTGCAAGAATATCATGGATTGCCTAGAATGCAATGGCTCTTCGTCAAATCAAGCTTGAAACACAAACGAGGGGATTTAAGCTGCCTTATTTTTGGGCATATTATGAGATCCAGTGCATTGGAATATTCCATAGTGCTTGAAAAAGTTATCGACAAAAGAGGAAGAAGACAACCAGCATTGCGATGAATCATTAAAACAATAAACTTGGCATTTGGAAGCCGGTAATCCAGACAGAAAACAGCACATTCTGGAGAAATGCCTTCTCTGTGGTCATCCAGGAGTTGACATAATAATAATAATAATGTTGTTAGTGTTGGTGCTACTTTATTTCACCCCTAGGGTTATAGGGTTCAAATGAGGAGTCTGCAAACATAAGTAACAAAAGTAGGTCAATCATTAAAAACATCTGGAGCAAAATCAACGTGTACATCATCTAGCAGGACTGGAAAATAACATGTCTAATTCTCAGTTAGCGCTAACCTGCCGGATAACTGCACTAAACTATAATTTTAAAAAATGAAAAGTCTGTTATTTAATCCTGTAACACTGTCTGTACATGCGTAATTTATACATTTACTGTGGTCAATTTAACACATTGTTCCAACACTTTAGTAAACAAAATATAGATACCCTCTCAACGTTTTCTACCATTATAATCATGTAATTTTAAATCAACGTGTAAAAATGAACCGCATGATTTTATAGGCAAAATAAAAATTAATCAGCTTATTTTACATTTTCCTGTCGTTTCTGATCATTATATCTATTTGTTCTATATTTACTAGTCGAAAAATATTCCTTCATTTTCTATATTTTAAGTTTAATTTAAATCAAGTTACCCATCTTAATATCGCGACAACTAAAACGGTGACGTCATCTTAATTCGACAGGTAACGTGACATCATAACTTAAGGACGGTGCTAAAATCTCTATTATTATTAAGATGGCGACGGTTGATTTAAGAGGTATATATTTCGTGCAATTAGTTTATCTGAGAAGACATTCCTGATTTTCCTTTTGTTCTCCCATTTATGGAAATACAGTTGGTTCTGATATCCCATAAACAATGGACGTTTAGAACCTTAATAACCTTACAAGTTTGACACATTTTTTTTCCACTTGAATCAAGTATAGTTGCCATCTTGCTAGCTAGATATTAAGAAGAAGCCAGATGGCTGCAGTATTGTGTTTATGTGTATCATAAACTGGCAAATGTCTCATGTGAAATGAATGCTCTGTATTCACTTTTTATAGACAACCTTCTAGGAATATCGTGGGTGGACAGCGGTTGGGTACCGATCTTAAATCCGGGTAATGTGCTTGATTACTTTTCTGAGAGAAGTAACCCCTTCTATGACCGCACATGCAACAATGAAATGGTCAAGATGCAGCGTCTCTCGCTAGACCATCTGAAGTAAGTTTCCTGTTCAGAAATGTGATACGCGTTGAGAAAACTTCGAGTAAATAACTACTGATTATGCATTAAGTAGTGGAAATGAACGAACAGTTTACAATTTCAGTATTTCTGGTTTTAGCAGGGACCTTACTGTAGCACTTATTAGTGTAATACTTTAATTTTATGTTATGCTGCTGATTCAAATGCTTAAAATGCAAATGCATCATGTTATATATACATAGTAAATATAAACATTTGCTGATATAAAATTCTGTTTTATCACGTAAATTTTAATTTAGCAAAATATGTATATATATCTCAATCAGGTATTGCAATATATGTTGACTACTCAGCGAGATCGCTTTGTCTTTTAGTCAGATGGTGGGTGTGGAGTATATCCTTCTTCATGCCCAAGAACCAATTCTCTACATAATTAGGAAACAGCAAAGACAGTCCCCAACACAAGGTATATTTGCAAAAAAAAACTTTGAGGTGGCATGTGCCTATTTGTAAAGACCAAATCTGGTTTATTAAAAAAATGCTTTTGTTTAAAATTCATGATTATTTTTCCCCTGCCTTTTCTCCCTGTTTTCTTTTTTTCTGCAGTCACCCCCTTGGCAGATTATTACATTATCGCAGGGGTGGTCTACCAAGCTCCAGATCTGGGCTCTGTCATTGGTTCCAGAGTGGTCAGTTTTTTTGCCCTCTTGTTTTATGGCTTGTTAAGGCATGTCTTGTTTATTGTCTCGTGGTCAAACTGAATACTTAGACCTCTTAATAGTTAAACCTAGTTTCTTGCCCTCAAGTTATCAGCAGTCCATGGAATCCAGTCCGCCTTTGATGAAGCAATGTCTTACTGTCGTTACCACCCTTCCAAAGGATACTGGTGGCACTTCAAAGACCAGGAGGAAAGAGGTTAGAATTACATCTATTACAGATATGTGTCAGACTGGTAGCCTTGTGAGATATTTCTTGAATACTGTCCAGAATAGCTTTAGTGAGAGGACATCCATAAAATATCTGCAAAACCTGTGATCACAGGATTAGTTTACAGGATCACAGGTTGTTGTTGTTTTCTAAGTAAAAGAGAATCAAACATCTGTATCTTCCTTATTCATGCGTAAATGTATTTAAAAAATTTTTGAAATTTCCAGAAAAGGCCAAGCCAAAATCCAAAAAGAAAGAGGAGCCAAGTTCTCTGTTTCAGAGACAGCGGGTTGACGCACTGCTTCTGGATCTCCGGCAGAAGTTTCCGCCAGTCTTCTACCAGGTGTGACAAACTAGGGCACTCCTTTGACTGTTCCCAGAATTACAGATTAACCTGTTATAAGCTTAATATGAAAGCAAATGTAAAACAGATATTTAATTGAATCTGCAGCATTAGTTCTGCCATGTGTCAGATTTTTTTTATTATTATTTTTGATAAGGCTATATCCTATATCGGGCCTTTGTGCTAGCAGTCACTGGCGTATGATAAGCAGAAATACCAAGATCTGTGGTCTTAATGCACTGATGTCAGCTGTATTGACCTATTACAGTTACTATACCTTCTAATTATACGACAGGCAAGACTAAAGATCATGAACTGAATGGTTTTAATTGATGAACTAGCTGGTTTAATTGATGTGCATAATTGTAAAAAAAAATGGAAGGCACAAAGAGAATATGTGAGTTTAAGATATTTAGTATTCTATTCAAATCTCAATATATTTATCGCTGTACAATAGAAATCCACTATTATGGTAGGAGTTGTAGAATTGTGAGAATGTAGAAGTAAATTTTCTGTTTTCAAAATGATCAGTTATATTTTTTTTGCGTGTGTTCAGCCCAAACCTGGAGAGAAGCCTATTCCTGGTAAGCTGCTATTTTTAACCCCATTGTTATTGCTACGTACAGCATTTGCAATACAACTATGTGATTATTGTGAGATAATCCTAAATGCTTATACTTCATCCTCATGGCTACCCGTTATTTGTGGGCTGTGTACACTGCTTAATTGCTGTGTTGCCCTGTACTCAATGACCCCTTTTTCCTTTCTACCCTTAGTGGAAGTGAAGAAAGAGCCAGAAACCTCAACTGAGGCAGTACGACAGGAGGAGAGAGAGCCAGCAACCAAGACTCCTGCACCTACGCCCCCAAACAAAGGCCCACCTGAGAAACGGGCACGGTTGCAATGACATCAAGAGAAGCGAAAGATCTCAGACACTGCGCACAAATGAAAGTCATTTTTAGTAATGTACAGTATCATCAGTCCTGGCTCATCAATCCTCGCAAGCTAAGCAAAGACAATTATCACTTTTGTTTACCTTTTTGGGCACTTGTATGTGATGGGGGGAAAATGCAGTGCTAATGCATGTAAGTTCCAGCAACTGACTCAGGTCTCTTTTAAATCTAATGTGTTTTTCGAGTACCTTGCTTTCTTTTGTCACAAGTACAAAATAGCTCACTTATTTGTTACAATGATAACTTTCTACAACAATATGGCCAAGGTTCTTTTAGAATCAAACTTGTCCTTGTAGACTGGAGTGTTGTCTTAAACACAAATAATTGTGAGAGGAAACAGCAATCTGGTTTAAAGCTGCAAGAATGTCTGAGTGATGATGTATAATTTTCATCCTAACTCTTTTGGGGGGCCGGTGATAGTTTGCAAAATAACCTAAAACCAGATAGTGATTTTATAAAGGTGTGCATTTGATCATCTCAGAAGTGCTTACATTTTTGATTTGTGTCAATATGTGTTGAGTAAAAGTTGACCATTTTGAATTGTATTAACTTTAACAACACTCATACTTTTGTGCATTTGTATGGAATATTTCATTATGACCTTAGAAACATTTAACTAGTATATAATTCTGAATTTATTTGCAATCATATAGTTATTGTGGTTTGTCTTTACAGAGAAATTAGGTTTTATGAGTTTTTTACATGAAGTATTGAAAGTTTTATATTAAACACAAATCTCAGCAGTCCATTGGTGGTTTTTTCTTGAGCGGTACAATATCTTTAGTAATTTAAAATTAATTGAACCCTTCACTATGAAAAGAGACGCACAAATGTTGTTTTCACCTTTTTTTTCCCTTAGCCGGAAGATTCTATTTTTCAATAGCGCTTACAACAGTCACCGAATGGTGGCGAAAGTGAGTACACCCAACAGCGGTCGCATATGTATGCCCTCTTTACCTAGTATTGCTTGCCGTAAAAGACGCGCGAAGCGAACCGGGATAGGTTGCGTTTCCGTGGAGGACTGAGATTAGCCCTCCAGCAAACAGTAAAGATGGCTGCAGTAGAGGTGTTCGGGCCAGTATGTGAAAACAGGACAGCGGCCGTAATGTTTCAAGACGGTTAGTCTTGAGCTCGCTTCCTCCGTTTCTTTTATTTTATCCAGTATCCTAACGGGATAGAAAATGGGCTCTCAGACGCTTCAGATATTGAGGCAGGGTGTTTGGGCTTCTATCACAGGCGGCTGGTATTACGATCCACATCAGAATACATTTGTCAACGCCTTACATCTCTACATATGGCTCTTCCTGCTGTGTTTCCCCTTTACGCTGTACATGGTGAGTGTTTATGTCTTGTTCACCTGAGGTGTGTATAAGAAGCTCTTCCTTACATCGCGTGCGGGTATCACCTCGCTAGCTGCTCGTATTTATGCTAAGTGGGTATGTAGCCCACTCCGGTGTGTTTTCGTTATGTCCACCAGTGTGATCCGTGCACCTCTTCTTAAATTAATAAAATTCAATGACACGATACTCTCTTCAATCTAATTAGCAGCCATTGTTTGACTTTGTGCTTTGTTATTTGGACACCATATGTGGCAGGGCGTTAAATTAGTATAATTATTTTCAGAAGGCTAGCTACAATGTGCACCTTAAGATACCGTTTTTTAGGCAGCGTCACGGTATAATTAGATTTTTATTTACGTACCAGAAGATATCCTAGGTTGCATTTCTATAAACGTTTTTTTTTTCTTTGTAAATAGTTTTTGTGGCGAGGCATTAGACTATCAAAGCTATAGATGAATTTGAGTGCCTTGCTAGTGAGGATAATAATGGCATAAATCATGTTTGTTTTTAGTGTTACTTGCCGTAGCTTGAAGGTCTGTCTGTCT
>JAACJT020000021.1:9472936-9486698 GCA_009936485.2 Gymnarchus niloticus | reverse complement strand
GTCTGTCTGTCTATTCTGAGTAGCCACATAACTGGCATTGAGAATGAAATTGCAGACATATAATAAATCTTTTTTTCCCTTCTCTAGTACATGAAAATTTTGGTGTGGATTGAAGGATGACATTTCAGTGCAGTGTAGAAAGTGTGCCAGGAGGATATTATCTTGTAAGATATTACTAGTAATTAATATCTATAATAATTGTTATTTTGGACATTTGCCCTTATTTTTTTACGTATTCCACTTTGGAAAAAACATTTTACAAATGGAATTTTATGGGAAATATATTACTTGTGCTATGTATCATGATAATAGCTGATGCCAGATATTTAGTTTCTCTGTGGGTTTTTCAAAATACAGACTTATTAACTGAGTAGTCATATGCCACATCACATTGTGCTTAGACAATCCCCTCCCCCCAAATTCACAGTCAGCTAAGTTCAATTGATAGCTCAGTAGCATGACATTTCCAGGGTTAGGGGTCTGAATCCTGCCCACAGCTGTGTTTGTGTGGGAATTGCATGGTGTCCCCAACTTTGCTCATATTTCATTCAGGTACTTTGGTTTACTCCAAATCCCAAAACCACACAGTTCAGTGAACTGTTGGCTCTAAATTGCCCATACTTTATGTGTCCACACACTCAGTTCTGTCTCAAGTGTCCCTTTACTTGTGCTTCCTGAGGCTCAATGTACAGTGATTGGATGATGGGGTCTTCCAAATCAGTTATACTAATAAAATAAAAACTAGTTGTCAAAATGTGAAGTTGATCAAAAAAGAACAGCTAAAACCCCACGGTATGTTTTAATTTAACTGGGAATGTATGGATTTCATCCTAGTTTTAACATTAATATGATAGAAAACTATTGTGAAATTCATTGTCAAACATTCGTTGTCTGTTTGACTTGTCTGGATAAATGTAGTGTCTAGGATCGGGTTGTCAGCAATATCTATAAAAGTTCTCGGGGGTGAGGGAAGGGAGAATTCAGATTGTCGCAGTGTGTTGCAACAATCATGCCTTAGTCCATTGACACTTTGCTACTTTGAAAATGTTTGTTTTCCCTTTAGTTCTTGTTTCATGACATTTTGCTTTGGTTGAAACTGAAAAAGTTATCTGTGCATTTTGCATAAATGTTTTTTTCAACCATAGTGCACCCTCGTTTATAAAGATGAATAAACCCATTGTGTTGCTATGTGTCCTAAACTGATTGAGCTATTGCACTAAGACTTTCCCTACATTATTGCACCATTGGAAGAATTAAAATCAGGCAGCCACATAGCTGCGATGGCTAAGGTTTTTTTTTTTTTAATTGAAATCCATTGTCTAAGCATTAAATTAGAAAACACTCAAAATGTTTCTTTCAGACCAGCCATTTCCTCCTAATCCTGTGGTTACAGCCACATACAGCTTTTTCAGTTCTCTGCTTAGCTAATGTTTGCAATTCATATGAAGCTTACCAAATATCAGATCTTGAATAAATCTTAATCCTGAATCAACATCTTGATTCCAAGGTTTATCTCCTCCACTATTTCCATGCACCTGCCATTGCAGCTGCGCGGAGATGCAAGGTCATGCCTACATTGGGGTCCATTCCATAAACACTGTTGCCAGTTGATGCTCTTTTACCTAAGGATGAGAAGACGTATGGCATGAGGGAGACCTGAAACAGATAAGACTCAAACAAGGCACGTTGCCAATGAGCAGTAAAGTTCCTGGCTAACTTTAACATCCTGCCTTAAAGCGCTTGAGTTTAAGAAGACAAGAACATCTTCAGTCCTACTTTAGTCTTCTCATCCAGAACAGATCATCGTGGAACGCTTTCCCCCCCATATTGTCGCCTCTTCCCTTATAAAGCTATAGAGGATTTTTACATACATTCACTTAGTTTGGAATAAAATATTCCACTTATATACAGCACCTGCTTGATGTAATTAATCTTCAGATTTCTCAAACATTTGTGGATGCAGTCACTCATACTTTGTTGCTAAAATTAAATGTCTGGCATCTGTGCATTCCTTGTACAAGTTTAACTGTAAAAAAAAAAAAAAAAATACAAGTAACTTGCATCCGCGATAAGGGAGCTGGTGAAATGTGGTTTTGCGCACACCCTTAATGGTTATATTTTATAATGGTCTTAGGCTTAATTGTCATATTAGTATTTTATTTCATTATATCCTGCACTGTGGAATGTGGGTGATAATGGTCTTGTGTGTTGTGCTAAGCTATTTTGTCATTTTTTTTCTCTTAAATATAGACCTAATGTTAGAAATACAAGTAGGTCGAGCCCACCAGCCTTTAACTTTTTCGTGCGAGTTTAGTTGTTAGCTATTTGGTCAAGTTTTGGAAACCCTATGGATGCTTTCTGTTTGTGAGCCTGTGCACTGATAATGTTAAGGTGCAGGAATGAAATATGATATACCTTACACCTATCACATGTAATGAAGGTGAGTCAGGGCACACAGTGCATGTGAAATATTAAAATGTTACTTCCGTTTACCCCTTAACTACCAGCTAAGAAATGTCATATTACTAGTAAATGAGAATTTGAAATGAGCCAGTCATATTTTGTTGTTGTTAATGTCAAAGAAAGTACAGTTTTACTTGCTGGCAAATTAGTGAGGTTAATAAGATGTTGCCATTGTGAAACACCTTTTCATTAGGCTATGAAATGATACACTGGGTATGAATAATGATGCATTATGTGCCTTTACTGAACTCGTCAATGAACCACAAGCAAAAGTTGGAATTGATAAAGTAGTGGTAAAGTGCCTATTAATATCTAAAACAGCCGTATTATGAAAGGAAAATGATAGAGGTTGGGAAGAATGAAGCGCAAACAGTTATGGCTAACCCAGTCATACTAGTGATCATCTGTCTATGAGGTTTCAAATTACTGTTAGGCTGTAGGGTATTTCTTCTGGTAGTCATCATCCCTAGAACATGCAGCTTGAAGTGGACTACACTGTCATTTGAATTCATGCTGGCATGTCCTCCTTTATGGCGAAACATTTTGGAGCCCTATATTTGTGGAGATAAATGAAACGTTTGAAGTGCTGATATTGGCTCACTGTATTGAAAACTTTAAATGGATGTGATTCTTGCAAACTTTCCAGGATGTGTAGTTTTTTTTTTTTTTTTTGTGTGTGTGTGTAGTTTGAAAAGAGGTGTTAGGAACAGGGTTGCAAGGGGGCAGAAAATTTCCAGTATATTTCCATGGGAAATTAAGCTGGAGAATATACAAACATAAATATAAACGTTTTGTTTTAACCAAGATTTTGCTGCAAGATGTTTGTTTTTTTTTTTTCTAACTATATTTAAGTTCCCTGTTATAGGCTAACCTGCAAATTTCCGGTTTATTCCCATTAATTCCCATATATTCCGGTTAATTCCCATGGAAAATTCCCAGCATTTTGCATCCCTAGTTAGGATCCAGTTGTAAAACCCACTGAAAATAAACACAGGAGACTCAAAATAGCTTGAATGCACATGCATTTTTTCTTTGATAACTCATCTCTTTGCATCCTTAATTTTTCTTTTTGAATAAATTTTGTATACATATATCAACAATCTCTATTTAATCACAAATTACTATGAGGACACAATCATTGACCACAGGCAAACTAGGCTTGAAAACATTGCAACTATGTAACCAACTAGTTAGCAGTTGATATTGTACTGGTACATATCGAAATACCAGTATGCAGAATCCTACTAAATATAGGCCTAGAGTGTTGTGCAAAAGGCTTCGGCCACCAAAGAAAATGTTATGATGTGTAAAACTATGATTTTGATGTGTGTTAGTTTATGCATTTCAATCCCACTCTTTATGCCACCCAAGTTCACAGTTATCATCAAATATGTTGTGTGATTGTTGAACTCAGGTTGACACACCTTGCAAGGTTAATCAATACTTTGTGAGGTTAATTAGTAAATAAAAGTGCACTGGTGGTGAAGCTTAACAAACGCATGGAACCACCAGGGTGCATCCAAAGAGAAGTTTGGGAAAGGTGTTTTTTTTGGGCCATCCCAAACAAGATATGGTATTTTTTTCGGAGTGCAGAAGAAATGTTTTTTTTTTTGTTTTTTTTTTATTGTATTACTGTTCATTTTGTATGTATGCTAATGGTTGTTCAGTATTGTTTTTTTTCCCCCTCAGGAAATATGTGCTTGCTACAAAGATAATTAGCTTCAGACGTAATCATCTTGTGTCGCTTAAGTCTTCTGTACAGTACTGTAGCATGATGCTACAAAATCAGTGTTTATATGGAAAATACATTGGCTTGGCCTTTACTCATAAACTTAGTTTATCTGTGTGATTCAGTGTACCTAAATGAGGGTGTTGATCTATGCCTTACTGACTGAACTGACTTCAGACTCTAAGTATGGATGCAGAATGCATTTTAGCAAATCATTTGTTTCAGTGCAGAACAGCATGGGGCACCAGGCAATGATACACTCTTGATGGGATGCCCAGTGCTACTTTGTTATGGGTTTTGGCACCATGTGATGATGCACTCTCGATGGGATGCCCAGTGCTACTTTATCATGGGTTCTAATCATTTAACGATCCTCTTCACAGGCCCTTCCTCCCACTATGGTGATTGTGGGCATCTACTGTGGGGTAATCGCGGTGATGTTCCTGCTTCTGAAGACTGTGAATTACCGATTGCACCATGCCCTTGACGAGGGAGAAGTCGTGGAGAACAGAGCAGTTGAGACTGAGGGAATCCGAGCCACCCCCAGTCTGGGTAATGCCAGTGCCACCCGCCAGGAAAATAGCAATGGGCCGGGGTAAGTCACAGGGTTACGGATGGATGGCACAGCAATCACCTGACTGTGTGTAGAATATCAAGGGCCTAAATAAGGTGTAAGGTCATCCTTTTCCTTCAGAACAGTTTGAGTCCATGGAATGCAGTCATACAAGTCTGGAACTTAGTGTGGGGGCCTTATCAGCTGAGAATATAGGAATATCACGAGATGTGAAGTAGAGTCGGATACCTGGTCTGTTCTATAACCATGCAAAGCCATCATTGATTTCCATGACATGGCTGCCCATACCAAGTCAGATCTCCAGCCATGTTTAAGAGTTAACACCCAACATTGTGCAGTGAAGGGATCCTTTGGCTTTCTCCAGACACAAACATATCCAGATATAGGAAAAAGTGAAAGATGACTCTTCAGCCCATATTCCTTTTCCCCATTGCTGCGGTGTCCATATTCTGTGGTGATTACACCAAACGGTGAATGTTTATGCATTGGTCTTTTGATGAGCCTGGGTCATGGTGGTACTCATGTAGTTCTGTGGTAATTGTTAAGACTCGCCTCTTTGATGTTTACCAGCTGTCTGGTTAAATTTCTGTCTATCCCTGTCCATGTCTCTCAGCTTCTGACCACCATTCTACTTTGCCAATTCAATTTGCCCATATGCTGTCAAAGTTTTTGACACTGTTGTGTATCACACATGAAATCATTTTGCAGGTTTTGTGACTGATGTACTACCAATTCTGGCACCAGCGATTTCATCTCCTAAGAACTCTCCCAGTCACTTCCTGTTGCTTTTAAAACTCACATATTAAAATTCTGGATTGTCACACATTTTTATCATAACTGGCACATGCTACTAATTGGAGTTCGGCCTAAAATGACTTGCCTTTGTAACTGTGATGTGCAACATTATTTATTTTTTACGTGGTCTAGCATTAAGATTTTAATTTGAGTTTTCATGCCGACTCATTCCCACACACTCGAGTGTCACGTAAGAGAAATGAGTGATATTAACAGCCCTGTAAGCATTGCTGATCACACAAATAGGAATCAAAATCCTTTTTGCTTTGTTGAACTTTTACAGTTAGCAATCCATTTTCTTCCAGCACTTTTTCAAGCGTTGATACATTTTAGGTGATTGGACTTAATAAAAAAAGGCATTTCTAGGAAAATGAGTTTTAAGGCAAATCTGTGACTGGGCTTCATACTGGAATGGTATGACAGTAGGTGACGTATGTCTAATGGAGATGCAAGGTTTTGGTGAATGCCTATCCTGATGCATGTGATACGGATATGAACAGTGTCAGAGTATTGAGCTGAATGGGTTTCCCTCCATTTACTCTCACATTTTATCTATGCGGGCTTTGTTGGGCTTGTTCTAGTGTTCTGTATGTTGTGTGTTGTTTAGAGATCCGGGAGGAGGGATCGAGATGGCCGATTTCATTCGCGAAGAGACCCCGCCAGTGGATTGTAGCTCCAGAAACTCCTTCGCTGGCATGGACTCCAGCCACCAGGTGTGGGTTGGAACAAAGGCATAAGTAGGGCAATCACCATGACAACAGGTGGATGTATTTCCAGCCTGTCTTCATACAGTCACACTTTTCTGTATAGATGTGGGAAACAACTTACGGGTCGTAATGGTGATGTCTGCGTATGCATGGCCTGAAATGAACAGGTTTGTGAATCAGCAAGTATGGCTGCAACCTTCTCGAAAATGTCTGGGGGAAAAAAATGTTCAGTATTATGCAAAATGTTTGCATCAACCTCCCGTAATGAATCTCTGTTTAATATTTCATTGCTTATCAAGCTCTGAACGTAAATGGCAAGACCAGGATGTGGATAAAACCCACTTCACTGATTGTGGGATTCTCAAGTCTGACTAATAGACTTGTATGCTTTTAGTCGTCACTTTCAGCTGCCACCTTAGGAGTGAAGCCTCTAATATTTGCTTATTGTTCAGTCCTTTCTCTTCCCTCATCTCTTGGGGGAGGTGGTTGGGGGACTGCTTCATCTAAAAGTTTCATTAAAATTTTTGGCTAAATATTATTAATGGATTTTGGGGGCTACGGTTGACAAATGGCTAGCAGTCTGTTAGGCAAGTGAGGTGCATGTGCTTTTTAAAATTTAAAGCTAATAGAACTTGCCACTGCTCATAAGGTTACTGTGATAATTAATATTAGAACTTAATTAGCAAAGTACATATCTGGTAGCTGTGTGCTGCTGTCATCACACTCCATTTCAATTTTAAATATTCCGTGTTCCTATGTTTTCAAACCATTTATTTGATGACATTGATTTTGGCCAGTGTCAGTGCAGTTTTTGTGCCCAATAACAGCTTCAGATGGCTTTTCTTCAATCTTCTCCTGACCTCATCAGAATTCCTCAATAAATATGCAAAACTTTGACAGGCTATTCTCCATTGCTTTGGACAAAAACTGTGCTCAGACCTCAGAATGGTATTTAGGATATCTGTGTAAACATTAGTATCCTGTTATTGATACCTGTCAACATGACTTGAAACCTGTAGAAATTTCCAGTTAATTTTAGACTCGGTGTACAGATCAGTCCAATTCTGAGGCATTGCAGTTCAGTGTGTAGGAAATGCCTGTGGAACAAGGGCAGGATTAAGGTTGACTTCTTATACAGTATGTATTGGAACTTGCAGTTTCTTGTTTTCATGGCCAGTTAGTTATGGGAACATTAGTAAGATGCCTGCCTAGAGTCCCCAGAATACGCCCTGCTGGGTGAGGTACTCAGTCAGCTTTATATAATTATTAATTACTGCCTCTGGCAGACTTGGTTGGCTGCTTCACCTCAGACTGATGAAATATTAAGTATTAGTCTGCTTTGGTCTTACTCATCTACTCCATCTGATTTAAATCTGCTAATTTTTCAGTCTCTACGTGTGTGTGTGTGTGTGTGTGTGTGTGTGTGTTAAATCTTTTATATAAATTCTGGGTCTGTTTATCCCATGTTGCTGTACACTTATCTGAATTTAAACACATCTGTTTTTTTAAGGGGGGAATACAATCTAAAATTTTAAGAATTTTTACTTTGTTAAACTGTGTTGGTCTTACTGTAATTTCATGCTTTTAATTTATGTTTTTCCCCATGTGTTAGATTGTGTCCACTCATGAGGGCATGACCGCAGCCAAAGGTGAGCCCTGGTCTTATAGGGTAGAATTTAGTTCTGTGTATCTTTCATGTCTCAGAGTTTGGACTGCAGTGAAAAATAAGACTAACAGCCACACACAAATTCATTTGATGTTCCAGCCTATAAACTATTCCCTTGAAACAGTGTTATTGTTTGCATTGCCTGCAAACTGTTGTCTGCTCCTCATTTTTGCTTTAAATATGGTCAGCTTAGAAAATAAGGCCTACCAAGTATTTTGCTTTATAAAACGGCCACACGCACATTTTTAGAGCTTACAAATAATATACTGTAACCCATGTGATTCGGCAAGCTAATGCTCAGGTGGGTTATAAGAAAATACTTCTAGCTAAGGGGGTAGTAAGTTCACTGACCGAGAAAGTTATTACACTCACTTCTCTTGTAGCCATTTTTTGTTTGCTTGTTTTTAAATCCACTTGGTGTGTTTGGCAGAGAAATGATTGAAATAATTGCTGTGTCACATTGGTTCAAATGGTTTTGTGTAGTCTCTAGCAGAAAATGTTATGAACATCCATCCATCTGCAGCAGACTTAGTGGTTTATTGAAAAACCATTAATTTACCACATAATTAGTCTGATGGGGTTGGGAAAATGGAGATGTCACGTGATCACTATGCTCTTAGCATAACTTCAGCATCTTACTATTCCTGTGTGAGACCTGTACTCAGTCAATCCTGCTCCAGTAGCCCCTTGCATATTCACACCTTCATATACCTTCATAGTCAGGTGTCTGTAGTGATTAGCAGGGATGGATACGTGATGAATATTCTCTCTCTGCAGTGGGAGATGTAGGAAAGACCTCCGATGACCTCAGCTTAAGTCTCGCGCAGAGTGGCAGCCTGTGCAAGGAAGGCAGCCAGGACCAAGGTCAATGCCCCATCATTTATTTGTCGATTTAATTAGCCAATACGTTTCTGTTCTGAGTGCATTGGAATTACTTCTCAGAGTCTTGCACCCATTTTCTGTTTATCAGTATATTTTCTTGTACTCAGCTCTGCGGGATCTGCATTTTATTGAAAGGTAAATCCGCGTGGTCCTTGGGTATACCTGCAAGCAACAAACCTAATTGTGTTGTAAAATTATAGTCCCTGGGCCTTAGGTTCGAGCATGACTCGGCGTATTCACAGTGTTGCTCCTTCCCTTTCAGACTTGACGTCCGACCCAAAGATGTATTGCCTTGTCTCCAATGACTCCTTCGCCTCCATGCAGCCCTCCACGTCTTTGGGCCCGCCAGAACTGGCCAGAGACCCTGTGGATACCGGTGACCCAACCCCCAACCAGCCGTCGGAGTTGTACGAAACAGAATCGACTTCCATTGGTCTGCTGCACTCGCAGTCATATAGAAAAGAACCTCGTCCCCGGGGCCTGCCTCGTACTTCCAGCTCCGCTGGCTCTGCATTCCCTGACCCCTCTCTGCCTGACTATGGCCTGTACCCACCACCTCGTAGAGGCGGGCTGGATCCAGTCTGCGAGCTGGAGGCTTCCAGGCCTTCACAGGCTGGAGAGGCAAAAGCAGATTTCAGTGCAGAGGAGGTCTTCCAGCTGGACCAGGCTGTGACCGCCACCTCGGGAACAGGAAACTGCCAGTTGCAGGAGTCCCACAAACTGGCAGGCTCTGATTTGCATCAGGCTAGGGATGCCAGTTCAGGGTTGTACCAGGGGGGTGCAGAAGGCAGAGGCAGAGTGCGAGAGAAGCCCTTAAGGGGAGAGCGAAGTGCCGACAGCCTCCGCAGTCTTAGCACGCGCAGCAGTGGCTCCTCGGAGAGCTACTGCAGCGGCACGGACCGTGACACCAACAGCACCCTCAGCAGCTTTCACAGTGAACAGACCAGCTCCACGCATGTGGAGAGTCTGCTCTCACTCTCAGGGGACGAGCAGGAGCGGCACCGCGGGGACAGTGGTGTGTCTGCTCCCGCGGACGGCAGGACTCCCAGAGAGGGACTCAGCCCGAGTGGCCCCAGCCACGGCAGCAGCCCTCGAGGGT
The DNA here is from genome assembly GCA_009936485.2 of Gymnarchus niloticus. Classification (NCBI taxonomy): domain Eukaryota; kingdom Metazoa; phylum Chordata; class Actinopteri; order Osteoglossiformes; family Gymnarchidae; genus Gymnarchus; species Gymnarchus niloticus. Next base: position 9,476,783 of record JAACJT020000021.1, on the reverse strand, counting down.
TGAACAGCCTCTTATCCGGGGAGGCCAACAAGAACCCGCACGCTAACGAGCTGGTGGCTGCGCAGCCATCGGACAGCGTCGTCTTTTTCAGCCAAGAGCCAGCTGAGCCCCGCAGCTGCGCGGAGGATCCCGTCTCCACCACGACCACCGACGGCTCCACCCCCCTGATCCTGCGGGATCAGAAGCAAGACAAGGAGGACGTGCGGCCCAAATCGGCGAACCTGATCCACCGGGCCTCCTCTTCGGCGGGGCGGAGCCACCGTCGGCGGACGGGAAAGAAGCGCGCCAGTAGTTTCGACACCGGCCGCCATCGCGACTACATGTCACTGCGGAACGTGGCCAAGCCACGCAGCGCCATGTTCCCCGGGGAAGACGACTCCAGCGATCAGAGTGAGCTGAGCTGTGCCTCCAGCTTGCATTCCACACACCACCTTAGCACCGACAGTTCCTCCAGCACCACCTCTCACTCCTGCCACTCTCCCGAGGGGCGGTATAGTGCGCTCAAGGTCAAGCATGCCATTGCCTCGTCCCTCTCCATGAAGGGCGTTGTCGTGCCTGAGGGTGGGGGCGGGGGAAAGCGGCGTTCTTCCCGACGTACCTCCAACGCAGGCAGTGCCAAGACTCACGCCCGGGTCCTGAGCTTGGACAGCGGCACGGCTGCTTGTCTCAACGACCCCAACCGGTTGGCCGCCCCCACTGGCACGCGACCCCTCACCACCTCGAAGTCCGACCTCGAGGCAAAAGAGGGTGAGGTTTTAGACGCCGTTTGCCTGCTGGGCCGGGCCTCGCAACTGGAGTCTGTCACGCGGTCCAGAAACAGCCTCCCCTGCCATGCCCCCTCATCCGAGAGCCCAGACGTCCCGGGCTCTTCACGAGGTAAGGTTCCACAGCTTCATGACGTGTACTCTCTGCTCCTCTTTTACACTGAGCGTCTGATTATTTTTTCCCAAAATTTTTGTCTTATTGTTTGCTGCCTTTGAGCAGAGGTACATTTTCACCTTGTAAAGCCATTGCCAGCTTTGACTGCAGATGCCGTGCGACTCTATGAAAGAGGAACAGCAAGTATATGATTTTACAAAGTCATTGTGAGCAGCAGCTTTCCAATTTTTTGACAGTGTTGTGTTTCAGTGCTTCGGCTCACGGTGGTTCTACAGTCTTTTTTTTTTTTTTTTTTTGTCTGATTGTTACAGTGCGGTTTATATTTCTGTATCACGGGGCAGTGTGCGTCTCTGTTGGTTTGGTGTCTGTGCCCATTTCCGGAACATCGCTGGTTCAAATCTCATTGCTTGTGAAGTGACCATATCATCATTGGGCCCCTGAGAAAGGCCCTTTACCCCAAAAACTGTTCCGGCGTGCTGGATACATGGCTGACCCGCACTCTTGACTCCAAGCTTCACTCTCACCTTTACGTGAGACGCACACCTATGGACTACGATGTGAAGACTTAAAAAAAAAAAAAATTCCTGTGTACCTATAAAGAATCCACTTGCAAAGTCTGTCACCACTGTGGCTTCTGCAAAATCTTTTATTGCCCAGCAAAATAATTCATACGATACAGCGTAGACACACCGAGTATTGAAAGACAGCTCAAGTACAAAATGAGGACAGATCTTTACTGGCCTTTATGCTACGTAAGACTCTTCTCACCAAGTTCTGGGTAAAGGTGCTGTGAGTGAATTTAAATATAAGGGGTGACCTCCTGTGGGGTGAAGGGTCGTGACATCCCACAGTGGTGTGTGTGTGTGTGTGTGTGTGTGTGTGTGTGTGTGTGTGTGTGTGTAAGAATAATTTCCTAGCTCATCGATTCAGATGATCCAGCATTTTTCTGAGCAAATGCTGCTTCATCCACTGCCCGATGAAATGCCTGTCATCACCCTGGGTTCCCTGTAATCATAATTCACTCATAGTAACTGTTTCCAAATAATCCTCAAAGGACAGTGAGGCATTCTTCATACCTTGTCCTTACATACTTATATGTGTACAAATGGCTAATAATGTATTGTTTTGTTTCATCATATGATTACATCTTATGTATGACAAGTTTTTTGTATGTTGTTTGAAACTTTGTCTTATTGTATTGCAGAAATTCTTGTATTCTTTATATGTGTGACCCAGTAAGGCCTATCCAAAAACATTTTGATTAAAACTTAGACAACTGGCTTTTTTAATTCTATGTGGAAACAGATTATTTTATTTATATTTCATGTGTTGTTTTTGATATCTTTAACCTTTTTCTAAATTCCTATAAAACTGAACAATTTTCGAATTTGTGATTCAGGTTTAGAGTAACTGATTTTTCTTTAACTCCAGAAGCCTGTTGTCCTGTAGTATTAGAAAATAGAAGTCAAATAGATTGTTTTCCTGAGGTTTGAGTAGTATAATGCAGTAAAATTTTACTGTGCATGTATGAAATACAATACGACCATTTTATTGACAAGAGAATGTCAGGTGTACTTTAAGGGTGAAATTGCCATCCGATTTGGCAAACCCTGAACTGTGTTCAATCAGTTCGTAAAATATAAAGATTGCATGTTTATTTTTAAGTCCTATAGTGTTATAATGTGATGAAAGGTTTTTATAAATATAGTAATTGCCACTTTTATTCCCCACTTCTACTGTAATGGTCATGCAATAATTGTGTTACAGTGAGCTTAGGGTTTGGGACTGCTTATTCTGCATTTGGCGATCACTTTATCAGACGCAGTCTGTCACTGGGTCTGTGTTTAAATCACATTTATTTGACTGGCTTTTTCATAAACTTTCTAACCAAGTACCAAAAAATCAAGGCAAAATTCTGTATCGTTACATTGTGATGACGCGTTGTCCTCATGAATTTGATTACATGCCACTGCAGGCCAGGGCAATCAAAGTACCTTGAATATGGGAAGTTCTGTTGCAATTTACTGCTGCCTCAAGCCAATTCTGATTATGGGTTGGAGTCCTTCGTTCACTTCTCCAACAGATTCCTCTCTTCTTTCTTCTTGATTGTTATGTATTTATTTTAATTCTCTCTGGTGACCTTTTTTTATGCACCTTTGTACCTTGTGATACTTTACAACATGGCCATCGCGCTCTGAACTTCTGTCAGCTGATAGTTTTAGACGTCATGATCAGTCCCTATACTCCTCATCTACTTTTTATACGAGTGTGTAGATAAACTTTTTAGTGTACATGTAGTGTATAGCTATTAAATATCTTGGAAGTTGATTTATTTCCTCGGTTCTGAATTATACACAACTAAATGTGAAAAGTTTTTGATGATTAGACCGCTAACAAACTTGCCGTGAGTTGTCTGTACCCTGATGGGCAGGGGGCTTATCATAAAGCGTACAATCGTAAACTCCCGCTTACAAAGCAAAGCCGCACAAACTCTGCCTCCTTACGCTTTCTTACTGCCACAGCCCCAGGGAGTGAAGAGACCGTCGCCTTCCGCCGGGAGCGCAGTACTTTCCGACGTCAGGCGGTGCGGCGACGGCACAACGCAGGAAGTAACCCCACGCCCCCCACCTCCCTGATTGGCTCACCTCTCAGGTATGACTCGTGACGGATAGGAGCCAACCTGAGTGTCAGAATCACATGAATATCGTCAGCAGCTGCACTCCCATTTTCTCTGTTACACTTCTCCATACTTTCTGTTCTACTTAACTATATCTACTCCTGGCTGCCTGTGGATTACAGTTGAAGGACACTGAATGTCAGCAAACCCCCCACTCGCAAGGCATTTAACATAATTGAGTTGTATTGAGCTGAGATGTGCTTGAGAAAACAGCCAGTTATGAGCAGTACAACCTCCATACGGTCTCAGCTGAAATTATATTCCTGTCTTACATTCTTTAGACTTTTATAT
>JAACJT020000021.1:9459970-9472069 GCA_009936485.2 Gymnarchus niloticus | reverse complement strand
TGTCAGCAAACCCCCCACTCGCAAGGCATTTAACATAATTGAGTTGTATTGAGCTGAGATGTGCTTGAGAAAACAGCAGGCCAGGGCAATCAAAGTACCTTGAAAACAGTTATGAGCAGTACAACCTCCATACGGTCTCAGCTGAAATTATATTCCTGTCTTACATTCTTTAGACTTTTATATGGGACACTCAAGTCACGTTCAGTGTGTTCTCTGGAGTCAGGATTCAAGAGAATTAAACTCTGCCCCCACCAGTAATTTAAATTGCTGTGCCAGTCTTTTTTATTTAAATGCAATATCTTTGTTACCCAGGTCTGTTCATTTTTTTTTTTTTTTTTAGGTAATTTTAATTTCTTATTGAAATAGTGTATGAAATGGTGGTCATTTAACAGTTGATAATTGGTTAATTATTACTCTTTTTAAATAATACTTTGGTAAGTCAGTAGGAACGTTGCTTTAATTTTAACTCACAAAACACTTAACTCTGCAGTGGACTGGCATTCCATTCAGGGTATAACCATCTAGGATAGACAAAAAGCTATCTGCTGTCAATTTGATTTGATGTTAACCTAACAAACAATGTGGATTTATAGAGGGCTCCCAGAGAACTGATTTTCTACACAGGATTTAGCCAAGACAAAAGTAGTGTGGCTGTGGTGCTTATGGCAAAATCACTGGTTTGCTTTACCCAGTTTTGTTTGTGTTTTATCCCCTCACTGGAGATATCTGTCCTCTTCTATCCGGTAACTAACCCCCCCCCCCCATTTATTTTTTTGAAGTTGAGTTACGAACAGGGTGAAAGATGGTTTTTAACAAAAACGAACTGCAAACAGAACATGCAACACACAGAGCATTTTAGGGCTGCTCTGTCCATTCCTAACTGGAAGCTTGAATATATGTTTCCCAACACTGCCCTTTGGTTTTTTTTCCCCCGACCTTTTTCAAAAACCCTTATCACCTCTTCCCCTCCTCTTACTTTCCCTAAAACACATTGATTAACCTGCTTTCATTTTTATTAACATTTGCCATATGTCCCGGCCCCCTAGCCCTTTGCACACACAAATGTAAATCCACTGTTTACACGTCTCCCTGTGGTCTTCCCCTCCCCCTGTACTGCCATCTCTGTACTGGCTGTTCACTCAAGCCTCATTCCCCTTTCTCTGTCAGTCTTCAGGAAGCTCTGAATCAGGCTTCCCAGCCTTCTACTATCAAAGGGCAGCCTTCCCGTACTCCATCCCAGGTGACTGTGCTGAGTGCCAATGCCTCCCTGCTGGCCAGGAATGGAAGTGTGCATCTGGAGGGCTCTCAGGACAAATCCTCAACTGTGGGCACCACCAGCCTGCAGGACGATTTCGGTATGCAAGACGGGAGAGATCACTACGTGGCTAGTAGACAAGTAGGAAAAAAAACGTTGGTTTGGCTAGTGACAAAGACAAGTGTGTGTAGTCCTTGCGCAGAAATAGATTGGTTATTTTGGTAGATATATTCAAGAAACAGCAAATGTTTTGTTTTTATGTAAATCTGGTCTACAAAAAAACATTTGGGAAAGAGATTATAACTTTGCAGAAGATGATTTCTGTCCTATGCCTTCAGGAAAAACCTAACTTTGTTTTTAACCTGTAGGGCTTCAGCTTGTCCTGTCAATCATTTAGGAAGGAAATATTTTCTCCTAGTATTCTAACAGTTTGAGTGTAAGACGCTTTATTTACTTGTGTAAGGATCAGAAAGTGATAAAGCTTGAAAGAAAAACTTGTATACATAAAATATCTGAAAAGGTTTTGTTTTGCAGTTTAAAGTATATTGAAATTGACAGACTGTGTGATATAGTCAGACTGTTTCTGCCTGATTTGATTTTGTCAATTCACGGTTTATTACACGGGGGGGTCACGTCAGAGGTGTTCTTATGTTTGTGTATAATAGTAGCATGCCCTATGGGGGTGACAGCCAGTTGACCTCAAACCCCCAGAGGTTTTTTTTCTCCTTGCTGAGGAGTTCTTGGTTCCTCTTTTCTGTTGTCCTCTGGCCTTTTTTCCATTTCCATCTAAGTACACTGTAACTCCTACGCAATCCTGTTAAGTACATTGGGGCAACTGTGTTGTGGAAGGGACCATAGAATTGAGTTGAATTGTGGGGTTTCTCCAGATTTACTCCAGAAGTTTAGACTGTTTAATGAATTTTATCAGCAGTGCTCAAACATGCTGTATTATCTCCACCAGCCATGTTCAGAGTCATCCAAGAAGCTTCAGACAGTCCTAAAATGACATTTATCATTTGCAGTGTTTTGACCCCTCTGTCAAAGACATTGGTCAGAAATAGGGCATGTGGCCAAGAAGCAAGGCACAAACCAGTGCTTGATAAGACGAATGCTTTCTGGTAGCCATCCATTTGACACGAGTGAAAAGTGATACCTGGTGAATTCCCCATTGCAGGTCATGTGTAGTGGGTTTACGGTCTTGGTTCAGGGAAGAACTGCTGCATTTGGACTTTGATGCCTTGTGATCATTGACTGAATCATGGGTTTTACTTGGTACCACAGTGGGGGGGAGGCAGGTGGTGTGAGTTCCTCTGAAGGGAAAGTCAGGTGGTATCATTCTCTGCACCTGCCGCTTGTTTCTGAGTGTCAAGATAAAGTGAAACCTTCCAGTTTCACCCCCAGTAAAACCAGCCTGGTCTCTGCATGCCTCCAGTTCCCTTTCACTGTACATTGCTACCTGACATAGATGCCCATTTTGAATTTGCTTTTCATCCTTGCTAAACATGGCACTTTTGATTTAGTTTCACCTCCTGTGCTGTGTTGAATAGATTCCTGTTGACCTGGCACATGGGGAACGCTGCTAAATTTTGTCTTTGCTCCTACCTTGTACAGTACTTGTCACATGGTTCTGTGTGCCAGCCACACAGAGTGCATTTTGTAAAGAGAATTCTGCGTTGTTCATGAAGTTAGGAAGCAAAATAATTATCTTAAACACACTGGCTATGCCTAGTCAAAGGCCATGAATCAAGCCTGTTCAGACGAAACAAGCATGCATGTGAGTTTAGAGAAGCCCTTCTGCATGGAGGGGTGGGCCAAAGTTCCTCTGCAGTACTGTGAGATTGATCACCAAGTGAAGGTAGGGTTTTGTTGATGACATCAAACCTAAATATAGCATAAGAGTGCAAAGGGACATTTGGACTTTGATAACATTTCTTAAACAGATGACCATCACTGCTTGTTCACCTAGCTTTTATACATTTCAGTTTAGTTCGTCCGAAACATCTGAAAAACATAACATGCAAAGTATTAGACATACTTTTCTTCACAAAGTATTATACTGCTTGACATTGTGTGAGATCTCTGTATTGTCACATGCATCAAGAAGGCATCTAAGTTTAAGTACCCGAAACTTTTTATTTTGAATTATGAACCTTTTGTTTCTGCCCGTTATATTTCCTTTTTGTTCGTGTTGCTAAATATAAGGCTCTGCCTACTTTTTTTCTCTTCAGTGGATACATTGTTTTAACGATTTCATTCAAGAATGATACGACAATGTAAAATTGTAAAACGATAGCTTTCATTCACCCCATCGCTCTGATGTGTGTGTGTGTGTGCGTGCGTGCGTGTCCTGTGCACGTCTTTCCTCCTGCAGTCCAGAAACATGACTAAGTAAATTGCCCGTGTGTTCCATGTGCCACGCAGTGTTCAGGTTGCCAGTGCTTTGTGCCCCATACTTCCTGGGATAGGCTCAAGACTCACAATGACCCTGAACTGAATAATTGGTTATTCAAGATGGATCAGTTATTGTTAATGAGTGAATTCGTTAGTGATTGGCTATATTTTGTATAAAGGTCACAAACCCACTGAATTTTCCAGTTATTGCAGCTTGCTCAATGGTTGTGTATAAAGTGTCAGAATATTGTTTTCATAGAACTCATTATGGTTAATTGACTGATGTAGTTGGATATGTAAATGGCATAGCTGGACACAATCTGTCCTTTTGAAAGAGATTCTAGTGTAATTTATACCCAGTTACTATTGATGGGACAAATGGGGCTTCAAAACCCATGGTGGATGAGAGTATCCTGAACTAACCAATCAGTGCTGGCTGTTGCATTCATCAGCCACATTTTCTGCGTTTAATGTAAATGTATATGAATGTACTTTTGAAAATCCATCCCTTAAAACTAGTCATACATGCTCATTGAAAATATGCAATGTGACATACTGTCAGTATCAGCTCAATTTTTTGTCGCTTCTTTGCTGAGAGACAGTCCTGCTGTTATTACAGGGAAGCTCACACCCTCTCTGTATGAGGCTGGTGGCTGTGATATGTCTCTAGTCAACTTTGAACCTGCAACCAGACGAGCCTCAAACAACATCTGGTAAGTTGACTATTTAAACACTTTGCCCTTTTGTGCTTAAAAAAAATGCACTAGTTTATACAGCCATGCAGTATATTAGTGTGATTTTTATAAATTTTTTTCTTTTCCTCAGGGATACAGATTCCCATCTTTCCAGTTCTACCTCAGTTCGTTTTTGTCCTCATGACCTGGTGAGTGATAGGTTGGCAAGTGTAGAAGGCAGTGGACTTGATGTTAGGAAAGTAGTGACAGTGGACCGGCCCTTGACTGTGGGGCAGCTTTCTCTTCCCCAGATTCGACTGAACCGCCTCCTGACGATGGACCCCGAGCTGCTGGAACAGCAGGATGCAGATCTAAGCCCTGAGCTCACAGATGCCCCCCTGGGACCAGAGGAGCCCTCTGCAGTCCCTGCACACAAAGCCAAACAATACTACCGCTTCTGGCTCTTTCCCTACCTGTGGGTGGGCCTGCACTTTGACCGGCTTACTCTGCTGGCATTGTTTGACAGGTGGGAGTCCTAATAAGAGAAGTTTGTCTTCTTTATTAGAGTTGAGTGTCAGATTTAGAGAGACTTGTTTTCCTCCCTGATTAAGGGCCCAGATAAAAACTCTTTTCAGTTGTTGGAAGGTCTACATGTTATACCCAATGTCACCGAGTTGAAGAACATCACAGTAGAAGTACAATTTTGTTCATTTTTAGATCAATATTTTAATCTTCTGAATATACCATCAGTAGATCTACACATTAGGAACAAGGCAAATATGTACTATTTGGTATTTATGCTCTGCGAAAACCCAAGGATACAGCGCAAAACAATATTACATAAACATTGTTCCATGAATAAGTGCACAGCATCAGTAGATTTCGTTGGTTGAATTATCCAGCCGTTTCTTTTCCCCCGTCTTTCATATAAGGTGGTGGTGTCATGGTAACACGACTTATTAAATAGGAGCTGAATGGTGTGTACATGTGCAGTTACTGTATGTGTGTGAATATGTAAATGTGCTTCAAAACGCATAATAAAAAGTACGGTATTTGTCTTTAGTATTTAAAATGGGTAACAACTTAGGTGTAGCGCCATCCTCTCTTTCAACAAAGTATTCAGCCATGCAACAAAATGTTGCAGCATCCCTGAATACTCGGCATGTTTCTGCATTGTGTGCCATTGAATCTGGAATGCTGTTTTGATACTGTTAGGTATTAGGTGAACCCAATAGAGGAATGAACTTCAATTTGACATTTATAATGTATATAATAAGCCAATTTTGTTTGAAGAACTTGAGTTTGGATCAGATACAATTCTGGGCTTTAATAGCTGGTAATTTGACTTGGTTCCATTGCAGAAAATTCAGGTACAGTTGTGTGAATATGTTTGGTTACCATGCAGTGACTAGATATGGTACACATGCTGCATTCAACAGCACGAACCTCCTATGTTCATGTGCTGGAGCTGTTCTCTGCTGCTGCTACAAAGCTCTTTCTACACTAGTGAGACGATGATCATGTACATTTCTGAGTGAATGGCCAAGTTCATCAATACAATATTGTGAGCATGTAATAAAGCGAACAAACTGACTGTTCGCAGTGTTTATCCACCTCATGCTGGAGAAGCCGTGAATAAGGCTCAGAAATTTTTCAGAATGCAATAAAAAAGATAAATTCATAATGACGTATTTACGTTTGTAAATCTAAAACATTCATTGTCGAAATGCCAATCTCACATTATAAAGTCTTTTTCCCCTCAGAGAGTGAGTGTATTGAAAAACGTATGAAACAGAAGGGCCTATAAACGTGCCTGGTCAAATGGTAAAGCGCTGGAGATCCCTGGGTAAAGTGTGCCGTTGGCCCTGCCCCCTTCTCTGTTTCTGGCAGGAACCGGGAGGTCCTTGAGAACGTGCTGGCGGTGGTGCTGGCCGTCCTGGTGGCCTTCCTAGGATCTGTCCTCCTGCTGCACGGCTTCTTCACAGACATTTGGGTCTTTCAGTTTTGCCTGGTCATCGCCAGCTGCCAGTACTCTCTCTTGAAGGTAACCTTGTCCTCCCACTTTATGCTTCTATTTTTGCGAATTGATTTGGGAATTAAAAATCCATTTAATAATGAATGCCAGCAAGTGGGCTTAACTCCCACTCAGTAGCTTTTGTCCCACATGTCGGGCTGATACTCTCTTGTGTTCTTTCAGAGTGTTCAACCAGACTCCTCGTCTCCCCGACATGTATGTATACATCTGCTTCATGTCTTGTATCCGAGAGAGCAAAAACGGCCGCGTTTCACCAAGATGGGGAGGGAAATGCATGTATGATTTGTGAACGCATTCTGGTGCTCCACTGGCAAGGGTTCTGGTACCTGTATAGGCCAGAATGGTCATTTGTTTCTGTGATCGACCAAACCGTGACCATCACCTGAGGTCGTTTTGTTCTATATCAGGGGTGGCCAACAAGAGGCTTGCAGGCCGCATGCGGCTCTTCACATGGACATTGGGGCTCTTCTGTAGCGTCATAAGAATAAAATAAAAATCTTGGTGGAGCCCCTGCTCCCCTAGGCTCGTGCCTTTCGGGACCCCGTGTTTGAGGATCTTCATGCCCAACCAGTTGGCCACCCCTGTTGTAGACTGATGCCAGATGGTAAAAGAGGGCAGTGGCAATTGTTAGATGTTTGGTTTTGGAACAGTTTTGTGAACTCTCAAAATTGCTAAATTTTTTTATTTGTATTTTGAATCTGTTTTGGATGTTTTCTGTCTTGATAGAAGTAATACAACAGAATGTTCAGAGGTTGCCAAGGTTTATTACTAGCTTATTGTCAGCTTCCCTGCTGTACAAAGGCTGAAGGTTTGCTGTTTATCTTAAATATGAAGTCACGCTTGGTGCTCAGAATTCCCCAGGGTATGGCTTTCCCATGTGTCTCACAAATAGATCATTTGTTTTGCGAAGTATGTATTTTTAAGATATTTAGCCATTCCCCCCCGGCTCTTACCCTCCATAGGGCCATAATCGGATCATCGCGTACAGCCGTCCGGTGTACTTCTGCTTGTGCTGTGGTCTCATCTGGGCTCTCGACTACGGCAGTGGTCGGACGAGCTCGGGCCACTTTACCCTCTACGGCGTGGCCTTGACTAGCTCTCTGGTGCTGGCCTCTGCCCGCGACTTAGTCATAGGTGAATTTCTCTCCATAACTTTTCCGTTGATGCTTCACTCATCCTTCCTCAGCATGATTCCTATTTCAGAGCGCACAGGTTGATGTGAATGGTTTATTTCAGTCATATTTGTTAAAAACTGTGGTTTTGCCCGTTTTTTTTTTTTTGGTGTTCGTTTGAGGGAATGATACATGCTTTTTTTTCGACATTTGTATCGGAGCGTAATGTAGCAAATGTTTTCTCAGCGAGCCGTTTTCTGTGATTGCATGCATTAATTTCTCTTTGGTCGCTCTCCACCCGCAGTGTTTACTCTCTGTTTCCCCGTCGTGTTCTTTGTGGGACTGCTGCCGCAGGTCAACACATTCCTCATGTACCTGTCTGAACAGCTCGACATTCACATCTTTGGTGGAAACGGTTAGTGTCTGCTCTCCTATTGCGGTTCACAGAAACTAACTAGCCCTTGTGATTTTTTTTTTTTTTTTTTTTTGCAATAAAGTTGGTTCCGCAAAAAAAAAAGCCTTGTGATTAAATTACAATTGGGCTGTTCAGTTGTGCATCAGATTACCACTATCTTTTATAATCTTTGCTATTATGACCAGTATCTGTGCTGACTGTGTTTTCTTTCAGCTTCTACCAGCTTACCCTCCGCGCTCTACAGCGTAGTACGCAGTGTTGTCACTGTAGCGCTGCTGTACGGTCTGTGTTATGGTGCTCTAAAGGTGAGGTCTCTCGCACGCTGCTGTGCAAAGGTTCTCTTAAGTCCACTTATTAAAAGACTCATACAGAACTGAGTGGTAGCAGCTGATGCACTAAGACATTATAAAAGTGGTTTTTAAATAATTGTAGATTTTTTGTTCTTGTATTTCAAAAAGTACCCCTGATTTCTATGTGCATCACAGGAGACCTGGGACGCCCAGCACATCCCTGTGCTGTTCTCCGTCTTCTGTGGCCTTCTGGTGGCCGTGTCATACCATTTGAGCCGACAGAGCAGTGACCCTTCTGTTCTCATGTGAGCATGCTTGAAAATCATCAAATCAGTACGTTAGAATGTTTGCCTGCATTAGGTGCTAACTGCACTAAATTCCCAGTATAAGTATCGTATCCTGCACTTTTAGCCGTTTACAAAAAGCCTTCATTCAGAGATCTTGTTGGTAGTAATTCTGAAAACAAGGACTTCTCTTTTACCATGTTATCATGTATGTTCAGTTGATACTCTCTCACCTTAGCTCATTGGTCCAATCCAAGATTTTTCCCAAACTAAAAGACAAAAACCCAGAGGACCCCCTCTCTGAGGTGCATGACCCCCTGCCAGAAAAACTTAAGAATGCTGTTGTGAGTATAATCTTTGTCTCATTTTTACACAGACACACGAAAACATACTTTGGTTACTTTATTTTTTTAAATATCTATTTGTCTGTTGACTTTGGAAATGGGGGTATACGCTAAACTAGGAAGACCACCAGCTTGTAATTGTAAATTGGGAGATGGTGTCAGAATCATAGCGGCTTGGGACTTGTCACGTCCAGTGAATCTTTGATTAAAGGGAGTGTGGTTGAGCCAGCCCAGTGGATTTAATACAGTCCCACTCCATGAGCAGAATGTTTGCTGCTGGTTACCATTAATGTTCATCAATGCCAATATTTTGTTTATGCCTCTGGCCCTATTTGCCTTCCCTTTACTGTTACAGAATGAGCGGCTGCAGTCAGACCTGATAGTTTGCATAGTCATCGCTGTTTTGTACTTCGCCATTCATGTCAGCACTGTGTTTATTGCATTGCAGGTAGGTGATCTCTTCCCTGGAGCGTTGGGTGTTAAATTTTTTATTAGTTTTCTGTCTCTTTCTTTAGTATGCCACACTGAGAACTTGACTGGAACTTGTCTTTTGTTGCCCAAGCCATTCCTAAGCTATGTGTTGTACGCGCTGTTGGGGACTGTCGGATTGCTAACCCACTACCTCCTGCCACAAGTTCGCAAGCAGTTGCCTTGGTACTGTTTCTCTCATCCTCTGCTGAAGACCAAGGAGTACTATCAGTTTGAGGTCAGAGGTAAGGAGGGCAGAGAAAGAAGTGAATCATAATGGGCCATCGATGCTGCTACATTTTTATGGCATCATTTGATGTAGTCATACGGAATAGTTTGACCATAACCCCTAAAGATTTGTTTTTAGATTACTTACTGAAGAAGTGACTAAGCATTTTCCCCTCCCCTCTCCCTCCAGGAGCAGCTCATGTAATGTGGTTTGAAAAATTGCACGTGTGGCTGTTATTTGCCGAAAAGAATGTTCTTTACCCGCTGGTCATCCTGAATGAGTTGAGTGGCAGTGCCCGTGAGCTCGCTAGCCCCAAGAAGCTTGACACAGAGTGAGTGCTCTTGCCTATCTGCTAGTTTGTCGTCTTTGAGGCACCTTCTGAAGCATGCATTGTAATTCTTGGTCCGTGACGGCCTCTTTTCCTCTGTCTCTCAGGATGGGGGCTCTAATGATCACGGTGGCTGGCCTTAAGTTGCTGCGGTCTTCCTTCAGCAGTCCCACCTATCAGTATGTAACGGTGCTCTTCACAGTTCTCTTCTTCACCTTTGACTACCACGACCTCTCGGAGACCTTGTTGCTTGACCTCTTCCTCATGTCCATCGTCTTCAGCAAGGTAAGCGACCTGCCTTTTGCAGATACGTTGTGGTGCCAGTTTGGAATTGGCATTCATGATGTTTTGTTTGTGCTGCAGCTATGGGAGCTGTTCTACAAGCTACGTTTTGTCTACACCTACATCGCTCCTTGGCAGATCACCTGGGGCTCAGCATTTCACGCTTTTGCCCAGCCTTTTGCCGTTCCTCGTATCCTTCTGCGTCGTGGATAAAACTCTGTGGTCCAAACAAACTCTCGATTTGTTTAGTGAGAAAATGTTCTCTTTTTTTAACCTAAAACTTTAGGAGTACAAGCTTCAAGGTGAAATTGCTCTAATTTAGTCCCAACCCCATAATATTAATGCATTCCATAATGTATAATTCATGTACATGTGTTTGTTCTTAACTCCTCCTGCCCTGACCAGACTCTGCAATGCTGTTTGTCCAGGCAATTGTATCTGCAGTATTCTCCACACCACTCAACCCTTTCCTTGGTAGCGCCATCTTCATCACCTCATATGTTCGTCCTGTCAAGTTCTGGGAGAGGGACTACAAGTACGACCCTCTTTACTCTTCCTGTTTCTTATATAATATGGGTGATATATCCAAACAGATAAAGAAATTCATATGGGATTATTTGTTTTTCTTTATTTTCTTATCTTGTGATTTTGTTTTCTGCAGCACCAAGAGAGTTGATCATTCCAACACCAGACTGGCTTCCCAGTTGGACAGGAACCCAGGTTGGATAAATTCTGAACTCAATTTTAATTCATATGCATTTTTAAGAGCCTCCTGCAGTAATCTCCAGGCTCACAGTGACTAGGTATTATTTTGTTAACCAAATGCTCAGCTGTTTAGGAATCTGTGCATGTGTCCAGATGGATGTGGGTTCAAATCTAGTAGCCAGCAGAGTACTTGTATCAAGTCCCTTAACCCCAACTGCTCCAGGGGTGCTGGACAGTGGCTGACACTGTCTTCTGAGCCCAAAACGTGCTCTGACTTATATACATGTCTGTCTCTCTCATTGAAAGGAAGGTGGGATATGCAAAAACTTTACAATTTCTCCAAGGGGATGAACAAAGTATTGCTGTTCATATTCCCAATGAAATTTGCCTCTTGTATCTGTTGGTTTTGAAGCCTCCTTTAGCACCAGCAGTGATTGGTTAGTTCAGGATGTTCCCAACCACCACAGGTTTGAAGCCTCATTTAGCACCAGCATTGATTGGTTAGTTCAGGATACTCCCATCCATTACAGGTTTGAAGCCTTACTTATCCCCATCGTTATTTATCAGTGATCATTTGTAGTTATGCCCTGATTCTTATGCTTTGGTTCTAGGTTCTGATGACAACAACTTGAACTCCATTTTCTATGAGCACCTGACTCGCTCCTTGCAGCACAGCCTCTGTGGAGACCTGCTTTTGGGCCGCTGGGGAAACTACAGCACTGGCGATTGCTTTATCCTGGCCTCAGACTACCTCAATGCCCTGGTGCACTTGGTGGAGATTGGGAACGGTCTCGTTACTTTCCAGCTGCGGGGGCTGGAGTTCAGAGGTAAGTGGTGGCACAGAGGGAGGACATGGGAGTGCGTTAGTGGTATAGTTCTTATTTTATTATAAACAGGAATCTCATATACAGAATAAGAGTATCAATGTTTTGATAAGATAATTGTGAATGCACAACGTATCAAAATAATCATTTCTACTAATCTGGAATGAAGAGCAGTCTTGCAAGTATGTATTAAAATGGCTGCCAGAGTATTTAAGATTATCATGGCTTTTTTTGAACCATGTCGATAGTGCAGATAATTTGATATATTTTGATGGTGCTGTAATCTTCTGCAATGCACCAATGCTTTACCTTCCTAGGGACATACTGCCAGCAGGCCGATGAAAGGGGGCGGACGGGGGTGGGCCGCCCCTCGGGCGGACGACAGTGGCGCGCGGGGGCAGCGGGCGGTACGGCGGACGGCGACTTCTCCAGCCGCGGCACGCTCCCAGCCCCGCTTCGCACC
>JAACJT020000021.1:9409870-9459870 GCA_009936485.2 Gymnarchus niloticus | reverse complement strand
TTTTACCCGGGGTGGACGACTCCGCCCCTAATATGCAAGGAGGGGAAGCCAGCGGGGGGAGACAGAGGAGTAGGGTCAAGAGAGACCCCCCCCCCCCCCCCAAAATATAAATAATTAAAATTACGTATGTTAAACTGTCCCATTTTTCTCAAAACAAATATGAGACATGAGAAGCTATCTCAGTGTAGCTATGAGTCCGGGGCAAATTTCCCTAAGGGGATAATGAAGCCCCTGGTCCAGGGTGTCCCCTACCTTGTGGCCTTTGCTGCTTGGGATAGGCTCCAGGCCCCCCCCCACTACCATGGTATGATGGATGGATGGATGGATGGATGGGACAATAAAGTCTGTCTTATTTTCTTAATTTGATAGGACTGATTTCCTTATGTTCAGTAGCTCTAAGATTTGGATTTTGTTTTTACATATGATGTTTGGTATTGTTTTTGCTTTAGGACAGGGTTACATATAACGACCTTTTGGCTCTATTTTCATTTAGGGAATTATCTACTATGTGGCAGCCTCGGCCAAACTGGAAGAGTGGCTGGGTAATGAGACCATGCGAGATGGCCTGCGGAGCTGCAGTGAGCGGAATTACGTGGACCTTGACCCGACCTTCAACCCAAACATTGATGAAGACTATGACCATCGTTTGGCAGGCATATCCAGGGACAGCTTCTGTGGGGTCTATCTGAGCTGGATACAGTACTGCAACTCACGACGGCAGAAGGTAAAATAGCTCCGTATGTGAAATGGGTTTGAGTACTATAAAATAAGATAAGGGAAATTTTACTGATCCCCAGGGGAAATTCAGTGTGTACTCCCACACTGTGAAACTACTGGAAATATTTCACCCACCCCTAGAGTCCCTTTGCGCTCCTTCACTATTAAGGAAAATTGTGTAACTCACATTAAATAACACTTCAGACTATGTAACACCAAACCCTGATCGTTATTAATATTTGTATAATTTCAGAAAAACTACTGTAAGACTGCCAAGGATAAAAAATGAAATGTTATGCAATGTGTAATAGAATTTAATGTGATTTATCTGAATAGTTTATAATGATACACACAGATCAGTATAATATTTTTTCTCTAGTGCAAAAAATGTTTGCAATCAGTACAGATGGAAGAGTACATTTCCAGTACATCATACTTGGGATGTCACATGTCAGATTCAGTGGTTTATAAAATATCAAGAGTGGCTAACAGGATTGGGGAGTGCATACTGGTTCAGTGGTTAGCACAGTAGACGGGGTTCAAATCCCACCCTGGCTCTCCATGTGTGGAGCTTGCATGTTCTGCCACGATGTACCCCAGCTAGTGTCTTGTGCCGTCTTAGTCCTGTTGTGCCCCTGACCTGTATACTGCGATAGTTGTTCTGATGCTTCATATGGGATTAGCACAGTATTGAGATTAATGTTCCAAAAAGTGTTATTTTTATATTTCAAGTCCTTAATCAGGTTGCATGATTTAAAAAAAAAAAAAAAAAATCAGTATTTGTCCCACCTGATCAAGCGCCATTTGGTGATGCTTTATGAGCCGCAAAGAATCTGTTTACCTGCGTACAGACATCCTGTGCAGAGTGGAATGCCAAGTCCTTTAGTGGAACACTGGTGCTCACCCAAGGCACTGTTCTGCAATTATTAATGTCACATTTGTCAATTTACCAATGGAAAGTTTTGACTCAGAATTGACCTGACTGCATAATAGTTTGTTTAAAAAAAAAATTATAAAAAACTGCTCTTTCTCCATGCTAGAGCCACCAGTCTGTTTCTCCCTTCCTCCTTCCATAGCCTCTGGACTGCGATAAAGATTCTGCTCTGGTGACACTGTGCTACGGACTGTGTGTGCTGGGACGGAGAGCACTGGGAACTGCCTCCCACCATATGTCCAGGTCAGTCATAAAGAAGAGTGGCTTCAGGTGAATCCCTGGCCTCTGTAGTGGTCCTGCCATCCGTCTTCAAACTGTGTATTTAATGACGAATAACAGCGGTGCTGAAGTGTATCCCAGGCAGCAGTAGACACGAAGTAGGGGAACACCCTGGACGATGTCCACGTCAGGTCATTCACACTTTGTGCAGTTTTAGAAATGTCTTCGGTCTGCAAGAGGAACATAGGTGGGGTATGTAGTCCCCACACACCGATGCTGCAGTGGGAATAGCCCCCCGCCCTGAAAGTGAGGTGACACCACTACCCACTGCACAGCGCTTTACCCTCCACCTCTGACGTTAACGTCACATCTGAAATTCTTTGCATAAGCATTAAACAAGTATTTTTCTCTCTCTCGCTCTCTCTCGGCTGTCTTTTGACTTTGCAGTAACCTGGAGTCCTTCTTGTATGGACTGCATGCACTCTTCAAGGGAGACTTTCGCATCTCCTCAGTTCGAGATGAGTGGATTTTCGCAGACATGGAGCTTTTGAGGAAAGTTGTGGTGCCGGGAATCCGAATGTCGCTCAAGCTGCACCAGGTGATGTTCTTCCCGCAGGATAAATACACCTGCTCATCCCAATACTTTTTTTTCCCAGTTTTCGTTTTTGTGAAAGATTCAGAATGCTACACATCTTTTGTTTTTTGTCCGTTATAATCAGCTTTGCTAATTTGTCTTGTTTATACCTTACTGTTGATGCTGTGACACTCCAGGACCACTTTACATCGCCAGACGAGTATGACGAGCCAGCAGTTCTGTTCGAGGCCATCTCAACGCACCAACAAAACCTAGTCATCGCCCATGAGGGTGACCCGGCCTGGCGCAGCGCAGTGCTGTCCAACTCACCGTCCCTCCTCGCCTTACGCCATGTTCTAGATGAGGGCACAAACGAGTACAAGATAATCATGCTTAACCGGCGATACCTCAGTTTCCGTGTCATCAAGGTTTGATTCTATATTATTGAGCTAAAAGAATTGAAATGATGGCAGCATGGAGGGGTGCCAAGTGGACCAACTAGTGTCCAGGACAACAGATTTATTAGAGATACAGTAAAGATGATTATAGGAAAGGAATTATTTGGAAATGGATGTTCATGAAAATCATTGTTTAGAAGGTTTATATTGCCTGTTAGTTTTTTAATAAAGGCTTTTTCTTTTTCACATGAAATTTTTCATGCAAAAAATTTTTACCTGAGCCGACTGGTTGCGATTATTTAAGGTTTCTCAAGAAGCGGAAATTACTAGAAGCTTCTGTTTTTCATTACAGGTAAACAAAGAATGTGTACGCGGGCTGTGGGCAGGGCAGCAACAGGAACTCGTCTTTTTGCGGAATAGAAACCCAGAGCGGGGCAGCATTCAGAATGCCAAGCAAGCACTGCGTAACATGATCAACTCATCATGTGACCAGCCCATTGGCTATCCCATCTATGTTTCGCCACTAACCACGTCATACTGCAACTCGCACACACAGCTCGGCCATATCCTGGGAGGCCCCATCAGCATTGGGAACATTCGCAAATTCATTGTCAGCACCTGGCACAGGTGTGTGCATAGTTGGGTAGTTCTAAGATTTGTGCATATGTCTTGTTTTTTTTTTTTTTATTTGTGTGTCTGTGTGTATGAGAGAGATTTGCATGAGTTCCAGTGCCTTATTGGTCTGGCCAGTTCTATACCATCATGCTGCTAAAATTTGTATGAATTAAATATATGAACGTTGAATATGTGTGTTGTTATTTGTAAGGTAATTCATACAAAATTCCAATATCTTTTTAACCTGTCCTGTTAGATTGCTTGGACTTATTGTGTTTCTTTAAATGCCAAAGACGTTTTCTCCAGTAGGAAATTAACTGCTTCTCGGCGTTGGTCTGGTGCCACTCAAGGGTCCCCATGTATGACACTGATCATCTCCATCTTTATCCCAGGCTACGGAAGGGGTGTGGGGCTGGGTGTAACAGTGGTGGGAATATTGAAGATTTGGATGCTAATGCAGGTATGTCCTGTGCAAGTGGAAATGGGACAGGGGTGAGTGACTCCCAGCAGAGCTCTGTTTCTCAGTCTGGAGTGCCTGGACCTACAACTTCTCAACCCTATCAGCCGCATTCACTGGGTAAGAAGCACCAGTCGTTGACTGAGTTACCCGTGTTTAGCTTTATCTCATCCTGTTCAGTTTTGTTGTTTGGCTAAATGCTCTGTTACTCCATCATCTCCAGGCACCAGTCAGAGTTCTCAGTCTGTGCAGTCAGGCCTGGTACGTCACTCCCCAGCGCGGGCCTCCGTGGCAAGCCAGTCTTCCTCTTACCGCTATAGCAGCAGTCGACATTCGTCTCTGCGCACCTCTGCCACTGGCTTGGAGCCCTGTCGTCGCTCTTCCACTAGCCAACTTTCGCTGCGGACACTGCCCACCTCGCTGCAGCTGCGCTTGGGTCCTGATGTGGCAGGGCCCTCTGCTTCTCTTTCTAGCCATAGCATCCCACCATGCAAACGGCACACACTGGTGGGCCTGCTTGGCAGCGATGGGCTCTGTGCTCCTGATCCAGTCGGCCACCACCATTCTACTCTATCCACTGTACGCAGGGAAGATATTTCCTACAGGGTTCAGGTGAGATGCTCCATCTACAAAGAAAAGCTTACCATCAGGGAATGTAGAAATCTCTATCATGAAAACTGACATGCCGAAGGGGTATCATGAGAAAATTGTCATATTTTAATTTTAAAATTTATCTGTTCCTGGCTTATTTTGATTCCAAAATAAATCATTCTTTGAGACTTTTGGGGAACCAAAATTCTGAGTGCATTACTTAATACAGCCTTATTCGTGGTTGGATTCCTTCCAAAGTGAACACAGTTGTATTCTGACTCTAGAATTTCAGTGGAACTTGCACATTTTAACGTGATGTACCATACTGTAGAACATCATAGAAAATGGTCAAGCGTGTTGGAAGATGATCATAACTTTTCTGCTGTTATGTGAGTTCTGTGGTGTTTACCAGCATCTTTTGCATTCTTCCTTTAGATTGTGGACACCAGTCAGGTGCTGGAGACCATTAACATGTCAAAACGTAAGGAGTTACAGTGGCCTGATGAGAGTGTGCGTCTAAAAGCTGGACGCAGTTGTTGGAGAGACTGGAGCCCTCAGGAGGGCATGGAGGGACATGTGAGTGAAGTAATTATTAGTACAACTACAGAAATACATTACTCAGTCTTGGGAAACTCTAATCTCCTTTTTTAAATGAATATACAATTACTCCAGTTAATGTGAAACAGACTTCTGTATTCATTTTGTGACTGTAATAGGCCAGTTTGTTAGTTATGCTAACACATCCCTTGGGTCTGATTGCATTTTCTCTCCTCTTTTGTTAACCTGCCTGCCTACCTCAGGTGATTCACCGATGGGTGCCTTGTAGCCGAGATCCAGGCAGTCGCTCTCATATTGACAAGACCATCCTGCTGGTACAGGTGGAGGACAAGCTGGTACCCATCATGGAGACAGGGGTCATTGAGCTGGGTGCAGAAGTCTGACTCGGCTGAAACAAATAGGGAGTAACTCCATAGTGATTAGCAGGATGCCTACTCCTGCTGACACACCTCCTTTCAGATTTCCAAAGGGTAAAGGAAGCAGGGAAAATTGCAAGTAGATGTCACCAATCTGCTTTGCTCTGCGGTGTGCAAATATGCTGCATGACAGACTCTTGTTAAACATATTCAGATTTTTAAGTTGACCATTGCTGATTTCTATGCATCTCATGATGACGATGACTGACTCACAGGTAGATTTAAAATTCTGTAAGAATCAGGGCAGAAGAACCAAAAAAGAAAGTGGGATTTCTCAAATCACTTGCCAAAAATGGTCACAAATCAGATGGCTATGATGTCGACGGAAACTTGTTTTGTAACGTTTTTGCCACCTTGTGATTTTCAAGATGAAAACAGTAGTAGATCAGGTACAAATGGAATGCAGGTGCTGTAGATTAAAACACTTTGACTTGCTTTCATTGTCATTCCGATTTTGTTTTAAAGTTGCAAAACCATCGGGAGAGAATTTGCACTATAATTTTACTTATTGTATTATTTACAGCAATGCACTACAGTTTTGAAGTAACATCTCTATTTATTACAGACAATTTAACTCTTGAATCTGTGGTTTACTGATGCCTTGGGAATGAAAACATGCAATCATCGTTTGTTGGTCTGCCATTTTTGTGTATGGAGTTTTTATTTAACTTAAAATTTTTATCATATAAGTATATATTAATATACATATATAATTCATTGTAAAAATGGAATATTTATTACTGTGAACATATTTACATTTTGTTACATTCTTTTATTTCATTAACGAGACAAAGGTAAAAATGTATCGAGGATCATAGCTCAAAGCAGCAAGCCTACATTTTGGTTGACTGTTTCCCAGTTTAATTCTTTTATAAGTGGGGGGGGGAAATAAAACCGTTCTGATTTATTGGAGCTGTCTTGTATGTTTTAAACAGTCGATTCATTCTAACAATATTGAATACGTTTACCCAGCTTTATTTTGAATGATTTACAATAAACGCCTGTTACCCATAAATTACTACTAGCCTAGTAAAATATTTCAAGAAAGAACCTGTAAAAGTTGTTTGAAACATTGCAACATGCTTCAGAGTCATCGTGGTGTGATCTGTAAAGTGGTGACTCATCTAAAAATCACGAGGAATTAACGTGGCTGACGGGAAAAAAAAATCACGTGTTAACCGCGACCAACGCCACTATCTTGAATGTAATATGTGGTGAAGGTGTAAAAGGTGTGTGTGTGTGTGTGTGTGTGAGAGTGAGAGTGAGTGCGTGAGTGAGTGAGTGAGTGAGTGAGTGAGTGAGTGAGAGAGAGAGAGAGAGAGAGATCAGTTTGTTTGGTGATAAATGGTTTCTTGTGCATATTTTGTTCGCCCGTTTTAAAATAACTTTGCTCATTTACTTGTTCGGCAAGATTGTTTGAGCTTTTCAAACGGTGCCAAATTTTTTATTCATTTTTTAACATCTTGTCTGGTCGATAAAATCACTGTTTCTATGGTCGTCTCGCCCATTGCTGACTTTTCTAAAACGAGAGGAAATGAAGTATTTTATGATATTTCGTGCTAATTTGCTCGAGCCACATGACGCTCGAGCGAATCACGTGAAGTCCCCGCCCACAATTCGGAGGATTGGCTGTCAGCGATGTCGAGTTCGCCCTTCGCTTTATTATATAGGCTGCTGGAAATCTGATCCGCCGTCATTTCCAGACCAAAAAACACAATATAAACCACTAAAGAAAGGTAAGACTATATTTTGTGCGTAGTCTTTTCTCAGAGAAGATAAGACTGATTAGTGCATTATTTAGTTAACCTTGTCAAATATGACCTTTGTATAGGAAGCGTTTCATTTAATAAACCTGATTCGATGGAAGGCCGGCGCGTGACAACAACAACAACATATATTCTCCGATTTATAATAAATATTCATCTGGGTACGAATAATAAAAAAAAAATAAATTCGGCATATACATGTATTTTTATGGAGCGCAAGATGAATGCAGAAAAACACATTCCAATGTCCTGGGTGAAATGCATGGCGCAAATGTCTAATAAAGATTTTATTTGTATTTTTCTGTAGGCTTTGTAAACACTCAGTATATCACTGTAAACCTACACTCAGTATATCACTGTAAACCTAGTGTATCATGACAGCACTTCATTTCCATTGGCGTTAGATCAATGATGCGTGTTGACTGTTCACTGTTTTTTTTTCTGTTGTGTGACATTAGTAGAACTTTCTATGGTGAGAAGAATATGATTGGAAGAATGTTGAATTAAATGAATTAATGCCTGGGATCCCTGTTTATTGCCTCGCTGATTATTTTAGCTGAGTAATGATACTACTAGTACAAGTACCATAGTAGTTTCCATGGCTATGGAGATTACCTCGAGGTATGTACAGCATTGTATAACCATGGTGGGAAAATGCATCGTTTCTTTATGCCAGTTTTTTGCTTTCCGCATTTTTAGGCACTCTATAGAAGTTGATCCCGTATGTCAACACTATAACAAAATCAGATTCATGTTTTTTAAAAAAAAGCCTACCTGCATATTTACCGTGGTGCGAAAGGTCCCGATGTAATGGTGGTTTAAATTTGGTGTCAGTTTTATTGTAAATAGTCTCATTCCCAATTAATTGTTTTTGGACTGCTGGTCTTTTTCTTTGGTTGTGCTGTTAATGGCCCACAGTACAGTTTATGGTAACCTACTGTAACTTCTGAGATAAATGTAAAAATATTCTGCAAATAGCTATCATTTTATTGTAACTGTTAGGGTCATCTAGTGTGAAAATAAACAAGTACCATACCTGTATTCCTAAGGTGTGACCTTATAGTCACATTTTGTATTGCAAACCTGTTTGTGTTATTGCTACTTTAAGTGATTTTTTTAACAGTTTAATATTTTATAGAAGCAATTCAAGTCAAAACGGCTACACCCGAGCCTTTGCTGGGAGTTAAATGATCAGTGTAATTTATGTCTATATCTTAA
Source organism: Gymnarchus niloticus (assembly GCA_009936485.2). Classification (NCBI taxonomy): domain Eukaryota; kingdom Metazoa; phylum Chordata; class Actinopteri; order Osteoglossiformes; family Gymnarchidae; genus Gymnarchus; species Gymnarchus niloticus. The sequence continues at coordinate 9,451,407 of JAACJT020000021.1, read as the reverse complement.
ACTTTGTTTTAAATAACCTGTCATTTAAAATTCTCATTAACAAGCTACTGTCCTAAGACTTAATGTGTGTCTGTGTATGCATTTATCTTTTTTAGGAACCAATTTGAAACATGATGTTTGCACAGACTGCAGTTGTGCTGAGTCTCGTTCTGGCACTAACTGTGAGTGTGACCATGACCCAACAGTCTGAGGCTGGGAAGAACTGGGTACTAATTGTGGCAGGCTCCAATGGCTGGTACAACTACAGACACCAGGTGAGAAGGCTGTCAGACAAACCACAAGCTTCACAGCATGTCTTATCCAGCGCGTACGCCTACCTTGTGCCCTGTGCTGCCTGGGATCAGCTTCCGATCTCCCCGTAACCCAGATCAGGTATATAGATCTAGTCTAGAGCTGTTGTGAGTGTTTAGCCTGTCCTACGAAGAACAGGGCAAAAGGCAGAATACCCTGGTCAGGATGCCAGTCCATTGCAGGTTATGCGCATACACAATGGACATTATGGTTGGCACATCACATACTGTACCCACTTGTTCTTGTACTGGTAGAGGAAATTGGAGTACTCAATATAAATGGTGTTTCTCAAGGATTTTGATGAGTTCTGTCTTAACTTGTCTGCATGTCTGTGTATAGGCAGATGCTTGTCACGCATATCAGATTGTTCACAAGAATGGCATTCCTGATGAACAGATTGTTGTGATGATGTACGATGACCTCGCTCAGAATGAAAAGTAAGTCATTTGCTGGAAGTCTAACGTATTGTCCCGTTAATTATTTCAATGAGGCTGAAATACGGTAACAATCAGCACTTCTGGGGGTAAAAAAAAAAATCAAAGATTGAAGTTGTAACTTATAAAACTTGTAATTTGATATGCTTAGTGTTGCTCTCTGTTCATTTTCCATAAATATTAATCATAAAGATATTTGGGGCATGGTGAGGCAATGCAGTAAATGGCAGGGTTTTTTGTGTCTGAGCACAAAAGGGGTAAGTGCAACTGTGAAAACCAGTATTGTCACAAAGAACCAAGATGAAAATGTCTGTAGTGGAAAAACCATGTGTAGTTCAGGCAGACTGGTTAATGTTCATATTGTTGCTTCAGTTTTGCATAGCACTTCAAATATGAAGTTTCCTTAAATCATATGACTTGTCACCGGACAATGATTTGCTACCGTAGTCTTTTTTTTTTTTTTTTTTTTTTTTTTCCATGACCCAAATAAATAGGATTGCTCAACATGTTAACTGAAGAAAAAGATTATTCTTGGTTTTTATATTAAAGTTAGGTACGTATATAGGTTTATGCTCTATAGAAACAGCTGTTCTGCAAATTGTACAGAAATTAATACTGCCTTCTAAATCATAAAGTAAAAAACATTTTAACTGCCTGTTGTGTAGGTCTTGTCACAGCTGGCACAGTGTTCCGGTTTGGATTGCGGTCCATCACACACTTTAGAAAGTAGTTTAAGACAAAGTTGTGAATGGCGTATTTTTGAACTAGCCATGGAATCACAATATCTAAACTTTAAACTTGTCTTTGATTGTCGACAGGCTTAGTGAATTGTACATTGTTTACAAAATTTGCTCTGATACACTGTTAAATGCATAATTAAAATTGGTAGATGGCTAAAATGCCAATAGTAGTTGTAACGGATTGGTATGCTTGTTAATCATGCAACTGAAACCATCATTTCTTTATCTAGTGTAACTGTGTGCCATTTATTCCACAGCTAAGCAGGTCAGATTTTCATAATACAAAATAACTTGAGGCACTCTCCTTCAGAAAAATGTGGATGGTGTGCTGTTAAGTTCTTGTACACATTTCGTGATGTGGGTCAGGGGTTTGTCTTGCTGCCTTGCAACATTAGGGATAGAGGTTCACTTCCCACCACCTCTTTGTGTGTTTTGAGTGTGCATGTTTTGTTTCGGCACCAGGCTTACTGTGACCCACTATTGGTAAGTGGCTAAGAAAAATAGATGGATTTGTTATGGCTTGCTGTGGGCTAATACACCCTGGCTTAAAGCAAACTTTGGTTTTTATATTTAGGGTATTTTTTTTATAATTAATTTTACAGTAACCCCACTCCTGGAGTGCTGATCAACAGACCCAATGGGACCGATGTGTACAACGGGGTGCCGAAGGACTACACAGGAGATGTGAGTGCCTGAGTCTTTTTTTCAGCATCTAATTGGACTGGTCTGTTTTTGTTTCCATCATCCTTGAACACTGATTTCGGTTTATGTTTGGATGTAATATGTGAGAGAAGGCTCACAATTGAATACAGTGACCATTTTAAATATCTGACAAATAATTTCATTGTACACACTATATATTGGGCTGTGTGTTTTTACTGTAAGTATAAAAAAAAAAAAAAACTTGGAGGACAAGTTCTGTGGACTAAAGCAATCATACTGTATGGGTGGACAGTGGTTAGTATGCTTCTATATTCGATAGATTTATGTGCTGGCTATGAATTTCTGAAGTACTTTAATGTGGTGGGGAAAAAACCTTTATTTCGTATGCAGCTTTAGTGTTTCCAGTGTTGCTCATTTACTGCGTATTCTGCTGTGTGTGGCTAATCTGTAGGCTGTGACCCCTGCCAACTTCCTGGCTGTGCTTACTGGTGATGCAGAGAAAGTCACTGGAGGCTCAGGAAAAGTTCTCAAAAGGCAAGCATTATGAAGGTTGTCTTTCTGAGTAACATGAGTTGAACGATAGCTATCAAGAGTAACCTTTTTGGCTTTGTGGAGGAGTCAGTAATATGTTGTTGCCCCTTTCTTTTGGCAGTGGTCCCAATGATCACGTGTTTGTGTACTTTACCGACCATGGAGCTCCCGGCCTTCTAGCCTTTCCCAATGATGACGTAAGCATGCTCTGCTGTCTCATTACTGGAGATGAATGTGACGTTCCTCTAAATCCGAGGAAGCTTGATTTGTGTATCACAGCTTTAAGGTGTATTCCCTGCACAGTCATTCTCATTATTAAAACATTTTACTGTAAATGTGCATTGAGGCCATTTTGATAAATTATACATGGGTACTTTTTATTAAACATACAAAAGTTTGCATTTATTCTCTTGTGCCGCAAACTGTAGCCTCCTACACTTGAATTATTCCAGTCATTAAAACTACACTACTTTTTCCAAAACGCCTACAGTAGGAAGATGTTTTTGATTAAATTATATAATAATGAAGCTTCCATGGAAGAATTTATAAAATTGTGTATGGTTCATCAGAATGCTTGAGTTTGTCACATCTATTGCTGTGTGTCTTGTGATCTTGGGTATTGCTTAACTTCCATATGTGAGTGAAAGTGAAAGCAGCAGTGTTTTGATTTTAAGTTGGTCTGGGGTGGGTAGTAACTTTTTCTAATTATCATGTGTGCTGTCTTATAGCTCCATGTTAATGACCTCCAGGCAGCCATCAAATACATGCATGAGAATAACAAATACAAAAAGGTACTTTTTCCTCTTTGTGCTGTAACTGTGTAACCTTTGTGTGTTCTGTTTAAATAAATAATCCCCTTGATTATACTTTTTTTAAATGGCAATTTTTTGAAGAATGTCTGTGACTTGGTATAATAAACTATTGCCATGGCTAAAGAAACAAAATCTTCTTTTTGAAACTAGGTGGTGTTCTACATTGAGGCTTGTGAGTCCGGCTCCATGATGAATCACCTGCCCACTAACATTGATGGTGAGCTTTCCGTAGATGGTCTTTCACCCAGCATTTTTTTGCCATTGAATGCCAAATGATGAAAAGTAGTAAACTTGATGAAAGTTATTCTCAGGCTGCTTTGGCTGAGTTGCTGTTGCATGTTCCTCACGTTAGAAATATGGACACTCCAAAATACGTTAGAAATACGGACGCTCCATCTTGATGGAGCAGAATCCGTTTCACCTTTAAATGCAAACACTCGATCGATGCGACGTATTGTTTTGCAGTGCACAGCACACAGAAACCGTGCCATGTGGAAATGCAGTGCACAAGAGGCATTGCTTTTCAGTGAGTGACGTGAAGAGAACATGACACAATGAAATGCAAAACTATCATTTCATTGATTTTCATCTTTTTCAACTACCATCCAGAAAAACAATTACAAGGGATTACATTGCACACAATTTAACGATGAAACTGTGCCACATCACACCGCAATCCAATGGCCAGCTTTGCTTTGCTGCATCAGCTCGTTTTCATTTTCGAAAAGTACATGTTGAAATTGTCCCACCAGGAAATGTAATCACTGTCCAATCACAGCTCTCTAGCAAGTAGGGGGCGTGGTCACAGAAAACAGACTGAGACAATCTCTGAAGATCTAATTGATGAGGCAATAACCACTACAGCCCAGCTGTGCCCCTGTTAATAGGCAACTACCTCACTTCAGAATGTCTTATAGAGCAATATTTAGGTAAGAAATATCTTCTTTGCTCCAGTAGGTGGAAAGTGATGCTATGAGCGAGGATTTTGTCATTTATAAATTAGAGTGGCTCCTAGAACACTTGCAACAGGTGGTGGCTGTTACTGGCCGAGATTTCCCGGACACCACAGTAGCTCTCGCATCTATTCTGGAGCAGTTTCAAACTCGTGTTCCCGGACAAGAAAGTTACTCACACATCCCTATTGGCGGCATCATTTGATATCTCCAGCTGGGGTTGAACGTTCCATCGATCGTGTGAATCTCTGGCATATCAGTGCAGGCCTCTTGTGCATTGCATTTCCACATGGCACGGTTTCTGCATGCTGTGCACTGCAAAACAATATGTCGCGTCGATTGCGTGTTTGCATTTTAGGGTGGCCTGGATTCTGTTCCATACATCTCAGCCCAAAACTAAATGACAGCCTATATGAAATTATTTAACTCTCCTGCACCAAATAGATAGACATCTGTCATATTGAAGTATAAGGTCTGCTTTTTCACTGTAGTCTATTCTCTTTGTTTTAGCTAGATCAAATAGTTAATTATGTCCTTCCATCCATTTTCCAAGCTCCTTGGTCCTATTCAGGGTCATAGGGGTGTGCCTGGAGCCTATATTATTCAGTCTTGTGTGTCAAGGTTTGGGACACCCTGGATAGGGTGCCAACCCATCACAGGGCATAGTCACATGTGCACACACACAATGGGCAGTTTAGCCTTGCCAATCAGCCTGCACTGCATGTCTTTGGACTGTGAGAGGAAACTGGAGTACCTGGAGGGAACCTGTGAAGCATGGGGAAAACATGCAAACTCCATACGCACAGAGCTAGAGGTGGGATTCAAACCCCCAACCATGGAGGTGTAAGGCACCAGTGCTAACTGCTGAGCCACTGTACTCCCCCCCCCAAGTTATGTATGACAGAGAATTTTTTTTCTGAGTGCTTAAGTAGCTTACCTATTTCTTCAGTTTATGCCACGACTGCAGCCAACCCTCACGAGTCTTCTTACGCCTGCTACTATGATGAGAAGAGAGATACCTATTTGGGAGACTGGTACAGTGTCAACTGGATGGAGGATTCTGATGTGGCAAGTGTTCTCAGATAAGATCATTATCTTTGTCATTTTGTGCTGACATGTAACCTCTGATGCTTGACCAGCCCATTGTTAGTTTAATCCGGGTCAAACAGGTTTTCTCTACCAGCATAATTAGGTGTTTGTCAATTTCTTTATCGTCAAGCCAATATTGCTCATCTGCGCTGTAGGAGCCTAAGAACGCTTGGTTGACCATTGTTGAGCGTATTCTCAAACCCGTAACACCCGGGTGAAGTAGTGAATGATATACAGAGTAACATTGTCACATTCCTCGTCATCTCGACGATGGAATCCTAACTTTAGCGGTTTAAAGTCATTCAAGACCGCCTTAGACAATCTAAGACAATTGTATTCTGATCTGTACTTGTGATACAAATGACGTGCAAGAAAGGGAGTCACACGGTCTTTTGACCTTCGCCTCTCTGGTATTCCGAGTAAAGATCCTTAATAAAACCTAAGTGTTTTCCTGGATTACTTTCGAGCGGAGGGAAGAGAGTGAAGCGTCAACCATACGACTTCCTCGCAAAAAGGGACCTACATGCGCTATATTAAAAACAATGGAAAGGTCGCTATTTCATATAAAATATGGATAGTGTTTGTGGTAAATCGAATTAGTAATGTGTAAATGAATGTATTCTCTTAACACAGTTGTTTTCAATCCATGTGTTGTGCACCCCTAGGGGACCACAGAAGTACTACAGGGGGCCACCAAGCATTAATATCATTGCATTTTTAATACTGTCAGGTGGGCTGGGAAGGCCTTTGTGCTTGTCTGGGTGGGCCATGAGATGGTTAAGGTTGGGAACCACTGCGCTAACATATCCCAAAAGCATAATAAATCTTAATTAAACCTTTTTGTCCATTTTGGAAAATTCTCTTACAGGAAGGCTGGAAGAGTGATGTGCTGATTGTCTGCTGAAAGTGCAGTATTAATGTGTTCTTCAATCATGTCCCCCCCCCTCCCACCCCACAGGAAGACCTGACCAAAGAGACGCTTCTGAAGCAGTTTAAGATTGTTAAGAGTCACACCAACACCAGTCACGTTATGCAGTATGGAAATAAAGTGAGCTGGCTTCACAAACATTCTGCTAAGGTGTAATCCTTGCACACATTAGTAATGACAATACTCTGCCTTTTTTTTTCTTGTGCTCTCAGACTCTAAGCCATATGAAAGTGGTGGAGTTCCAGGGTAACCCAAAGGCCAGAGTATCACCTGCTGCCCCTGCCACTCTGACACCTGTAAATCAACTTGACCTCACTCCAAGCCCAGATGTGCCCTTGGCCATTCTGAAGAGGAAATTAATGGCTACCAATGATTTAGCCATAGCTAAAGGCTACCTTAGGGAAATCAGCGCTCACCTGAAGGTAAAACGTGAGGATGTCAAACTCCTGTTTTTGAATTCCATTTTAACCTGGTTGGCCTTTTTTTTTCACTGCAATATTTATAATGATTGTATTTAAAATTATTAACTGAAAAATATTCTGTATGAACTTTCATTGAACTGATAAAATCTACAAATCTGTCACAATTCAAGGGTAATAGTTGTAGGGCTAGTTTTGTAAATGCATAAACCTAGTGTGCATATCTGATGTGTATTCTTAGAAGTTCATATGGATTATTGTTTTAGGGCTATTTACAATAAGAAACAATGTAAATTTGTGTAACACAATGCATACAAAGTTGTAATTCAAAATGCTTTACAACAGAGGAAAATAAATCGTTTGACAACAAAGGTAAAACAAGTATTTCAAAACATAAAAATAAGCAGAAAGCTTAGCAAAACATGCTGCAGAATAGAAGCATTTTTTAAATCTAGAGTAGTCTGATTGACAGTGTTAAAAGCTGTCAGATGAGATCATACTGTCTCCCCAAACTGGCAGTATGTATTAAGTATAATAAAAACATGACAATGATTGGAGAATACAGGCTGGCAGGCCTTCACTAACAGATGGTTCATTAAGTAGCCTAACATTTCAATATAGTGAGGAATTATTATACAAATTCTGTTGAGTCACTGATATTTAAAAAGCTAACCTACAGAAGGTTTATTGAAATCTCCCTGTTCTTTCTAGGTACAACACCTGCTTCGGAACACCATGCAGAAGGTGGTGGAAAAGGTGACACATGATACCTTCAAGACCCAAGAGATCCTTAATGACAAGCAAGATCTCACAAATTTCCAGTGTTACCAACCCCTAGTAGAACACTACAAAACCCAGTGTTTCAACTGGCACAAATCTGAGGTAAACTTGGTTTCATTCCTGTTTCTTTAATGCCTGCTCCTCCCCATCTTAATAGCATTACAGTTTTCGTTCTAACAGTTTCTCAATATAACGACCATTAATGGCTATTTTGTGTGCCATGTTAGTGCATTTTGATTTTATGCACACTCATTGGAATATTTGACAGCCTTACTGGAGCTGTGCTCATTTGTCTGTAACTGTATGGTCAATTTCAGTATGAATATGCCCTGAGACAACTCTATGCCTTGGTGAATCTGTGTGAGAAAGGATACCCATCTGACAGGTAACTCTTTAGTTTCCTATTTCATCATCCATCCAATATGGAGCTAGAGTGACGGGGCACCCTATTATTAGCCAGTATAGGGCACATAACAGACATGCACACCAGATGAGATGCCAGTCCATTGCATGGCATTTGCATGCAAACAGTGTAGAAGGATTTAGGGACTTGTCCAAGGGATTTTAATTTTATGAATGCACAATAAGTTGAACATAGGGACTCCATATAGATTTTCCGTTGTCAAACCTTACCAGGACAATATAGTGAAATGTTCATTGAGATTTTTTGCATGATAATCAAAAGTACTGTGAAGACTTCACCACTCTGAGGTCTCCCATTTTTCTCATTGCTGTGCCAGGCAACAGATCTAGTTCTGATTTGGCCTGATGAGTCAAGTTGACTTTATTTACCAATGGCTCTGTGGGAGCGGCATCTCTGCTTGTGACAGCAAGGTTGTCGGTTCAAATCCCACCGCCTGAAAAGTGCCAGAATATATGTCAGTGTATGTCATATATGTCAGTGACCCTTTAGGAAACTACTCCAGGGAGCGATGGATAAATGACTGAGCTGCACTCTGACACTATGTGTTATTTTAATTTCATTAATGCAAGTGTAGGTTACTAGTTTTAACTGAAACATGAGCATGTAGTGAATGGAAAACTCTATGGGATTTTAACGCTACGTTCAACATACTGCATATTTAATCTTGGCAACTTAGAAACTAATCATTCTGCAATCATTTTTATCAGTTTTGTTTTAGTGGTTCAAGAGTTAAAAAAAAAAAAATCTGGGAAATTAAATTCAAAAATAAAAAAACTAGAACTTTCTGAAAGACTAGTGGTTGATTTAAATGGATAATCAACTTGTCGAAACAATTTTTCAGTTTAACAGGTGTTGAATGCTATGAAAAGTCACTGTTAAACTTTGTCTGTCAAGTATTCACTCTGTAGACATTTTATGTTGTATAGATTTGAATTGCCTTTTTGCCTTTCAGGATTCTGCAAGCCATGGATGAGGTGTGCAGTGGCAGAGTGTGAAGGACCTTCTTGATAAACTCATAGTGCTTGATCTGCTGTGCCTCCAAGGAAAACAAAGGTATATGGAAAAGCTGGGACTATTTAGCAATGCATATGTCATTGCATTCCAATCATTAAATAATAGTATTGTTGAAATTTTTAGACTATCTCCTATTTAGTGGACTGTTTTAATCAGGATTTCAAAAACAATCTAGTTCTAAAACAAAACATGTCTGAGGGGTTTTCCCTCTACAGTAAGATGTGCTGCTCAACAATGACAACATAGTTATTATCAATTGCTACTGTCCTGGGGATGCCACCTTTTTTTAATTCAATTTTTGAATCCCCACTATTGCGCAAACAAGCCATGACCTGATGAACTGGTTAGAATTCGGTGTTTTTCCATCTTCATGTGCATTGTTATATGTACTTAATAGCTGCAAAATCTGGAATTAAATTGGTAGCTTATTGAAACCAAATAATTAATGTGCTGCACATTAGTTTTCCACCCACTATTAAAGGCTGATGTTTAACATTGCATTTTAAAAGTATGTGATAACCCTTGGGTTCATTTGTACCCATACTGCTGCCATCTGTATTCTTGTAAGGAATGCAGAAATATTTTTGTTTTTAATTCTTACACGGACACTGCGCAAAATAAAGGTGATTGAGAGAATCATTGTGTGTTGGTAAGTGTATATTAAACCAACGTATTGTTTCTACATATTGTGCTAATCAGATGGATTTTCTTAATGCTCACCACATTTCCAAAGTTTAACATAGTTAATTGGTTGAGGTATAATATGAGTATAACCAGTTCATCTGGTGGACCAAGACAGCACCAGATGATGGTTTTTTTGTTTTTTTTTGTTTTTTTTTCCATTTCCTTTTGGTTTATATTTTATGTTAAATTATTAGGCACTTACAATTTTACAAGTCTAATAGGCTTACAGGGATCATGCATTTCAAAATGTGAAACCAAAATGAGTAAAATTTTATTTTTCTTCATATTACCAAGTCCAGTTATAGAGATGCTGGACAGGTTGTTGGTTGCTTCCATTTACTGCTGGGAGTGGGAGTTCAATGGGTTATAGATCTGTGCCTGTGTCTAGAATATTATGGGTTCAAATCCCATGGCTAGCAGAGCATCCATTTCATCATAGAGCCCTTGAGCAAAAATAAACACTCTCAGTTCCCAAGCTTTCAAAGTTAACTTTATTGTCATTGTGCACAACACACAATGAAATTTATATATGGCTTCATACAAGTATGTTCTAAATAAAAGTAAAGGAGACTAGTTGTTCATAAAAATATATTATAATTAGATCTTAAATAACAAAAGGTTACTATGTCTATAGGTCCTCAGGAAATCTAATGTTAATCAGAAGACCTCACCTGAAGTATTCTCAGTAAAGGATCAATTATAAAATACTAAAAATATTCTAACAAATTTCTCAACAAAGAGATGAGCAAAGAAAGGCTTTATATGCATGGTGAGTAGAGCAGAATAGCTAATGACAGAAAGGGGACACATGGTAGCCAAGAACTCCCCCAAGATCTTTGAAGGAAAAATTATGCATAAATACTGGGGGGGAGTGGCTTGCACATTCAGGGCTGAGGATTTGAACCCCACCTCTGTTCTGTGCATGGAGTTTTCATGTTCCCTACTGCTTTGCAGATTTTATGGCCTAAGCTGCCTAAGATAGGCTCCAGGCCCCCTGTGCATAAGATAATGGTTTGGATGGGTATATAGATTATCTGACAAATTCCCAGTCTAAGCTATATTTGCCTGGTGCTTTAGTGCAGGGGTTTTCAACCTTTTTCAGGCCAGGGACCCCTTGGTGGATAGAGAGACAGAGCAGATACCCCCTCTTTACACATTATAAAATTGTGTTACGGATTAGGGCTAGGCTATATTAACATGAGCATTAATTATATTAATCTGTTTATTTATGAATAAATATAAATGGCCCGATTAACCTATTTATTTACTTTGTCTTGATGCTTACAATGCAAAAATAATAAACATTATCGATTAAGGCTTATAATTGTTACATTTTTTACATTTCTATTTCACTTCATAGATTTTTAAGGTGTGTGCGTGTATATGGTTCAGGTAACTTAGTCAACACTATGGGCTGTAGACAGTGTTTCTTGTTTTAATACAGGCACTTAAAGTACAAGACACAAAACATGCCGAATTAAGTGGAACAGACAGTGTCTATATTGCAGTGGAGGTTATACATGAACATGAGCATACAGATAAATAAACAAAATGGACAAATTACAATATTACCACAATAACCACATGCATAACCTTTCTACTGGATAATACGTAGCGCGTTTTCGGCTTACGTTACGTTAGTCTCTTGTCCCAGCGGGGCTTCTGTACGGTAACATTTGAGCAGTGTGGATGAAAACCAAGCAATTTTTTTATTAAAAAATTATTTATAGACATTTTTTATAAAATTTCACCCAAAGTAGTTTGTCATTATACAATGATTCATGGACCCCCTGTTGAAGACCCTTGCTTTAGTGCCTTCCTCAGGCGTTAAATGTTTTGGCAGGGGGCGCTGTTTCTAACTATAGTATAAAACAGTGGATACTTTTTGAAACAATGTAGCATATTAAACAATGTACAAACTGTGATTGGTTGATGTAAGACACACCCTGTTTAAGCAATAAGTCCACAAAACAGTCTGGACCCTGTTCTCATAAAGGGAAGCAGAAAGAATGCACAAAGACACCGACTGGTTTCAACACTTTCCCAGATAAAGTAACGCTTGTAAATCTTGCACTTACTTTTTATTGTATCACTGTGCAAATTAAAGACTTACCGATTCCACTTAAAACATCTACATCAGGAAGGTGAATTGACATTCTTGATTGAACTGCAAAAACGATTACATTAACGTCAACCATAGTCAAAAGATTAATGAACGAATTGAGACGGAGTGGAAAGATATTGTATTTTTAGTTGTATCCTTAGTGGCAATGTCCAAAAATCCTAGGCTACTTGAAAGTATAAGAATATTTTTGTTAAATCACACGTACATTGTTTTTTCGTAAGCAAACACCAAGGTAGATGGTTGTCAACGTCCATAATTTCAACAATTATTAAAAAAATTACAAAGCCTCTCGCGTCATTTGTTCCTTTAATAAAAAAAATTTAAAAAACAAGTCTGTAATGCACACGGAGACAGAAATGTGCCAGAGGAAGGTTTAGATGTTTATGCAATGCCGAAGCTACTTCTAGGTCTCTAATTAAGCTGTAACTACATACTTTTTTTTGAATTAACAAACACAAGTATACAAATTTTAAACAGCATAACATTATTGTGTGTTGCATTACATACAAAATTTGTATATTGAATATCAGGTTAAACATAACAAAACATGAATATGACAAAATTCAGGGGTAATGAGATCTAAAATTCAAGTAAGTTGTACTTGTCGATATATTCCATGAAATTAACACTATTTTTGCTTCTCATGCACTTTGAAGTTTTACCAAATAACAAAAAATCTTTTTAAAATATCATCAGTCTATGAGGGGTTTAAATAACATTTATGTATAAAAAATTAACTAAAGTACACAGGTTATTAAGAAGATATGGAGCATTACTTTCATCCGTCCAGAATCTATATTTTACCTGAAAATAATTAAATATGTTTATTTTTAGATTTTTAGTTTCAAGCCAATGTATGAAATCTTCCCAAACAGTTCTGGAGTATGGACATTGTAAAAACAGATACCAGATATTCAATACCCTTACAGAATTGATAGCAGTTTCTATCCAAATTAAATGTTAAAATTCAAAAGACTGATTAATGTCATTAAGCAACTTAAAATGAAGCTCTTTAGCTTTAGGTGGAATAGGGTGTTTTAAATATTTTGTTCTAATTTTAATGAAAAGGGACGCATCAAAGAAACTGTCTAGGTATTTTTTTGTATGTGAGGAAGACGATTTGTCCGAGAAAAAGTCCCCCATATATATTAGAGCATTTTAATTAGTGACAACAAAATTACCAACACACAGATGTGATGACTGAGGGTTGACTGTAGAATACATCAAAATACCCTTGAGTTGAAATGAACAAACTCTGCATATTAAAATACCACCACGCTCATCCATCATAACCAAAATGAAAATTTTGTTATTCTGAAACACTCTTCCAAATATTAAAGATTTGTTGCAATGTCATATTACACATACTACATATGTCATGTAGTGGACTTGAGCGAACTGGTAAAAGCTCACATTTGTTCAAGTTTAATTTTAAACCAGACGGCCTCACAAAAAATTAACTAAATCTAATGCCTTTGGAATTTGTTATTTGTCGCTGAGAAAAATTGTTGCATCATCTGCGAACTGACATACGGACAATTACTCCTCAAATACCGTGAGTTTCTTCATAGTGACCTCTTCTTTTTTTAAAATAGCTAACATCTCCATTGATAAATAACTCCTCGATTAATGTCAAAGTAAGTACCTAATGGGAGTGAAACAGAACTATTAATCCCTCTATAAAAGATCTGAATATTGTTAACCAACTTAATAACTTACCATTAAACCAATGTTCTAAACATCTCAAAATAAATGTTCTGTCATGTTCAAAGGCCTTCTGAAAATCGATCGGGAGTCATTGTCGGGTTTAGGTATGAGTGTTCCTTGTGTCACCGCGGTAGTTAGAATTTGGTCATGAACACATTCCAGAACTACTTTATATATGAGATTTCGTATTCCAAAATTGCTTATGAAACTTGGATGTAAGGCCATCAGAGCCCGGACTATAACTACATACTAGTAACACCTGAAGTCCAACGTGTCGTCATCATATTGCGTCATCTTTGCCACCCCCTACTCATGTCGTCATCATTGCGCGTCATCTCTGTCAGCCTGGGCTATATATCCGCAGAGAGCTGCCGCTCGGTTGTACGGACGGCGGTTTAGCCGAGCTGCTGTCGGGTCGTATGTGGTTGTTAGTTTTGTAATTCGGGAGTATTCGAATAATATGCACGTTGTGTCAAATTTCGGCTTTTCTCTTCGTGGTTCTTGTGTGGTTTCAAGTTGGTTAGTGAACTAAATTAACGTAAGATAGTTGTTACACCATTCGGGTTGAACAGGGCAATTCTAGAATAGGGAAAAGAGCTCAAATAGAAGGATAGGGCTGTTGTCTTGATAGTCGAATTGTCAGGAAATTAAAATGGGATCCAGAGCTTCGACGTTACTGAGAGAAGAGGAGATCGAAGAAATCAAGAAAGAAACCGGCTGTAAGTTGTAGCTTGCCGTATGTTAAATGAAGATCGGCTGTCACTGTGTAGTACAGTCCATTAAACAGCTTGTCACCGAATCGGGTTAAAAGGCAAAACAGACATTTTAGGTTGTGATATGTATTTGAATTATATCTGTTTTCATTGATACAGTTCATGCGTTTTAGAGGGAGCAGTTTAATTAGAAGGCGCCTGTACACACAAAGAGCACACGGAGTGGTTTAATGGTTAAGGGCCCAGCAATAAGATTTGACTTTTTAAAAGGTGCTGTGGGATTTCAACCGGTGACCTTAAGCACATGGGTACAGACCTCTAATCTGCAGAGCCACACACCAGCCCGCTGGCTTAGTTTTCTAGTGAAGTGAAATCTTGTCTTGTTGTTTGTGTTAGCTGCATGTGTTTATTTTATATTTTTGTTGTATTTATGGTTAGAGCACAGTGCTTTCTGTAAGTTGCAAGTCACTGGACACCGGATTGGCCTATTTACTTGAGTAACACTACCTTTTTTTTTTTTAGCTAACAAATACATGTTATGAAAATGTAATTTCATAGTATTCCTTCTATGTCGTTGCAGTTTCTCACAGTCAGATCACCCGCCTTTATAGTCGCTTCACCAGCCTGGACAAGGGTGAGAACGGCACACTCAGGTACCCTCTCCCATCACCCATCCCAGAGCAGGTGCTATATATATATATGAGAGAGAAAACACTGTGCTATTTTCAGATTTATAGGTGAAAAGTGGATGCAAGCTGAGTTCATGATGGTAGAGGGATAAAAGATGTAAGTTCTGAAGTGTGACAAAAGGCATTTCATTAAAAATATTTCTTCAAAATAAGAAAACAATCTTTTGCTGGGTACAAGGACACAGTGTCCTTTGTTGTTGTCTGCTTTTGAAAGTTTGCTACTAATTATCCACTTGGTGCCAAAGGTTGTAACAGAAGTGTTGCAGAAGCAGTGAACTTTTCAGTTGTGTGTTGTGTTTTTTTTAATAAAAAAACACAAGGTATTCTGACGTAATTCTTCCCAACTACTTAATCTGCGTGTTTGGTCACAGGGATGAATGTTGTCATCTTTAAGTAGTTTCCTAAAACACAGCTTGTTTGTAACATGCCTTTGAGTCACCTTTATGATGGATTGTTTTTTCTTGTTTTAGTGTATATTTGTTTGCGGAAAGAATGTGTTGTGCATCATAGCCTGAATTTGTTTGTACTGTAAGCAATTACAAATGAAACCTGACAAGTCTGGTTTTCCTAATACACTGTATAATTGACCTTGATTACATATTTCCATTTTTAGAAAAAGTACAAAAGTCATAATTCACATATTGCAAATTTTACTTCATCTGTATAAGGTTAAGTTTTTAAATCACTAAACAGAAAGTTTACTTTAAAAGTCATTGTCACATCCAATCATAATTGTATGCTTAAACAGTTAATCTTTTTCATTTTCACTAAGATGAAAATGGAATTTTGTTGAAACTGCAAAAAATTAAACTTCACAATTGTAACAAACTAATGGCTAGTAGCAGTTTTATTTAGAGGCCCAAATTGGTACACGCATCCTTTTGTATGAAACATTTTAGTCAAATTAAAATTGATTCAGTCTGCTTTATTTGATTTATTTTTAAAGGATGGTCCATATTTGTTCCAAAGTCTGAATTTGCGGCATGATTCAGCTGTACTTTCTCTTGTTTTGGGTAGCTGTAATTATGTCTCAGTTGCCACAACGTATGCCAAATGCTGGTTTGTTTATCACCCTGGGACTGCATTTCACCAGCTTTGACCAGTTATTACTATACAGTCTATCCTAATTTTAGGTCCGGTCTTAAATGCAGGCATTTCAAAGCCATTATTTTTCTAATTGTTAAACTTTGTCATATGTTCTTGTGTACAGCATGGAACAGAAAATAAAAATGGCTTTCTTCAGCTCAAAATAACATCTTGGTTGACATGACTCTAGGAAAGCTTCCGCCATAATCATAGTGGAGGCATTCAAATTGTTTGTTCCAAAGAAATCAATTCCGTCTTCCACTTATGTCTAGCCGGGAGGACTTCCAGAGAATTCCAGAGTTGGCCATTAATCCACTGGGAGACCGGATCATCAATGCGTTTTTTCCAGAAGGGTAAATACTTTTTCTTTCTGTATGTGACCATTTTCCCTCTGGAAATGATCTGAACCATTCTGTATGCCCCAGTGCATTATTCAACTGGATTCTGTCATCAGTATTTCAGAGAACTTTTGAGTGAATAGCAATTTTATACATTTTAACAGCTTAAACTATTGTAATGCTAGCTAGCACAAAATACAGCTTTAACTAATAAAAATGATGCAAAAAATACAAGCAGATGCTCCAGGACACATTTGTAGAGTAGAAATCTGATAAGTGTGTGAATATACTGTGTATTTATACACTTGTATAATAAAATAATTTTCCCCACCAGTAAGTCTGTTTTATGGCCTTATTTGTACACAAAACAGCTCGTCGTTATACTTGCTTACTGAAATGCTCTGTTCCGTGTGTATATATATATATATATATATATATATACTGCATGGTGCATGTTTGTCTGTTGTATAGAGAAGACCAGGTGAACTTCCGGGGGTTTATGAGAACGCTGGCACATTTTCGTCCGATTGAGGATAATGAGAAGAACAAAGACCCAACAGCCAGTGAGCCCCTCAACAGCCGGAATAACAAACTGCTCTGTGAGTCTTTAATTTCCTCTTGGATTCTCAGAACTGTCTTCCCCCTCCTTTTTACATTGTTCTGTGTATCTTCTCCCCTACATTTTTAAATGACTTTTGTTAACTGGCGGAGGTATTTGTCAAGACTTGGATTTCTGTATCAGTTTACTGAACTGTTTTCTGTCTTCCATATAGTTGCTTTTCGACTGTATGACTTGGACAGGGATGATAAAATCTCCAGGGATGAACTCCTGCAGGTGGGTCTGTAAAATGTGGCCCTAAATTTTCTTTTCTCCTTGCTTTTGGTCAAATCTGGAGCACTAGCAGCCTTTTTTAAAAAAAAAAAAAAAATTAAATAAAAAAAAATAAATTGGCTGAAAAAGCCAAATTATTGCTAAAATGGAAAATGCTTCATGAACATTTTTTTCAAAAGATATGTAGTATAAAAATGTTAAATATCTGTGTGACTTAAATTTCTTATTTTACAAACAAGGCAGAATGTAAGCACACAACAGACCTGAAAGGGTGAGCTAGCAGTAAGGTAAACCGTTCCTGCGTGTGTTTCAGCCAGTATGTGCACTACTGTGTAATATATCCCCTGGGTCATTTATAAGTGAGAATAAAGTGGCTTTTGTCAGCAAAGAAACCTAAGCATGGTCAAGCCTGAATCTCAGCATTCCTAACAGTGTCAGTTAAAAGGAATTTGGATATGTTCATCATTAAAAAGTGTGGTGGAGGATCTAAAGTAACACACACCCATCTTGTGACACCAGTGAAGTAGGCATCATAAGCCCTTTTGTTCTCTAAATGTGCATAAGGGAAATGATGGGTAATGTTTTTTTTTTTGTTTTTTTTTCCTGAAAGGGAAACTTTCCTGGGAGATATTCTCTTCATCATCCGGAAACTTAATATACCTCTAGATTATATGCAGCAAGACCTAGCAGTTCTTTATTAAAATGGTGCATTTGTATATCTGTACGTGTCCATGTTTACATGCACACATGCGTGCATTAAGAATTGATACCCTCCTTTATGGCTTTCGAACACCACTTTTGGTTATCTGAACCTTTTGTTTACAGTTTGCCCAAATGCAGGACTAAAGCCGTTTGATCCCCTTTTTTTTTTTTCTCTCTCCACCTCCATATGACTAAGAATAATCAAAGTGAATCCTTCGATAACTCAACGTTTATCAGAAGTTAAACACGTTTGTCATTACACAGAAATATACACCACCTGTTTATGGCTGTAATCGTCTTCCATCTAGATATTTTTAAGAGAATGATCCTAAGAATGGTGTTTATGGCTGCATATGTTTTCATAAGATTGTACTTTCATCATTTAATCATTTTCACCTTCTGAAGTGGGGTAGGTGTGTATGGAATAGAGAGGGCGAATCTCTTTGAGCAGAGGGACACGGTGCCTCAGTGGGTAGCACAGTTGCCTCACACCTCCAGACAACAATTTGTTTACCTTGGCACTGCTCCAGTTTCCTGCCATAGTCCAAAGACATGCAGTTAGGTTAAATGGTGTCTCTAAATTGCTGGTTGTGAGAGAGAGAGAGAGATGGTGAGCATGTACCTTGAAACGACCTGGCATCTCATCTAGGGTGTGACCCTGCTTTGTGCCCTCTGCTGCAGGCACCCCCCTGCCAGCCTGACCAAAAAATAGGTGCATGGATGTACATACCTCAAGGTCAGAATCTGCTCTTTTGTAGTGAAGCTTGCTGGTGTTGATATGACTTCAAAGATATCCAACCTGATTTTGAGCAAAACCATGCAAGCAAATAAACAAATGTGAGCATTACTGGGATCAGACATTGGGGGTGCCTAAAATATCCTTTCACTTACAAAAGGAAAGAAAGAATTGTAGGTGTGCATTTTGTTTTACACAGCACTTATTACAGGCTTAGGATGGTTCCTCGTGGGGTGTGCCGACGGCTGTGTGTAATGTCTGTCTCGCGCTCACTCTTATCTCTGGGAGGTTCCACAGTGACAGTCGTTTTGTCTTGCAGTTATTCAGATCGGCATTTCCAGTCCAAGAGACTGGCATAACAATGTTTTATGGAAACCTGTTAACATGCCTTATGTTTTGGGTACAAACGAACTATACATTTTCAGTTAGTGTAAACCAGGCATTTCATCAACCATGGAAAAACAATTACATTTACCTTGAAACATCAAAAAAAAATTCTTCTAAACAATGTAATGCTTATGATTTCCGGCACCTTAATGCTGGTGCTAGAAAAAAAACCTTTGACCTTTTTCATAATTTACTTGGGGTAGCCTTGCACTGAAAAGCTTCAAAGTCTTGTTTGTCCCATCACTAATGTTACTGAACGTTTTTGTTGTTTTTAGTGATTTTAGTGCATGGGGAATATTTATGAATATTATTTAGCCATTAAGATAGTGATGTACTTAAGAAAAAGCTCATTTCAGTTTTATAATATCGCTTTAACAGTCTTGCATTTTAAAGTCACTTTCACTTGTGAGGATGTGTATTTACTTGGCCTCGGTGCTCATGTTCCATTCAATTTTTGTGAGGTGTGTTCCTGGTTGTTTCCATCAGGTGTTGAGAATGATGGTTGGTGTTAACATCTCCGATGAGCAGCTGGGCAGTATTGCGGACCGAACCATACAAGAGGCTGATCAGAATGGGGACAACTCCATATCATTCAATGAGTTTATCAAGGTTAGACACAATGTGGTGTTAATTTAGTCTACTAGACTTGCATGATGAGAACCAGTACTGATCTGACGTTCCCCGCACACATTGTTGTTCACAGCAGGAACATTTGGACAGCCTGCATAGAAGGCTGTCTAAAGTATCTCTTTTGAGGGACTTTTTTCCTTGCCACTATCTCCCAGAGGACCTCAGGCCTGTCGTTCTGTAAAGCGCTTTGTGACAATGTTCCTTTTTTCAAAGCACTATGTAAATAAAATTCACTTGAATGGAATAGAGAGCCACTGTGCAGTTTCCAACCAAAGTATCCTCTCACCATACAAGAGATTCAATCATATTACTCTATTGGTTATGATTGTAATTAGAAATGCTAAATGACAAATTCATCTTAATCTGAACTATTGTCAACATTCATAGTTTTGTCAATCGATAATCAGATATTTTGTAGGTAGTGTAGGTAATTTTTTTCTCCCCAATTCTTGCTTTTGATTTGATTCTACTATGGATGCATGTGTACGCTGACCACAATAGTGCTGTAACAGAATCTCTCAATGATTCCTTATCATTTGGATCTCCTAGGTCTTGGAGAAGGTCGATGTAGAGCAGAAGATGAGCATCCGCTTCCTGCACTAGACAAACTGGGTGGTTATAATTAAAGCAAGACTGGCCCCCCGTTTTCACAATCTGTAGGCTAGCAAAGTTCACCACTGATGCATTCCAGCCGTGAAAATGATAGGTAACGTCTCCTTATAATTTATGCTTGTTGATGCTGAATCAGTCTTCTACTACTCTGGGGAAAAGCAGGAGATGTTTGCCTTTTAATGATTTGTATGGTCACACTTGCATTTCCCTAAAAAGGAAATTTGCAGGTATTTCTGAACATAGTTCAAATTTCAGGTCTAAGTCAATGTGAATATAAAATATCTGGCCATTGTTTGCCTGTGTACTTGGAAACCTGTTTGTATAATATGACACTTGCTCGTTTATCCATGACTTTTACGAAGGCATGACACCTGAAGTTGTTGGCCAAAGCAGTCTATTAAATTGGTTAATCAAATCATAGTATCATTAATAGATACCTGTTGATGGACTTTTCCCACTTTTTGTCAATATTTTGAACGATAACTAAATATTAACATGCACACTTCCTAGAAAGATAAGCTGATGTTTAAATTGTGTTAGAATGGCTCCTTCACATTTGTTGCCTTGCTGGCTGGTGATTATCAGCACCTGGGCTTTAAGCTTTTGCATTCATTCTCCTGGCCAAGATCCAACACCCCATGTAAATTTCCGTAGTTATTTCTGAAGCGTTTTGCATTTTCCTACTCTGACGAACTCTGTAATGAACAGATAAGTTGGGATGGATGGAAGGGATCTTTTTTTTTTTTTTTTTTTTTTTTTTAAAAGCTTTCAGTTTATGGTTGTATACCAAGACCAAACAAATTGGCCTGTCATTCAGATCACAGCATTACTGTCACACAATTGAATAATCACAAACAAAATCTCAAGGTAGACTAGTTTTCTAATTTCTACAAAGTGTAACTACAATCTGCAGTTTTTCTCCAGATATTGTTCATTACTTCTGATTTCAATCATGTTACTTTATTTAAAAAAAGTAAAAATGCCTAGTTATGAAATAGTGTGGTTACCTGCAAAGCAGATGAATATTAATATCAGTCAGCACAGTACTAATTGTGGATTTTTTTTTAATCAATGTGATTACAAACTATAGCACTATGTGAGCCTCAATAAAATTAAAAATATCTGAAATATGCAATAAAATGATTGAAATATGTATTAGGTTGAATTAAAAGTGCCATTCTTGCTATGACCTGCTTTTTCTGTTCTTGTCTTTTGTACTAAACTGAGCATTGCAAGGTGTGTGTATGTGTATGGAAGATTGCTGAGTGATCACTTGTACAGGATATTTTTCCCACTACCACGAAATGGCAATTTAATATAGTTGTGAATATGACATTTTATAGTTGACATGTCGTCTTTCTCCATCAGTATTATTTGGATTGTGGTACTCCTTCACTGTGCCGTAGGCATTAAAATGGGGTTTTTTTTCCCTTTTGCAAGCAAACAAATATTGACCGTATACACAGTACTAGTAAAAAGGCTTGTTTCCTAGTGCATATGTATAAAGGAACCATACAGTGAACCACAAATGGCTATGAAATATTTCACACTATGGATATTACAAATAAAACATGAAGTGGCTTGGGCTAAAATGAAAATCCGGTGGAAGCACTTGGCAGTATTCCACTAGGCCAATAACTGTATTTGTTGAAATTTGAAGTGTATTTTGTATATGACAACTCACTTTTAATCTCAAGAGTGAACACATTCTCCAGCCGATTTGATTTCATCCTTGTACCAAAAAATGAATCACCACGTCCACCATGATGACAGAACCAATGGTTCCATTAAGAACTGAGCTGAAGCTCTTTATATACTGTATGTACACAATGACTAGTGCACAAACATGAATATCATTGATAGGAATTGTTCCCCTGATCTGGAATACATGGTGCTAAAAGGTGGGCTCTTTCTATTTGCCAAGGGAGTTAACTGTTGTTCTTGCTATAGCTGTATACATATCCCCACTTGCTAATGTTTAACGCAGCTAGCAGCCATTAGCAAACAACAAATTACACACCCCAGTGGTCACTTTGTCATTGCTGCTGTCTTCAGTAAGGTCAATCTTAAGTCTGTGCTTCAAAAATGTATTCAGCATGTTAAATGTCAAAGCAGAGATGCAAATATACTTGATCATATATAATACAAATATCAAAGATACAAATCCTCACCCCTGCCCCACCTTGGGTAAGTCTGATCACCTCCCTTTGTTCTTAACTTTGATCTACAGACTTCCCTACAACAAGGCCAATCTAGTAAAGACTGAAGAGGCTTCATAACTCCAGAACTGCTTTGAATGCATGAATCAGGACCTATTTGCACAATGTGTTACAAATGAGGCACACACTGACATACAGGAATACACATCCACAGTACTGTTATACATACAAAAACTGTGTTGACAATGCCATTGTCAAAAAAAAGCAAAAAATGTGTGTTTCCAAGCAAGAAACCCTGGATGATCAATGAGGTCCAGAATCTCTTGAGAGCACACAATGCAGCCTTCAGCTCTGGAGACACTGAAGCATACAGTGCTGCCAGGTCTAACCTGAAAAGAGGCCTCCAAACAAAGGACTGAAGATTACTTCAGTAATGACATGTATGGCAAGGCATCCAGTCCATCATTGATTTTTAACCAAGACTGACCATTCCCAAGGAAAGAGACCTCACAAGCAGAGGAGCTAAAAGGCTTCTTTGCTCACTTTGATAAGAGCAACAAAGACAATACAGTAAGAGTCAACAACAAATAATCAAGCATTCATATTTTGCACACACAAAGTAAGATCTGTGCTTTGTGGTGTGAATACATTGATAGAAGCAAGCCAGGATAAGCCAGGACATCCACAGCAGTATGCTAGTTCATCACAGGGCACACGTACACACACAGTCACTCAGTCATACACTACAGGCAATTTAAAGACACCAATTAGCATAATTAGCTTAAACTTTGAAGTTATGTCTTTTAACTGCAAGAAGATGCCAGAGTTCCAGCATGGGCAGAACTTGCAAACACCACACAGACAGAGCAGAGTCAAAATTCAAGCCCTCAAACCTGGCGGTGTGAGGTAACAATGTTACACACTGAACCACGTTGTTGTCCTATTATTATTATGATTATTCTTATACTGTTACTAGTGTATATTATCAATATTTTGGTGGTGCATTATTCTATTGTCATATCATGTACATACAGTTGTGCAACAATTGTTTTAGCCATGCTTTATATTTAATATATTTATGTCCGCTTTATTTTACTGAAGAATCACTCAGGGAACTGTATGTTGAATTTCATAGTAATTGCTACGGCACCTGTACAACGACAACAAAGGCTTTCTATTTTTTTCTGTTCTGTTAAAGAGGGTGCAATTGACTGTCACGAAAGGATAGTGTAGTAAGGTTTTGTAGAGCTCGGATGGCATTCCCTAACTGAGGATTTATCTGGCTGGGTTATGAAGGTGTATTACAGTATATATACGTACATGACCGCATACACTTCACAGACTACGATACAATCCGGGGCGGGCATTGGGTCTTGAGTGATAGCTACGAGGCGCAATGAATACTCGGAAAACATCCATAGTTCCTTATGCACAGTGGTGATAGTGCTTGTACTGAGCACAATGCAGGCGTAAAATGGCGTAGCAAGGGATGTAACATGTTGGAGCAAATGGAGTAACGATCATAAGGTTTCCAACTGTACACAAAAATATGAAGAGACGAAGACGATAACGAAAGACGACTGAACATCAATTATTGGCCTACTCGGTGTACGTAGACGTTTGTACTGAGGCAAAAACATTTGGTAAGACGGTTTCTAAACACTGTGGTTACTATTTGGGTGTTTTATTTATTTATAAGAATGGGCACGTTGTAAACCATGTATTGTTTACGAGCGGGCGCTTAAGTTTTATCAAGTCACGTGATTGGCATGGAGAATGCCAGCACGCGCTGTTATTCCGGCGGAGCCGTAACTGCAGGAAAATGTCATCCAGCCCTTTGTGTACTTTCACTTGGCTAGCATCGGGCATTTCGTAATGCGTAAATCTTCTAGTGGTCATTGGTCATGTTTGGCGTTAAAATTAATGTTTGAACTAAAATCAAAAATTAATTAGCTTGGTAGGTAAGGTGCTATTTAAATTCATAGTTTCTTAGTTGTAGGCTTATGCAACAAACACAGGGGTTGCATACAAACGCTAATGACTGCCACATACAGTACATGATTGTTTTGGTTTTTATGTTATAAACTATAATCACGTTCGTTTCAGGGTCTTTTTTTTTTTTTTTTTAAGTAATTGCAGTTTTTACTTCCTGTGCTGCGGCACGGTGGCTCTGTAACCCCACACCTCCTGGGTTGTAGGTTTGATTCACGCCCCCGGCCCTGTGTGCAGAGTTTGCGTGTCCTGCCTGGCTCCCTCGCCGTCTAAATACAGTTAAAGTGATTTAGTGTCTCTAAATTGCCCATGGTGTGAATGTGTATGCTGCTTCGGATTGGCATATCATTTATGGTGCTCACTGCAGAGATGTACTGAATAAGCAGCTATGGAAAATGGATTGATTCTGTGTCGTGTGATAGCTTCTAATAATCCTTACAGCCGTCTGTCTTTTTGGAGTGGTATGTAGTTCAGTGCGTTAGGATTATGTCCCGTGTCCAGAAGGTTGTTGGTTCAAAGCCTGTAGTCCGCAGTTTAGCCATATCAGTGCTGGGCCATTGAGCAAGGTCCTTAAAGCCAACTACTTCAGGGATTTTAGCTGACTTCGTACTCTGGCCCCAAGATTTTCTTTCACCTGTATGTGAGTATGTGTGTCTCATGAAGATCAAGACGGAATATGTGAAAACTACCAAATTTTCCCATAGGGATTAAGTATTTCAGCTTATCATGTTTGTGGTAGTTTTGAATAATGCAAATTAGTAATATAAACAGATTGTACAAACTGACACATATCATTGTCAGAATGAACCTTTCCATGACTAAAACTAATTAAACAAAGTATGTCCATTTCTTTTAGAATTTACAAGATGGTCTCAATGTGGAACATGAGTGTGTCAACTGAATATCAGAGGCAATGAGCTGGATGAAATCGGATGAGGTCAGTGTCTAATGTAATATGAATGCATTTAAAATGTAGTGCATATCGATAATAGCATTCAGTTGAATTCTTTTCGTTAAAAAAATTGTGCAATTAGCATGTAAAAATATAAAGGGCAAAAATATGTGTATGTTTGGTGCTTATTGTTTAAATAATTTATAATGGGGTAATTTGAATTTTCTTGCACCTGGCAGATGGGAAGTAATGCACAAGCGGTGTCAGATTATACCGATGTCCTGAGTGACTGCTCTGCACATCCCTACAGAATCCACAAACTGCACATTCAGAATTTGTTTGGTCAGTAATGATACTGGTGTTTCCATGGAATGTTTGAGAATAAGGTGTCTCTTCCTTTACCAGCTGACCTAGGGAAGACTACATGGAGAATGTTGGCCAGACACTGGCAAGATGGTCAATAAATCCTGGTTGAATCTGCAGGAAATGTATGGGACCCATTCAGCAAGTACACATACCGCAGATATTTTTCTCTGTTAAAGTCATGGTTAATTAGTAATATCATGGGTACATCCTAAGGAAATATATAGCTATTTGTGCTGTACATTTTCTCCTGCTCCAGTAGGATCTGTCTTCATCCTAGTTTTTGGGTTCAGAACTTTTACATTTGTGAAAATTATGTCCCTTTTGGGTGGACAGATGCATTTAGGTTGTCCTGGTGTAGGTGTCACTGGGTCTACAGTGTCGCTTTCAGAGCTGATATGACCTGTGCTGGAGAGTAAGGTTTAGAAAATTAAGGCTGCAAAAAAAGTGCGTATTTACAGTCAGCATGGGCTGGTGGTGACTTGGAACGTATCGTCATATTCTCAATCACCACTAATTCTATGCCTTAATCATGCAAAAATGATGCAGAGTACGTCATATTTAGAGAGACCAGACGCCAAAATAGTCTGTGTAAGCAAACTTTATGGAAAAAAAATCTTCAGTATAAATTTTGTATATTTTTAATATGATGATATCACATGACCACCTTGCCTTGATCATTGATATAAGGTAATATGCCGTTGCACCCCATGTAGAGATTTAAAAGTATTCAGTTCTGTTTTAATGGAATCCCACAGATAAGCCTCCATTCATGTGTGTAGTATTAAATATGCAATTTTTTTTTTTTCTCCAAATAGTACCATTCTAGTGTTTTTTGTTGTTAAAGATATAATTTGAATGTTTTTGGATCAAAGCTAGAGGCTAAACAGGGAGACTGGATGTTTCGTACTGTTACATTTAGGTGTTAGGTGTCTTTATGCCACATTTGGACCAGTTCCACGTAAAGCATTCTAATTTGTATTTACAATGGGAATGTGCAATATATTTTTTGTCAATATAAATATGTATAAATCTGATTGTGAAACAAGTGACAAGTTGTTTGACGACAACAAAATCACCAACGTCTTCCATTAAAAGATGTATAGTCCCATATGCATTAGCTTACTAGCAGGAGCGTAGCACCAGTGTTAAAACTGGCCATGCATGAGGTAGAAATGCTTGCTAAATAAAATACTCATACAATTTTTTTACAGTGGGGAAAAAAAGAGTAATTGAGAGTAGAGGTCATACTCTGTATGAACAAAGCTACTAACCAGAATGCAGTGTGTATTCTCATGGCAGATGAAGATGAAATTTCAAGGAAGAATTTCATGTATTTACAGTTTTTCCAACTTTAACTAGCTGGCATAATTTGATAGTCCTTTTAGTAGAAATACAACTTCTGAGTTATTGTCTCTTGTTCCCTACTTCTGTTATTGTAAAATATCATTTTAAAATGTTCAGAGTATTTCCTTCTGTTTGTGATATGGAGTGCAATCTCGTATAGAAATGAAATGCAGTCTGTATCTGTATATTTCATGCAGTCGTTTCCTGTAATTTAAAGGTAGTTTAATTTTTAATATTTTTTTTTTTAAAACTTGGGTGGAAATCGGTAAAGTTGCAGGTTGAAATGGATTTCCCATACCTCTCACAGCCATCAAGAATAAGCATAGCGAGAAGCACTAAAAAAAAAAAAGATGCTGTAATGTACCAAAAAGTGGCAGGTCATTTGAGTAGTTACAGTAAACAGAGAAACATATCTGGATATTATGCGGTTGGTAAAGAGTGTGAGGTTCCTCCTTAATCTACTTATTACTGAGGTTTTAACTAATATTTACAATGACCCTGGGGAATTAACCAAAAAACCCAACTTACATTCTTAGGTATCCTTTGCCAGTTGATATGTTGAATCTCATATTGATATTTTACTTCCAAATAGTCCTGTACACCTCAAGGATACAGAGTTAGCTCTTTTTGTTAATGGCTGTTTTTAATATGTTCCCCACTTTATCTTAACCAGGATTTGGAACGGTGTAGGTTATGAAATAGGAGTCTTGGATATAGTTAGAGATATGTGTTAGCAGAATGGCAATGCTTCACTAAATGTAGATTATATAGTTAAAATAGCGTATTACTAACACCACACAATTACTAGTTGAATGTAGAGTGCTGTTTAGTTAAAACCATATGCCAATCTATATATTGTAATGTAGATAGATACCTCAAACTTTGGAATGCAGAACAATTTAATAGAATATCTTTACAGATTAAGCCATAAAATGAATTAGGAAATTAGAAGCAATAAAGTTTATGCATGAAGTTAGTGTTGGATTCATTTAGTTGTGTGATATATTGTAGATGTGGTAAAATGGTTGTGGAGCGGAAGTAGTCATGTATATTAGTAATTAGAATAGATTGAAGGAAGAAACAAAATGTACACAGCCGACGTTCATAAATAAATGGATTGCCTTAGTATATAACATTCAAAATTATATGAACACAGAATTTTGACGTTGATCCATTCTCTAAGTACCCAAGTAAAATGTTTGTGTATGGTGATTACATACATTTTTTAAAAAGATATTTTTTCAATGGGTTTAATAATTCATACTAGCTACCATTTGTTTGTTTCATGAAGCAAGAAAGCATATAATGTAAAGAAAGTATGTTGTCCACAAATCGATTGATTTATGGCTATTAATCATTAAAGTTTCAGGAAAGCACTTGACTGTGAAGGGTCACATACAGTAGGAGTATTGACCACATTACTAAAGGTATTCTGTAGAGGTATGGAATTAATTTTACCATATATATTTTGCATGTTCTTTTTTAAGTAGTGCTTAGCAAGTTAATGTTATTGAAAGAAATAAGATCTATAATGGTCTTATTTTGCACAAAGGTATTCGGTTCTGATTAAAAAACATTTATTCTAATAAATTAGTTATTAGAATACAGCTAGCATAAACAAGTTTTATGCTGTTTGATTTTTAGTAAGACTAAAATGTTACTAGTCATCCCACAGTTATGTACTACATTGTCTCACCAATTACAGTATTTGTTTTTCATTTGTTCTCCTCTCCTTTTCAATTCTAAGGCTTGAAAATGGCTTACAAGGAATAGGATTAATGCACAGAGTATGTTAATCGGCCCTGGGTATGTCTCCTAATGTAATGCATGAAAATGGGCAAATGTATTTAAATGCATGCAATAATTTCCTTTATAAAAACTTGATTTAAAAAAAATGTATGTTCCTTGTGATGACAAGTTTAAAATGGGAAATTCAAAGACTATTCTTGTACAATTTCTATAATGTTCTGCAGCCTTATGGCCTGTAGTAGTCCAAGCGTACAAAGTTGTCAAAGTGGAGAAGAGGTTCAACAGGTTTTAAAGTGTAAATTTTACTTCATGAGAATCTGAATTTCCTCAATTCCTTATATCTTCTAATTACTTAGCAAATTATAAAATGGCTGGCCACTAAATGGATTCAACCAGTTGGCCCTGAGTTCAAATCAGCTTTACTAATTACAAAAATCTGATGGTACTGGTTGCAGGTCATATAATACAGGGGTGGCCAACAAGAGGTTCGCATCATGTGTGCATTTCTTTTTCTTAAATTTCACAGAAACGTATAATGATCCATCTTTGCCCCAGACTTTATCTTGCCCCCCCACAGCCCAAACTCTCGTTTTTGGACTTTTCTTGCAATCACTAGCTCCTGTCTTGCAGGCCCTTCTTTTGCCACCCCTGGTATGATATGTAGCAACTGGTTTGATACTTTTTGTATATAAGACCTGTACTCTAAAATGAAGTGTTGATGAAATGCCTAATGTGGGTTTTTTTTTTTTTGTCAATTTCTGGAAATGAAGTGGCCAACTTTTCTAATTAATACTTAAAAGTATGAGTTGGATTAGGTCTAAGCATTAGTCAAATGGGTTTTTTAAACTGCTGTACCCAGAAACCACGACTATCGGAAATGTTGGCTGTAAATAAGTAAACTATGCATTACTAAATTGGCAGTGGGAGACTCTAGGAGTGTTGTGTGGAGTCTCTCTCTGGCTTTGTAAAACTGCAAACTCTGCACCCATTCATTTTAGCAATAAAAGCAGCATGGTGCCAATTGCACAAGAATGGCAGTTGTTCATTAAGTTTGTGTGTCCTTATTCATTCACTGTTTAGGTACTCAAACAAATTCACTTATCATTCTGGGTTAATTAAGGAAGGTTGAAGATTTGCCCATCCAGTTCATCTTAAATCAACAATACTGGCCTTTACATCAAGGTACATTTTACTTCTTTTAAGTCCTTATGCACTCCTGCAGATGTTTAGCCACAACTTAGACAGCTGTTACATATTAATGTTTATTAAATACAAACATCTGTTACATGGTGCAGGGTCAAATCTCATGAGATGGAGAGATGTTTTAGAGAGAACCAGAAAACAAGTGAACTACAAATTATCAACAAAAATTTCAAGATCTGAATTCAAGTTTATTCAAAAAAATCAAAAAAAGGCTGTCACTGAAAGTAGTAGTGCTTAAATACTGCAATACATGGACACAAACATGAATAAGCTTCGCAAGCAGGTTGCCATCATTGTTCTTTGTATGTAGTTTTATTCACAAATGAACAGAATTGTTGAGGAAAACAAGCTTTATGAACTCCTTTAGTAATTAAGCTTTAGTCAAAATACACTTTACAGTATGCTTTCTTTTAAGCAAGGGTGCATAGCCACTGGTAAGCAGAGAAGGGTCAACAGCCTCATTTGACTCTTCGCAAACTCCCTTAAGAACCCAGTACTTCGGGACAACCATCAAAAATTGACATCTGATGCAAGTGAGTGAAAGATCTCATTTCCCATCTTCGCTGACATATGCTCCTTTTAGCTTCCTCTGTATAACAAACATGTGTTCTATGATTCCATCCATTTCTTGCTTCAGCTAGAAGACATTAATAGTAAAAAAAAAAAAAAAAGGCTAAACATTAATGAACTAGCTGAGCACAGTGACAACTGTCCAACTACATTTTAGTACCCGTCTCTAATTTTTCTCATGGTACCATAGCATGCGTTAGTATTTACAGTATCATAGGACAAATTTTAAAATTTGAATCAAAATTCAGTTTTAAGTAGGCTGAACTTACCTCATCAAGCCTATTTCTGATGGTACCAGGTTCAAAAGTCACCTCAGAGGCTTTGATCATGGTACTGCTTTTCAAAATGTAACTAAAAAAGGCAAATTTTGGCATTTCAGCTATACCACTCTTACGGTTAAATGTTTCGACACACAATTCACGTAAATATGTCATTGTTTCATTGAGTGCCGAGGTAAGAAGATAAAGGAACATCGGGGCCCACAATAATCACACCCTTATAACTCAGTGTCTATGGCATATACCTGCATGTTGTTTTTCAATTTCTTTAAGAAATGGAACAAATACGTTTCATTATCCACCCAATTATTAATCCAACATGAAGATTTTCTAAAATAGGTTAAGCCAAGGTTGCATATTCCTTTACTTTGAATGTTTGGAATGTATACATTGTTGAGAAAAAGTATTTGCCCCAATGTGATTTATATTTCTGGATGTGCGTTACACGGTTTTCAACCCTCCTGTTTTGTTTGAGGGTCAATTTTTACTGTTTTCACACTTCTGTTTTTCTTCAATATTTCAGGTTTTGTATGTGTTGATTGATCCTGGTGGCACAAAGCCATATCACTTCACATAATCAGACATCAAAGAATAGAGCAGATAAACAGCTTTGCGCACACAGTGTTCTCTAGCCATTTCTGGCTGAGATTTGTTTTTCTGGGTGGTTCCATGGGTATCTATTGCAGTGTTGGGGGTTCGAATCCTGTCATTTACATATTCCCCCCCATTTTGCACAGGTTTTTATTCCGAAACACAAATGCGGTTTGGCTAATGGGAATTTCTAAATTGCTCGTAGCATATAATTGCATGTATGAGTGCTGCCATATATGTGCCCTGTTATGGACTGACATTTCATTTACGGTCTACCCCATCCTTCTACTTGGTGCTGCCTGAGATAGACTCCACGCCCTCCCACCACCATGACCAGGTTAAGAGATTAGTAGATGGATATTGTGTACCTCAATGTGGCTCTACACCCAGAAATCAAATGAAAAAATTGGACTGACTCACAGGTATGAATCATAAAATAGCAAAAAATAAATACTCACCAGTTTATGTCTTGTTTATGTAAAAGATAAAGCCCACGAAGTCTAGACACGTGTTTTGGGGTGGAATTTGGGAGGACTCCCACAAAACTATGACAGCCAGAACAGTGAAGAGCATTGTAGGTACTGGTGGAGAGACATTAAGATACAGGCTTTAATATTGCCACCATTGACTGATAGTTCGGTACACTCTCACCAAGGGTTTTAAAGCCTCATTTGTGAAGTAGCCTAATAAACAGTTAAGCATTAAACATTTATTTGACTTGCATATCATCACCCAAAAATTAAGGTCTAAGGTTATGCCCCATATCCTTTGCAAATGGTACACAACTTATAAGCTGCCTTAGCAGGTCGCTGGCTAAGTGAGGTAAAACTGAGGGTGATAAAGTGTGGAATGTAAAATTGAAATGTGTATTTTGCTTCTGTTGGGCAACACTTCTGCGCTTACCATCCTGCCAATGGACCTTGAATTTGAAACTCCAGCTCTTCTTTAACCATCACATCTTTAGTTACCCCTGTCAAGCGATTTAACAGGAAAATGACTTTGTAATTATGTTACTGGAGAAGCCCCCAAAGCACTTTACATTAGAAGTTCATAGGTGAGCGATGAAATGTGCCTACATCAAGACGACATGTCATGATTTACCAATTTAGTGAACTTAGACCGCTGAAGTTGGGCACTGCCAGGATGACCCCGACATCCCGTACGTGCCTGATTTATGATGTATATACCTGATAATGGATACATTAATGAAGAACTGCCTCCGTCTACAAATACAATGCACGATAAGTCAAGTTTTGACTCAGGTTTTAACAGCAGGCAGTCACGCTCCTCAACAGAAGCGAACTGCTGAACCGATTCCTGCAACAGACCTGTGAAGTTCTGAGTCTTGACACTTCATGCCTGTGGCTCTGTCTCCAGTGCACCTTTTGCACATGTAAAAGTCTGACAACATCGATGTGAACCAAGATCATGAAAGTGACTCCTTAGTAAGCGTTAGTAAAACGGAGTGATCCTTACTTATTTCACTAGCACACTACTCACGGGCACATATAATGAAACGCAGCTTCTCGTGTTCGCCGCAAACTTCCAGGGAGTCGCTCAGCACGGTATGGCACAGCGCACAGTGCAGCACCATGGCGTTTCGGTAGTCCACTCTTAATTCATGTCCCTCCATACTCATCACACTTGAGAAAAGCTCACTACGCTCCGTCATTTCCTCGTTGGGTTCTAGGGTGTATGTATCCCTGGAATCCAGAGAACAGTTCATCGTTTCTCTTCTGCACACTCTCTGCATCCTAAGATTCCGATGTGCAGATAACCTAAGAGCTGCTAAACAAATCGCCCTTGTTCTTAGCCTACGTCGAAGCCACGCGCGTCCTAGGCCTCACCCATTCATTAATCAAGTTAAGCCAATAGCAACCCCGAGATTCGTGACACGCTCGAAAACAAGCCCGAATTCTGGGTTCCGATTCGTCAGAATAATCACACGTCACACTCGACTCGTCCAATCAAACGGCTTCGATCATAATTTTGAAATGGACACGAAAAACCGCCCGCACGATTCCTACGGATTTAGAAAAGGACGTTAACTTGGAAGATAATTGCGAATGATTACATCTGATTCCGAATTTCTGTCACTCGTTTAAAAACGTCTGGAATATAATATGGATTTAAGTTCGCTCACGTATGCGGATTTGCAGAAACTAGCTAAAGATGCTGGTCTCAAAGCGAATATGAAGGTTTGTGTGCTATTCGTTAATAGAGTGTGTGGCTTTTTAGTGTAAAATCGCTTCATTCAGCGGGATAGAGCAGCCTGTGGGTTGATTAGTTGGCGCGATCTTATTTTAAAATGAGTCCATGTGTTTAGAGTGTGATTTGTGAATGATACGTGGTTGAAAATCGGGTAAATCGATCATTTTTACAACTTTTTCGCTTTTATTTTCCCCTCATACAAGACTGAGAAATTATTGAACGCGCTTAAACTGTACTATCAACGACAGGAGGAGAACCCAGAACAGGTAAGCTGACATTGCTGTGTTCTCACGCCTTACACGTGTGTTTATATGTACTTTTGTCTGTTAGCCGTTCGCTGTTATTGTCTAAAGCAACCATTTTTCGTTTTTAGACTGTGCTATATAAATAAAATTTTCTGGTTTTATTATTACAAGTGTAGATCGCAAAAGCAAAAAAAAAAAAAAAAAAACAAAGTTTGTGACAACAGTTAGTCTAACCTTGATTATTGGGGATACAAACTTTGCTATTTAAGCTGCATCATAAATGAAGGTATGAAGTAAGGAAATGTTTGATCTTCAGGTTGGAAGACTAGAAAGCATGCATTTCCTTAAAAGAATGTTTTTCTTTTGTAGGCAAATAAAGTCACGACTGGTAGTGTTCAGCTTGATGATGCAGGGGGTATTCCACCATCCATTGATAACTGTGCATTCGTTACCAAGCATCGTGGCAGAGGCACTAAGACAAAGAGTAAGAGAGCAAATGCAGTAGAGGTTGCAGCTGAAAGTAATAGGAACTCAGCAGGAAACATTGATCAGGTACTGTAATTTCCTATTTGTATAATGATAAATATATGGTTGTTAAATTCAAATTAAAGTTTTCTTTGTATGTGTTTTTATAATGGATTTTGATAGTTTGCTTACACTCTGAACTTTAATATATATTTGTGAGTCTTGTACACAAACTTGGTGTACCATTGGGTTTGTTTAATAGATGGATGAAAATTTGGAAAAGCCAAGCAGTAATAAGAGAAGGAAGGTTTCTGAAGAAGTGCGGTCTCTGATGCCTACAAGTTGTATGGCTTCATCAGAGAAAAAAGTCATGCAACCTCAGCTGGGTTCTGCGGAAGAGACCGGTGTAGATGCTGGGAAAGGTGTGTGTGTGTGTGTGTGTGTGTGTGTGTGTGAGAGAGAGAGAGATTATTAATGAATTAAGTTTTTATCCAGAGTGTTCTGTGTGTATTTCTATACAACAGTCTCATTATTTCTGCACGAAGTGTGTGTGTGTGTGCGTGTGCGTGAGAGAATTAATGATTTTTTTTATCCAGAGTTGTGTATTTCTATACAACATTATTTCTACATGAAACATGTAAATGCCATGCTTTAACATATCACCAAATGTGGAGCCTTATACTTTGTAGTTTTGTGCTTGTTCTTTTAATTTCATTTTATTTGTTATAGCATCCAGTTGTCTAGTCTTTGATATTTCCTCCAAAAAATCTTAAGTTCTACATCGCCATACATTGACATGGCTTTTTTCCTTCCTCCTTTTTCTTAGGGGAAGATAAAAGGGCTGTGAGAGCTGGTAGAATCCCACGCCTTGAAGGACTCTTGAAAAGGGAAAGCAGACCTGTACTCAAACCAACTACTCCTAGTAAGATTTATACAAATACGTGAACAAAGTGCCTAGTCTCTTCACATAAAATCAAAGGTCCTGTAGAAAAAATATTTTTTTTATTATTCCTAAATTTACATGAGTACAGTTGCATCCATTTGTGATCTATTTAAGACTTCAAGAAACTTCATGAAGCACATTTTAACAAGATGGAATCCATTGACTCGTATGTACAGAGGAAAGCTAAGCAGATGGAAGTATACAGGAATTCTGTGAAGGAATTAAAGGTAAGGTGTGCTTGATGTCTCCTCAGCCTATTCATGTAAATGATCATTGGGTGTCATCAAGTTGATGTTTACTCCTCTGGAATGTGCTGTCTATATGGTTGCTAGGAATAGAGTCCTTATGGATCTTCAGGTTTCTGAAACACATTTTCTTTGTTCTGTTGATTGATGTAAGTTATTACGATATATTCCCCCAGCTGCTTTCAGAGAAGGCTATTCCAAAACCCACGGATAGAAGAATTCTGGTTAGTACATCATAGCCTGCTCAGTGTACTGCTTGTCTTATATATTCTGGATATAGTAAACAGTTATATTAAGTGTACTTCTTTGGTATCATATTGCTGTGGAAAGAAAGTTTATTGTGAGACTCTGACAGAAGCATTTACAGAACATTGTATGTATCTGTATTCTCCAGAAGCCAGCTGCAAGCAGTGTTTCCATGTTCAGTCCAGCGCCTAGTGGTCAAAAAGCCACCTCTGGGATCCGCAGGCTTACTCAGCCTTCTTCTAGCAAGTCTGTCCCAAAGGACAACAATGTCTTCACACCCACTGTCTTGTCCACACGAAAGATCAATGTCAGGTTAATAAACCTTGTCTTCATGCATCTTTTTTTAACCCTGAGTTAAATTTTGATGCTGACTTTCAATATTGTACATTGTGCATACTAGCTCATGTTGTTAGTGTTAACAAATAAATTAGGTTTCAACACAAGCAGATAACAGAAAACTGTGTATTGCTATTGCTTCCCTGAATTGTTATTAGCATTTTAAATGCTAAACAATTTTGCTTTTTGGCAGTTTGTGAAATTTCACACTGGTAGGCTTATAGTTCCTTTGTTGAGTAGTTTGGCATTAAACTTTGGTCAAGGTGGGACTGCCTTGATTTTGGAAATATCTGGAAAGTTTCCACTGTCTTTGAATTATTTATATAAAAGGGGGATTGATCATCCATGATGCCATCTCTGCACTATTCTGACCATTGTAATTAAAATGCTAGTGTTATGGCTTGTTTTTGTTTAACCTTTGCACTTGTATGTGTACTGACTAAAGCTCCTACTCTACTGTGCTCTCTCTTGTACTTGAACTGTAGATTTTCAGAGGCAGCTCTGGATAATGAGCATAAGCATTCCTTGGTGAAGACCCCGGCACGCCGGTCTCACTTGGAGAATAATTGGACCCCTCAGCCAATTTCACAGAAAAAACTGGAACTGAAGCCTGCATTCCCTGCCAGCAATATCAAGACGCCAGGTAACTCCTTGGAAGTGGTAAAAACAAATAAGCCTTGTGTTTTATTACTTAGAAGTGTAATATAAAATTAGTATTTACACAACTGGTTTAAGAGGGAAGACACTAGAATATTATTTTTATTTTTTTTATTTTTTCAGGAACAGCATTTGTTTTTACTGGAAACACCAGCACTTCCACCACTCCTGGCACTAATAAGAAGAACACATTTGATCTGAAGGCTAGTCTTTCCCGGCCCCTTACCTATCAGCCACACAAGGGTGAGCTCAGCTTTCTACAACAATTGAAACAGGTGGTTACTGCTCAGATTGAACTGCATTCCTCAGGCATTTCTTTATGTATCTTTAGGAAAGCTGAAGCCATTTGAGATGACTCAGGAAAAAACTGCCCTAAACAGGTCTCAGTTCACCGAGTCACACCAAAAGAAATATAAGCAACACCAGATACAAACAAGGTGAGTCGGTAGTACTGCTGTATTTCCAGTAGGCTTAAAGTCCGAGTCATTAAATCTCTCCATAATTTATGCGCCGTGCTTAACATAAGGTATGTGGTAGTTACTATTATGTTGTTTGGCTTAAATTATATCAGGCTAGGTCTCCCTGATATCTACAGTCATGGAAAATCATAAAATTTAAGGTTATGTAGTATCTGAATCATGCTTTGTGTTGTTTTTAGTTCATCTTACAATCAGTTTTTGGTTGAGTTTATGGTCCATATCTGAATATAGTGTATTTAATGCATCAGTTTGGCATTCCTGTCTGAAATGCCTCTTTAAGTAGACAGATTGGAAAATGACTGTGCTGATTTCCACCTAGATTGGTGGAAATCCGTGCATTTTAAGGGCTCAATTTCCTGTGTGTACTTGATCAAAAATTTGGAGTGCAATAGGATGATTTCATAACCAAGGCATGCTATAATTATGGTTTAACTTTAGTACCACCCTAGTATATCTGTTTTTCAGTTTCTTACCATACGAAGGGGTATTTCTGAAACATTTTAGAAATTGTGATTTCTAATTAAGATTGGGCTCTTTAGAAAAATGCAACTTTTTTTTTTATTAAAGTGGAATGTTCAGTAAGCATATAATATCTTTACACTTTCTAATTAAAGAAACCTCTGGTGCATTCAAAGACGATCTACATGGTTACCCTGACATTTTGACTGTTTCTATCTTAAGGGAAAACAGACGTGCAGAACAGACGGTGGAAAGGAAGCAGAAGAAGGAGAAGGTTCTTGGAGCAAGGAGAGGCCTTGTCATAACCTGAGATGGTCAAGTCCGGGAAGGCTTTGTGTACATGTAGACATTGTCATATCTGGTATATGTATGCTTTTTGTTTAAAATACCTTTAGCAGATATTAAGCTTCTGGAATTATTTTCAGCCTAGTTGCATAGTCATGTGTTTGACTTTATAAGCATAGTCATTTCACAATTACTTCTTTTATTGAAAGAAATCTCTGGCTACATTGATCTCCTTGGTCAGCCAGCCAAGTCCATGCCTCAAACTTCAGGGTTCCTTTTATACAATTCATAGGCAAATTCCTCTGTATGGGCCCGGTCATTACACACACCAATAAAGTCAATTTCCAGCTGAAATGGACCATCCACTTTATCAGCCAGGGTAAATGCAATTGTTTTCACCTAAAAAAAAAAAAGCAGAAAGAAATAACATTTTAGTGACAGGTAAGATCATAACATATAGAGATATGCTTGCTTAAATATATGGGAAATATATAACGATACTGCTGATTCCTGTGCTGTATCTGGTTAATAAAATTTTTACTCTACTTTAATATGGCATCTAGCTTGATTCATAATTGGGGTTAGACTTTATACTGACCTTGTCAAGCCATATAGGATGTTGATTATCTTGTATTCTCCCTTGACTGGAGAGGAAAAACTTTGAAAATGGAATCTGAAAATAACAATTTTACAAAATTCTTACATTGTGATGGCAGTCAGATTTATTTATTCCAATAATTGTATGTTTCTTCCTTCTAAATCTTTTAAGACATTTAAAGCAACTGGTTAACATTATAGTCTCACCTCCGAGGCCATGGGTTTGGTGTGTGTGTGTCTGTCAGTGTTGTGTTCTTCAAGGATTCATGTAGGTTTCCTCCCACAATCCAAAACCATTAACATTACATAGAATCTGTAAATTGTCCAGAATGTGATTGCATGTAAATGTGCTTGTGATAAATAGGCAGAGTCCAGTCTCCCCTGCCTTATGCCCTGTGTTCCATGCTTACCATGAACCTCTCATCTTGTTTATAAGCCATTCAGACTGTTACCCTGAACTGTGGTGTCATCTAGCACCACTCTTTCACTCTGTTAAGCACTTGCAGCCACCCACACTTGCTATGGGACTACATAAAAGTAAATCACTGAAATTTTCAAATAGCCTTTAAAATATACTAAAGCCTGCATTAATGTACATTAAGTGTCAAATTATTTATGTTTGATGCAGTATTCCCTCAGTTTTTTGGTTGCTACTTTATGACCTTGCTTAATTTAATATTTATCAAATGAATGATGACAAATGGTTTTGTACCTTGATATCTTGCCAGTATGGCCCACCCTTTGTGTACAGGAAATAGTTGTACATGTCATTCTTCTGGTGTGAGAAGTAGGTGTCCGTCCCAATATTTATCATCCATGGTCGCCCATCACCGCGAACGCGAATGTGCAGAGTGTTAAAGCTTGACCAATCAAGGCTCTTCCTTCTGTCAAATGAACTCTACAGACAAAAATGCCTCAGCTCTCACAGAATCAGATTTTGGGAGATATTACCTTTACTCTCTTTTCACTTACTTTGAGCTGCTTGGAGCACAATGTGCAGTATCCACTATACCGTGTTTCCCCGTCTTGCGGAGGTGTGGTACACAGAGTACCATAGAAGAAACAGGTGCTGTCGTTTCGGCTCAACTTCAGGTACGCCTTGCTCCGACCCCCAATTTCTTGGTCTGAAGAGACGATCCACTGCTCCAAACTCTCAGGTCCCCTGAACTCCCACTGTACTCTGGTCTGTTCTAGCATGTGTTCTATGAGTGGCCGTCCTTGTGGTCCCACCCAGCGCTCAAATATCTCATCCTTCAATAACCCAAAGTGTTTCTGTATCCCTTCCACACCTTTAGCAAAACTGAAACGGATCTTCTTCCACGGCGGGGTGTTGTCCCGAGGATGACCTGGTCGTCTATACTCTCCGTAGAAGGTTACCAGACTACCACATGCTAAGGGACAGATTAGTGACGAATGCGTAATAAAACACTTCCCGTGAGAAGGTTTCAGCAGTCTTGTTAAAAGCCACGCCATGTGTGTTTCTCCTCAAACAGTGGTCTGAAGAATTACAAAAAAAATTAATGTTCTATGTGTAACTACTGTGACGTGCGTGTCCTTTTCACCAGCTCAGTGAACTACTTATCGGCTCAAATACAGTGAAAACGTACCCCATAAAACCTCTGTTTGGCTCTATTTGTAAATTATTTCACAATTACCAAGACTAGACGTACCGCAAGATAAACTGTCGAACATAAATGTGTTCAAAGCAAACTAAAGAAAAATACTAAGATGGTTCAGTAACGCAGATAGTTACGCAGCCAATGCATATTTGGATAGACTGGTGCAATTAATTTAACTTAAACATACCGAATACAGGCAACTGCACGAAAAGCACATAAACTAACCGTCCGCTTATTCCGCACCAGCTTTCCCGAAAAGACACGGCCTTGCTGAATCTGCAACGCCCCTCTAGAAACTGATTGGTTTATGGCAAGACGACGCTTCCAATGCGGCGTTGTCGTACAACCGCAACGTATCGCTTTGAAGTCGGTCATCGGTCACGTGTCCATGTTTAACCCTATACAAGTCATTCGTTTTACTATAAAAAACTGAAGGTATATCAAGAGTAGTGTATGCATCTTTGTCTTTGGATATTCC
Organism: Gymnarchus niloticus; assembly: GCA_009936485.2. Classification (NCBI taxonomy): domain Eukaryota; kingdom Metazoa; phylum Chordata; class Actinopteri; order Osteoglossiformes; family Gymnarchidae; genus Gymnarchus; species Gymnarchus niloticus. The sequence goes on along the minus strand of JAACJT020000021.1, from coordinate 9,410,679 downwards.
AGACAAAATATTGTAAAGAATTAGATAAAGCACTATTTAACTTTATATGGAGGAACAAACCCACTACATAAAAAATAATCAATATGTAAGACAAGAAAGAATAGAGGAATGGGTGTGTGGAGTTATAATATGTTAAATAGTACATTTAAGGTTAGATGGCTAATTAAGGGTTTACAAAAGAAAGGTAATATATGGAATATATTTCCTAAATATCTATTCAGTCTGATGGGAGGGATAAATTATACGGTTGAAATGTGATTATAACATAGATAAATTGCCTATAAAATTAGCTAAATTTCACCAACAAACTTTATTAGTCTGGACACTGGTTCACAAACACATCTTTCTCCTGAATAAATGTTTCATTTAGAATAATAGGAGAATGCCCTGATGTTAACTTATGAAGAATTCCTCAACAAGTTTCAGCTCCCAATCACACCCAAAGAATATGCCGCTGTTTTTGACACTGTGCTGCAGCAAATAACCCAACTGATAAGGTCCTGTACATACATCGAACGTCATGATGTGCATGATGACACAAAATTTTGTTTATCCAGGGCCTTGATATTTATACACATCATCATCATTTTCTTTTGGTTGTTCCCATCAGGGGGTCACCATAGCAGACCAACCGTCTCCATCTCCTCCTGTCCTCCACATCCTGCTCTGTCACACCAACCACCTGCATGTCCTCTCTCCCCACATCCATTAACCTCCTCTTTGGCCTTCCTTTCTTCCTCTTGCCTGGCAGCTCCATCCTCAGCATCCTTCTCCCAATATACCCAGCATCTCTCCTCTGCACATGTCCA
>JAACJT020000021.1:9380533-9397680 GCA_009936485.2 Gymnarchus niloticus | reverse complement strand
GTACTGTGCTTTCCCTTCTGGTCCTCTTGTCACCATGCAAATGTGGGTTAGATAAGCGTTTTGTTTTGTGTGTGTGTGTTTTTTTTTTTTTTTTTTTTTTTTTTTTTTTTTTTTTTTTTTTTCTTTTTTTGTTTTTTTTTTTTTTTTTTTTTTTTTTTTTTTTTTTTTTTTAGGCCAGAGACCCATCAGTCCATGCTGCTATTCTTGCTCACCTGAACCAGAAGTATGGTTCAGGTTCCGGACAAGACAATGCTCTAGAGAAGAATAAACAGGTTGGGATGCAAACTGAGGATCTGCAACATTGAATACAAAGTCAAGAAGAAAAACTATATATATTACATTGATGTTATGTTTACAGGGACAGCCAGGCCAGAAAGACAAAGATATTGCCAAGACAACCAGTGACCTGTCCGAGGATCTTTTTAAAGTACATGACTTCGATGTCAAAATTGACCTTCAGGTTCCCAATGCAGGTAGGCTACTTTTCAGAATCTTTTTGAAGCAACCAGGTTCACTGAGCACGTATGGTGCACTTGCCATTTGCATATTGACAGGTAGTTTGGTTCTCATACGATTGGAGGAATTGCAAACTGCCATGATTTTTTCCTGTTTTCCAAAAATGATGGTCGATGGCTGATGATGGCTGTTTAAATTAGCTTAAATTTGACTTCATTGTGCTGCTGCATATCTTCTTATACCCCTGATGTGATCAGAAAACTCGCCTAAAGGCGGTACTCTGTGTTGTATTGATATTTAGAAGCCAAGTCTCTGTCTGTGAGCTCCAACGCCCTGCCTGTGAAGGATGGCGCTCCTCGACGATCACTCAACCTGGAGGACTACAAGAAGAGACGAGGCCTTATCTGAGCCTCGTCGCCTCTGTTCTCCTTGCATGTGTCAGTCAGTAATGGGGCCCCAGAGGTTTTGGCTCTCTGCGTGCGCGCGTGTGTGCATATGCGCGCATGTGTGGATGCATGTTTTCCATCCCCACACCCAGAAGGAACTATGAAAATGGTTTTTGTAAAGGATTCCTTTTGAGGAAATTTGTCTAGTCATTGTTGATTTTGTTATGTGCAGAATTAAACTTGGATTTTTTTCGTTATTTCTTTTTGTCATATATAAATATATATGAATATATATATCTATATATATATTCACCTCTCCCAGTTTTACAGTTGTCCTTTTCTTTTTTTGAAAGGGACATTACTCTGGTGGACTTAATCTGAAAAAGAAAAAAAAAAGAAGAAAAAAATTTTTTTTTTCCTATTAATCTGGATGGCTGGGAGTATTTAAACCTTGAAGACCTTGGTAGCATGGACATTGAACAAAACAATTTGTATTTACCATTCAGTTTTGGATTTTTTTTTAATCTGCACAACCTTACAATTATGTAACCGGACTGTCCTGTCCCATCCTTTTAACATACACATAATCTAATGTGGAAATAAAGTTTGACTTTTCAAGGGAATGAGGTAAAAGGCAAGGAAAATGACAATACAAAGCAACTTGAGACATAAGCATTTAATAATGTGGAAATTATTTTTCCTGATATTTTGGATTTTAAGCCTCCTGATTCCAGACTCTACTCCAGTTTTTGTTACCCTCTTGTTTATGTGAGAAAAGGCCGTGTTGAAGAATGTGTCCTTAGTAAATTCTTGTATTGATGTGGCATGCCATGTAAATATGCAATTTGGAGTGGGTGCTACACAATAAAGAGCCACTGTTTCATATATTTTGTGTCAGAGTGTCTGACTGTGTCAATCCCCAGGACCATTGATGGCACATATTCAAAGCAAACTTTGCATCACGGCCTATCAAATTTTCCAAAATTGGTATGTGGTTATACAGATATCTTGAATGTTAGTATAACAAGCTGATACTCTGCAAGGCTTATTGTACTTCATACACTTTTAGGGAAAGTTACTGACAACTGGAGAAGCTAATTTCCAGGTAATTCGTGTGCCATTATTTGACTCGCAATCTGATAGTAATTGTCATGCTGTATTGGAAGATGTATATACATTCAAAAGGTGTGCACTCCCACTGTAACAGTCTAATGTACAGTTTGTTGCAGGTATAGGATGGAAAATTTAATCTGTGTATATAGTAGTTGTAAACTAATAGTGTACAAGTGATATGGTTGCTCAGTGAGTAGCACTGCTTGCATAACTTCTCCTGGGTTGAGGGTTCAAATACCACCTCTGCTGTGCAGAGTGCATGCTTTGTTTCTTCAGTACACTTCTTCCTACAATCTAGTGACATACAGAAATAGCATCTCTGAATTACAACGTGTGGATGTTTGTGCCCTGTGATATACTGGCATTTCATACAGGCTGGACCCCTGCCTGATTCCTTCTCCTTCAAACAGACTAGCATCACCCATTCACCATATAGCTCTGACCTGGATAAACAGTTATAGATGGATTCTTGGGGGGGTGCATTCAGGAAATTCACAAGTTGCAAGAATTGCCATTTATAGAAACATCTGGATATTCCACCTTCTCAAAGGAAGAAAACATGATCAAGCCAACTGAAAGAGATACCTGAATTTTCTTTTTTAATGTATATGGTGGGGGATGGCACAGTGGACTCACACTATCACCTTACACTCTTAAGATGTTGGGTCTGAATCCCGATCTGTGCCGGAAGGGTTTGCATGTTCTCATGATGTGCAGGTTTCCTCTAGGTACTCTGCTTTCATAGACATGCAGGTGCATGGTGTTGCCAATAGAGTATGACTGTTTGTATGTGTGCCCTGTTGATATGCATCCCCCAGCTCTGACCAGAGTAAAGATGGCTAGAAATTATAAGTAGCACATATTCAAGGAGTATTACTGCATAAATCATATTCAGCCTGCTTAGTTGTATCTTCTGGAAAGTGAAGACTAAGTACTTTGCTATATTGCAGGTCATTTCTACTTTCAGTGATGTATTTATTACTTGTCTGACTTGTACATTGTTTTGGACAGAAATGTCTGCTAAATAAATGCATACTCTAGAAAAGGAACTGGCCTGCCTTTATTTTGAGTTCATAAATCTCAGCTGCAAACTTGTGGAGCGGATGCTATGGGCCCATTTTTGTCACACTACACTGATACTTAGTAAATGGAATTCTATCAAATGGTTTTATAGCATTTATGCATAATCTAGTCGACGGCGAATTTAGGGTATTTCTGCGGGTTGGTATGGCAATCTGGACTTCACAGCCTGATCATTCACCGGTAATCTAGAAAGACAGACACAACTGTATGCTCCTAACAAATATTCCATACAACAGTGTTCAGAAGACCTAGCTGTTACACTGTGAAAAAGTGATAGAGAGACCAGCTAGAAATGAAGATAACCAAAGTAATATTCAACTTGCCAAGCAACGAAATGCCATTACAGGACAGTTCCTATAATTAGCAAGACCTAATTATAGTAATTTGCCCTCTAGCAGCTATTAAAAACATTAAGCTATCTGCGGAGAGTGTTCCAGCATAAAATACCAAATTAAATTATTTTAGAAACATTCTGAAAAATTATAAAAACATTCCAATACTTTCGGCATTAAATATACATCACACGTATTGTGGAAGAACACGACATCTTAGAAACTTGAGCAAGATTCTCCTGCAAGTGGATAGACGGGGGCCATTGAGGAAAGGTTCAGCTTCATCAGCAACCACCAAACCTACTGCACGTTTAATTTCTACTAATTGTGCTCCCAGAGAAATAAATGACATCATACAACCAATTCTGAGAAAGGTTAATAGTTTATGCTTTTATTCATCATCACAACGTATACAAAATGATGGGATGTTTTCCTTCACGTAATATATACTCCTTGGTCTCACAAGTTTAGCCATTATTCATTATTAAAGCAATTCTCATTGTATCTGTATTGCTAGTTTAAGCAATGGATACACAGCAGCAAATTTCCCACAGAAATCCACAAAGAACGCCCAGGCACAAAAAAAAAAAAATCAAAAGAAAACATAATCCGACTATCACTACTTTCTTCGAGTTTAAGAATGTACAATATTGCAGCAATATCCGAGTCAGGCATTATAGCGGGCAGACTGTTTGGGGTCCTTCGGCGACTTCCGGGTCCACGTCTTCAAGAAAATATTACGTTAGTGCTAATGGAGGCGGCTTGGAGCTTTATGGGCTGTAAACCGTGAAACTTACAGCATTTATTCAGACTCTTCATTCTGCTTGTCTTCATTGCTTGAAGAACAAAGCTTCCGATACGGCTTTTCTACTTTTTTGACTATTGTTGCAAGGTAAACATTCATTATTAAACCGGTAGGAAAGTCTTTAGGGACTACAAATAATTGTACAGGTCTACTCAATATTTGGCCTTTTAACTGTCTCGCTGGAGTTATAGTTCTGTTATCCTGCTAGCTTATTACTAGTGATAAATGCGTTAGGTTTACGCCCAACGGCCGGCTGTGGAAAAGACTTGCAGTCAAGGCAGGTGATCAATAAATACTATTGTATAACTAAAGTAGCGTACCGTTTGTGTAATTAATAGCGAACACATATGTTAAGAATCCTGGATTGATGGTAAAGTATTACATCCTGAAACAGCTGGGGGAAAAGTATTAGGAATAATACTGATTGGTAGAGTTTCTTTGGTATGAATATGATACTTGGTGTTGCCAATACGACTGATCAGATATGTTACTCGCCCTTAACCTTTTTACTTCGCTATCACCCTCACAAATGCAGTTGCTATTGAGGTTAAACGGTCCCACTTGCACCTTGGTTTTTCAAATACTGAGATCCACCTCTCTTATGTTTGTTTTTGAGAAACCCTTCAAAATGAACTTGAAACTACAGTAGTTAAAGCAGTTCATTTTTTACTGATTTTATGTAACTTGTATGGGATTACCAAGAGTGACTGTCTACTTGCAACCTTTAGGTTTTTTTTTTGAGAATAATTTATTTGTTGCACTTAAAGGTTTCTCCCCATATGCAGCCCATGCATTGTCACTGTATGACCTTAAAATATTTATGATCCCTTTAAATGTACTGCTTTAAATGTAGGCTTTCATTTGAAAGTAATTATTTTTGTGTGTTTGGAAAAGAACAAGGATCTGCTTAATATATGATAATTATTTAATACACTATTAGAATGTCATTGGTGAAGAATTGTGGTTTTGTCAATATGATAATGAAACTAGTTTTTAAAAAAGAAAAACGTTGAGTGTGTTGTGGTGAATTCTCTTGTGCCTCTAACTACTTTTGTTTGTTGCTGTGTGCAGAATGTCCTGGCTGGCTGATTTGGCGGGGAAAGCGGAGGACTTCCTGAACAAAGTGGATCAAGGAGCAGCAAATGCTCTGACTAAGCACCAGAATCAGACTACCGCCTTTTATGAAACCCCACATTCTGCAGAGACCTCCCATTATGGCACCACATACAAATTGTCTATCTCGGAGCAGCAGCGTAGTGGCCCCCCCCCTCGTAACACACCGAGCTTTATTGTTGAGGCTGCTGGCAACATCAAGAAATCCAACGCCACTCTGTTGGCAGGGACAGCCAATTCATCTGCCTCCTTTGGCTCCGCTGAGACTGGTGGTCCCAGCTCTGCTAAGCCCTCGTCCAACTTTGTCCGACCAAAAAAAGCAGAACTGAATGATGACATCCTGTTTGACTTCCTGAACAGTTCTGACACGACATCCAACAGAAAAATTGACACCAAGAAAGAGCAACCCAAAGTAAAAGAATTAGCAGAAGAATCACCCACTACTTGTGGCGTTACCCCTGCACCCCCATCTGCCCCCTCTGTACCTGCTTCCATCTCTGGCGTATCTCGAAGTTCCAGCCTTAATTCCCTCTCCACCAGCAGTCAGAGTGTCAAAACCTCAGAACATAACGCTTCCAAAATCCACAGCCAAGGTAGCACAAAGTAATCTTGCCCAACCACAGAATGGCACTTTTTATTAAAGGTTAATTATACAAATATCTTGCTTGCATTATACTGTATATTTCTGTCTGTACAGGGGTCTTCCTTTTTGTGGTATTAATTGTATGTATAATTTGAAATGTATATTTTCTTAAATCAAGTAATTGTTTTTTGTGAGGTGTATATTTTGGTAGCGATGGGCATTTTTCCTGACTTGTTCCATAAATGCAGCCTCAGGGTTGAAATATATTTCCATTTTTTATGGCACACTTATTTAGTGTTTGAGGATTTTGAAGTTCCGCTTTAACAATTTTAAAGTCAGTTGGGGTACTTGGTTAATGGCTGCTGATTATATCATTTAATAGACTCTTCTGAGATGTGTAGCCTGGCTGGACTTTCAGATGAGAATTGAACTGAGTGAACAAACCAATGTTTATTCCAGTGGTAGACTTTAAATATCTGACCTGATGGCTGGTTGCTGCTGTCACTGGGTTATCATTCTTTTTTGAGAAGTTTTACTGTACCTTTCAAAGATTGTCAAAGGTAGGAAGGCTCTTACAGTATATTCATTAATTTGAGTAGGTATGTGTTTACATGTTCTTGAATTAAAATAAATTCTTCATGCTATCAATATACGTGCACTAAACACCGCACGTGTGTTTTAGATTGAAAACAATTTTTCATTTACCTTACAGAGACACCAGAAAGCTCTGACTCGGGACAAGCAGGGCACCAGGAGTCACCTCCAGAAGATGCGATGTCTGTAGAGGACCGGCAGGGTCAGGTGATGTCCAGTCTGCGTTTGGAGAATCAGCTGCTGCGCAGTGAAGTGGTATCACTTAATCAGGAGATGGCTACACTCATTCAGCGAGCCAAAGATATGCAGGATGGTATGTGCTGTAAGAGAATTTTGGGTATTTTAAGATGCTGATTTAAGGTTTCATTTCCTAAATATGACATTGGCCTATATGTAGAGCTGGAGACCATGATTCTTGTGATAATGGCACAGTCTTGGTATAGTAATCTCTCATCTATTTCATTTTGCTTGTATTAAAGAGCTGGCCCTAGCTCGTGCCCGTACAGACAAGTGGAACCTCGACCAGTCGCGCTCAGACCGCACTATCAGAGAATTAACGTCGCAAGTTGATGACCTCAAGGAGTCCCTGTCAGCAAAGGATGGACAGCTGGCAGTGCTGAAGGTCCGACTTGAAGAGGCAGACCAGCTACTGTCATCTCACAATAAGGCACTTGAGGTAGCTCAGTCAGAGAGGTCCAGGTGAGATACAGCGAATCACGAGGTTACTGTATCAGTACTGTTCCTGAATCTCCTTATCCAGAGAGGATTGGTGAGGGTATACCCAGTACTATAGAATCAAGTCAGAATAAATAAATGTGAAATTGCAGAAACAATTCTACTTTCCCTTTGATGGTTTAAATCCATACTGTGCAATTCTGCAATGGAATTTTTGTACTGATGCAAATCAGTTCAGATTTATCTAAAGATATTTGCAATGTGTATTTTATAGTACGACAGCATTTTTCTGTGACGTGGTTTAATTTTTAAAGGTGATTCATCTTTCTGGTTATGTTCCAGAATCCTGCAGGACCACACAGAAGGGAGTAAAATGCACTCTCAGGCCCTTGAGACATTACAGGAAAGGCTAAGGGATGCAGAATCTGCCCTCAAGAGGGAGCAGGAAAGCTGTCGGCAACTGCAGGTTTGAAATGAGCTTTGAGATTTTTTTTTTTTGTGTGTTATTCCCCCCCATACCCATTTATGTCAGTCTCTTCATTGTCATTCCTTCAAGATGGTTTCTGTGCTGGGTTTGTTTATGAGAGGAATGGCAGATATGGAGGAGTATTTGTGAGTTGCAGTGTAGACTAGACTGCCTGCACCTCCTGGGTTTTTCCAGAGTGAATTTGTGGAGCGGTTAGCCAAAGTGGAGGGTGAGAAGCAGACTCTGGCAGAGGTGGTGACGGCGGCAGAGCGGCGTGCTGCTGACGAAAGACGTCGGGCAGAGGAGCTCCAACAGCAGCTAAGGAGTGCACGCTTGGCTGCTGAGTCAGCCAGACAGGATCTACAAGACTACAAACACAAGGCCTCCCGAATCCTCCAGGTAACTCTTCCTCTCAGAAGGAACTTTGTGAGAGCAGTACAGTAACTGCCATAGTTTGATAAACAATTCTTTATATTTGTTAAAAATGCTTTGGGGAAATAATCCTATCTTCTACAATCAGCATATCAAAAGATACAGTCTGAAAACAGGACTTATTTATGTGAGATTGTATGTACTCTGGGCAGCAGACTTGTTGGATTGATTCCCAGCACTGGCTTTGTGCGTGTAGGTTTTGCACAGTTAAATCATTGACTGCACTTTGCCTGTCTAAATTGCCCATAATGTGTCCGAATGTGGCCACAATAGAATTTCTGCTATACTTCAGAGAAATGAGGGTAAAAATTTCAGCAGTTAATTACTTCAAACCTATCCACTAGTTATTCATTAAATATAGTTCTAAGGGGCAAAAAGTAATTATTCTTTTAACTAAAGTTTTTTTTTTTTTTTAAAGCAAAGTTATGCAATATTAAGTATTTTGTGCTATTTTGTTCAGTAAAAATATGTAAATGTGAAATGTTGTATTTGAGACTTTCTTATTATGACTTGGATACAGATCAGATCACTTTTTAGGAGCCATTCTCACTGAAATTAAGAGAATATCCAAAAGGTTGACAGGCCTTTTCCTTCAACAGTATGACATGTTGCATATTTGTAACCTCAACTTGAAAGCTCTAGGATTATTAGGAATGTTGCTGTTAGCCAGTTTGGAGACTGTATTAAGTGTGCAGGCAGTGTGTGCAGTACATGCAAAACCTGTCGTCTGATTTTAGTCGAAAGAGAAATTGATCAGCAGTTTGAAGGAAGGCGCTGGACTGGAGGTCTTGGAGGTGGGTGGGGCTGGAGCCTTGGAACTGGAGGAGCTGCGCCATGAGAAGGAGCTGCAGCGGGAAGAAATACAGAAATTGCAGGTCCAGATCCAATCACTGCGTGGAGAAATGCAGGTGTGTGTGCCTCCCGCTGTCGTCTCTGTGTGGGTGGTCCTTCTTCTCTTCCTCCCTCCAATCCCAACTATGATTGCTATAACGTTCCCAGGATGTGGAGATGCAGGCGCTAGCAGAGGCCGACTCCTGGAGGCAGCAGCTGCAGGAGCTACAGGAGCAGCAAGCCCTTCAGGCTCAAGCCAAGCAGGAGGTCGAGGCTGAACTGGAGCGCTGCAGACAGGTCGGGATGTCGTCATTGTCATCGTTGTTTTTCTGTTGCACATCGGTATACCTTTAAATTTTATTTACCTTATTCTGACTTGAACTGTGACTGTGTGTGCGTGTGTGTTTTACAGGAGCTGCAGTACATGGAAGAGGAGCACCACCGTACCAAGAGTACCTTCCAGACTCGGATTAAGGACCGTGAAGAGGAAATCCAGAAACTCAGGAATCAGGTGTCGTTTTGGTATTATATTCTGGTCCAAATGGATAAGACTTCGGTCCTTCTGTATTATTCATAAAATTGGTGAAACATCCTTTATAATGCAGGATTTTTTTTGCCATATTCCAAAAAAAAGTTGTTGCAAACTGCATGTACAGACTTCTCCTACTTACAACGTTACAAAGACAAGAAAAATTGAGTTTCGAATGTTATATCGTATGCCATTGACATGTTTGTCAGTACACTGCCGTGGCTAAGCGCTAGAAAGCTGTTACCCTCTGTTTCCTGCTATCGTGCTGTCGCTGAGTCCGTTTTGATTTTTTTTTTTTTTTTTTTTTTTTTTTTTATTATTTTCGACTTGCGATCTATTTGTTGGAACCAAATTCCTCCTTCACAGAGGAGTGTCTGTAGTTTTCCATATGCTTAGAACTTTTTTCATTTATATTGGTTTAAGAATAGAACTGGGAAAACAACTCAAACCGTAGCATTATATGTTGCCTGTTTTCCTCTCCTACTTTGTCCTTATCTTCCCTCTCCTTTGACTGGCCAGCTTACCAATAAGACTCTGAGCACCAGCAGTCAGACAGAGTTGGAGAGTCGGCTCCATCAGCTGACAGAGACGTTAATTCAGAAACAGACTATGCTGGAGGCCCTGGGCACAGAAAAAAGCTCGCTGGTGTTCCAGTTGGAGCGTTTGGAGGAGCGGCTGAAGAGCGTCGAGGCAGGGCAGGTCAATGGGCCATCCATCAACATGGACAAAGCTGGTGAGTGGGCTGAAAATAATAACCGCAAGATGGAACTGTTTTTGCAATCAGGGACATGTGACGTTCGGTGGAAAAGTAGTACGTTTGCTAAAAGTTCTTCGGTGGATGTGATGTAGTTGTATAGGAGTACTAATATTAAGTAGTGTTGTTTTGTTTCATTTACTGCTCCCATAATGGTATATTTTACCGAATTTTGTAACTGCAGTAGTATGCATATGTGTATATCAAAATGACAGTATCAACAGTACTTCTAACTCTCTCACATTTGGCCCACAGGTGCAAGAGCACGGAACATGCCGGTCCTCTTTAGTGACCACGAGGGTCCGAGCGCGGGGGTGTATGGCAAAGTGCGCAAAGCTGCCAGCACAATAGACAAATTCAGGTAAACATTTATCTTTTATTTGCTCCACAAAGGGCACTTCACTGTTTGTGTGTGTATCTATGTGAATAAATATATTACTATAAATATGCACTGTGTGTGTGTTTGTGTGTGTGGGTATTGAACTGCTTTTTTTATTCTGGCTCTAGTATTTTGCTATTGGGGACAAAAATACTGAAATGCGAATAAATGTATATTGGTTGAAATTCTGTAAATACTCAACCTTGTAATAAGGCTTCTCTTCATATAGACTAATGAAGTTAATTGTGCCAAAATGACATTTATTTTACTGGTGAAATGCATAGTAACCTTTTTCTTTTTTCATCTTCCCAGCATTCGATTAGGTATATTTTTGCGGCGCTACCCCATGGCAAGAGTCTTCATAATTGTCTACATGGTGAGTATTTGTTGGCATTGTGTAATTATTTGCTTGAAATGTACATGTGTATACATTAGTGCAGATCATCATCCAGTTTGAGGGTGTAGTAAGATGAAATGCTTGGATTTCAGGCACTACTGCACCTGTGGGTCATGATCGTTCTGCTGACGTACACGCCGGAAATGCACCGTGGCTATCCTGATGGAAGATAAATCTGAGATATTAAAATGGTTACTTGACTAATTTAGGAGCTGCAAATAAATATCCATTTAAAAGTTTATCGTGATGCTGAACATTGGTTTAATCCATTCTCTAAGAAAGCAATTGCTTATAACTGCAATTTGCACATTCTGTGGGACAGAGGTATTCATTTTTTTTTTATTTTTTTTTTTTCCCCCCTTCCCACCTCTTACCTTTACCCTTCTAAATGTTTAGAGACTTACGTTTATGGAAACTTAAACCCAGATTATACCTGGAGTTGCAAAGAAGTTGTCTAGTTTATGGGGGTTTATGATATTTGTTTTCTGTTATTTTTCTCATTCATTGAATTTTTTTTTCTGTAAAGATGTAACTGTAAGAAATATTTAATAGACATCTCTTTACATCATCTATCCCTTTTCCAAACCACTTCATCCCGTGCAGGGTCATGAGGGGGCCTGGAGCCTATCCCAGGCAGTTATGGCACAAGGCAGGGGACACCCTGGATGGGGTGCCACACACGATGGGTAATTTAGAATCACCTATCAGCCTAGATTACATGTCTTTGGACTGTGGGAAGAAACCCCACAAAGCTCCTAGAGACCATGCAAATTCCATGCACAAAATGGGCATTCAAACCCACAACCATGGAGGTATGAGGCAGTAGTGCTCACCACTGAGCCACCATGCCCTCCCTGACATAATTATTACTATTTAGTCTGTTATGCATCCAGTTTTCATATTAGTTATAAATTATTTGGGGGATACTGCTGCTGTAGCATTTTAATTTAGTGATTTTTATTTACTGAAACATGAAATAGTGTGTTTCAGCCTTACCGATGATTGGGAGCTGAGATTTTTTAAATGTCATGATAGATGGCATTGTGATTTTGCGTTTTATGCAAAATATTGATGATCGTGTTTCAGAAAATACCTTTATCACCTTCTTGTACATAGTTCACTGTGCTATTGCACATTATACATGGTGTAGACAAAATGATGGAAACAATACATAGATATTCATTAATTAATACTAAATTGAATATCCTTTTTGTCTTTAAAACAGCTTTAGTCCTCCTTGGAGTATTGAGAAAAAAAAAAAGAATTGATCTGTAAGATATTTAACCCTTTATCAAGAATGAAAGCATTAATTTCTCTGAAAGATTGAGCAAGACATTGTGTTTTGTGTTCAAAAACTATCCTCAAGTGTTCAATGAAATTTAATCTGGTGGTTAGGACGATAAGGCAGATGTTAGACTTTATGTTGGCATTCATTAAAACACTCAAATCCATTTTGCAGTGTGTGGGGGGGTGTATTTGGAATATGTGGACATCTGCAGCATGTTTTGCCCACCTGCCACAGCTGGTTCCCTATAATGTTTTCCTAATTCTGTCCTACTGAGCAATCATAGAATGCAGCGATTTCTGGAAGTTGGCAACCTATACTACAACAAAGGCATCAACTCTAATCACAAATTCATCCATCCATACCATTTATCTAGTACAGGGAATCTACTGCCCATTCCAAGCAGTACAGGGCACAAGGCATGGGATACTCTGGACAGGAAGCCAGTCCATTACAGAGCATACATACTATGGTTGACATTTAATGCATGTTTTTGGGCTGCAAGAGGAACCCACACAAACATGTGGAGAACCTGCAAACTCACCAAGCATTTTGTGTTGATGAATTAGACTTGAATGATGGGTGTGGGGGGAAAAAAAACAAGTGTTATTGGGACTCTGTAGACCCTCACACCTGCTTCAGAAATAAAAGCAAATGGAACATACCTTGGAGAGTAAATTTTCCCATTATATCAGAAAACAAGCAGTCGTCAGAGTCTGCAATTGTCACCAAATGTAAATGTACAGTTGAGGCCAAAGGTTAACATACACCTAGGCTAAAGACTTTCAAACTCCACATGTCATGATACAATACTTTTTGTGTGAAATTAATCAGGAAATCAAAAGATGTCATTTCCATAAGAGGTCATATCAAAATAAGTAGAATACAGATTTATTTCAGCCTTCGTTGACTGTATCAGATTTTCACGTATGTGCTAAACTTAACTCAGCTGTAGCTTTGACTCTCCAGAGGGGGTAAGTAAATGGTTGTCCAGCAGATATGAGGTTAAAGAATTATGTTCTATTCAAGACTGGTAAAGTGCGGGTCTTGGGGTTTGAAGAAGGCATCCTCACTGAAGTGCCAGAGAACGTGGGAGTCAGCATTTATCCATATAAACACAGCCATTGTGGCTGACCCTAAGTACATGCATGGTTATATTGCATGGTAACTATAAATTCTGGGGTGACATGAAGAGATGTTTTGAAGTATGAAAACCGACACAAATGGACATAATTTAAACAATTTGCATTATCTGCCTAAGAAGTTGCATAGTATTCTATATATTTAAAGAAAGCCTGCAAATTGGGACAAGGTGGGGATCTAGCCACTACTGTCAAGCAAACAATAAAAGTGAAATCTAAATCTGCAAGTGAATATCCCTCATTTAAGGTGCAGATGTTTCAAACCACACCTGACTCACACTTGCTCTTAGTATACAAACTGCCACAACTGTACTCAATAACTGAATCTGGCAAGATGGATATTAATTTAAAAAAAAAAGTAATTTTTTAGGTGAATTTTTTTAACATATTTGGATGTAGAGAAAAACACACTAGGAAAAGAGCCTCTCTTCCGTTCTGTTGGTTTCCCCCAGCAGGTACCTGGGCCATGACGTGTATTGTTACTGTGCACCTTAATCATTTGTGGAGTTGATGTGCAAAATGTGAATGTTTCTCTAGCAAATTTTCTTCTGATCATTTTTAATCACTTCCAATCTAATACTACTGCTTGGTCCCAAAAGTAGACATAAGGTGACAGCAGTAGAGAAAAACTCCTCCAGAGTGGAAACTTTGGGAGAAACCAGATTGAAGGGGGAAACCCATCCTCCTCTGGTCGGCACCGGACAATACAACCTCATATAATCTAGTGCAATGTAAATTCAGACAGATCAGATAGATGGTAGAAAAGTACGGGTAGGCAGGTGCATAATGGATGTAATTTCTGTTCTTGATAAGGCAGGAGAAGACTTTAATGATGCTTCTTTAATTGATTAACATAACGGAACACCCTCTGTTTCCAACCCTGAAGAGGGAGGGCAGGCCATATCTCTCCTGTATCCAGAAGGTTCTCTCAGTCCCCTTATTTCCCTATGACCTTAGGGTGGTGTGGGGTGGACATGCCACCTCACACCCCGATTGGCTCTTTTGACTGTTTTCTGAATAATGATTGGGTATCCTTTGTTACTAGGCATTGTTGCTAAGTAGGAAACCCACAGGTTCCAGAGTCTGGACTCTATGCCAGAGTCTTTATGACCTTGTTACGGCTCCAGCAATTCCACCACACCATTACACAGCTTGTGTTTGTCTTGGGTTTTGCTGTTCTCTTTCACAAAATTCTATACTAGAATACAGAACATACAGAATAGGATTGAAATCTCCACTCATGAGTGATTACATGTATAAATCATATCTGACAGTCAAACACTACATATATACCTAGGTACCAATATAATTTTTTTCATCCACATGGAGACATGGAACAGGCAGGTAATCATTTCAATGTGCATGTGGGGCGGCTCAGGCAGACTGTAGCTAAGCAGGATGGGTCAGGTAACAGGTAGGGTGGGGGGGGTTGTACAAAAGTAGAGCATTACAAGTCCCATATTGGACTACTATAAAAGTATGGATTACTTTTCCTACAACATGGAAGGACAGCATCTTCCAAACCCTGGCTATATTCCTCAGATGGAAAAAAGCTGATCAGAAAACATTTGAATGTAAGCATAAAAAGACTGTGGGTCAACTCTGACAAGTTTTCTGACTAGTGTGCTAAATTTACAGTAAAACAGAAGAAGCATCAACACCACTTCTGATGTCAATATGGAAGTAATAGCACTATCTTTCTGTGGCCAACATCCCTACAATTGAAGATCCACTTCAGTAAACATGAATCTGTATATCCCCATCTCTACCAGTTGGCCATCTGTTTTTTTTTTTTTTTTTTGCACACCAGCATCCTCTGTCTCAAGACAGTGTTTTCCAAGGCAGAAGAAATAACTTCAAACAAAGAAAATAGAGGTCTAATACATTGAATCAACTTATGTTTCTGAATAAGAATCAATAAAAATGTCCCTTTGCACACTCACATTCCACTGTCCTTGCCAAAGAAATCTCAGTCCCAGTAACAGGAGCACATTTATTTTATTAATTACATTTTTTTTTATTTTTTCTTTATTTTAATCTATACATTCAGCAGATTAAGTGCATATCATATATGAATTTACCACTAGGTGTTACTAGTGTACACTGTTGAATGACATTTCGGCAAATCAATGAGCTGGAGTGTTTCAGAAAGCCTCATTTTGCCATCACTACAAAAGATGACACACCCCTATAGTGTAGTACAGAACTAAAGAACACAAAGATACAAACAAGTGACTCAAAACAAAGGTCATACATACAAGTATAAAGACAGTTTAAACCAAAGAGCAAGATTATAAACAAAGTCAAAAATTCACCAAACCCCATTCACAGCCAGCTGGTCTCATATGTGGTGAAGTAGCCAATTTTCATGTGAGGAAGGCAGATCTTCCTTTAGGAGAGCAAATCATTTGTCCCATCAAAGTCCTTATCATCATAACACAGGAAACCTCAACACAGATTTGACCAGTATATGACTGGGGTGGCAACAATAGTATTTGTTATATTTTAGTGTTTTCTTACTCCTTACCCTAAGCAGGGTCATGTGAATGAAAAAGATGCACCCGTTACACACTAAGAGATGCTGTCATTCATAGTGGTATTTTATGGAATAAAGTGTTTATTAATCATACTAGACATCATCACTCTGATAAAAAAAAACATTAGGGAAAGAAACAATTAGGGTCATGAAATCCATTAGGAAACAACAAATACCATTATAAACAATTACAGGTTACTAATGGCTTTGTAATGGTTTTTAATAATTTTTTCCATCGGCAGGGATGCCTGTCACCCTGGTTGTTCGTGCAATTTTTATGTTTAAATACTTAAAAAGATAAAATAAATAAAAAAATATCAAACTGTGCAATGCATTATTAGGGTAGTGCAGTGACCTTACACCTCCAGGGGTTAGGTTCAAATCTCAACCCTGCCCTCTGTGTGTGGGTGTGTGAAGTTTGTTTATGCTCTCTATGTAATGCTGGTTTATTCTGGGTCCTCCGTTTGTATGCAGCCAGCCTAAATGGCATATCTAAATTGCTTATTATACTCCAGGCTCACTACGACCCTGTTCTGAACACGTGGTTGGAAAATGGATGGATAAAATTTAGAGCATACGGTTAAAATGGCAGATATGTAGATAGATGGATGTTTATAATATTACTAAAAAAATAAACAAACGGGTAAAACAGCAAGTTAACAGCAAAAACAGATTAAAAAAAAATGCATTTTCATCTTGATAGCATAGATAAAATACGGATATCTAGCTTTTTTCGGATATCTACCTCAATTCAGTGCGCCACGACTATTTTTACGTCACAGCCAAAGTTGTCTAGGGTAATCATTTCCTGTCGACAACCTACTTACGTATGTCTTGATTTAAGATCAGACTAACCTTTCAAACTCTGGTATTAGTATAGTATTCTACATTTAGAAACTGATCCAGAATCAGTGTATGTGTGTATCCGCATTACCTTGCAAGTATACTTCCCATGATGCTGTTGGGCTGTCCACGTATCCTCTATGACGCGTTATTTTTCTGCACCAGCTTTCCCCCAGAGACACGCCTCTGCCGAATATGATTGGTTGATGGTCAGACGACGCTTCCAGCGTGGCTTTTTCATGCAACCACATCTTATTGCTTTGAAATCATGACAAAAAAAACGAACAAATATTCGCGTTTGTTTTCATATTTGGACTATTATGTCACTGTGGACTGTGGTCTACCTACCTCATCTTACCTACCTCATTTTACACTACAATTCATATTTTGATATTTTGTGTACATATGCTACC
>JAACJT020000021.1:9365525-9379345 GCA_009936485.2 Gymnarchus niloticus | reverse complement strand
ATAAATCTCTCTGACTCAGGGACTGCACTTAATTTCGTTGTACTCGTTACAATGACAATAAAGATATTCTGATTCTGTTTTGGCCTTCAACGTTAGAGAATACTCAGTTCAATTCCATTCAATTTTATTTATATATCGCCTTTAACAAGAAGCTCTGTCACAAAGAGCTTTACATAGTCCTGGGCCCAGGGTCCCCAGAGAGTAAGCCAAAGGCGACAGTGGCAAGGAAAAACCAGAATGAAGGCACCGGGCATGACAAGTTCATTAATCTAATATGAACAACAATGATGTTGTATGACAGTTAGGAGGACAGCAGGGTCCTTGAGGAGAAAGCTCTTCGGTAGTCGTAACTTTAGCGTTAGTTTGCCAGCCCACTAGGAGCCCGTTCAGTTAGGGTGTTGTAGCATTTTCCCTGAGTCGATTATGGGTGTCATGTCTGCAGTTACAACACCAACAAGCAGACCAAAGACTGCACAAAATATATTGTTAAATAATATGAAATATGTGAGTAACATTCGTTGTCAACCCCATTTTCCGCCGCTTCGGGGATTTCCTTATTTGATTGAAACTCGAATGTAAGTATCCCTTCTGAGGAAAATGTTCAGCGGTTTTCCTTACCTATAGGAACATTTTCTCGGAATGAATACTTTTATAAGCATAATGCTACACAAATACGTCACAAATTAGTGTTGGGGAGCGATTTATTTTTAAATCATGGTGTTGTCGTCACTGAGATTACTACTGTCAACATCAGCATTCATCAGTGGTCCACTCTTGTTGTATTTATCCGAGTCAGTGATGTTTGTTCTGTAATGCGGATAACGGATGAGACGGAGTCCGTTATCTTTTCGTTGTTAAGCGTGTTTTCACACGACTTCATCACGAGTCCGTCCTGTGTTTTGTGCGATTTTAATCGTGAATAAACTGATTACAAAAAAGTTGTCCATTAACACGTTCTGTGTCGCCATGGTTATGGAATCGCGAAGGATTCACCGAGCAGCTAAACGGCCGGGCGGCTGACACGAAATGAAATGATAAGACTCGTCGCGGCCTCACGTTCGGACCTTCAAGGTGTGACTTCAACCCGTAAACGGATACGATAACCGTAAGAAGAGGCGGCCGCGAACACCAATCATTTCAGACATGGGCGAATCTCTCCAGGAAAGCTGGTACGGAATGACAGTCACGGACATACGGGCTCCGATGGCTTCGGTCGAGGTGGCAGCGAGAGTAAATCTGTGGAGGGAGCCGCTGCACACGACACACACTGATTAACTGGTTACATGGCATACGAAGGAAGCGCTTTCCCAGTATTTCGTTCTTCTGTCGGGCTTCACGTTGACTATGGATTCCTGGAAGAAGCACTGAGAGATATTTAGCCCAACTAGTTGAGCTTAACCGGAGTACTCTACTCTATGTAGTTCTTTGGTTAGCCTGGCTTACCGCCTATCGCCGATGGCCGCTTTGTAAGCTAAGTCATTTTAGTAAATAATCAGGAGTATTGTATAGTATAGTGGCGCGAGGCCATAGCTAGTGCTTTGATAGCTTGGGACGTCAGAACTTCCTAGCCCAGGACTGTCTCCGTCGTTTCGTTTTAGGGACAAAATGTCATCGTGGCTCGGAGGTTTCGGCCAGGTCGGGGGTAACTTATCCTCATTCACCGAACAGCTGTCCAACTTCACCAAAGACATGCTGCTCGAAGGCACCCAGGAGGTGGGAGGTGAGTGTCGCCTGCTTCACAGCATCAGCTGCCTGGTGTCCCGGCATCTCTGCCACAAAAACATCTCAATTGTAGCTGCTGTGATGCGTTGTCTTACGTCGCAGAAGTTTCTCCGTGTCTTCTCCTTAGGCTGTTTGTTTACCTTTAGGTGGCTTAATTAGAAACAAAAGCTTGGTGAGATGTCTTAATTGAAGATGTTACACGAAGATGAATAATAATTTGATAGTAATAATCTGGTGCTTTAGCACTTGTCGTCATTTCCAGGGTTAAGGACGTTGGTTGTTG
Source organism: Gymnarchus niloticus (assembly GCA_009936485.2). Lineage (NCBI taxonomy): Eukaryota > Metazoa > Chordata > Actinopteri > Osteoglossiformes > Gymnarchidae > Gymnarchus > Gymnarchus niloticus. Next base: position 9,377,340 of record JAACJT020000021.1, on the reverse strand, counting down.
TCACGTTTCACATGTAATTTCCCCACTTGTTATCCGAATTTGGGATAGTTTATCTTTATACTACGGGCCTGCCTTGTAAACATGGTACCCCTGTCAGTTCAGGGTAAATACTATGATACACCCCCTCAGTGCCTAAGCTGTCAGTTGTCTTGTGTTTTATTCACTCCTTGGGCATCATGGTAGTTTTTGGTATCACTTAGGAATTCTCCTGCATGATAATTTAGTGTCGTAGTAGTAAAGAAACTGGTGCTGTATATGTTGTTTGTTGTGCTTGTTGTATCATGAGCGTTTGATCTAAATTGGCGCTTAAACATTAGTTTAAAATGTAAGACAGGATGTCAGCTGCTGCAGGCACATGGAAACAAAGGGAGAAGGCAAGCTGTGTTTAGTGAACTTTGATAGCTCTTTTCCAACTCATCAGAACAAGATGTCTTCAGTTCACGTTGCATAAACACTGCACAGAAAAGTGAAATGTACCATTAATGCTGGTGATTAGAATAATCTAGGGGTGAAACTGGGAAGCAAATCTAATCCTTTAGTTTAACTTTTCTGACCGCACTTGTACCTGAAGCTACTTTTTCAAAATGAGAGCGTTGATTATCAAAGTGACTTTCTCTTGGACCTAGTATCTTAATATTAAGACTTATTGTCGGTAATTATTTCTATATTTTGTAATGGTCATATGTGTAAATTGTAAAAACTTCTCCATTAAAATATATGTGGAATTTTGAAAATATACAGGCCTACCTTTCAGCAAAGCCACTATTATTATTATTATTATTATTATTATTATTAATTTTTTGTAAAGCCTATTGGTAGCACTGGGTTTTACAAGTGGGAAAATGTTCATGTCCACACATACAATGTAGGTCGAAGTTCACTTTTGGCATTACTGTCACTTCTAGGCAGTTTCTTAAATTATGATGGGGTTAGTCTGCTGACCACAGAGTAGATTCTTGTGTGTCATGCTGCTGTTTGCTCTATATTGGATAAAAGATAGCGATGGCCTTATCGACAAGATATCCGTTATGAAGCAAAATCTGATGTACTGAAATGTTAATACTTGATGTTATGGTTAAATAATGCTTCATATTATAAACTGTGGTGTGTGGGAGTTAATCTGCTTTTTTCCACTGCCGTTTTATTTGTCCAGTGGGGTAATAAGTCTACCCAGTGTGTGTTTCTTGGAGGCAAATCAGTGTGTACCGATTTTTTGCTGCTTAGTTTGCGGTCTGCTTTGTTTTTGTTTTCCTCTGGCTTTGGTAAAGGGATGGATGTGCACAGCTAGGGAAACGAGCGGTGACTTGATCACATTCTCATTCTTAAAATCCGGCTGATCGTCATTTGTTGGCATAGATGCTGCCGCTGAACTGAGGCTGTCGAATTCAAGACTGAGTGACCTGGAAGCTGCGTATGCCTCTCAGAAGTCTGAGGTAATCATAATATCTGATGTCTATTAAAGATTTCTAACCAAAGTCCAAGATACCGTCATGAAGATGTGTTCAATAAAGGCATAACACACAAACTGTACTTTTATTTAAGGTAATTGCATTTGTCTGTTACACCATGTAACAAAATTTTTACTTTTTCTTGTTCCTGGGCAGAAAGTGTTGTTTCCCAATTGCTTATGCCTGAGGTAAATGGAAAAGACCTATTTTTCCTCTTCAAACTTTGCTTTTGTCACCTGGGTAATTGGGGGCTGATATGTGAGAGCGATTTACATTACACTTCATTATCCAGGTCACAAAAGAAAAGTCTGATGAGGGGAATAATGGCCATTTTCTATACTTTTACAACATAAGCAATTAAGAAATAACACATGCTATCTAAAAACAAAATTTTTGTTTTATAGTGTTATTGTGACTTGGATGAAGATTAAACATATTATGCGTAAGAAGTCCAGGTAATTCTGAAGGGCTCACTGATTTGTAACTTTATTATATTAGTCCTTCATTCCCTCTGTTTATGCTCAGTATGAGCGGCTGAAAAAGATCCATGCAGAACTGGAGGAGAAGCACGAGGCAGCTGAGATCCAGCTTAAGCAGCAGTCCACAGAATATAGAAACCTGTTACAGCAAAAAGAGGTACAGAGCTGAAGACAAACTATAGGGATATATACATATATATATATATATATGCTCCTGTTATATGATGGTGAATGTCTTGCTTGCGTGACCCAGACCTGTAGTGTAAATCGGACCTTCAAAATATTATGTGTGTACATGTGTTTGTAATTTAGTGATGGGGCAGATGAGGCTTCAAAACCCGTGGTGGGTGGGAGTATCCCAAACTAGCAATTAGTGCTGGTGTTAAATGAGGCTTCAAAACCTGTGGTTGCTGGACGTATCCCAAACTAGCAGTGCTGGCGAGCTTGAATTTTATCTACTGGAGTCTAAAGACGAGCATACATTTGCTAACAGTTTACTTTCTGGAGTCTTCATAACCTCCGTCCATCCGTCTTCCGGAAGGGTGTGTCCAGTACTGATTCCTAGTGATTCTGGAGCCTATCCTCAGAAATGTTTTGAATTGATGGGGGGGGATGCCTGTTCTTAGCAGGGAGTACCTACAGTTACAGCCCACTCATCACACACTAATGGTGATTTAGAGAGATCATCTTGTCTAGAGCCCCATTTTTTTGAACTGTGGGAGGAAACTGTGGGGGTGTTAAGGCCAGTTCACATTTTCTGTGTTCGTACATGTGGTACCAGTCACATTGACCGAGTGATACAATTTTGATGCAGTTATGGCTTTTCTGTAGGTGGAGATCAGTCACTTGAAAGCACGTCAGAATGGATTGCAAGAGGAGATCCAGAAACTGCAGCAGTCCTCTAAGTTATTTTTCCAACCTGCTATGCTGCCTGTCGGCACTGGCTCCTCTTTCTTATCCGATATGTCAGTGCCCTCCCAAGGTTTTCTGGGAGATGCGATGGATTTTCAGGACATCATCTGGTCCCAACAGGAGATCAACCGCTTGTCCAGTGAGGTATCTCTGCTAAAGGCTGAACTTTCTCACTATAAAGAAGTGCCACAGGTAACTTCATCTCAGGTTTAAGCACATTATTGTTGTATTTGGGGAGGTCTTATTGTGGGTTGGAATGTTATACAGATACGCAGTGGGAAAGCATTATAATGTACGTTGTTTGCTACTGGCAGTCCATGCGTGATGCACGAGGTAGTGGTGAAATATCATGATTTCCTTCAGACATTCACACTGCAGCGATGCGTCCATCAGCCACTCGCAACCAAACCCGTATATCCATAGTGAACGGACACGTGTGTGATATTATTTATACACTAATGCTGAAACATTTTGAAGTCACTTGTTCTGCTGATGTTTGGTGTTTTCTTATGGTTACTGACACACTGCGTTTTGCATTTTCGCATTTTGAACAAATTCTTAATTCAGACTTGCCCTGTCAGCTGCTGTATAACTTTCATATTAAAGTAGTTATGTTCCATATTACTTTTGTGTAATACAAAGCTGAACTTTAGACTCTGCGTCGAAAATTTCTTTGTACTCCTAATTTTTTTTAAGGTGGCAGCACAAGAGCTCCTGAAAGTGTAGGGCCTTCTTGTGACTTCTTGAGTAATGTTCTGTTGACAGACCTGTTAGAAATGACCCTTCCCATGCTTGGGCAATTCCAAGATTTGCTTTAGTTTTAACTTCTAAGCCATTGTCTAACAGAATGCAAATCCTATCTATCCCCCCACAGGCCTGCAATGCTCCTGGAACATCCACTGTTGACCAGGGAGACATAGTAAAGCTTCATAAAACGATCAAAGTAAAGCTGACGCCCATACTAACATGATGCATGCCTGCTTAGCGTGTTATTGACAGATGCGCTCTTCATACTGTGCTAATCAAAGTTTAAAGACTTGCCAGCTTGCGAAATCAGAGACATTTTTTCTTTAATGTTTTGCGTGTTGGTGTTCATTTGTTCCTACTTTCCCTTGGGCAGGAGTTACGAGAGACTGTGGGACGTAACACAGATGAACACCAGCATGAACTAGCTGCACTGCAAGATGTCCACCGTCTGAAGGTGACTGAGATCACCTGCAGGCACCGGGAAGAGTTGGCAGAGTATGAAGAGAGGATTAAGGAACTGGAGGAACAAATTCAGAGTGGTCAGAATCGTCTTTTACAAAAAGTTGTTCTGCATATAGCACTTCTTGTTTCTAAGATTGTGCATGGTGAAACGTGTAATGTTGGTTGTTATGTTTTTCCAGTGGATATTGTCTGTACTTTTGCAATTTGTTTTCTGGGTACTGTCTCATCTGTGGAATTTCCCTATTCCGTTCCCATCATCATAGGTGCGGCAGGCACAGTGCTCCCAGAGTCATCCGAAGTTGCCGAACTGCAGGCCAAGATTCGCCTCCTGCAGGAAGAAGCTGGGCACCAGAGCAAGAAGCTGCAGGATCTGAGTAACAGCCTGGCCGAGGCGGCACAAATACAGACTGAGCTCCAGCAGGAGAAGGAGGAAGCCCAAGCACAGAATGCTCAATTGCTGCAAAACTATGGTCGACTACAGAGCTCAGTAGAGGAGCTCCAAGCACGGGTGCAAGAACAGAAAGGGAAAAGCATGTACAAAGCACAGCAGGATAATGAGATTCAGATGTTGAAGAAAGTTCTTGAAGGTAACGTTTAACTGGTCAGTTATTATTTTAAGGAAAGGCATAGACAATATTAGATCATTGATTTTCCTAATATGGACAGTCCTCGTCATGGTTAAATTCTTAAACTCCTAAAATAAGTGTCATGACTATAGTGACATAATTATTCTAACAAACCATCTCTAGAAGCTGAAAAGGAGATCTCAAGATTGAAGCATCTTCATGAGGTATACTGATCCTTTGAATTCAAATCTAATTTCAAATAATCCAGGTTATAAATTAGTCATTTATTAGCATGACACTTTTTAACACACAGAATGAGCCTGAGGTGGAACACGCCGATATCTTGGAGCTCACCACAATAATTGCAACTTTGAGAAGCGAAAAAGCTGAAGTCGAAAAACAAAGGGTTTGTTTTTCCTTGTCACCTTTATCACAAAAAGCTTGTCTATTTACTTTTGTCGATGCAGCATAGCCTACATAGGTGAAAACAGAATACTATCCAACTGTCTTTTTAGTCAAAGTAATGGGGGAAGGATGTCCATTGATTTAAAAAAAAAAAAAAAAAAAATCTGATGTGTTAATAGGGGTCTATATCCTTTTACGGGCAGTGAGATCTTCACTAATGACAGGACAGTTGACAGTATATGCATTGTGTGTGGTGTTGAATAACTCATCAAAGTATCTTTAATTCTGTCCCATTTTAGATGGATCTGATGCAGAGATTGTCAAATCTGGAGGAAACCATGGACAAGGAAAGGAATAGAAGCCCTGACATCTCTCAGAGTATTATAGATGACTTGAGGTCACAGCTAAGGGAGAGAGAACAGGCTGTAAAGGCAGCCGTGGTGGACCGTGACACAGTCAATAACGAGTTAGAGGAATTGGACCGTCAGAATCAAGAGGCTACGCAGGTCTGCTTTATCAAATACAGGAAATGTTTCTTGTTGATAGACCTTAATTTTTTTTACTTCATAATTGTAAGTGTATAAATAATCAGTGCATTGTATGTCCTTATAAGTAAATTGAAAATGATGAAATTCTGGAGTTAAGCCGATTGGCAGAAAAAAATGGACAGTGTCAATCTTTATTATCTTTTGATTTTGTTGTTTAGCCCTCTCCTTCTCTCTCTCCCCAGCATCTGATCTTTCTTAAAGATCAGTTATTGGCCCAGACTAAGGAAGCAGATTGTACAATAAATTGTCTTCAGTCCGAGCTGAAAACCGTGCGAGAGCATGAACAGACACTGCAAAAGGAACTAGATCATCAGAAAGACCAACTTAGCCAGAGTGCCTATGCCCTGAATGATATGCACATGAGAGATCAGCACCTGCAGAAGACGTTGAAGGAGCTGCAGGAAAAACTGAGGCAAGCACAGGAGTGCAGTGCTGAATCATCTAGAGAACTCTCAGTGCTAAAGAAACATCTCCAAGAGAAGGAGCAAGCATTGTCCATTGTCAAATTGGAGTTGGCTCAGTCTGCAAATAGTGACAGTGAGGTTCAGGGTCAGAAGAGGGCATTGGATGATGCCCGAAAGGAAGTAGAAGACCTCAGGAGAGAGCTACAAGAAGTGAGGCACTCACACGAGCTGACATTGTCTCAGGACTACGAGATTAGGATGGAGAACAAAAAGCTAAAGGAAGAAATGAAGCAAGGTGACGTGAGACAAGAGATCCAGGATGAGCAAACCAGATTGAGCAGAGTTGTTCTGGAAAAGGATACTCGTATAAATGCTCTGAAGCTTGAGAAGGATGAATTAGAGAGTGAACTGAGTCAAGTAGAGAGACAGCTGGTGGAACAAGCCCGTCAATATCAGCAAACCATTGAGGAGCTGACAAGGGCCCAGTCCATGGATGCCTCTGCCCTGCAGACACAACATGAGCATGCTGTCAAATTAAACCGTGAGAAAGATTTTGAGATTTCACAGCTGAGGAGAAAGATTGAGCAAATGGCAGCTGACCATCATCACACCAATGAAATGTTATCCACCACTGTTTCAGGACAGAAACAGTTGACGGAATTACTGGAAGAGAAGGATATGCTTGTGAAGACGCTAAAGGCGAAGGTTGCAGAGATCCAGCTGGAGTTGGACCAAAGCCATCACACAGCTAAGGAAGGGGATGCTCTGAGGCGCATGCTTGATGAAAAGGAAAAACAGTTAGGAGTGATGAAGGAAGAGAACAGTCACTTGAAGGAGGAAATGGACCGACTGCGTGACCAACAGAGCAAGCCACACACCCTGGCTGAGCCCAGAACCCTGGAGATAATTACTGAACTAGAGTCAGAGATTACTCAACTGAAAGTGACAAGGGATGGTTTGGAAGAGGAATTGACAACCCTAAGGGAGACAGCGGAGAAGCAACGGGCAAACCTTCTCCTTTCCCAGCAGTCCCTTCAAGTACAGCAAAATGATTTGGAACAGGCCAGATTGCGCCATGAGCAGAGCATGCAAAATTATGAGAAACTGATTAAGGCCAAAGATGAGGAGATTACCCGTATGCAGGAGGCTGTCAACCAGATAAGTGCACACAGGGTAAATGCTGACTGCCCATCATCACAGGATTTACCACCAGCCATGGTGATTCTGCAGGAAGATAAAACCCAGGCACTAAATAGTGAGAATGGCAATGAGAAGCATGACCTGTCCAAGGTTGAAATTGAGAAGCTGGTAAAGGGCATTAAGGAGAAAGAGACAGAGATACGGCTGCTACATGAGAAGAATATGTCTTTGGCTAAGCAGCTAGACCAGCTAGTGGTCTCTCAGGATGAAGTGGGCAAACTCTCTCAGATGGTGCTACAGAAAGACTTAGAGATCCAGGCCCTTCATGCCAGGGTGTCAGCAGGTGCACATAACCAGGATGTGCTGCTACTTCAGCAGCACCTGCAAGCTTATGCCGTGGAGCGTGAGCAGATGATACATGTGCTGAATGAGAAAAGCCATGAGAACAGTAACCTGCATGCTAAATGTCACAGCCTTATGGACGTTGTGGCAAGCAAAGAGGCTATGCTGCTCAAACTTCAGCAGGAGAATCAACGCCTGTCTGTTGCAGTGGACCCATCGGGGAGCCAGGAGATGTCCCGCGAGACCATCCAGAATCTGTCTCGCATAATCCGGGAGAAGGACATTGAAATCGATGCTCTGACCCAGAAATGCCAGACCCTGGTGACTGTTCTGCAGGCGTCAGGTGGAGATTCTAGTAGTGGTGGCGGCGGAGGAGTGAGCAGCAATCAATTTGAGGAACTTCTACAGGAAAGAGACACCCTAAAGCAGCAAGTCAAGAAGATGGAGGAGTGGAAGCAACAGGTAATCACCACTGTAAAGAACATGCAGCATGAATCCGCACAACTGCAAGAGGAGCTTATCAAGCTTCAGGGTCAAATTACTGCTGATAGTGATTGTAGTTCTAAGTTGTCAGTTGACTATACGCGATTGATCCAGAGCTATGAGCTGAAGGAGAGAATGCTAGGTAGTCTGAGTCAGGAACTTGCACAGGTTCAACAGACCATTAGTCAGCTCAGCAGCACCAAAGATGTCTTGCTTGGGAAGCTGGACTCTGTGGCACAAGTTCCAGAATCTTTGTCTATAGTAGATGATGTCACAGGTACATCAGCTGAAGTTGTACCTTTTGTGCACCTGGGTGCCGAATCTCAGCATGGTGACAGGCAGGTAAACCAACTGAAGTCGGATTTGGAAAGACTGCAAAGGTTGCTCGCAGAAAGAGATGTGACGATACAAACGCTGCAAGAAAATAATCAAAGGCTTTCCAGCTCTGTTGCATTGTCGTCTTCTCATGGGCAGATGCTTCCAGTCAACGAGGTGCACCAGCTTCGTGATAAGCTAGACTCCTTGCAAAAATCGCTGAAGGAAAAAGACCTCCTGATCAAAGTCAAGGGAGACCAGTTGAGTCAAGTGAGCGAGACCTTGAGGAACCGTGAGAACGACAACGAGGTGCTGAAACAGGCAGTGACAAACTTGAAGGAGCGCACGCTTATCCTGGAGATGGACATCCAGAAGCTGAAAGAGGAGAATGAAAAAGTGATGGCACTTTCTCGTGAAAAAGAGACTGAGTTTCAGGCTCTGCAGGAAACCAACATGAAGGTCTCCCTGTTGCTGAAAGAAAAAGAGTTTGAGTCAAGTTCAATGAGAGAGAAGGCTGCAGCTTTGGAAAAGATGCTAAAGGATGGCGAGCAGGTTGGTTTGGGGGTCATTTGTTTATGTCTATGGTACGCTTAACAATGATCAATGTCTTAATTTAAGAAAGTTCATCTGAACCCAAAAATAAGCTGGTCATGCTCTTAAATACTGAAATGAAGCTTCCTCTGACTTGTTCTTCAGATAAAATTTATTCATGTATACAATCTCATCATAAATACTTGTTAATTTGCGATTAAAATAGGAGCGGGGTGGCCAATTGGTTGGACACATAGAGCCACAATGGTGATGGGGCTGGGTTCTGTTCTTTTGTTTTTTATTGCTTAGAAGATCCACAAAAGAACACGCGGAGATCCGCACCTGGTTTGCAAGTCTTTTGTCGGCCACCCCTTTAATGAAGCTGTACCTTTTTTTTTTTTTTTTTTTTTTTGCCCTATGAACAGACATGGGCTGATGAGCAATTGGGGGTAAACATGAAACATGGCATTAAAAATCATTTGTCTAATGAGCCAGTATAATTAATAATCTAAATGTACCCTGTAGTTTAGAGTAACTAAATTTTTTATCACATCATGCAAGAGGTTTATATTCTCAATGACATTCCCCCCTTTATTTGAGTTGATATAAATTTTTTTGAATGGCTCTTCACATTTGTCATTATTTGCACCCATATTTGAAGACGTTAATTCCTCTTGTACGTGTTTTGGCAAATTTGTAGCTAGAAGACTTTCAGATCTTTAGGTCAAACAAAAAGAAGTTGTCCAGCTGTAGTGTTAGAGGAGGCCTATTCCTTGCTTTTGCAAGGTGAGCGTTTTAGTTTGGACATAACCTGATTTGCACACGTTACAGGGCAAGTCAGGAGAGTTGAATCAGCTGCTCAGTGAGGTGAAATCGATGGAGGAGAAGGCTACAGCCTTCCAGCAGGAGAGAGACCAGGTAATTCTGGCACTCAAGAAGAAGCAGATGCAAACGTCCGCCCTAGAGAATGAGGTAAGGCATACCTACTGACTAATTTCCTTTGCTGCTACAATATTGAAATTTATTGGCCTTTTAGCTGAGATTATATAATTTAAGGTGTTATTTCCTTGGACCTGTTGATTCATTCTGTCTTGTAACTTGATCAATACTGCCATGGTATGATAATCAGTTTCTCTGCATTGCTGTGGTAAAATGGGATGCTTCCTTGACCCACGGCTGTGTAGGCCATACATGGAAAATAATTCTTCCTTGTAAGCTGTGCCACTCACTCAGATTTTGCCTGTATTAACAGCTGCACCACATGGAGGAGAAGCAGAGACACTTGCAGCTGGAACTGGAGCGACTGCGTACTCACCTACTAGAGATTGAGGACTCTCACGTAAAGGATGCCCTGGCTGCTGACGACCGCGAGTCAGAGCTGCGCAGGAAGGTGGCACAGCTGGATGAGCGACTGATGACCTCCTCATATGCTGTTGAGAGTGCCAAGTAAGCGATGTGCCCTTAGTGTATAGTTTATTGGCACTGCCGTCTCCTTCCTAGTGCTTTAAACAGTTGTTCTTTGAAACAAGTTTCTAAAAGAGTACCTTACCTAATTCTGCTCTGGCTCACCCCTTTGGCAGCCAGCAAGCTCTCCTGCAAGTGGAGTCCCTTCAGGAGCAGTTGACTGCAGCTGTGAGGCAACGGGATGAAGCTGTGGCTCAATTGCGCGTGTCTCAGGAGCAGCTCAACCAATATGCAATTTCGCTCTCCAACCTGCAGATGGTGCTAGAGCAGTTCCAGAAAGGCAAATGACCTCATTTTATGCATAACCACTTGTCCACTACAATGTTTGTGGGCTGTGTTGGAAACTGGAGTAAACACATGTGGAGAACAAATATGCAAACATCACACAGCTAGGATTTACTGTTGTGCAGATGTGAAGTAACAGTGCTTACCGAATGTACCATCCGATTTTATAAGAAATTAACTCGGACTGATATTTTCTGTAATAATACAAAATAGTTTGTTCTTTTATTTTGTGTTTAACTTTGAAATTGTGTGCATATTAATGTTAATTTATAAACAGAACAGATCATGAACAGACGTCAGATGCAGAAATTGCCAAACAACGATAGACTGTATATATTAAGAAGAAAATTATTTCCATTTATCTCCTTTCTCTAACTGTAGAGGAAAAATCCTTGTATTCAGCTGAGCTGGAAAAGCACAAGGAAGAGAAGTTTCATTTAAGGAGGAAAGTGGAGACACTGGAGTGCCAGGCTGCAGCACTGCAGGTTTGAATTTTATCCTCATTTTTAAAATACTTAACAATGAAGTTGCTCTACATTATTTCAAAACTGAAAATAGCCTGCATAAGTAAACACCAAAAAAAAAAAAATGGCCATTGAGATTCCCTGACCTGAATCTGCTGTGACATTAGCGGTCTAAGATTTGAAGAGTAGTTCAAAATTCCAGATGACTGGAAGATCTTGCGGTATTCCTAGGTGGATTGAGTTCTGTAAACCCGCATAAAAGAGTCATCGTTTACAGAGCCAGAGAGTAAAAATGGGGGGGGGGTCTTCAGAAGTGCTGTGATTTTTGCAATGTCATTCATCTTGTAATGCTGATTTTGCTGTACATTTTGTTTATATCTGTCTACATAAGGTTTATATTTGACCAAAATGAGCTCAGATGAGTTTGAGTGTTAGGATTGACAGACTTGATATCTTTCCCTTCAAGATGAATCTGAATGAGGCTACTGCAGCTCTGGAGTCAGCTGCCCGGCTAACTGACCAGTTGGACCGCAAGGAGGAACAGATTGAGGAACTCAAAAAACAAGGTTAAGGGCCTGACCTTTGCGTGTCTACCTTGTGAGCACATAGTCATCTGAAACCTGAACATAATACCACAAATGATTTGCATCCATGAGAAAATGCTATCTTTTATGTAGATGCTTAACTTGTTTTTAAGACGTCGTAATTCTGTATCTGCTATGTTTATTGTGTAAGTTGGGATTTTTTTTTTTTTGGGGGGGGGGGGGGGGCTTTTTTTTGGGAAAATTTTTTTTTTATTCCATTTGTGGCCGAGTCAAAA
>JAACJT020000021.1:9328323-9353951 GCA_009936485.2 Gymnarchus niloticus | reverse complement strand
TCCACCTCAGGGCTCGCATCCACACACACCCACTGACATACTGGTCCACCTCAGGGCTCGCATCCACACACACCCACTGACATACTGGTCCACCTCAGGGCTCGCATCCACACACACCCACCGTGATACTGTTTGTAGCTATATAAACAATGTCACTGTTTGCAGCAATAAAACACCAGCTGAATACACTAAAAGCATTGAAATGACCATGAAAACATTTGAAAAAGGGATTACAATGTGATACCTTGTAAAAAAAAACAAAAAAAACAGGTACATTCCTTTACAAAATTTTATTTATGTGCTGTATTTACCAGAATGGCTGATGGTGGAGAATTTTATAAATGTCAGTGTATTTCAAAAAACCATATCGTGTGGGTTGGCCCTCAATCTGACTACTCATTCTGATCAGATTTCTGGATTGTAAGGTAGGGATGCCAGTGCAGTACAGGACGCATAGTCAGTCATATATTAAAGCAGTTGCATACACACAGCTGAGGTGGGAGCTAAGCTAATGTTGCTAGCCACATGCAGGCGTGAAGCCCCTGGTGCTTGGCATTTTTTGTGAGTATAGTATTTTTAGGAACTCATGTCAATTTTAAAATTAAACATATAAAAATGGTAGAGTTCGTTTGTACTACTGCACAAAACACACAGTTTGCAATAGTAAAGAGCATATTTTTTGGAGGGTGACTTCTAACCATAAAGAAACTAATTCAGGAATCAAATTCACTTCATACATCTAAGCAACTTACTTTCTGAGCAGACCTACAATTTCATACACCGTTTGATTATTCCAGCAAGAGTGAAGAATGCAAAAGAATCCTTCCATTTCTAAGATCTCAAATGAATTTCACATTGTAGCTAAAAGTTCAGTCAATGCACACACAATACGTTACATATCAACTTTGAGCTGTCCTTTTGTAACCAACAGTTACAATATTAGTATTTACTAGATTTACTAAGACACTATTTAGTAATGAGGTGGCACAGTCACTCAGTTGGTACCGCTGTAGGATTTGGCGCTTAATGACATTTTTACGTTTCGTGTTCTCGTTTGGTTTTTGTGGACCTGCTTTACCCACTCCTGTTTGCTCCCATAATCCAAAAAGGACTTGGTTTGTTTAAGTGATTCTGAATTGCCCTAGGGTGGACTGGCATCCAACCAGGGTTGGATCATCTACTGGATGAGCAGTTGTGAATGACGAATGGATTTGCTTGCTAATTCATTATGATGTCTCGCATAGGACAAGTGTTTCAAATTTCACTGGAATGTACCTTCAAACCTTCAACCTTGCGAATTCTCTTATAAACAAAATGCCCTTATGAGAAAGCATCACTTTACATTAATGTTCATATGCGAAAAATGCTGTAACGGCTAAGTTAGTTCATCGTATACAGCATTGATTGCAGTTCTCTTCTTGCAGTGTACTTGTCAAGCTTTCATGCATAGTGCGTGATTTATTGTCAGGTATATAGTATATTGAAATTCATACTCATGTCTTTCAGACAAGTGCCGATAAATAGGACAGAACAGCAATAAATAACAAACACTGCAGACAATACTCCAGATGAACATGCAATTAACATTGTGATAACACTGACCACTGTGTTATTTTTCCCTTGCTATTTGCTGTGAGCAAATTTAAGATTTTTGGCTTCTGACTTTAATGCCAGAGCAGAGCTTCATCTGCCTTGCTTTAATAATTACACACTTTTCCTCCACATTCATGATCCATCATTGCATGAACAGATAACTGGGAAATCTGTGTCCTTTCACTGCTCGGCAGCGATGAGTTGCAGGATAAATTGAGGGAGATCAATAAAATGTATTAGAATGCACGTTAAATTATGCAAACATAATGAAAATGTATACTCGTTATATGACAAATTCCCCATCTAGGCTATATTTGCGTGGTGCTTTAAATGTATTCCTCAGGCTGAACTTGATGCAAACTGAAGTTGCTAGTTTAGCATGCATCTGCCTCCTATGAAAGATCCATAACAATTCACTTCTTAACTCTGCAGCATCAATGTACTTCCTCAGGCAGTATCCTGTTTCCTAGTACAAGATCATCCATGTCATTATAACAGTCTCCTTCGACCATTAGTAACAGTGCCTATATATGGAAATACACTGAATGGCTACCAGAGCAGTATCCATAGAATTCAGCTCTAGGTCATAGTCCACATGAAGCACAGATGTTCTCCTCTCAATGGTAGAATGGCTTAACTGAAAACAGGTGTTGTGTGATGTTTCTGTTGGCTAGCGGCCCGCTGCGTCTCAGGCTGCAGTCAAGTGAGCCAACCATTCAGACAGGGAGACTGGTCTTGTTCAGACATTATCACGTGTTAGAAGTCCCCATTTAAATGTGGCAATTACCTCATTGCTGGGGAGCTCTGATAATGCATGGAATTCCATCACTGAAGTCTACAAATGGAAGTAATGACTCTGAGCCAAAGTGTGAGCTACATCCCTTGCAAATCACTGCTGTTCCATCGTTTTAAAAAATGTTTGCTTTAGGAACATTATAGCTGTGCAATGCAGAAATGTTTTAAAGTCATACTTTGGTCACCTTCGATAGAGCATTAGGGAATGAATTCCACACATTTAATTACCCTGTTTTTAAAAGATAACCCAGCGCCGATTCTGTTGTCCTTTCTCACTGAATCTCTAGTCTCTCTCTCTTTTAGATGTTGATGAGTGTGAAGTAAACTCCCACCAATGCAATCCCACCCAGGTGTGCATCAACACAGCTGGAGGATACACCTGCTCATGTACTGAGGGGTACTGGCTTATTGGTGGACAGTGTCAGGGTAAGGCCAGTGGGCATCTCCTTATAGGAGCTGGGTAAAGAGGCTGGATCAGTGATGAATAAAAGTGCCTCCTTAATCAGTTTTCTATCTGTACGATTTTACTTCCAAATACCCTTCTGTTAAAAAGTGCTGGAAATAAATTGATAGATGGAGCATAAAAATAAAAAGTACTTATTTCTCCATGCCACGTTTGTTATTAATGGCATATTAAAATGTATTAAACCAAGCATTTGTCCTTTTGTTAGCTTGCCTACATTTTCTCTCTCTCGTCCCCCCCATTTCCTCTCTGTTTGTGGTCAGATATTGACGAGTGCCGCTATGGATACTGCCAACAGTTGTGTGCTAATATGCCAGGATCTTACTCCTGTTCCTGTAACCCTGGCTTCGTCCTTAATCCAGATGCCAGGACCTGCCAAGGTGGGCATCTGATACAGATTGCTCTAACAATGCATGTAATGTGAAACAGGGTGACGCCACTGGAGTATCCCTTCCTTATGACTTAACGAAAAGCCGAGCTGCTCTCTAATGCCAAAATAGTTTGTCAGTGACTTCACAAGGCTCTTGTGTTTACTTATGTGATGATGGTATAACTGAGCTGTGACTGCCCCTCACAGATGTGGACGAGTGCGAGGAAACACCCTGTGCTCATGGCTGTTTTAACACCTATGGCTCGTTTATGTGCAACTGTGGGGAGGGCTTTGAACTGGCATCCGATGGGACCAGTTGTAATGGTAAGGGAGCGAAAGAGGCTAAGTTAATTCGGGATTAAAATGTCTGGTGTGTTGAAAGCTGTGGTTTTTAGTCCACTTCTCTTTTTTTTACTGTTCATGAAACGGCTCTCTCAGTTCAGGAAGAAATGCAGCTGTTGAGATATACCATCACTGAAAGATGCACGTTCTACCATCACAAGTACCTACACAAAGTTTACCTGTTTAATTTGCATCTGAAGAAAACGATTTGTTGCATGCCTGATAAGTCAGTAGTCCAAAATATTGTTGTACCCAAAGTCTCAACATTGTTTACGACTAAATCACATTTTCTCATTTTTATTGTCTACTTTGATATAGAAAAGCGAGACACTATTACAGATTGTTATAGACAAGTCATTTAAAACTGGAACTAAGTGCTATCTTGTAGAGTTTAAGAGTAATGCCAATGTAGCTTATACACTAATGAGATGACTTTTTGAGTTTCTTTTGCTTCTTTAATGGCAGATATGGATGAGTGTGGCTTTGCTGAGTTTCTGTGTCAGCACTCTTGTGTGAACAATCCTGGGTCATATTCCTGCGTCTGCCCTCCTGGCTATTTGGTATATGATGATGGGCGAAGCTGTGAAGGTATGGAAATGGACACCTTTGTCGTTATTACTATTATGGGTCTGTCTGTCAGCCTGTCTGACCTTTTTCCAGTTATTTAATGAAGTACTGTTTGTAAAAATACATTATTAATAATAATAACAGAAAATATTATGTAGTCTTGTGTCTGTATTGTAGCATGGATATGAATTATGGTGGCACCTACCTATTAATGTTTCTTTCACATAACTGTTGACTGTGTCTTTGGTGATAATAATGATTGTTTCATGATGATGCTTAAACTGACCTTGACTGTTATGTGTTTGATTTTGAAGATATCAATGAATGTGAAACTGGTAACAACACCTGTACAACAGCACAAGTATGTTTCAATTTCCAGGGCAGCTATAAATGCCTGGACCCTTTAAAATGTGACTCACCTTACATTGAATTTGGTAACAAGTGAGTATCTGACTACTTTCTGATTAAACATCTTGCTAGAGGCCCAGTTCCAGGTCTGAACTCATGCATTCTGCCTGTCTGTTTACAGTCAATGCATGTGTTTGGCTGAGAATCCTGCATGCCAAAACAAACCCTTCACCGTGCTCTACCGGCATATGGATCTGTCGCCTGGACGCAGTGTGCCTGCAGACATCTTTCAGATGCAGGCCACCACCCGCTACCCAGGCGCCTTCTACATCTTCCAGATCAAGTCGGGCAATGAAGGCCGAGAGTTCTATATGAGGGTGAGTCTGAATGACCAGCAGATGGTGCAGTGGGCACGGGTCTTTGGTATACATTTCATATGTCCATAGCATGTAAAACTGTCTTATATACTTTCTGATTCAATGCATACGATAAACGGTGAACCAGCAATTTCTTGATACCGATCAGAACAACTCTTTGCTAGTAAAAATGTAGGTATTTCCCTTCACTTACAGCTAATTCACCTCACATGGTATGCCTTAATATATGATAACGTTTGTGTTGCAGCAAACCAGTGATGCCAGTGCTACACTGGTCTTGTCACGCCCTATAAAAGGTCCTAAGGAAATGGTCCTGGACCTGGAAATGGTTACTGTCAACAATGTCATCAACTTCCGGGGCAGCTCAGTAATCCGGCTGACAATATTCGTTTCTGAGTATTCATACTGAGGCCCGGTTTTTGAGGTCTCACTCGCCGACACTTGACCACACTCCTCCACCCCCTATCCTGTAGCAGGCAGCTTGGAGTATCTGGGTGTTTGGCTACACTGTTCCAGGAGATTGGCAATGGTCCTGGTGTTGTTCTAATCAGCTTCAATCTCGTTTCATTCCTCTGCAGGGACACTGTCTAAAAGCTGCCTGACGATAGTTGTAATTCATCCACACGGTAGAATATTTATATTGAAAAATAGCTTTGCTATTGTTCTTGATGAGTATTAATTTGTCATTCATTGGGATATTGTTCCCAATATCAGAGATCTGTAACCTATATTTGTATACCAAAAACATATTTCTTTCACTTGACTGTTTTAAAGTTCTTCTGTTGGTTTCCTATTTGTGTATCATTTATGATCTTTTTGTCATCGAATCATAGTACTCGGTTTGGAGCTGTGAAACGACACTTACACCATTGTATATTGATATGTTGAGTTTCTGTGATAGATTCTTTAAGAAAAGCTTTCCAAATATGCCAAAAATTTTAAGAAAGAATGTATTTTAAACTGTGGGATGCACATGAAGAGTATAGCATCACTGGTTAAGCTATTAAAAACAATATCAAATGTAAACATCATGAAACAGATGATGTATAAATATTCTTAAACTGAAGTTTAAAACCAAAGAATGTATATGAGCCAAAGTAAAACATGCTTTAAAAGAAAACAGGATATGTGAAATGACCATTTTTAGTTATTCTTTGTACAATTAAAGTGAACGTGATGCCTTCAAAATATGTCAAAATTATAAAAAGATTGCATATTGCAAAATGCATCACAAAAGACAATCACCTCTTCTGTAGCTGCCATCACGCGTTCTAAGGCAATTTCTTATATTAATCCTTTTTAATGTACTTTTGGCAAACAGCAAAAAAAACAGGAAGCCGGTTTTCTTTTAAAATGTTTTGTACTTTGTAAGACTTTCATCTGTTTTGTATTTTATGTTTATGAACCTGTAATTAATTGGTCAGTAAAATGAAAATAAACCTATATTGATTATAAAATCTTTGTGACTATTAATTATAATATTGCCAAAAAAAAAACAAAAACATTTCATCAAAAGCTACACGAAGCAGAACTTACTATTAAGCTATATTCTCGGTACACAGTGATTGATTGGGGAATCAGTTGTATAGGGACCGTTCACACACCCGTGCTTCGCGCACTTATCTCTGGAGCGAATGCTACCTACCCGACGGGCGCTATGACCTTGAATAGACACGGAGATCTGACTAAATAACGCGCTGACCGTAACGAGGAGCTGATGGTGTGCGGCTCACGTCCTCAGAAGACGGTACGCTGAGTACTGCTCTGCTCTGCTCAGGCTCCCCGGGACCCACTTAAAGATTTGGTACATTCCCTTCCTGTGTTTCTACTATGTTTTTTTTTTTGTTTTTTTTTTTAATTAAATTTCACAGGGCTTAAGTTTTAATATTCTCCTGCGTTCCTCTTAAAGTTATACTGACGTTGGTAGACTTTTAAAAGCATCTCTTGAAGAACAAGTGCAAAATGTCTTTTTAAACTCTGTAATATGAAATATTAATACATATTCCAAGGTGTATGAATGCTGTCTTTGTAAAACCTGGAATTAAAGTTATGTAGTTTCTTTGGATTTATTTGTGAATTCAGAATAAACATGAACTAATTAGATGTCAGTACGTGGGGGGGAAAAAGGAAAACAAGATGCTTACTTTGGCTGTTTTGTAGTCAGTGTAACTGTTTATAAATGTATCCATTGCGTCATCTAGGTCTAAACTTAATTCAGTTGAATTCTAGTATGGCGACGGAGTGTTTTAAAAATTGTTGCAAGACTTTTCTACGCAAGAATAAAGAGGCTGGAATTCAAGGTAAATCAACGGTATTTTACATTGTTAAATTTCTAGAGACTGAAATCTCAATCTTCAGTGTAGCTCAAAGTATTTTATTGGCATTTATGCATGGATTAACTTTATCTGAGATTTATCCTCACTACAGACTATTACTTTCTTATCATGTCTTTATTATTATTTGTAATGATGTGCTGTCTGGATTATATAGCAAGTATTAGGGAACATCACTGTAGTAATCTGTATGTTACCAACATTATTCATCCATACATCCTTTGGTGTGGGTTTAGGTGGGTACAGTAGTGACATGTCCTGACCAACTTTCAGGAAAGTTGGAATTTTGGAAATATCCCTGCCAGCTTTTAAACATGTATAATTGTATCCCTGCCATATATCCTAATTGTTTAGGTTCCTTAATGACTTTCAAGCTAAACCAATGCCCCTAAATTCATCCATCCATCCAGTTATCTAATTATCTGGTAGAGGGTTGCAGTAAACAGAGTTTATTACATTTATTATAATGTGAAATTCAAAAGATATTTTTTCCAGTCCTCTGTGCCACCATAGTTTAAAAATGTGTCCATGTGATGTTTCATAACTTTTAATAATGAAAATAAGAAACAGGTTTATTATACTTAAAGATAATACCTTAATACTTGTGTTCTGATTACAGTGAGGCCATCTTCCACAAGGACACTCACTTCAAGGCATCTTCCAGAGGACTACCTAATATCCAAGCTACCTGCTGATGGAAGAGAAGTGTCTTTTGTGCTTCCCATGTTTAAAGCCTCTTATGTCCAGCCTAGGGTCAACCACTATCCCATCTATGAGGAGGGGCTCCATTGTAAGTATCTGTTCAAGTTGGCAAACTATATTCTTTTCTCTAATTGGATATAATTTTGTAGCTATTTTATTCTTTGATGTTTTCTCCAGCCCAATAATCCAGTGGGACTATAAACTGTCTGTCAGACAGACTATTTATTGGGTATAAGAAAAATATGGTTTCTGCATGCAGCCAGAAAGTTCGTTTTCCATTTTAGCCTACACTGAATGCCCTGTAATGCTGTTATATATAATGTAGGAATATATTGAGTGCCAGCATTACACATGCTGTCATTACCTTTCAGGTTTAGACTTTAAATTGGGAAATTGGTTAGATGGGAGATGCATATATATATATATATATATATACACTATGTGTATATAATAGATATATAAAATTTACCTGTCTTCAGTACCTGAATTGCGTACTATCTAAAGAAAACAACACAATAAATAAACGGAATGTGATTTTACGGAACAAGATAAACAATACTTCAGATTACTGGAACGGCAATACATAAATATTTGTAGCCTGAACGAGGATGTGTGTCTAATGGCTCCTTCATTGTTTGTCCTATTGCTCTCTACTTCCTAGACTCAACTAGAAGAGTCTATGCTGACTGGAAAGCTGAGCTCTCGGGGACAAATCGCATGACTGGAATTGTATTTCCTGGATCAGCACAGTGTGCCGTAAACGATAACAAGGTCACAGACCTGTATGGATCTGGTCAGTGAAAATTGCCGGTTACTCATTTTTAAAATGCAACACATTCACCGTGTGTGTAACACTTTGTACTTCAGGAGGTAATTCACCTTGAATCTGACCTTTCGAAGTAAGAGAATATATGTGGTACGTGGTCTCGCTGAGCCGAATTATCAACGCCACGTACACATGTATGGTGTGGAGCTTGAGAAATATTTCCTCCCGACATATTTTAAACTCATGCAACCTATATTTAATGCTAAATTCTGAGTCCGTAAATGAATTTGGCTTGCAACTTGATTCGATGTCAAGTAGTAACTGCACTATTAAAGACCGAATTCAGTGGTCACTCTGCTGTCAGCATTGAACCAGACTTTTAGCCACTGTTCTGAAGCAGGTGATTAAAAGGAGGTCATTTATTTTGTAATGTAACACAGTAAATAGTGAAAATGTTTTGGAGGATGTCAGGAGTTCCGGATATCCGTCATAGCAACAGCAGTAAAAGTTCTTGTATTGTTGCTTCATCCAGACTTTTCATATGTGTACGCAGGTTAAATATTTGCACATGTAGTTTTAAGTAGTTCCTTCTACTCGAAGCAAGTTTCCCAGCACAAGTTTTCCTTTTCCTGTGCCTTTCATTTTACTGATCACTTCATTCGTGTCTGACTTCCATTCCTCGATTAACTTTGCCGTGTTTTCCAGTTTGCGATCTGAGAGGTGGAAAACCTGAAATAAGCCACTCCACGTTAGACCTTCCTGACCTTCAGACTCACATGCAGGTGTTTGCTGTTTCCCTTTACGTCATTCTTAATCAGATATAGTCATTTTTAGTCCGAGTCATTTGTTAAATATTTTAAAAGACGTGTGAACATTTATTTGCGAGTATTGTAAATCACTGCTCTGTTGATGCAGTAAAGTATGGTAATTAGGAATATTTAAGCTGTGCTTTTGACAATAGGGTGATATTTGGGCTTTTTTTTGCAGGTTATTCTGTTGTACTTTAATGTATGTAGAAGACATTTTATTTTCCTATTATTACCGCTTCTAATGATGAAGGCTTATTTGATTATAATTAGTGTGACAGTGCTGAATTCAAAGCTCACAAAAAAGATTTAGTGATACTTTACTTACAGTGAATAAGTAATGTGAAAACCCAACATCCATGCTTAAAAGCTGCACGTATTTTTGTAAGAAGGAGTTTGGTGTCATTAGTTATGTCCCTGAACTGCATGTTTGCTTGTTTACTGACAACGATAAATATCTCAGAGATCTTTTGGCCTCGTCAAAGAGTTTTCCATCTAGTTAATGTAATTAGTCCAGAAAATTTATCTTGGTAACTCTGACCACCTCTTGGGAATTCTCTTCTGTAAGATTATGGCATGTACAATATATGTCTTTGAATGCCAAGACCAACCTCCTTTTTTTTAGTAATGATGTTTCGTTTTGCTGATTTCTGTTGTCACCTAATATATTCTGCAATTTCATCAACGTCTTTTAACTTCTGTGACCGAGTTCTTGCTATTTTGTGTAACTTAAACTGTTTTAAAACCTTTTGATAGTGTTCATTTAGAGGTTCGATTAAGTTTCCATTGCTTTCTTGTGACCGTAAAGA
The DNA here is from genome assembly GCA_009936485.2 of Gymnarchus niloticus. NCBI lineage: Eukaryota > Metazoa > Chordata > Actinopteri > Osteoglossiformes > Gymnarchidae > Gymnarchus > Gymnarchus niloticus. The sequence continues at coordinate 9,343,680 of JAACJT020000021.1, read as the reverse complement.
GTTGGGAAATCCAGTCTTGATTCTATCGCTGGTGTCTTACACCGTGTCTTTGTTCCCGTCTTAGCGCTTTGACTCAGTATCCAGTGTCAGGAGCAGCATTTCCTCCGTGAGAGATTCCCTTGGAAGCAGCCGTAGCCTTGGTAACCGCTTATTCAGGAGCAACAGTAACCGCTTTGTCACACATAACTCCTTGCTCTGAAAAGAGCTCTCTGGAGGATCCTGTTTCAAGGAATGCCAGGATTGCATTCTCAAGTTCTCCTATACAAATTGCTGTTTTACTTAAGTTGGAAAATTACACTGGAAAATAACAAGCACCCTTCTAAGCTACATAAGCCAGAAACATGGAGATTAAAATCACTGAAACCAGCAAACAGCAGACAGTAATTTTTCCCAAATGTTTTCACTTCAGTCTAACACACATATTTAAAGATAAGCACATACCTACCAGATGTTAGATAGTTAACACAAAAAAGGAACCCTGTATGTTAATAGTACAACAGGTGTGAATGGTTTCTCTTCCACAAACATATTTTTTCTCCATACACAACCACAGCATTTGACTTTAAAAATAGCTTGAATTGTTGCCTGATGGGTGTTCTACCTACACAGAGTCCGTTACTCTTTCTGGGGATGAGAGGGACCTGGGGAAGCTGAGCATCAGGCTGAATTACCAGGAGGCCCTGGAGCAGATCTGGATAACACTAGTGCAGGTAAGACTGCAGACCATGTGAAACAGCCCATTGTCTGCAGGAGTTACTCAGTGGGAACCCTGTGTGAAACAAGCCAGTGGGGATTTACTCTATGACTCTGTGGCTGTTCATCATTTCTTTAGTTCCATCAAACTCTTAGGTCTGGTATAGTTGATTTTGTCTTTTTAAGTCATTAGGGAATTCAGTTCAGGAGAAGTGGAAAAATAAAAAAAAAAATAATGAAGTGTTGTATAATTGCAAAAAAGGATGGATGGATGGATGGATGGATGGACGGACGGACGGACGGATCTTGCTTTTGCTTGATACAGTGTAAGGACCTGTACTTTCCGACGGTTTATGGAGAACAGCAGAAGATTGGGATAAAAGGCCTAATTACAATAGCCAAGCCAGTACGGTTTAAGAGCTCCATCAAAGAGGGCTCTCCTGTGAGTAATAATCTGTCTAACTCTTTAAACAGCTCATCTGCTGCATATTCAAACACTGAAATATTGTTTTCCTTTAATGAGTGGTGTTGTAACACTGCAGAAATTTTTTTAAGTTTTATTTAGAATTAAATCCAGTTTTTCACATTTCAAACGAATGTTCAAATTTAACTCAAGCCTTAAAACTTAGCACTTAGTGGTGTTATCCTTTCACTAGATTATTATTTTTCTTTAGTATCCTTTTAATTTATTATTTTTAATTAGTATCCTTAATTTTATGGTATTGCAGTCCTGCTTATCGTCTTGATTGCAATTCCACTAACCTCAGCTTATTCACAGGACATGGAGTTAATGGAGACCTTTGTCTTCAACCTGCCCCTTAAGCAGCTGTGCAGTGCAGGCTTGGTGTTGCGGCTTCAGACGCACCTCCCCCAAAAACGCACACTGGGTGAGTGTGTACTGTCGCTACGGCAACTGGGACCCCATGAAACCCTGCACTGGTTGGACATCCATGCTCCATCCAAAGCTTCAGTGAGTCTCCTGCCTCTGGAAAGCATGGGTTAGAGAATTTAACCCACATTAATCATTGATGCTGGGCCTTTCAACTAGTCACCTAAATAATATGCCTAGTACACCTACACATGAATCAGAATGTGATATGGGAATGTATATGTGACCTGTCACTTCTGGCAGTATTTAATTTTTGTTTCTTTTTTGCATTTCATGTAGGAAAATAGCTTTGAAAAAAGTGTTTGTGCTAGAAAATGATCAGTGTTTTCAATAGTATTTGTTGACTGCATTTGTACGACGTTGTGATGCTAAGAGGCTGGTACAGTGTCCAGTTTTTCTATATGTGTCTGTGCACTGTGTAAACTGTTATGGAACATGGATGGATGGAGCAACTGATGGATAATATTTTAAAAGGCATTTCATTGCACAACAAATAAAGTTGTAAAGTAATGCCCGGTTGGCATTCTGGTACCATAAAGAGCTGATGCAGTGATATGTTTTATCATGTCGTAGATGTGCCTTGCGGAGCTACAGATTGCTACATGCTTCCAGCCTGTCTGTGGTCGGATTCAGTTCCAGGTGCTGGGAGCTCAAAATGTCCCCACTTCTTCTGCACCTCTCAGCCCAAGTAGGTGCCCTAACTCCTGAATGTCAGAATATCAGCTGGTGGCCACAGTGGGTCTCATCTAAACAGGTCAACAGTGCATCTAAAATGTGTTTAGAGTCATGTTGGAGTCATCCTTTTTATGCTACTGTTTTTTTTTTTTTTATTATTATAAATGGGTAATATTGACTATTTTTTGGAACTTATGGAGTGAGACAACTGAAGACTGGTGTGTTTTTCTTTTAACTCATTCTGGTGATATTTTCTTTATTAGGCTTCTTTGTCAAGGCAGAAATGTATTCGTGGGGTAGACTTGTTGCCAAGAGAAAGACCCAAGCCCTGAGGTCATCAGGGGGTCAAGTGCAGTGGTCAGAGACATTCTTGTTTCCACTGGCAGCTCAGGAAGAAGGGGTTCACTTTTCTGCCAAACTGTACAGTCGCAGCTCTGTACGCAGGAAACGGTTTTTGGGTCAGGTGAGCGTGCTTTCCTTTCCTTGCTCGTGCACGGACACACCACACAAACGTGTAAAACATCCTGCGGACGGCCATCAAATGCTTGAATATGCTAACCGTACACTTAGATGTACTTAGCATCAGGTAAACCTGCTACTTGGCAGATGGTAGACAGGTTTTGATTCAACCTGTATTTTGGCAGGTACATCTTGGATTTGAGAGTCCCACCTCTGATGCTGTTCAGCAGTGGAGGAACACCATTTCACACCCTGAAGAGGTGGTCTCAGCTTGGCACAAATTGAGTGTTAGCTGAGAAAATATTTCAACCAAACCCCCCGGTCCTAAGGTCCTAACTACGCTCCTTCATCCAGATTTTGGGTTCAGAAACAGTCCATTTTGTTGGTACATGTGCATGTTTTTCTAGCTCTGCCTAGATTGTTTCTCCGTCTGTTACCAAGTGTATTTAGTCTCCACTTGGATGGTTAGCTTCTGGGCTTTGGAGGAACAGATGTGTTCACCCTGTGGTTGGGTTGTCTTCTTCTCAGTTGCTTGGTTGGTGAAATGTGAGTGGTTGAATCCTAGCGGGGATGGCAGTGAGACTGACAGAACGAATGGTGGACACACAGCCCCATGCTAACATACAGTAACTGTTGGTAGTCCTCAGTAATGTGTGCTGAAATGTTTTATGACAGCTGATCTAGCTCCCATATTGTAATGCATGTCTGCATAGCTAAAGTAATATTAAACCATATATATTAACAGTTCCGCTTTTATTTATCATTGAATATAGATAGAATTTAAATAAAGGTATATGTTTTTAAAATGCTTTTGCCAAAAACGTATTTTCTATAAGCACTGTTTCACTACTATGTTTTTGTCAAATGCGTCCAGACTGTATTACCTGTTCTACAAAAAGCACATGTATACGCATTTAGTTTTGCTACCCATTATAATGTTGTGAAGTCAGATTTAATCAGTGTTTTTCTAAACTATTTACAATTTTTCTCAATTGCTTTGACACAATTCTCACACCAAAAACACCACTGACAGAATGCTAAAGGTAGCTCTCAGAACAATTACACAACCTATTCAAAAGACTTTAAAACACTCAAAACATTAATCACGTGTCAAAACACACAAAGTTGGTCAGTCTCTCATCATCATCAGCTGTATGGACCTTTGTAGTGGTGCAAAACAGAAAACACAAAAAGACTCAAGTAGCATTGTACAGTAAAGAGAATGCCTGTACGGTGAAGAAAAAAAACAAATTAACTCCACCTCATTGATCGTCCACAGGCTCCTGGCTGGCCACAGAATTCCATCCACCTCAGGTCTGATATTATACCTCACTATAGAGCGGGGACATTTTTTAGCATGATACAGCCATCTAAATGGCTCTGCAGCATTGACTTAACAAGCAGCATCTATTGCAGTGAGCAAAGACATTTCACCATGAGGCTGATGGGACTCATAATCTTCCATCTTCACATTGAAAAGAATTCTTAGGAACCATAACATGATCAGGCTTGTATGGTGAACATTCGGTGTCCCAAAAAGCTTCAAAAATTGGCAGGTCATTTCTGGCCAAGCCCCTCCCATTCCCAGGAATGAGAAATGTAAAATGCATCTCAAAAAATGTAGCAGATGATAAGGCAGCACACATTGTGATGTTGCCCCCACTCTGACCTGGCGTATATTAACAAAGGCTTGGTGGCCTGTGATATATCAGCCGCATCTCCTGACTTTGGTTAGGTTGAAACCTGCTTTATCAACATATATTTATAAAGGTGTAGATTAGGCTGCATTCTCTGACTAGCCTTTGTCATACTCAGGCTGTTATTGCCGCACGTGCCGTATTTTGTTTGAAACAGCTTTGCTTCATTGTCTCTCTCTTCCTTGTGATCAGTGACATCCTCTACCCCTTACCAATCCCCTGTGTATATATTGTATCACCTTGGCCGCATACAAGGCAAGGCTGTTGACCTTGCCTGATACCTGGATGTTCCGTGCTCAGGAGCTGCAGCATTGTAGCTTGTTAATTTAAATGTACATCAAAATATATGGTTTAATAATTGAGAAAGGCATATTTTTGTAAGATGAATTAATATTTCATAACAGTCTAGAAAATGGTCCATCGGCATGGGGGCTTGAAATAAACCAGGGGAATGGTTAACATGCATGAAGTGAGCGCCGCACGAGCCCTGCCTTAAGTTGTTTTACATCCTGAGTGTTATCGGTGTCCTCACGAACGTAATGGTTATTTGAGAATCGTTAATAATTATTCAGAGAGACGGCGTTCCAGCCACACCTCCGGAGTCTCTTAGAGTCGGCATAAAACACCTGACGGCATATACGTGCGCATGGACGTAATAATTATAAATCATTCTAAGGGGGTTATTGTAACTCCAGTAAGTATGGCTTGGCACTGCCCCCGTTATCGTGTGCGATGTCAGCCGTTTAAGGGAGTTGTTCTTCATCACTGGCTAGTATGGCATTATGCCCCAGTGTTTAGATTATCAATGTTGTTTTTCAGATAGGCATTTTCTAAAGGCATTGCTACAGCTTTTTTTCCAAGCAAAACATTCCAGCCAGTCTGCCAACGATGTATGAGCTTACATAAATAAATGTGTATATATATATTCATCCATCTTGCTGTACAGGGTCGCAGTGAGCCTGGAATCTGTCTACAGTATGCCAGGGAGCACAGTTAGGGTGCAGAGGAGGGAGATATCCTGGATGGGATACCAAGTGATCGCAGGGCTCTAAGCTCATAGAAATGCAAGGTGACAGTGCCATACACTCAGTCACCTTGCTTCCTATGAAACATCATGTTGTGTCTTTGAGACGATTTAAATTAATCACTCACTCGTTGTATTTTTCTACCCTGATCATATAAAACTAACTCGCTATCAAATAGTAATTAAGAGGAAAAAACCCGGAAACTTTTTAATTACTGTATTTTTTCTGATTTGGTATGGCGCAGCTTTTACTATTTTAACAAAGCTGACACATAACAGCACGATTACTGCGGATATCATTGTAATATTATCAGTGGGTTACAGTAAGATATAAATATGCCTTTTCTAATTCATTTTTGCTACACACGCGGTTAACATCCACAAAAGCGTAAACAAAGCAGCCTTGAACGAGGCTGTTTAAACATTCGTCACACCTGTGATTCATGGCAAAATACCTGAGATATTATCGATGCTGCTATTTTGCAATACGGTTTGGTACAAGGTGTTCGTTTTGACTGTTCTCTGAAAGATTATAAAGTCGTTGCACATGGATTGATTTGTAACCACGCAATTCTCGTAAACACTCTGAATGTGTGAATTTTAAAACGTTCGGTCAAGTTGGTTTCCAGCCTTATTTTATAACCGTGTGGCGCTCGAGGGCACGGAAAAGCTGAGGCGTGAATCTGTGACGCAAAGGGTGAGCAATTTTTTACCATCCTCAAAATATAAAAGTCGTCTCTCAGGTAAGAAAAATTTACTTCTGCTCCTGCACGTCATGGATAAACAGACTGACGGCTCCGTCTTAAAAGAAGGGTTTCTGGTGAAGCGGGTAAGGAAAACGAATGATTGTTGTTGAATTTTTTTCAAACCTGCAGTTATGTCATGAATTTGTAAGCTATAGTGAGCCTGATTATCAGAATAAATCTTAACTTATAAACCATAAATTATATTAGTGCCTTTATCGTAACACATTTTAATAACATAGTGATATAGTAGGAAGAATTGTACCATGTTATCTAATTTTCGGTTCTTGGATTATTCCGAACTACTTTTATCATCATCATCATCATCATCATCATACTAATTGGGCTTTCACCACAAAGGGACACGTCGTCCACAACTGGAAGGCTCGCTGGTTTGTTCTGCACCCGGACAAGCTGGTCTACTACAAGTACGATGGGACTAAGAAGGACTCCAGTCAGCGGGGGGTTATTACTTTGGCTGGCTGCGTTATCACCTGTCCATACCTGGAATACGACTACAGACCTGTGAGTATTTGGCATCTGTCTTCTGGATTCGATGTGTTGTTAGCGCAGAAATCACTCAGTAAATATATACATACAGTTTGTGTGAGTAATATAACTAAGATAACTTGTCTATAGTTATATTCAACAAAAGCATTGTCTCGATTCCGCCACACAGTCAATGAAACTAGATAGTTGTATCAAGGTTGTAACTTTGTCCATACAGTAATATAAAGATCATCCTTTTAATAGCAGTTTGTGATTCTTGGTTAAATGTTTATAAGACACTGTATACTGTGCTGGAACATGCTGAAATAGGAATTTTTCCATCATAGGAATTTATTTTGGGGCGTGCCACTCCTGTCTCTGTTCAGACAAGTCAGAGATTACTGATTTACATTTCAAAATGTACTTGTTTATATACGGTTATAATACAGCTGGGGCATCTAAAGACGTTCTCAAAACGTACACACCTTTGGTGATTGTAACAAGTTAGAAAATATCATTTTGTTTTTGTAGGTCATTTATTGTTATTTTTTCTCTAGAACCGTAGCTGTTACAACCTATAATCTTCCCTTCCAATGCTTTTTGGTATGTCATATGGCATGTCCCAGCTGGTCCTAAAGCTGACGACTCAGAACTCGGCTGAGTACTTCCTGGAGGCCAGTTCTCGGGAGGACAGGGACGACTGGGCAGGAAGCATTACCTCAGCAGTACAGAACCTCTGCCCTGCCGACGATCGCAGTCAAGCCACTGTGTGTAATGGGCCCAAGACATTGCAACTGCACAAAGTCAGCTTGAAGTGAGTATTACCCAAATGATCATTTAATGACTCATTATGCAAAGTAACAATTTTAACACTACACAGATGAGCCTAAAGGAACAAAATTTCCAATCTTACTTGTCCACCCTGATTCCCAATTAATTTAAAATACTGTCATTAGCTGTATGCAAGACCTAATTTCTGACTGATTCATTGTTTTTCCATTTGCTTCTTGCCACAGTCAGGTGGTAGACTCCATGTATGATGTTCACAGTGGCATCAAGGTTGCCAATCATATGGAGCAAGGCACTTCCTACAGTAATTGCATTTCCGGTAACTCCCTTCAGATCTTCAAAACTGTCTGCATTCTGTCATTTTCTTCTTATGTATTCAGCACTTAAGGTTATTGGATAGAATGTCAATCAGTGATATGCACTGTGTATATTTTATTAAACTCATTATTTCATTTGACAGACTAATGGGGCACAGGGGAATGTATTCATGTTGCACATTTGCATGGTTAATTTTATGGCTGACCACATTATATAGGAGAGTCTAATAGGACAAGAAAGCAAGTCTGTAAAGACTCCTTTACCTAAGATACTGATTTCACAGGCTCAGCAGTTGTAGACTGGCTGCTGTCTATGCAGCTGGTTCTTACGCGGGTGGAGGCAGTGACCCTGGCATCAGCGCTGCTAGAAGAGGGCTTTGTGCGTCCAGTGGGCCTGAAGAGCGTGGATGCCGTGCACAACACAGGGCTCAGCGAGCAGTTCCTGGATGACTCCACTGCCCTCTACAGCTTTGTAAGTCTGCACATTTTTTAGGCAGAACAGTATATGCCTGTAAATGCAGGACTGGACAATGCATCATTTTATCCGTGTGTTTGGCGATCCTCTAAAGGTAGAGACACTTAAGAAGAGGGGGAGTGTGAAGGCAGATACCTCATCGTCTGCAGTGGAAATGAGTGGGAAAGTATTGAAAAGGGGCTTCCTGCTTAAACAGGTTAGTCTGCAGGGACTCTTGTCAGAAGCTAAGGAGGGTTTCGGTTTTCTCCCATTTTTTTCCCTGCAATTACACCACTGTCTTTGCTTTGCTTTTGTAGGGACACAAGAGGAAGAACTGGAAGGTACGTCTCTTTGTGCTCCGCTCGGAGCCAGGCTACTTGCACTACTATGACCCTAGTAAGGTAAGGGTGCTACATTGCAGGCGATTCTTCATGAAGTTCTCCTTCGTTTCCCCAACGTCTGCACGCCATCTTCTCGACTTCCTGTCTGATCTCAGCTGTGTCTTACAGGATGACATCACTCCTGCGGGCGGCTTCTCCCTACGGGGCTGCCTGGTGTCTGCTCTGGATGACAATGGCATTCCCTCCGGTGAGTCATGTCTGAGGTGGGAATTTCCTTGCCCACCCTTAATCAAAGGCATGACTGTTCTTGTGCCAGCGACCGAAGGTTAATAATGTTTTCTTATGGTTCTGCTTTTACTGTAGGAGTAAAAGGTAAAGTGCAAGGAAACCTTTTCAAGATCATCACTCAGTCAGATACGCACTACTTCATCCAGGCTCCTACCAGACAGGAGAAGATGGAATGGATTGAAGCCATTAAGCAAAATATTTAAAGTCAGTGGGTCAAAGTGATACTTAAAGTAAAAGGGTTATAAGGCAGTAAATAAGCTATGAAGAGTCATACACAGAATGAAACAGGTGCCTTGTTAGACATTTTGAAATAACCTTCTACCCAGTCTCTACTAATCTGATGAAATGGCCTTTCACTGTCATGCAAAACTGATAAACAGGGGCTTCTTGTTGAGCCGAGACATCACACTGATGAGATGAACGGCTTTATATTGTGATGGGACAAATGGGGCTTCAAAACCCGTGGTGAGCAGAGTATTCCAAACTACGAATCAATGCTGGAGCTAAACGAGGCTTCAAAACCCAGGGTGGGTGGAAGGATCAGGAGCTACCTTTCAATGCTGAAGATAGTTCAGGATACAACCACCCACCATGGGTTTTGAAGCCTCGCATCGCTAGTCTTCTACATTCTGTGAATGTACTGGATCCAAATGACTATAAAGTATAAACTGAATTATGCTATTTACCATATTTTTTTTGTGATTAAAATGCTGGTGTCAGTGTTGAGTGATCAACCGAAACTTGATCTTTAAATAATGAATAGACCAACAGTGGTTATATTATTTGAAGTTTCTAAGTTTGGTAGCCTTTTTTTTTTTTTGTTTGGTGGGAATCATTTCTCTGAATCAAACCTAAACCAAACCGAGCTCAAAAAATACTGACTCAGCACTAATTGGTGTTCATTTATAAACTGAACTTTAGTCTGCAGTGGTATTTTAAGGACAGAATGAAATTAGAGCTGTGCGGCATCGTCCAATTAAGACAGCATCCTCTGTCACGAAATAAAATAACTAAGTTTTCTTTATCACGAAATGTTTTAATGGTCTTCTTACCTCCTATTGTAAGGTTTCCATTAATTTGTATCTAAAACTGCATTAGCCTGATCGAAAGGGATATTTTTGAGTCTGTCCTATATGGTAGATTGGTTGGTTCCACTCTTGCCATACACCTCCTGGGTTTGAGGTTTGATCCCTCCCGCTGTTCTTTGTGTGTGTGTGTGTGTGTGTGTGTGTGTGTAGATTTTGCATGTTCTCCTTGTGTTGCGTAGGTTTCCACCAGGAGCATGGCAAATTGGTGTTTGTAAATAGCCTATGGAGTATAAGTGTGTGTTTGTATCAGCTGTAGAAATCATCATCTATGGAAGATACGTGGTTAGTAGATGGAGGAATTCTGAAAATATCTACATTTTTCTTGGTTGTAGCCCACCTGAGACATGAACGCATTCATACATGCATACCCAAGTATACAGTTTTATACATTTTTAATGAATTGTGAGAACATTGTCAAAGCAATCAGCAACAATTCTAAAAAAAAAACAGTTTTGAAAATTACTTTACAAAAAGGAGATTTTTAAAAATTGTGTGTTTGGGTTGATGCCTTTGAAATGCCATTGGTAGATGGAGGTAGCTGGCAATAAAACCATGGTAGTGTCAGGAATGACCACCTTCTCTATGAGGATGATGTGGCAAATATTCTTTGAGAAGTTTAAGGCTTGCAAAAGGAATCATTTGTAAAACTTCAGATTTTAGTATTATTGGAATCACAGAAAATGTTTTGAAATTATTAGAAGTGTATTTGTAACCTATAAGCGCTAATGGATACGTAATCTTGCACTGCATCAAACTACATGTTGGAATATAAGGCATTTAAAAAGACAGCACAGCAAAGTCAATTGATTAAGGAATTTAAGCAGTTCTAAAAACATGCTGGTATCCATGAAGTACACTCTGTTTATCTATTACTAATTGTTGCAAGCCTGGGTGTCCACACAGCTGCCAGAAAACATGAAAGATTGTGGCCCCACTGTTTCAGCATCCTTTCAGAGCATTCTCAGTGTAAATGCACTGTAATTTGTCAAACTGCAGGCCAAAATCCCATGCGATGGACCTGGCACCAGTCGTAAATGTAGTGCATCTCTTGCCACCATCACCTAGCAAGCTGCAGACACCTGACAAATTTTGCAGAGGAACTGAAGCAGCACTTTGATTTAAAGCTGCCATTAAGGTCCATCCCCAAAGTAACAAAACCTGACAAACCCTACTTGAAAACAAAACGAACAGCTAATATATGAGGTTTTGGCTCTTCTTATATGGGTATATTTTAGTGGAAGCCTAAGGTATAGATATAATACAAAACATACCCAAATCATACCCACAACTAGGTAAATAAGTCTGTCATCTTGAAACACATTTAACTAATATAACAAAGAATGTGTTGTTTCCTGTTTGCAAAGAAGGCAGTGTGAGTTATTAACCAGCATTCTGTTGAACCAGACAGTACCTGTGTTAGAGAAGTCCTTTAAAGATATTTGTTAGTCTAAGTGGCAGGAGGAGCTCAGGTTCTTTATAGCTTTACAGTTAGTAGCTGTTTAGTGTTAGCAGGCCCAGGGGACTGGGCAGCTAGTTTACCTTCAATAATCAGAATTTATTTCCTCATACATTTAACTTTGGAGTTTTGACCCTATTTACTTACTATGTTGTTACCATACACTGTAGTATGTCAGTAAGTGGCAATCATTTGATTGTTTCTTTTTTTTTTTTGTAAAGCGCTTTGGGGCAACCATGTTGGGAAAGGCGCTATATAAAAATAAATTGAATTGAACCGAATAATCCTTTTGATCTTAGACAGCACAACTTGAATGAAGAAGGCACTTCACTTTGTAAGATCTAATTTCCGTAGTACCTAAATCAAGTTAAAAAATCTGTAGATGTGCAGGAACTCAGCAAAAGGAAATCCAGATTATCAGACCTACGAAGATGAACAATATCTTTTAAGACAGCTTGTCTAAATCCTCAGCCCTTAATTGTGCTACTCCTGTCCTATGCTCCGTTAATCACGCCACCTTGGTCAGCTGCAGGTCCCCGCAGACGCGTAGTGCGGTGAGAGACGCGAGCTGGAGTAGCCGGTGGGAGAATCCGCAAAGTGGCTGGCCGTCCACTAGGATCCGAAACTGCTGGTGTTCACAGACGATCTCCATCTGGTAGAGAGAAGAAGAGGACTTATCAGAAGGCACAGGAAAAGCAGTATATTCAGAACAGAGACAATGGACACAGAATGCAGAAGCTACCTTGAAAGGCTCGCCAGCAGCAAAGGGGAAGTATGACAGTGCATTCTCAGAGATACCCCACTTCCCAGAAAGACGAGCGTTTCGTTCAACAGCTCGGTCTGGGAAACTGACAGTCACCTGCAACCCAACGTCACTTTCTGCATCATCCTGAGGACGACAGGCCAGGGACACCACCATGCTGCAAGAACACATGATAGGAAAAATATTGAAAGATCATACAGTACTAGTGATGATTATAGATTCTGATTACTAATAAAGAGAGCACTTAATGACAAACTGTGCAATACTTTTCCATTTTTGCTTTATCTTTTCTAAGAAAAGTAGTTTCCTTTATAATTTACAGAAAAATGTATCATCTGCAAGGTCTACAAGAGCAATTTAAGGTAAAATATGTGCCACCCCTGTCACATACTGGTACATCTTTGTATAATCTGGAAAGGTGGTGATATTACGTATTGCACCATTACATCCAATGGGACCTTTGTTAAGGTAAAAGCCATCTGACAGTTTTTGGAGAATGCTTGCTCACAGCTTTTTGAGGTACAATTATTTTGATATTCGTCGTCTGCATTTTTGTTTTTTTAAAACCAGTTTTCAAATTTTCATTTATTCAATATCCAGACAAACAATAATATCAACAATACAACGATTAAAATGAACGAACGCAGCTTATCAAGCAATAAAAGGTGCAACCAAATAAAAGGAGAGACGTTCGTATTTCAGGATTGCACACAATTAGAAATATGTGCGCTCTGTTCCCCAGAGGGCAGAAACTAAAAATGGCAAAGGTGTGTTTGGATCGCGGTATAAATTAATATATACCATACTCCAATCATACTACTGGGCATACTACTATACCGAAATGAATTAACGTATAGAAAAAAATTAGCCGTGTTTTTGTGGGCCTAAATTCGCCTGTGTTTTCTGTTCAGCACATTGTTACTTCGTGAGACAACAAATGTGCAATTCCAGCTAGTCCTTCAGCGTGCAGCGCATTATGCTTACTATGGCTAATTTGAAGGTGGGATTCCAGCTAAAACGGCTGCCCGCTAAATGAATCCGTCACAGTATATATAATAATGTCATTTTGTGTCAAGTCGCAACCACGATGCAGATTGAATTCACAGCTGATAACTCACCTCTTGGGCTGCTCCTTGAAAATACCCATAACGACTAGTCTCATCGTTGGCCTTAATCCGCCTTTTATCTCTCCAACATACAGTTCACCCTACAGACGAGATCATTCAAATATTAGTGCTAACGAAACACTGCAAAATATTGTGGAAATATAGGCTTTCAATGACAAAGAATCTGTACAGATGTCCACTGTGTATTGCAGCACAATATCCTTAAAAGACAATACCGGCCTGTATCTGTGGTGTAATTCATAGAACTATAAGTTCCCAGCACATTTAAAACCTGAGAACTCGGCAATAGATTTTTGTCTGGCCGCATTTCTTTTACACTGAATTCACGTTTCAGGTTTATTATTATTATTATTATTATTATTATTATTATTATTATCATCATCGTTATTATTATCTTTTATATTACCTGTACCGGAATTTTGTTATTTCTATTTCATTCATATCTAATTAAACATTGAGATGATCGTCAGGATATGGTAAAATACATACATTGGTAAAATACATGCAGAACTGTTATTATGGAAAAACACCCATATACAAATACACTAAATCAAAAACGTTCACATCTGCAACACTTACACATGCAATCTTATCCTTTTCTGCCATCTTCCACTTTCTCCCGACTATGTTTCGTCTTACGGTTTTGTGCGGCAATAACAATGATAACGCTAGAAATCCTTTATCATTGTTAAACGCTAGCGAAGACGCTGGCAAACCCCGCCTCCGCAGCATCACTGCCGCTAGTAGTCATGGAAACAGCATATTCTCATATCGCTTACATTTTCTCAAATCTTTAAATATTGAATTATTTTTAAATCAACGTCTAATATCGCACTAGCCGACGCGTTTATTTTCAGTGGTTCTAAACAGCGCAGAATCAATATACATAGAATGTTGTATTGTTCAGCTGGTGCTACAGGTGTGAACTGTAACACTCCGCCTTCTTTAGCCCCAGCGGGAGCAGGTGTGCACACTAAGCATGTCACAATCGTACGGAGACTACTCGACTCCTTCATGGGATGTATTCTGGAGAATATGATGAAAGCAGACGCAGAGAAAATAAAACCGTAATTCAGCAATACTTTAAATTCTTTATGAGAAATCTGCAGATCACCCGTCTGAGTTGCAGTTATACCAGCTAATAATTAGTAGACATCTAGTTAAATTGAATGACTGTATTTAGATGCAATTTTTGTGCATGCATTAGGATACTTTCTTAAAGTCTATTAAAAAAAAAGTGGTCGCCAGATCACCTGACTGCCTCCTCCAATACACTGTTGTCCATCTGCCTGTTCTACCTCATTGTTGTTTCATATTATATTAATGAACTTGCCCTGCCCAGTGCCAGCCAGACGAGGATGGTCCTCCCCCTTCAGTCTGACTCCTCCCGTTTCTTCCCCATGAGGGATTTTTTCCTTGCCACTGTCACCTTAGGCTTACTCTCTGGGGACCCTGGGCCTGGGACTATGTAAAGCCCTTTGTGACAGTGCTCTTTATCAAAGGTACTATAAAAAATTAAATTGAATTGAGTCTATGACTCTGTAGTTATGTTGGGTTGATCTATGGAAGGAATCCAGCCGTTGTGATGCTTGAACTCAGTCCAATTTGTGTGATAGCTTCTTGTGAATTCCACTGGCAGTTTTTTTCCTTGTTATGTGCCATACATGTTGGTGATCCAATCTCTTAAGTCTTGCTTTAACCAAATTTTGGATACCTCATTTATTAACTTAGAGGCTGTAGTTTTTTCAGGAAATCTGCTTGTTAACACTAACAGCCTGCTCCTTCAAACTGTGAGGCCCGTGGTTTCAACTGAATACACACAGCAAGCAGACAAGGTTGAGAGGTTCACTTACTATTCAATTAAGCATCAGAACAGCAAAGAAACTATTTGAACACGGTGTGACTTATGGGGGGTGATTCCTACCATTATTAAGATGGACATTCGGAATGGGGACATGCACGAGGAACATTAACATTCGCATTCGGCGTGAAGGTACGAAGATCCGCTCTCGGAAGGTTCGCATTTGTATACCGGGTTGCTATGGATACTGAAGGCGGCCCAAAA
>JAACJT020000021.1:9270437-9328223 GCA_009936485.2 Gymnarchus niloticus | reverse complement strand
CTGGGTGATGAGAATTTGCAGTCTCAGACAAGACCTAGTTAGTAGCACCTGGAGGTAAGTGGGTGGGCGGGTGGAATATAATCATTTGCTCCTGACATTTAGCAGGCGTGTCTCATTGTCAAAGCAAATTTTAATGGTCAACAAAGTAGAGAAAAGGAGTTCAGTTGAATGAACAGATTAGATAAATTGCTTCCAAAAGGAAATTAAATCGACTGCCACAGTCAAGGAAGTAACTGTCTTGCGCATTGTTATTTTTGTTAAACGGTATGTCATTTCATCCTTTGCATACTCCCCTTTTTAACAGGAAACAACTTTCATAATTACGTCTTCATTGAGTGCTTAAAAGATTTTGTTTATGGGACATTTTCCACAATTGATTACTTCATTACGCCTACTCCTTCGTTCAAGTCTTTGTCTCTGATTTGGACAGGAGTCATACATTACTTCAAAAGTTTGTGAAAACAGTTTTTTTTTTTTTTTGTTCCACGGTTACTGACAATACAACAATCACCCAGAAGGATCCACTAAAAAACATTAACGGTTGGATTTTTACTTTAAAAGGTATTTCAATTTGACTTTTTGTGTTTTTTATATTTCAGCTGTAACCCTAAGCCCTACAAGCGACTCAAACGCAGATGGCCATCATAAGCGAACTCTGACCAAAAAGCCTAATGTAACATTTCGTTCAATCAAACCTAAATCATAACCCCTAAATCCAAAATCGATTGTAATCTTAACTCGTTGCCTAACCGTAACCCCTAAAACCAACACAAATCACGATCCGAAGAAGCCAAACCAAAACTCCATCTGAAACCCCAACTAGGGTGACCGTGCGTCCTCTTATTCCCGAACACGGCCTCTTTTTGAGACCTCAGAAATGTGTCCAGTCGGCATTTCTGAATTGCCAAAAACGTCCGTAACTCAACTTTTGCTCTCCAGGGTCGCTATTTGTTGTGTGCGGGTGTCCGTCTGCCCCACGCCACCATCCTGCCCCCAGTGTCCTCTTATTTAAAAATGGAAATATGCTCACCCTACCCCAAACTCAACCTGACCCAAAGTCTCCCCAAATCTAGGGTAATTTAAAAAAAAAAAAAATCAATAAAAACTTGTTTTTTATATAGCGCTTTTAACTAGCACCATTGTCACAAAGCACTGGGTCCAGGGTACACGGAGAATAAACTGAGGACAGAGGCAAGGGAAAAAATCCCTCAGAAGGATCAAAAAACAGAGAGTAGTAGCGTACAGTTTAAGCCCCCATTAGTCAGCCAAGTGATTTTGCTTAAATCAAACATCATTCAAGGTCAAAATCATTTAAGACAACAGATGAAATGATCCTCACCATCATGTAACACCACCTGGACGCTAACATTCACATCCTAATGAAGAATTACTTTGCGTACGAGTCACGATATGCAATATGTACACAAACGACGACACAAGTCAAAACACCACACAGGACCCCCCGTACCGATATAAAAGTGCTACCAATCAAACGGTGTTACAGCACATACCGTGACATAAGCACGAAATAACAAAAACACCGCAAACTGTGGGGAGTGATTCCCGCCATTATTAAGATGCACATTCGTAAGGAAGACGTGCACGCGGAACATGCGCATTAACGCGCGCAATGAATTTTGGGCCGCCTTCAGTATCCATAGCAACCCGGTAAACAAATGCGATACCTTCGGAGAGCGGATCTTCGTACCTTCACGCCGAATGCGAATGTTAATATTCCGCGTGCATGTCCCCATTCCGAATGAGACGTTAATGCGCATGTTCCGCGTGCACGTCTTCCTTCCGAATGTCCATCTTAATAATGGCAGGAATCACCCCCCGTAGTGACTATTGCTGTCATATTCGGTGGATCTCAGAAAAATGTCTAGAGAACAATGTGATAAACAAAAGGGTATTTCTGTGGCCAAACACACCTTGTTAATGAATGATGCCAAAGGAGAATGGCTAGACTTGTTAAAGCTAACAGGAAATCCATAAGTGCAAAAATAAGAGCTCAGTACAACAGTCCATGGTGTGCAGAATGGTTGCTCTGAATGTATACATCTCTTCTACTTTGAAAGTACTTCTACCTGGTGCTAGCTATGGCCAATAAACATATATGCCTGATCAAGATAACATTTGCATGTTGAGTAAGGTCAAGTGTGCTTTATTGTCATACCATCCATATACAAGAATACAAGGGCATGAAATCATGGGGGTTGGACTTAAGAAGATATGAACATCAATAAAGTTGGGACTTGGTGGCTCAAAGTTTAGCACTGTCACCTCACACCTCCAGGGTTGGGGATTTGAAAGCCTTTCTCTGTGTATGTGGAATTTGCATGGAATTTTCAGGTTTCCTCTCACAGTCCAAAGACATGTTGTAGGCTAACTGGCAGGTCTAAATTGTCCATAACGTGTGACTGTGCCTTGTGATGGGTTGGCACCCCATCCAAAGTGTCCCCTGCCTTGTGCCCTAGACTACCTGGGATAGGCTCTAGGTAACCCTGAATAGAATTAAGTGGCTTGGAAAATTTATGGATGGGTTTTAAAATTTGCTGCCTTGTCATTTAATTATTAATCAACCCCAGGAAGATCAAGGCACAGAATAATTGACATCCTGGATGGCCTGGCAGTCTATCTATCAATCCAACTTTAATAATATAAAAGTATCAGCTACATCCAGTCATCCATTTTCCAGGCTGCTTTATTCTATCCATGGTTATGGGGTGGCCCAGAGGCTATCCGAGACAGCCTAGGGCACAAGGCAGGGGGGCACTATGGATAAGATGCCAACTCATCACAGTCAGTTACATACTGTAATTAAATAGTTAAATATCGGTAAGGCAAGATGCAGAGCCATGCAGGGCTTCAAGTGGGATTCAAACTTCTATTATTTACTATAATACTACTGTATATATAGTCGCAATTACAGAGTTGTCATCGTGCACAGATTAGGCTACAGACACTTTTAGTATAATGTTATTTTATAATTTTTTATTCATATATTTTATATATGTATTATTATTATATATTTTAACTAAAAGATACTAAATTCTTCTCATAACTGCAACAAAGCACAACACAAATTTGTAGCATCTGAAAAAAACCAGTGGCTCATAAAACATCCCTTTAAAATAAGCGGCATTTAAAAAAACATTTTCTAATCGACAACACTTTTCATTGGCGGTTAATCCGTGTAAAAAAACCCGAATATTTTACCCGCTAAACCGACCCCGCATGACTAGAGCGCTTAAAGGCGCTACCCCTGACCCGCTTCCTCATCGATCAGCTGACGTCGTCACGTGACCACTCTAGCATGGACGGGCCAAGCAATAACAACTCGGAAGCAAATTCCGATTAAATTGGAAACTGGATTGTGTCACTCTGGGAAAAGTGTAGGTTTTCTCTCCAGATTTGCCACACATGGTTTCTTAACTCTTTTATTTAAAGTAAATTAGATAGCTGTATGCCAAGCTGACTATCTTGAAATGTTTTTCTTTCTATTCCTTCACGGTTGACAGACTGCGGTACCATGATTTTATTTTGATCTCTACCCTTCAAATTATTTAAACTTTGCGCGATCTATGCTGTTTACTTGTTGGCTTTTCGGAATATATTGTGTTCAGTACAGTATCGACGAATTTCCCTGGTAAAAACGAAAACTTTGAGCATTATGCTGGTATTTGCAGGGTTTCTGATAATGTAGTGTTAACAGACATTGCTTTAAATTTTTCTAGTGAAAATTTTCAGAATGCATGCAAGCCTTTCGTGTGTGGCTGAATTATTATGTAAGGTACATGTCAGTCCTTCAGATTCGTTGTACTAGTGCTTTCGTGATCTTTTTAGAATATGTGCATGGTTCCGATTCTTCATCATGCGTTTTTACTGTACTAAATTGAATATTTGCACCTTTTTGTGTTACAGATGAAACGCTGTGAGTGGTTATCCAGTGCCTCGTAAATAAGGTAATGTGCTCCAATGAGCAGCAACCGGCCAAGGAGAAAGACGGCACCATGCACCCGTCCTCCTGTGAAGAGGACGACTCTGTGAAGCAACTTTTCAGTTTGTTCACGCTGTGCTTGCGATGTGGAGATTGGGAGCTTGCTCAAGCGTGTGTGCATCAGCTCCATAACACTGAAGGCACGCACACACAACATTTGCAGGCCATTCTGAAATCGTTAGTGACCTGTCCATATGTGCTCAAGTAAGTCATTGTTGATGTGATTACTGAAGACTTGATTTAACGATGCATGCTGTGGCGCCAGATGCTGGATATATGTAAATAATATACATATGTATAATTGTAAATGATAATGGGCTATCTGCTATAGATGGGAGACAGTGGGCAGTCCACACAGACTGGCATGGTTATGGCTGAAGGTGTCAGAGAGATGGGCACATGAGCAGGTATAAATATTTCATCCAGCTGCTCTTATGATTTACTCATATGTTTGTGGAAAAAGGTCTCTTCCAGTTTTGGGGAGGGCCATGAATGGTCCTGGTGGTATATCTGAATAAATAAGAAGTTTGCTTTGGCTTCTTTTGTTAAAAAAGCTAAGGAGCTGAATTTCTAAATGTGTTCATAGTTGGTAATTCAATTTTTTTTTTTTTTTTTTTTTTTGCGAACTATCTGCAGGTTTCTGTGTTGGTTAAGAAAGAACTGGAGTTTCTCCTAATTTTGGAAGAGCTGAGTGATATGGTCCCAGAAGCAGTGCTTAAGGTTTCTTTCATTTCTCTGCTGTCATTCCAAAGTTTCTAAAATAAAATATTAATAGAATTTAGCATTAGAAGGTATGAAAATCAAAACCACTGATTAAAAATAAAAGCATTGAGCCATCCTTTGTAAGCTTTTTGCCTATGTGTGTCTTACAACACATGTCAGTTACTTGCATGTTACAGGCAAGGCATTAAAAAACAATGAAACAATTCATTATGTTTGGAACTGGCAGAGTCCTTAGTAGCTCTTTTTTTTTTTTTTTCCCCCCCAGGAACTGCACCAGGCTTTCATGGGTGTCCAGATGGAGAGGAAGGGGCCCGCAGTGACACTGAGTACAGATGCTGAGTCCTGTCTCAGAGCCCTGCTAGAGAGAAATAGGCCCCGGCTTGCCCAGGCCCTTGTCCATAACCTGCAGAGCCACGGAGCTGATGATAATGCAGTCGAAGGGAACCGCCTGCTGCAGGATGCCTTCATCCACTTCCTGCTAGCAAAAGTACAACAGTCAGAGCAGGAGCACGGTGCCTGGGAAGAACAGCTGTACTCAGCCCTGGCTGTCATGCCCTGGGGCCCTGGGCCTGTGGAGGGCAGGCTGTGTGACCTGTGCAGGGCCTTGTGGCAGGCCAGCACCGGCCCCCTAAGTGAGGAGAGAGTACTGAGCTCTCTACTTCGCCCCTGCTGTTATGCTCCCCTCGCTTTTTACTGCTCCTTTGCCATGCAGCTCCAGAAAGACAAGTTGCTGCAGGATGTGGCCAGTTCACAAGGTTAGAGTTGCAGCCTCCTGTGTGTCTGGCGCTGCTCTTATAAACATGAAAATCTCTGATTGGTTGTCTGTCATTCAGCCGCTTATCCCGGTCAGGGATGCAAACCGTAATTGTTCACTTCTTTTTGATATTGTTCGCCAGCTAAAACCACACTTGCGTACATTTGCTTCTGTTCTACAGGCAGTCTTTCCAACAAATATACTGGAATACGTAAAACTCTCATACTAGCTCTTACAAGCGTTATATTTTCTGTAATATTTTTTATACTTGCTGCAAATGAATTTGTGCCTCACTAGGCCTTAGGTGGTGGGCAACGGGGATGCTGAACGTCTTGCAGGTTCACTCAACATGACTGAAACCTTCAGCATTCATCACACCTCTGCGGTTATGTTTTCCAGGAATTGTCGTGACAGTTTAGCATACTGATAACTTTTCACTGACTCAGCTATTAGTATAAAATGAGGAACAGATACATCTGCTTAATAGGACAAATAGTTATGTGTTAGATAAAGTGGTTTAGTTTTCCATGTATCTAAAATGAATATTGCATTCTGTGGCTGTCCTTACAGTAGACCTGTCTGAGGCAGGGAAGCTGATGCTTGGGCTCTGCTGTCATGTTGATCGTGCATCAGCATGGAAGGCCATCTATTTTGAGTGTCTCAGCAGCAACAAGCACTACTTGGAGCAGGTTCTGGTAAGTGTTTGTGTGTGAGTGTTGTGCAGGCTCGCGCATGGTTATTTCTCTTTGGGGACCTAAAGTTTGAGAGTTAAAGGCACATTCATCTTTCCATTTTCTTTAATCCTATTTAGGGTCGCAGGGGGGTCAGGAACATATCCCAGGCCATTAGGACACAAGGCAGGGTACATCTTATGCCTTGTACCCTGTGCTAATCGCAGGGTACAGTCACACTACAGACAATTTAGAAATGGCAATTGGCTTACAACATGTCTTTGGACTACGGGAGGAAACCGGAGAAGCATGGGGAGAACATGAAAACTCCACACACACACACACACACACACACACACACACACAGCTGGAGGCAGGAATCGAATCCCCAACCTGGAGGTGTGACTGGCTAGTGCTAACCACTGAGCCTCCGTGCCCCCTTAAAGACACAGTCATGATATATAATGTAAAACTTTACCATGCATTTGGTGAGGACGTTTTGCTCTGCTTTCCTGCAATTACAGGATGATCCCCCGTATGACAGTTAATTTTAACTGGTAGCCCATCTTCCTTAGATCACAGCGCTGGACCTGATCAGGAGAGAGGAGTTCTCCAGGCTGAAGGACCTGATGACAGGGGAGTTCCAACCCCTTTCCCGTCTGTTGTTGCTCTTGGGCTGGACTTACTTGCAGAGCCTGGGCTCAGCACAAAAGCTCCTGGAAACTCTTCACCAGAGCCAGGTGAAGTGTCCCACCCTGCACCTTTTTCCCAGCACGTACAAGTCCGATCATCGCCAATACCACTTTGTCTTTCCTTACCTGTCATCTCCCTCAGGCCCTGGCTGATGATTCTGTCCTGAAAGACTTTATTGATGGTTTGTCCAGCCAATTAGGAGTGCTGGTGTGGTGTGCCGAGAATAGCCCGTGAGTAACACATCGCGCGTTTCTACATGGCTCCTGGTGTTAATGATAATATGCTATAAATGTGTGTGTTTTGTGTGTGTTTGAGTAGAGGAACTCCCAGTGGAGCTCTTCTGGGACAGCTGCACACTCTGGACAGCCACTCCTCCCTCTTCATTCTGCATTCGCTAACTCCCCTGGCCCACCTGGAAGAGCGTAAGGTGCTGCATTTGTTTGGGATGGCCCGCTCACCTAGCTCAGGTCAGGAGTAGACCTCTGCGTCCTCTCACCCAGTTTGTTGGTCCTTGCTCATCTCCCTTTAACTGAACGATAACCACGGCGCTCCTGTTTTTAGGGGATGCGGACACGCCAAATCTCTCCGTGCGGAGGAACGTGGTGCTCTTCCAGGGCTTCTGTGCCATGAAATATGCTCTATATGCAATTTGTACCAATGCCCACAAGTACTCTGGCTGTCGGGACTGTTTAGTTACCAGTATGATTCGGGAGCCCGAGGCAAAGATGGAGCAAGACCAAACTTCCTCAGTCTTACAAGGTACCCCTGCAGATGACTTCATAATATGAAGACTGCCTTTTTACACATCCCAGTCAGTGCAGTAACTCTTTCCATGTTCTTGTCCTCCCTTTGCCCTCAGGGTTCTCCGTACTGTTTCAGTATTACCTATCAGAGTGCCAGCTTTACCTCGAAGCAGTGCCCGCCATGTTCCGACTTGAGCTCCTGGAGAATATTTTTTCGCTGCTCTTCCTATCTAGTGCTGACTTTGTCCTTAGTCAAGAGAGGAACGTCGAGGATGAAAAGGAAGTCCCACCTGGGTGTGGCTTGGAAAAATCTGACAATCCTGATTTCAGAAAGGAGATGAGAAGTGGAGGAGTACAGAGCGATAGACTTAAAATTCATTTGGATCCAAATGAGGAGTGTCCCCTGCAACAGCCTGGGAGAGACACCTTACAAAATCTGTGTAATTATGTGGATTTGGGCCACTTTATCCAGGGCTGCAAGGGTTTCCTGGTAGACACAGTTGCTATGGAAGGCTTTCTGAAGCTTCTGAAGGAGAGCCTGGAAGGGGTTTGTGTGGTGGGACAACGGGCTGGCCAGGAAGAAGGAAGAGCTTTGGCTGGGGAGGAAGAGATAGCTGAGAGTCTGGGCTGTTCGGTGACCCCGGAGACGTTTGGGACACGTCTCCAGAGGCTCTCCAAGCGGATTTCTGAGGCACACTGGAGACTGCAGATCGTCACCAGCAACCATGGCAGTAGCGGCGGTGAGTGACTGCCGTGTTGTGGTTCTTTGGCTGTCAAACAGGTATGTGTGCCCCATATATTTCTGGGGACAGTCTTTCAAGTAGTGATGGGACAAATGAGACTTCAAAACCTGTGGTGGGTGAGGGAGAATCCTGAACTAACCAATCAATGCTGGCTCTAAATAATAATCAGTACTTAGTTAATCCCTGTAGAGAAATTCATAGTTTTTGTACTTTCCCGTCTTACTCTCCAAGTTGAGAGCCCAGGGTCAGTACAAAGGCAGCCGGTGTCCGGCGCCCCTGGAGCAATTTAGGTTAAGGGCCTTGCTCAAGAGCCCAATGGTGATATGAACACTTATCTGGCTGCAGAAGTTGAACCCGCAACCTTTCAATCACAGGCAAAAACACCTAACCCGCAGAGCTATGTCACTGCCCATGAGACTTTAAAACCCATGGTGGGTGGGGGAGTATCCTAAACTAACCAGTCAATGCCGGCTCTAAATGAGGCTTCAAAACCCGTGGTGGGTGGGAGTATACTGAACTATTGATCAATGTTGGCTATCACTAGTATTGTTTGGTTATTCCAGGATACTCCTACCCACCATGGATTTGAAGTCGCATTTGTCCCATCACTAATTTCAAGTGTCATGACGTTTTATTAAAATTGAGTATTTTTAGAATCACTGTTTACATTAAAATGACAAACAGTTGGAAAGGATGAAAATCTAAAGGTGTATTTGAGGCCATATATTTTTGCTGTCTTTTGTGAAGGTGTAACATCGTTTGGTCATTAAGTTCATTATGGGGATTTAGCCAGTCAGTTTGGAAGAGAATAGAAACGACAATATTGATCATGTCTTGCTGATGCAGATGGGCAAATTCCAGCCGCCAGATTAGCTGTTCCAGTACCATCCCTGAAACAGAGTGGAGGGATGAGGAGGAGGAGGAAGAAGACCAGGCGACATCGAACGGAAAGACATTTCTCAGCTGAGCAACATAATGGTGAGCTCAGCACCAGCACTTCAGGTATGGCGACTGTAGGTTGGGAATGTTATTAGCAGTTGTTGTTCATAGGTGGCTTTAGCAGAAGTCATTTAACTTCAGTTGGATCGGCCCAAAGTGTGGTGTCTCCTGATGTCAGGTGTTCTGAACTAAGTTCTTTGCCAATCTATGCCACGTTCTTCCATAAAGTCTTTATCTCGTAGCGATTTGCAGTAAGCGTGGAGTCTGAGGCAACATAAGGTGGGGGGGGGCACCCTTAGGTGGCATGCCAATTCATCCCAGGGTACGCACTCGTATGAACATACACACCATCACACATTATGGCCAATTCAGCAGCTCCCCCAACTGTGTTTCTTGGACCGTGGGAGAAAACCATAGTAGTCATGGAAACAAGGGGAGAATATACAAACTCACACACGGAGAGGATTACAGGAATGGCACCTGTGAGCCTGGAGGTGTGAAGCTGCAGTGGTGCTTGCTGAGCTGCCATGCTGCCCATGTATCTCAAGTATATTTTCCTAATTTTGTTTGCATGCATCCCTGGATGCCATACCTAGTAATAGCTGTCCGTGTTCACCTTTTCTGTGCTGGCAGATGGAGGAGGTGGTGGGGTGACTGCTCTTTTGGAGCAGGAGGCGTGCCCGTGTGGGGGTCCTCACAGCTGGCTTATTCCAGCCATGCTGTCCACACCGGAGTCACTGCTCATATCTTGTATCCGTCGGGGGAACTTTGTAGAAGCTCACCAGGTAACTGGCAGGAATTGTCAACGCAGGGGGGTGGCCTGCTGCCTTCGGAAGTGCGTTTGGACCTCTGGGGTTCCTTCATGCAGGTGTCCCTAATGTTTGGATTGGATGGCTCAGCCTCCGCCGGTGAGCTGGTGTTTATGGAGTGCCACCGGGACATCCTCGTAGAGCTGGCCCGTGTGGAGCAGAAGATTGAGAGCCAGGTCGCCGACGCATCGGGAGCCTCGGCCGGCGGACGCAGCCGACTTGGAAGCAGCGGTCGGTCCACGCTGCAGGCCATTGGGAGTGCCGCCGCCGCAGGTAACCTTGTGGCAGCCATTTTCCATAGACGGTGTCACACGCAAGGCTAAATTTCAAGGGGTCTTTTCTGGCTCCGAAAAACTAAAATAGTTTTTAATGTGAAGTTTTGAACGAGTTTCTCTTAATTTTCCAGTTATATTTAATGGCTAAAGTTTAAAAAAAAAAAAAAAAAAAAAAAGGTGCTGTGGGTATTGCTGTATTAGCAGTATTCTTTAAAGATGCCTTTTTCAACTCACGGATTTCCTGCCTTCCCAATTTCAGAAGAAATGTCTGGAAAAAGTCTGCCATTTGTCAAGCTAACAAACCCTTCTCGTCTCTGGGCAGGCATGGCCTTCTACTCCATCTCTGACTTGGCAGATATGCTGCTTAGCACCCCAGGACGCCCAGTGCCTTCGCTGGAGGAGGGGTACTGGTTGAACCACAGGGCAGCGGATCCCTGCGGTTTGCTCCGCCCCTTACTGGAGGAGCTCAGTCCTGCGGGCATGGCGACCTTTGACCTGGCCTGCTGCCACTGTCTGCTGTGGAAGACTTCCCGGCAGCTTCTGGAGACGGCCGAACGCAGGCTGACCACCACGCTGGAGGGGAGAGGTGGGCAGCAGTAGTGTGTGGTATAGCACACCTGTCTCTACGCGGAGACCAAGCTGTGTCTGTCTTGGTATAACTAGCATATTAAATACAATTTGAACCTTCCTTGTAGGTTTGTAGGCTTTCTGGGAGTATGACTTTATTTGAATGCATGTTGTTAATTAGTGATGCTTTGTGTCTCCTGGGCATTTACTCAGGACTAAGAATGGACTCTAAGGTAACCCATTCTGAGGGGATCAGAGGCTTTCCTGCCGTGCTCCAGCAGATCAGCAGGATCATAAACCACACCGTTAGTGGCAAAGGCCCAGGCAAGACCGGTATGTGTGTTTCCTCTCAGAATGCCTGCCATTTACATGTGCAAGAGTTAACTTTCTCCCTTTAGAAGCCAGGTACTGCAAACAACAAAAGCAAACAGATAAATGATGCATTAAAACTCATTTTCATTTTGATGTGAAAAGCAGTAGTGCTGTTTGAATATAGCTACTCTGTGTGAGTTTTTAATTTATTCAAACAAAGATTATAGTATAATCAAAATTATAATTGTCATTTTCCACTTCTGAGGTTGGACAAGTCAAGGTGCTATGTCCAGTAATAAATCATAATTCTGATTATAGCAAACTTATCTTGAAAATGTGTGCATTAAATTCCTTGTAAGCATTTATTTATTTTTATATACCATTCATAGTTTTTAAGTGAGTTTCTCCTGTAGTCATTTTTCTAAGCATCAAACATCATTTGGTCTGTCACTAAATCTACACACTCTCTGACTGCAGAGGTGACGAATGAGGAACCCACAGCTGTTAGTCCATTTGGCTGCAGTGCTCAGGAAGTCCTGCTATGCTTGCATCCAACTCTGAGTGAAGAGGTGATTTCTGCATGCCTCTCCCTGGCCCAACATCTGGAGCACACCCTGCAAACTTTGAGCTCTGCTGCAGACTCTGCAGGTCAGAATGCGTCCAGAGAAGGGTATATGGCAAAATGATCATGGATGGAGGTATTTCATACTTATTCATTTGAAACAGAGTTATTTTGTTTTTATGTCCAAATATTGGAGTGCCGCAGAACATAATGTATAATGGTACGAATTAAGATAAGGAAATGATTGTAATTAAAGACTGGTATACAGGTATATGAACAGCCCACTAGAGAAGAGTAAAGCTGTTGGCCCTTAAGATCTTATCTATTTTATGGTGTAAAATACATGCGTGTATCTTTAACATCTGTTGCCTTCACACAGTTGAAGGACGTCCAAGTGGGAGTCTCCTGGCTGCCTTGGTAGAACAGGCTAGCTTGAAACAGTCTGAGTTGGACTCTCATCCCGTGCGCTCCCAAATGAAGCAGCTACTCCGCGTTTTGGACCAACTCTGTCCTCCTGAGCCTCATACTACCCCCGTTAGGCCAGACTACGTGCGCAGCTTCCTGGATTACATCAACACATTGGCTGCGGTGCTGGTACGGAGCCTTGGTTCGGAGGGTAAGCTGTGGCTGTTTTAGACATTAGTGTTTGACTCCACATGTGAGCAGTGCTAACTCTCTTTCTTTCCCATAATCCAATTTTACCTCCTCTTCTTCTAGACCAATCGAGCGAAGTCAAGCTAGGGAACCCACTTCTAGTGTTGCTACAACTTCCTTCCCAGCTACTTTCTCACCTTCTCTTCGACCGTCAGGTTTCCCCTGTCAGGTAGGCCACGACCTCCTCAAACTGGTTATTCGTTAACTTTGCCTCTGTATGCTGTGTAGAAACTAGTCATTGATCTCTCAGCCTGCCTTTCTATTTTAATCCGTTGCATGATTTTGTTAATGTGACTTTTCTTTTTTTCAGTAAAAATACTTTGATAAATCCAACAGAACAGCACTATGTACAATATATTCTCATACACAAGAAATATACCATTTTTCACGTCACGACCCCCTATCCAAATACAAACACAGCTTTAGAAAACAGACATGTCTGGTGGGTGTAAGTCAACTTGCTATGTGTCCCCCATCCTTTTTGCAGGGTGTCTTCCCTGTTGGAACAGGAGGGAATAGGCCTGAACGTCCAGCAGGTGATTGTCCAGCGGTGCTGTGAGATCCTCCCAGTGTGGGAGACTTCCCGTGATCGTTTGGGAGAGACTGGGAGGAGGGCAGGGGGTCTCCTCAGTCTGAACAGCATCAGAGCCCTCCTGCAACGGTACAGTCAGGACCACCCCCTCGCCGTGTGCTCCACCAGCTCGGCTGTACAGAGCTGCTCTGATTCAGAAGCGTCCCCCGAGGAGACTGCTTCTCCAAGTTCGACGAACTCTTCGCCAGCATCTTCCGGCTCCTCCAGTTCCCTTCTGCTCACCCCCTCAGCCTTGTCCTTCCTCAAGTCTCACTCCCCTCTCCTGGCAGCCTTGGCCTGCCTGAGTGTCTCCCGAGGTGGAGCAGTGCGCACTTCCTCGGCTTGGCCGGGCCTTCCCGCCTACTTCCGCAGTGGTCGAAAGGAGGGTGTCCTGGAAATTGAACAGGTAGCTCGAGAAGCGGATGCCCTATTGAAGGACCTGCCGGTCCTTCAAGCCTACCTTCAGGCAATGGCCGAGCCCGTGCTGGGGCCCGTGGCTGGGCCAGAAGGCAGCGGAGTGGGGTCTGGCTTGAGCGCTGCTCTGTGTGGGATGCCACTAGCAAGCCTTCTGCTCTCTGGCCTGCATCGAGGCGCAGCTTGTTCTTTGGCTGCTGGGGCCTTCCAACAGGCACTGACCGACCAAGATGTGGAACGGGCCTTAAGACTTTTAGAACTGTATGGCCAGGACTGCAGTCAGGAAGGGATGCTGCGGGACTCCTTGCTGGCATGTTCAGCCCTGGAAGGTAAGAGGGTGCAGTGTAATTATGATCTGCACTTCGTAAAGCTGAGGCCTCAAGCTTGAAGTGCATGCCTTTTGTATTCGCAGCTGTTGTTGCATGGTTCTGCTTGCGAGCATTTTGTTTCTTGCCATCGCTCAGCTCATCCATGGTTACTGCATGGTCCTCTTGCGTTCTGTGCTTTTTGTCCAGAAGGGAACGGAACCATGGAACATCTTTTCCGAGTGCAGGATGCTGACCTGAGAGCCCGCGTGGCCCTTGGAGGCCTTGAGCAGTGGTCATTGGTGTCGTGCTTGGAACTGCTGCAGTTTTGCCTGAGTGACATCAAAACTGAGTGCAGTCTGAAAGAAGAGTTGGAGCTGAAGAGGAAGGAGCTGCAGATCTATCAAAGGGTAACCACTGGTTTTTGCAATACTTCACACCTCTTGTGAGGTTTGTATAAGCGGCGCTTTGTGGATTAAAGTCATATATTGACACTCTTCTCAGACTTCGTTCTCCCTGTCCCTTAATGTCTGGTGTCCTGCTTAGATGCTGAAATTGCAACCACAGTTGCCCTGGGTAACATGGCAGGAGCTGAAGGCGGAGTCAGAAAGCAACACCGAGATCGTGTTCTCCAAGATGCTGGAGGCCAGTGTATGTCCTGTTTCTGCTTTTTTGCTGGCCTAAGGTCAAGATTCATTCTGGTGCAGACTTGGGAAATGTGTTCCTGCTTTTCAGTGCCATGTATCTGAGATACTTTGCCTATTCTTCCTGTCAGGAATTTGAGCTGTGTGGACAGTGGGTGCAGCTGTATCCTGTTTCTATGCAACTAATGTTGCAGCTTCAGACCAAGCACCTGCTTTACCTGCTGGAGAGGCGACAGACGGAAGAAGCCTTTCAGGTGTTCTGTCATTGGCTTTAGTTACCTCACAGTGACATACAAATCATGGGTAGGGTTTAGGTCAACCAAGAGGCTCCTGTTGACAGTACAATTCAAGGTCTTCCTGGAGCATGTGTCGGAATTTCAAGCTGCTTGTGTTTAGAGTCGTGCTGCTTCTCCTGTTGACACCAAGTTTCTTCGTGAGCCTTGAGTCATTCTGTGTGACTTACTGAACTAGCAAGGCTATCAACACCTTCTGCTGATGTTCATCCTTTGTGGCACGTTTAGGGGATGGTTGCAGTTGGGTACGGAAGAATTTATTGTATGTTTTAAATGATGTTTCGTTGTCTTCCTTTCCTGTTTTGTGTCTCACACCGATTCCTCAGCTGTTAGAGAGTTTCACGGGATCGACCTTAGGCTTAGAAATTTGCGAGCATGCTCTGGACCAACGACCTGGACTGGCTGCATGTCACTTCCTGGCCGACTACCTCACACTGCATTTCCAGAATCGCATGTCACCTGCTCGGCGCCATCATATCCATGCCCTGCACCTTGGTTCCAAGGTCAGGAACCATTGGGAGTTTTGTTATTTGACAGATATTTTTGTGTGTGTGTGTGTGTGTGTGTGTGTGTGTGTGTGTGTGTGTGTGTGTGTGTGTGTGTGTGTGTATATATTTTTTATTTATTTTAAAAGAGCTTCACGATTTGTTTCCTAAAAAATGTTTTTGGATCACTCATTAATGTTTTTCTTCAGTGTGAAATGAATTTTACCTATACTGTACCTGGGTCTGAAAATATTATTGTCACTGTTTCCTTGCTCCAGGTACTGCTGACCCTGCCCGTGGATGCTCAGGAGGACTATTTCCCACTGTTGTCGAACCCATTGCTCATGCTAGAGCAATTGCTCATGAATCTGAAAGTTGACTGGGCGGCCGTTGCTGTCCACACGCTTCGAGGTCTGCTGCTGGGTCAGGAATGCGTCTTCAAGCCCAGCGACGTCGATGCGCTGCTGTCCAGTTATGCACGCAAAGCCTTGGACTTCCCCTATGCTCCAAGGGAGAGGACACGCTCTGGTTTGTCTTCATATGCTTGGAAGAATGTGCCTTTACTGCTACTTCAGCTGGCCAAACATCATTATGGTTAAACTGGTAAATATAGGGATAAAAGTAGATTAGACCTTCTCATTTCCCACAGACTCAGTCATCAGTCTTCAAGATGCTCTCGGCCAGTGTCCTGCCCAGGACAGTAGCTCCTCCTCAGCAAGTCTGGACACGCCACCATTAACTTCAGGTAAGAGCTGCAAACACATTCACTTTTGTTGATCTGTGATCTCTGAAATCTCTCACCCAGTCAAATGTTGACATGGAGGTATTTCATGTCTTTTTATGAAACACCATTGATGAACAAAGACCTTCTTCAAACAACTTATCCTGGACAGGCTCATGAAAGGGCCTGCAGTCTTTCTTAGTCAACACAGGGCACAAGGTTGGGGTACAACTTTAATAGCATACTAGTCCACATGCACGTACACACACAGTTATTTAATGTAGGCAATTTATTGGTGCCAATTAGCTGAATGTCATGTCTGTGGGATGAAAAGCAATAAAATTATTCTTGTTCAAGAAAAAAACAAGAAAGCTCTGGCAGGACTGCATTAAGCAGCAGTCTAACAACAGAGAACCACACGTGAAGCAGGAGTGACAGCACTGACAGAACAGTTCATCCAGAGTCGATGACACTGACCCCCACCCAACTCTACTCCTCAGACTATTAGCCTAGCTGGGGGGGGTAACTACCTAGAACTTGTGTCCATGAAAGCTAAAGTGTTTTTGCCTAAACTTAAAGTTTGAGAGTGAAGCTGAGTTTCACACATCTGCTGGAAGACCATTCCACAGCTGTTGAGCTCTGTAGGAGAATTCTCCGCGGACCAGCATAGCATTGGAGCTAATAAATAACCTTGAGAGCTAAGTAAACGAGGGGGGATGAATGGAAACAACAGATCCCACAAGTACT
This sequence comes from Gymnarchus niloticus, assembly GCA_009936485.2. Lineage (NCBI taxonomy): Eukaryota > Metazoa > Chordata > Actinopteri > Osteoglossiformes > Gymnarchidae > Gymnarchus > Gymnarchus niloticus. The sequence goes on along the minus strand of JAACJT020000021.1, from coordinate 9,311,598 downwards.
CTGGGGCAAGGCCATTTTACGCTTCATGGATTAATAAAACCAGTGCCAAACAAAATGTATGACTTCCTGGTTCCATTCAGAACTCTGTCTGCAGCATTTTGCACCAGCTGAAGTCTGTATAAAGACCCAGTGTTGCACCAAGAAAAGAGATGACGATTACTGTAGTCTAGCTTAGAACATGTAAAGGCATGGGTTAGTCTTTCAGCGTAATGGGAGGATTTCCTAAACTTGGCTGTATTACTCGAATGGAATATATGAGCATCAAGAGACCGCTCTGGGTCAACTATGATGCAAAAGTTTCAAACTCTTTCTGTGCTAGGTTTAACATGGACACCATTAAATTTTCCATCCTCAAGCATACATCAAAGTGCTCTTGGGCTAAAGAACAGTACTGTTTTATCCTGATTTAAAAGAATGTTATTAGCTGCCCAGTTCTGCATATGTAATACACATTAATTTTTGACAGTTTACCTGACTAGTGTATTGTTAGTGTTACAGTAGAAACCAAGGCCATGTTTTCTAATAATGTCACCAAGTTGTAGCATATGCGAGGTAAACCATAATGGGCCCAGTACTGATCCTTGTGGAACTCCATATCTAACGCTGCTAGATTTGAAGGGTTCATTGTTAACATAAACAAACTGATTGCACTGTATTATGTGATCAAAACCCAGACTGAAATAATTCATTAATGTTGTTTCTCAGAGTTAAGGAGAATAACTGATTCTGGGCTGTTTTCTCCAAGATTTTTAAGGCAAATTGGAAGACTAGAGAGAGTCCTATAAGTTGCTCGATCACTAGGATCAAGATTTTGTTTTATTAAGGACAGGGTTGACAACAGCCACAGTAAGAGATTGTAGTACTTGGTTTCATGAAACTATCTGACAACTCTAAGCAGCTAGCCTACAGTTGGTTAAACTGTTTGTCAGCATCTTGGACTTGGCTCTATTTGGTCATGTCCGCCAGTTGTCTTTAAAACACACATTTAGTGTGTGAGAAGTTGTCCGTCTCCGTAATGATTGCTGTTGCTAATGATGTGTATAGTTCTCTGTCCCACTGACTCATTTCAGATTTAAGGGTGCTAATGTGGTTGTGTTTTTTTTTTTTTTTTTTTTTTTTTTTTTTTTTTTCTTTAAGCTTTGGCCAACTCCCTAGTTTACTTCCCAGGGTTTTTCGCTTTATGTTACTGCAGGCAGCACTCCTGTGCACACACCCTCTGCTGGGGTGGGTCGCAGAGCCAAGCCCACTGGTCATTTCACACCCCCAGAGAAACCCCCCAGCCGCAAAGACTGGATCCCTGACCAGCAGCAATCTATCTGCATGATTTGCCTCCGTGAGAGATTTACCATGGTAAGGCCCAGGGGGTTAAGACCAGTGACCAGGTTTTAGTGAATAAGATTAGATGACAGATCTGGTCTGTCTTAGCAGATAATGAGACAACCAAAGGATCAGAGATTGTGTTTGTAGTTCAATAGGAGGCACCATTGCCGCCGTTGTGGGCGTCTTGTGTGTCAGGCGTGTTCTGGGCACCGTATGGCAGTCGAGGGGTTTGCTGAGGACACGTCACGTGTGTGTGACCAGTGCTACAGCTACTTCCATCCCATGTAAGTCGTCTTGTTGGCACTGCCACTTAGCTATCAGATGACTGGCAGAAGAATCAATTGAACACATGTGGTGTCCTCTGTCTAATTTCAGCACCGATGAAGAGATGGAGCAAGCGGAAGGTAAGATGGCACATTGACAGAAGATAACGTGGAGTAAAATCTCAGAAATCTCTAACAGTTTCCCGTTGCTCTGTAGTGGCAGGCAGTCCTGTGCTTGATGAAGGGACTTTCAGTGGGGTCCTTACGCTGCCTGAGGTTCCCAGGCGCCAGTATCGCCTCAGCATGGATCCAGCCGAGAACCAGCAGCTGCAGAATGAGTTCTACTACGAGCAGGTGAACACCTCCTACTCTAGTGCTCACTAGTATTGATGACTGTTTTTCCAAAGTGAATGAGAACAGTGAACACACAGATGCTGTAGTCCAGTCTATTAAAGCACATTCAGGTGATTCCTCTTAAAGAAAGTGCACAGATCTGAGGCTGTGCCTCCTTCTCATTCATGTCACAGGCTCCCAGTGCTTCCTTGTGCATCGCCATCCTATCTCTGCACAGTGACCATGTGGTCTGTGGGCACCAGCTGATCGATCACTGCCATTCTCTCTCCCGGAGCCTGACCAACCCAGAGGTGGATGCTAGGCTGCTTACCGATATCATGCGGCAGCTGCTCTTCAGTGCCAAGCTCATGTTTGTCAAGACTGGCCAGAACCAGGATCTGGCACTGTGTGACAGGTAACTGGACTTAGTCTGTGCAATGTGAGGTGAGGGTGGCAGAGTATCTGACCACTCTGAAGGCATAAACAAACGTCTGTAATAACCCTCTGCCATATGTGTAATCTTTCATACTAAGCGCCCGGTCGTTCATGGCGTGAAATGGCATTCTCGTTTCTGTCTGTAAGCTTGAGACATGGTGTGCCAGAACTGTGTATGAGTAGTCGGTCTGTTTGCCCTCCAGCTATATAAGCAAGGTGGATGTGCTAAAGATTCTTGTGACAGCCAACTACAAGTACGTTCCTTCATTGGACGATATTTTGGAATCTGCTGCCATCACGCGACTTCGCAATCAACTGCTGGGGGCAGAATACTACCAACTGGCAGTAGAGGTGAGCCTTTACGGCCTTCCTTTAGCAAAGGATATGCCACCTTAAAATTAAGAACTGTGTTTTTACGGCCTTCCTTTAACAGAGGATATACCCCCTTAAAATTGTGTTCAATGGGTTCATAGTTTGAATGGCTAAAAAAGTAGCTTGTGGCTTGAGATGATGGAATTAATTTGTAAAAGCTGGCATGTATGTCTTTTCGCTTTATGCTTAGGTGTCCACGAAGAGTGGTCTGGATCCCAGTGGAGTATGGCATGCATGGGGCATGGCTTCCCTGAAGGCTGGGTGTCTGTCTTTGGCGCGGGAGAAGTTTGCTCGCTGTCTGAAAGCTCCATTTGACCGTAACCAGCTCAATCAGGGTTCACGACTCCTCCAGGAGATTATTCAGCACCTGGAGTCCACTGTCAGGTCGACTCATACTCTGGTAACGTTTTTGAATGTTAAAATTGTAGTTTTTTTTTTGTCTGCTAAATTTGTCTTAATATTCAGGTATGTGTTTGGTGTAATCAAGTCTGTACAGAGTTCCCTGGTTCCCTTGCATCGTGCCCTCATATGGTATGTTTGGCAGCGTGTCGAGGAGGACATCCTGGCGTCTCTCCGGGAGCTGGAGGAGACGCTGGCAGATCCAGGCTTGGCAGAGCGGGTCGACGGGCCGAGCCAGCACAACAGCTACTACCAGGAATGTCTGTATTACCTGCATAATTATGGCACTCACCTGGCAGTAGTCAGTTTTTACATGGGGCATGACGGCATGAAGGAGGCATTGTTCCACCTGCGCAACAAGGTAAATCTGAGTGTGCGTTAAGGCACTCTTTATAATTGGTCCAGGTTCATTTACTTTATCATCCAATCCCAATAACACAGCATGCAAGTTTCATCCGTCTCTGAACCTGAATGTTAAAACAATTCCACACCCAACGCTTTGATATAATTGGGTTATTTTCAGAGCTTGAACCCACTCCAAACTATAATGGAATTACAAAAATATACATGTGTAAAATGCATAATAATCTAATAGAGCAACATTACAGTGTGGCAGTATCTGTGAAGTACCTAGTGTCCAAGGTAACCGCTATTGTGTATACATATGTGTACAACTTACCAATACGAGCCAGCAAAGAGCTGCGCTACCCTGGAAGTATGGGTAATTGAAGTGGCTTGCACCTTATAGTCTGATGTCTTGGCATCAAGGAGTGTCCAGAGGACGTTTTCCTGGAGGGTGTCCTGCAGCCCTGTCTAGAACAAGGGCGTCTGGGAGCTCTGCAGGGCCTGCTGGAGAGTCTTGACCCAAGCCTGGAGAGCTGGAGCCGCTGCCTCATTGCCTCCTGCCAGCTGCTGCAACGTCGTGGATATTTCCACACCCTCTACCAGCTGCAGCAGTTCATGACGGTTGGCTGCATCCCATTGCTCCAGCTTTTCTACTTCCTTTTTCCCCCTCCTGTTCTCAATTTCTCACGGGCATCCTGTCGGATGTGCCTCACTCCCACAGGACCATGTGCGGGCGGCGATGACCTGCATCCGCTTTTTTACGCATGACGCCAGATCCTACCTGCAGCTTGGCGAGCAGCAGCGCTGGCTGGTGAGGGCGAAGGAACACCTGAGGACGTACCTGCAGGAACAGCAGGGTCGTGGCTCTGGCCGCAGGAAGTGCCCAGCCAGCTTCCGGAAGAAGATGTCCTCCGCCGACGTGTCACGGTTGGCACAAGAAACATTTTCGTAAACTTTCAAAGAACATCAGAGTAGGTGTCACAGTGATAGGGACTGGTAAATGGAAGGATACTAATTAATATTAAGAGGAGAAAAATCTGTTCTCCTACCTCTGATATGGTATCTAAAGTGATTCAGGGAAAATTCCAGCAAAAGTGGTCAAATTTTATGGAAAGTTTTGGCTAAGTGGGGATAAAAATGAGTATATTACTTGCAATTGTATTTAAGCTGGAGCAGAGTTGCAGAAACAGCACACTTCATCCACGCACCTCCCTCCATCAGCATGCTATATCAATATTTGCTTCTTCAGACACATGAACACTATTGAGCTGCAGCTGGAGGTCACACGCTTCCTGCACCGATGTGAAAGTGCCGCCGTCTCCAGCGCTACACCGACCACGCTGCCCCCTGTGGGCAACACACCGCCTCCTACCCTGTTTGGGAGCAGCCCCATGAAGATTGATGTGGCCTGCAAGGTGACACAGCGAAAGTCTGTGGTGCTCGCCTTTCAGAAAGCACCGCGGTCCATCTGGCGTGCTCATGGATTTTAAGGCGGAATTTCTAATTCCAGGTAATGTTGGGAGGGAAGAATGTTGAAGAAGGCTTTGGAATTGCATACAGAGTGATACAGGTAAAGGATGCTTTTTTTTTTTTTTTTTTTTAAATTAGCATTTTTAATCCTTTTTTTAAATGCTAGCTTGCTTTTTAGCAGCCTAAACAATGAGAGAGAAAAGTGGGCTTTTTATGTCAGCTTGCTGAAGATGCAGGCCACATGTCTAGTTTGTGTAAAGCCAGACTGCTTATACAATTGACTTTTCACATTTTGTCTCACCTGTGGCCTTCCCTACATTTCTCCTTCGTTCCTCAGGACTTTCAGCTGGAGGCTCTGGCTGTGTACGTGCGGACGGGCCAGCGACTTGTGCGTCAGCGCCAGTATGGGGCCGTACGACAGCTCCTGAAGTGTGTGGGCGAGTCGGGGGCCGCCACCAAGAGTGACTGTGACAGCATCGTGCTGAGCTGCATCTCCGTTGCTGACAAAGGGCCTGCTGATGTGAGTTTGTCATTGTGGTCCAGGGACAGCAAGTAGGTGGGCTTTTGTTTAAAATGCACATATGGCTCTGCGTTACACCAACTAGCTGCAGTAGCTTTGAATTTGATGGGCCGCTGGAATAAAAATGCCTTGTTTTGAAGGCTGTCCCTCATCCATTCTTTGTTTAGGCCAAAGAGCTAGAGAGCCTGATTTTGGAGTCAAAGAATGCAGAAAACAAGGTGAGAAGTTCTTTTTCTATGACTTTTTCTCGTTCTGAGGCTTCTTCTACTTTTAAAATTACGCCTTTTCTGAAGTTGGCGTGATATCTCCATTGTGTTTAACCCCCAGGTCAAGGCCTACCTGATGTGCAGCAAACTCCGAGCTGCGTACCTGATAGCGGTGAAGATGGAAGCAAGCCATGCAGCTCCCCTCGTAGCAGAGGTGATGCAAGCCGCAGAAAGCACCGGGGACTCGGTCATGCAGGACATCTGCCGCCAGTGGCTAGCCGAGCACCAGGACAGGCCGCCGCGACAGCAGCAGGGACGTGCCAGCGTCAGATGACACAAGGGAATGCGCTGCAGTGTGCGACACGGATTGGCTTAGTGAAAAGACAGATTAACGACCGTATTTGCGGTAATGCTGCTGCTGTGATGTGATTAAAGGTGTTTGACTGTTAAACTTGCTCCATCACTCTGTCATCACTCAAATTTTCTTTTCTCTTCTGAAAAGATGACGGATTGAGAATAATTCAAGAGCAATTAATATTCCACTCGATAAAAACAGTAATTTAGATGTTCTCTTTGTTTTCTTACCTTTTTTAAAAAGATCATTCCACAAATCTCAGCTTTCAGCTGTGTAATTCTGGTGTATTTGTTGTCCAGCATTCTGCATTCATTTCACCTTCGTTCATACATGAACTTGTTTTATAAAGGAAATGGGGGAGTCGTATGAATACCAGTTACCACTTAAAAGGAAATCCTGAGGCAAAATGATTAGCATTAACTTAATTTGTTAAAGGGAAGCAGTTCTGTTTGTACTCTTTAGTGTTCTTAGAGGTCAGTTCACTTTGTCTTCCTTTTAGTTCAAGTGCCTGTCATTTTCAGTCTTTCTGTGGATGAAACTGTACACCATAGGTGGATATCAGGCTTTTTTGAACGTGAAGATTTGGGACAACAGTTTGAATTTAAAAGGGATTCTTTTTGCAAAGCAAAGGTAGCCATTTGTTGGCAGTGTTATGGTTTAAAATCTGAAGTGATTTGGATTCTGAGCACCTGTTATTCTATGCCATTTTGTATTGCAATGTAACTGTTTTGTGTGACAAACATCAGCGAACAGATTTTCTCACCTCCCGCATTTGGCCTCTTGCTGTCATCTGTTTTACATCCTCAAAATCACATACTTTACTATAGTATATTTGTTTTTCAGAACTAGCCTATGTCCTGAACTGAGATCAGTCTGCTTGTCTATTAAGAAATACTGTTCTAAATGTCAAAGAATCATGTTGGAAAGGTAAGATAGGAGGTCACACCAGCTCACTGCCATTTATCTAAGGTACTGAATCTCCCGGGCTATAGTAAGTTGTTTGTAGCACACTCATATTTTAATACCTGCATATGTGTCTGTTGAATAATTTGCACAGCCTTAACCTTTTCAGTGTAAATTGCCTTAATGAGTATTTCCAGCTATTCATTAGACTATAGGTTACATTAAAAAATGTAGTGTAATATATGGACAACTACATGTTCAGACCTAGTATGTCAGTGTTGTTATCTGTAGGTGCGGGTAACTTCTCCATTTTCTTTAGCATGGGCCACATGAGGAGTTCTCTAGATGGTCGCCCTCCTCCTCCTGCACACAGCCTGTTCCTCTGACAACACCACGCTTTTCCACGCTTTACGCTTGTCCTGTAGGACAGAAGCAACTCTCTGGATCCAGCTCTTTTTCCAGTTTTGTCACCTACTGCCAGCACATGCTGTATACTAAAGTACTGAATTGTTGTTACTTTAGTTACAAAACCTGGCCATGCATTTGGCATGGGCAAAGAATAACATTCTTAAATTAAAATATTTCCTTCCTTTTATAGACGAGAATTGGCTGTGTAATTTACCTGGAGTGTGCTGTCAAAGGATTGGGGACTCAAGACAACTCAAAGAGATTGGAAAATCTTTCTTTTCTGGGTATGAATTGTTAGACATATACAACTGTATCCCAAAGAATCAAAACCACAGTCATACAATGCAATTTCATTCACATTAAAAGGAAATATAATTTTTTTGGACATTTTTAACAACATCCACTCTAAATATAAAAGCAGCAAAACAAATGCTATTCTCAACACAAAATACATCGATGCAGATTTACAAATGGTGAATGATCAGGTAAAAAAAGAAAGTAGTGTAATATGCTTAAACTGTGTTAGCAGGAAGACAATTGCACAAATTAATGGCTTAACAACAGCAGTTTCACAGGAAGCAGGGGAAGCTAGAGCCTCAGCAGAAACAGACCGGAGGGTCCATCTGTCCATCCACCCCCCCAGTCGATTTTCCTGGTCAGGATTGTGTGGAGACTGGATTACCGCACAGAATACCTCATCGCTTCAAACAGGCAGGGCAGGCCGTGGAGTCTGACACAGTCATCATTCCCATTCAATGCCCAGCAGCTCACAGCTGACGTCCCACAGTTTGTGTGCTGTCTCGTCGCTTCTTCCTTGAGGAGCCACGAACGCTGGGGCACAGTCACTGCACAAACAAGAACGATGCGTCCAACATCAGGGAGTGAACTTGCCAAAAACAACCTGGCACTCAACTAAAGATAGAAAGATCCTAGCTAACTATTCCCCCAACAACCATTCAACTGAACTTATCCTGCGCCAAAGGAAAAGGAGAACCGGTATATCTGAATAAGCACTTTTAGCCATTAATTTAAAACTCCCTTGTAGTGTCCCTGCACAAGCGCCTTCCCAGGGCCTCACACCTGAAGTGCTTTCCACTGACAGAATGCAACTCCTCAGCCACAGCGCAGTATATAGACGTTTGCGCCCCCTCTCGTGGTGTCTTAAGGATGAAGGAAAAAAGCATGAAGAGCAGAGACATCAGGGTCGAGTGTCGGACCAGGTCCGAGCGCACAGAGCCTGGATGCACGGAGTTCACTGTCACACCAGAACCTATGGAAAAGTAGAATGGAATGTGTGTGACCCAACTGTAGTGATGGCAGTTGAGTGTGGGGGTGGCATTTCATCCTTGTGACTTGTTACTCCTGTTGAACCACATTTTGAACACCAAGAGAACCCACACAAACATTAGAACATAAGCTCCATGTAGAGGGCCAGGGATGGGATTTGAACCCACAATCGTGGAGATTTAGGGCTCCATACCATCACATTACAAACACTAATACTTCAAAAGCAAAAACCTAGATATGTACTGTATGCACTTGTTTTTCATCTCAGCGAAGATGTACATTATTTTTCTACAGTGATTTCTTATGAATCTTTCAATTATAAGTTAAAACATGACAAATTTTTTTTTTTTTTAACTACGTGCTACTTATGCACATTAAAATACTTGCTGTAGAGCAGTGGATCCCAAAATTTCTGTCAGGACCTCTCTTTGCAGAAAAATGTAAGGCATCCCTCCCAGACCAACACACACATACACACACCCACATGAACACACAGCATCCCCTCCATTCATACTCTGCACCTTGCAGTTTAACGACCACAGCTGTAGCGTAAGGATTGTTAAGGATCTTTGAATTCCTATTAGCACCACCCCCCCCACCACCACCAGCTCGTACCTGCAAGTCTGTGTGCAAGCTCCCGAGCAAACAGCACATTGGCCAGCTTGCTCTGGCAATAAGCAAGACCGCTGTTATAGCTGCCGTGACTCTGCAAGTCATGGAAGCGGATCCAGCCAAAGACATGAGCCAAGGAGCTAACGATAACAACGCGAGCAGGGGCACTACGCTTTAGCAGACCAATCAGGAGATAGGTTAGCAGGAAGTGACCTACAAAAGGCAGGAAATAAAAACAGTCAAAGAGCAGAACTCTGATATTTTACTGAAAGTAAACACAATTCCCATAAAAGTCTCTTAGACTTGGGAATGCCATACTCAGTTGTATAATTACAATAAACATTTAATGGAAACTCTTTTATTACGAATATCTTTCTTACCTAGGTGATTAACACCTAACTGCATCTCAAAGCCATCAACGGTCTTCATGTAGGGGCACATCATTACTCCTGCATTGTTCACCAGAATATGGAGGTGGTTCACCTCTGGAAAGAAATGAAATGCTGCCATTAACACCGACGAAATGAGGAATGTTTCTGTAGGGTCAATTTCTGCAGTCCAAAGCGGTATGAACAGCAAATTCCTTCAATATAAATAAAATGATATCAATAAGAGGTCATAAATTCTACTTTTGAATAATTTATAGTGATATTTTGGACCCACTGTCCATACCTTGAACACTACCCAATAACCCAAGCTAAGAGCAAAAATCAACATAATAAGCATATTGTTCATACTTTTCTGAATGGCCTTGTATTGACCTCGCTGTTCCTTTTTACAATGCTGTTATGTACTTATTTTGATCAGAATTCAAACAATAAAGATAGAGCATAACATCGTGTATGTTTAACAGAACGTAATTTGAGTACAAATTATTTTCCGTGAATGCCATTTTTTTTGTAGAAAAGGAAATCTTTCCTCTGTACTACCTTAAAACATTATGAAAATGGGGACCGTTTTAATGTTAGCTTTGATTGGACTTATTTGCCACCTTTAGTATGTAAAAGGCAGCATTTCACAACGTGAAGATAAATGAGTATTATGTAATATCCCCCACCCCCATAGAGTGTCTTTGTTACTCAGATATTAATCATCTCCTTAATTTCATCTGTTAAGTTAGGTTCACTTGAAAATTTTTCCAGCTCCCGTATAATGAACATTCCACACCATTCTGCAAACAGAACATCTCTGTGTGAAGATTTTATCTCATAAGTCACGGAACTACTGTCACTGGTGTCTTGGAACAGAAGGTGGAGTATGGTGTACCTTTGAGGAACCTTTGTGCAAATGCTCTTATAGAGCAGGTGTCAGCCAGGTCGAGCTCTCGCACGTCAACCTTTGCCCCCGCTACTTTGGAGCGTATGTCGGCTGCCGCCTCTTCACCCTTCTCCACATCTCGACAAGCCAACACAACACGAGCTCCTGAAAGATAAAAATGTATACCCTTTCTTTAATGGCTTCTTCATAAAAATATTAAATGTTTTCATTCAGTCAAAAAATCAATTTATACGACAAACAAAGAATGTGAATCTTTAACATAAAAAATCAAGTAGTAAAGAAAATAGTTTTTTCCACTGTAGGGGTATTTTGTCACATTTAATTTTGTGGATAATTAGCATATAACATCTTAAATTCCTTTATACACTGCAGGAGTCTACAAGGCAGTATATTTCAGGTGACTTGCAGGCCTTTTGGACTGTGTGCCAGACCTCGTGCTGCCAGAGCCTGTGCTGTCTCCTTCCCAATCCCTGTGTTTGCGCCGGTAATCAGCGCGGTCTTCCCGTCAAGTCGAGCCTGGGACAAACACATCCCGCCGGCTGCATATTTCCTGCAAGCGAAAAAACCCAGCTGGACTCAGAACCTGCCAAATCTTGTCTAGCTCATCACAGTGTCTGTTTGTGCTTATTTGTAAAATGTAACTGGACGTTATTACACCCATCAATCTCCCAACTGTTTATCCCACACAGGCTCACTAGAATCCCTGGAGCCAATGCTAGGCAGCACAGGACACAAAGCAAGGGAAGCACTTGGAAAACAAGCTAGTCCTTTGGAGAGCAAACTCAAATACCAACTATAGCCAAGTTAGAAATGAGTTTCCGGACTGCAGGAGGGAATCCATCAGACACACACAAACACACAGAGCAGAGGGGGGAATTCAACCCTCAGCTCGGAAGGAGTGAGGCAACAGCACTACCCACTCCACCATAAAAATATAATAGTATCTGGATTACATACTAACGCAGGGGTTTCCCAGTGAGTTCCCAGTTTAAATTATAGTTAACATTTGTCATGTATGTGCTCTGAAATGGACGGGCACCCACCCAGGGTGTACAGCAGCCTTGTGCCCTATGCTGCCTGAGATAAGCTCCAGGTTCCAGGCTCCTGCTACCCTGACCAGTATATGCAGTTAGAAAATACACGCATGTATGGATACACCGGAATTTCTAAGATAACGAAGCAATTCTAGCTTTCTTTCCCCAATACCGTCAGCAACCTAATGAGCTAAAATATTCTGTATCTCGGTCATAATACCTGCGGCCAGGTCTTCTTACTTAGTTGTCGAAGGCAACCATTTAAAATGGAACGTTAGACACATTCAACATGGAGTCATTATTTAACAGTTTACCAAGATACTAAACCAGCAATACTAAAAAAAAAAAAAACATGTCACATAACATCACTGTTGGTACACTGTGTTGTCTGTCGGGATGGTTAGAACGTGAAATGTAGTAAGTATAGACAACACCGGATTGTCATCAGGTTGACATTCTACAAACAAAAGAAACCGTACGACCGGCGTCCACGTACATGGCTATACGCCATATGGCACGTTTCAGAATCGGGTCATGTCACGTTAAAATCCGGTAGCCAATCAAATAGCGACATTCACTGTAACTCCGCCCACTATCAGATCGTGATTTTCGTGGAAAAATGAAGAGACGGCCTTTTTGACAGCTCGGTGATCCCTCGATTAATTATTTCACACCCGCAGAAATATAATCCAATTACACCGGGGAACATGACATCAACAATAAGCTTCAATAATTCAAACAATTTAAAGGACCGTTTTCATTGTGGATTTGTTACCGTTCAGACATTACAATGTGGTTATGCAAAACACATTAAAAACAGTCGATGAATCAGCGAGTATTTTGATTTCTGCTTAAATAGTGCAATAAATGGTGCGTTTCTTCTCTGAGAGGCCAACCGTTAAAGCACGCATCCTGCAAATATCGTAACGAATGCCTGCACCTATTCGATACGTTATACATACCTGATATAAGGGGCAAATACAACCGAGAGCAGAGCAACCACTCCAAAAGCTGTGATTAACAATAATGCCAACATTTCAGGCAGCTCCTAAATTGCCACAGACCGCAGGCTACACAGACTGTCAGACTGCCGCACATTTACTCCCTACATCCAGCACAGCGTATAATGTTGTCACTCAACTCTGCCTCATCATATAGAATGGAACTCTGGGATTGTAGTTTTTTTTTTCTTAACGCAAACCTTTGACTGTGATCTCTGGGAATTAAAATTTCCTCAGCGTTTTGTCATCGATGGGCGTACAGTATGTGTAGAGGCAGCCCTAATCTAAATTCTCCAGGGCAGTTTGTACTGTACTTCAGAGTGAATTCCAAGAGGAAGAAACACAGAGCAGGATGTTACAAAAATTGATTTATTGCAATTCAGAAGCTACATATACAAACAAACACACACACACACACACACACACACACACACACAGTGTAAGCAAATCTAACATTGTGGGGACCTTCCATTCATTTCTATGGGCTTAACCCTAAAATCAATTAAGACAACCCTAACCCTTACCTAGCCCTAACCTTAACCATAAGTAACCTAACAAAATACAAAACTTTTAGCTCTTTGGGTTTTTTGACTGTGTTCACAGATTTTTATAAAATTGAGTTTTGACTTGTGAGAACTCAAAAAATGTCCCCACAAAGCAAAAATGTCAGGTTTTTATTACCTTGTGGGGACATTTTGTAAACGCGGCCACACACACAGACACACACACACACAGAATAATTAAGGGGGTCATATCCTCTGGGCAGATGTCTAATTTCTAAACATGACAATTAATCAGTTCAACAGAGCAAAAACGTTGACTGGATGTGTGTTCTTTGCCATTAGGGTAAAACAATTAATGTCTACACCAGCCTCATCTGTCCCATGTGAATGACTACTCTCAAAAGCCAGTGAAATTGTCGACAAAAGAAATCACTTGAGTCCAAATAAGGTTGGAAAAACATTGTTTTTTAATAAAAATTTTTGAATTTTTAGATCATTTTCAAGTTTTCATTTTTGCCTACCATGTTGCATAAGCACAACCTCCAACATGTTACCCATGTCACTTTTATTTCCAATGCAAGCAACACACAAACACACGGAAGGACCAAGACACTGGTTTATTTGTGCACAACTTTGTAATAACTGCATAAATTCACAACATGACAGTTAAATGACTGCCCTTCAACATCTTTGGTGCCAACTTAAATTGGAAGCTTATGTACCCTACAATTATACATTAATATGTCTTTATTTTGTTTTCATGTCCTTGCACTTACTACTAGAAAAATCACTCTCAAAATTAAAATCTTGTTTGTTGTGTAACATCTTGAAAGATGCATGTTGAAAAATAACTGACAGGTGGTCAGAGAACCCGCAACAACAATCAAAAGTGTGGTTCTGTTTCACCAGTGGTTCGTTTGTTGTACTGCATTATTTTCACCAGCAAATGGCAATGCAAACACTTGTGAAGCTTCGAGTAGTGAACCACTTTAAGTTATTTTCGACAGTATGCTGGGTAATGGCGATGCTTAGGCTTCATTTCGCTATCACTAGTTACCATACGGATTATCCCAGATTTCAGTTAATCCCGACTACTTCACTCCAACGACAGCAAACGATTAAAACTGTGGGCTGACTTTTACGATCGGTGCTCACGATCACGTCGTATAGTCACAAATGTCCGACTCATGTACTGCTCCTGTTCCATCAGGGCCCATGTGTCTTAGAAGCACACAGGCATTCCTGTGTCTTGTGTTTTTGTACCTTTAAATTATTTCGAACCTTTCCGTTTGTCCTTGTCGCTTGAAAGATTTATGTTACAACTATGGTAATTAAACTCGCAACTACCATCAACTGTGTGGTTAGACTATATAATATTATGAGCATCGATTTATTGCATTGCATTAGTTTTATCAGCAGATGGCAATGTGTACTCCCTCATACAAAGCTTCAAGTACTGAACCTATTTTCAACACAGTGTTTTGGTAAATTACATTGATTCATGAGGCTTCATATCTCCATTACTAGAAAAGGATGCAATCCAAGACTCACTGACATTGACTACTCAGCAGAGCTGGACAGAAATACTCATCTGTCTGCAGGATAACTAATGACATTAATAGACTGACTGGGGGGATATCACTCATCCATTTTCCAAGCCGTTGGGGGTGGGGGACCTGGAGCCTATCTCAGGTAGTATAGGCCTGGAATCTATCAAAGCCGAGGTACACCCTAGATGGGGTGCTAACCCACTGCAGAGCACAGTCAATAATACTGATAATTTTTTTTAGACATTCCAGTCAGCTTACAACGTATGTCTTTGGTCCATGGGAGGAAACCCACAAAGCATGGGCAGAATATACAAATTTCACACACATAAAGTCGAGGCAGGATTAAAATCTCTGACCCTGGAGGCACATGCCAACGGTGCTAATCATTGAGCAACCATGGCCCCCAGAGGGTAGAACAGAGACAACAAATTACACAAATCATGCACAAACATGTCCCCAGGCTCAAAAAAATCTCATAGTTGTCTACGAATCATTTCCATTAAACAAAAAAACATTTAAAAGGAAGTAGGCCGTTTATTGATGCTTCTATAATCCTCATGGCTGAAAGCAAACAGGTCTGCCGCCTCAGAGAAATCAAATGAATTCATGTCAGTATCCTGCTGGCACACTTTTGCTGTGGAGCTCATTGCAATATAAAGTGTACTAACACATTGTCACCGTCACTAACCGATCCGTAGCAAAAATCATGCTGCAGTATGGGTAGTGACAGTAACAAAGCACATGTCCATAGTTTTTACTTACGTAACTAAATCTGTGCACTGACTCAATTTAAAGACTATAAAACAAAATGTCCTCTTTTTTAAAAAAATGCAAAGTCCATAAAGTTTTTACTTGCTTAGTGGGGATGAATGGTGTGAGTGCAGCAGTTCCCATGTCTGGCTTCATCTCGTGAGAAAAGTGGTGGCAGAATGTTGAACAAATCAGACCAGACTTCTCCTTCCAAGACCATAAGGTCCTGTTCATTTTGGACGATCCCCATATTTCCTCAAGTAGGCCAGCTGTAAGGGGGTGGTGTGTCAGGATGAATTTGCTGACTCCGAGCAGCAAGGCCCATAAAAGATGTGAGGGAAGGGCTCCGACGCATTCAACAAAATTCCAGCATGTCCTAGGTCTACCCAAGGGCTTTCACAAAGTGTGACATTCCTGGGACAACTTCCTTGGGTGCCAATCAAATGGCATGTTTATTACATGCCCAAACAACTTAAGCTGATCCCCCTGGATATGAAAGAGTAGCCGTTCTATTTTGAGATCCCTCCATATCTCCAAGTTCCTCATCCCATCAAGACCTTGCCTGGAAACCCTGTACAGAACCCTCATTTTGGCAGCTTGCACTCATGGTTTTGTTCTTTGGTTCATACCTCACTGCTCATGAGCATAGAGGAATATCGGAACATAGATAGATAATGACCTATGAGCTTTGTCCAACGACTTTACCACCATAGACTTGCTTAGTACCTGCAAAACTACAACCAATCCACCAGACTCTCTTACTGTCACTTGTGAGCAAGATTCAGATGTATTCTAACTTGACACTAAGGACAGAATTATTCTTGTTCACCTGAAATGAACACGACACACTTTTCAGAGAGCACTATGGGCACAGGTTTGGAGGTTCTTATTTCCATTCCATCTGCTTTATGCTTGGCGTTAAAACCACGTGGGTTCGTGACAGAGGTCCTGGTCACATAAGGCAAAAGACACCATCATCTACAAATAAATCCCTGCTAATTACGTCCAGCTTTACCAGACTTAGAACTTTAGATAGTTCCCGTGAACGTTTTTGCACACAATGACCAGAAATAGAAATGCAGATGAACCATGCCTTTTGAAATTGTATAAATAAAAACAAATTATGCACATAATTTCCAGAAAAAGTATCTGCATGTATAATAATGGAAAAATACAGTATATTATCAGAGAATGTACCTGTACTTTTGTACAGATGTAACGTGTTTTAAGAAAAGGGATTTTTCCATGTACAAAGGAGATTGATATCGATTCCAGAAATACTTTGTTAATGTTTGGTTATGTTATGGAAACAGCTTAACAATCTGATTTACTACATAAAAGTAAATGACTGAGAGAAATTAAATCCAATTTTAAAAATAGACCACACTGACTAACAAGTGCAGCTTTATTTCAGTCAAACAATGACTTTACATATCACTTGCACACTTAATGACACATGCTCTCAAAAACCCTATAATAAAATTGTTAGCAAAAAAAAAAAAAGAAAGAAAGTTGTTCATAATTTAAGTCACTATACAAAAACTTCCAGAAAATAGATTAAACCAGCACTGGTCCAAAGTGCAAACACCTTCAATTAGTACAAGGTAATTACTACAAGTACAAATAGTACTTACGTACTGCTCGCTGAAGCATTCTAGGCTCCAAGTCATGACTAATTCTGGACTAAGCTCAAGTTAATAAAAGTTTAAAAACAATATACTGCTTACCCATGTGACCATTTCACAACTGGTTGATGTGTTGTAATGACCAATTGATAGAGGTTTAACCAAGCCTTTGGAAAAACAAGTTTTCTTTGACTCTAGGTTAGGCAGGTGCCTGAACAGCCTTTTCTTTAGGAAGAATCTGGAATGCAGAAGTGGTGAAATATGGCAAGTCCTCAGTCTTTGTAAGCTGCAGCGTTAGCATTAGGGTTAGAGACACAGCTTTTCTGTGTCCACCTTAGGGGATGGTATCTCCTGGAAGGCCATGTGGGCACCTTCCCTTGTCAGCCCCAGAGATGACGCGATCACATCCACTGCCAGTCCTGCGGTGGCTTCCACTGCCTCACGGCTTGTCCCCAAAACAGGATTCACCTCCACCAAGTCCATAGCAGACAGCAATCCTAAACCAAACATGTTGCAGTGACAGTTTAAGTTAGCACACCTGGGAAAACAATCGACATGAAAGAAAATTGCTACATTTCTACACGACATTACAGTGTCCATAAAATAATCACCAAAGAAAAGTCATGAACATCTTAACATCATGTTCTCATTTGGAAGGTGTTTAAATCTCCTTACCTGTATTATGAATCTCTTCTGTAATGTAAATGCCTTCCCTGTATGTTAGTCCTCCATTAACTGGTGTCCCAGTGGCCGGAGCCAATGAAGGATCGAAGGCATCAATGTCAAAACTGAGATGAATGGGTCTTTGTTTCCTGTTTTGAAAGAAAACAGGAATTAGATTTCTTTTATATTGCTCTACATCATTTTAAAGACATCCCCAAGATATATGGAGCAATCAAAACCCTTCATCCAATTGAGTGTCACCTTTAAACTATGTTTCTGGCATGAACAGAATGCATAGCATTGCCTTTGTTATACTATGGGTATATTAAGATAAAAGTATCTTAAAGGGGTACCTGATAAATGGCCAACCCAGCACCCTTTGGCCATTTATCTGGCAACCCTGGAGCACTTTTCAGGGTTAATGGCCTTGCTTAAAGGCCCAACACTGATACGATTACTCTGCCGGCCACAAGATTTGAACTGGGGAACTTCTGGACACAGGCACTGATTCCTAACCTACAAAGCCACACATAGCCCCTTGTTTTCAGATACATACGAGTATCAGCCTTAATAGAATAGTACATTATTTGGAAACAGTATGTTAAAATAACATTTCATTACATACTACCTAGCCAAAAGGTGATCGAGAGTGACCTCCATGACCCTGTGGATCCCCATCCTGTCTATGTCTCGCATGGTGAAGCACTGGATTCCCAGATTCTTCAAGATGTAGCTAGGACAGACAGGTTCAAAAATCATTTGGGTACATAATTGAGTCATTACATCTTAGAAAATATTTTAGTATTAAATCTGCAGCTAATCAAGTTAAATTCATTTGTAATTTGCAAGGAGAGTGTAAAATCCATACTTGTAAAAATAAAAATCAGATCAGTTCAATCCCAAAGGTTGAAATTCCCGTAATCCCTTTCTGTCCCTGCTCTGGACTCAATCACTACCTTTATTCCTTTAAGATCGTGCATTCGGCACCCACAGACCTACATCTTCTAACCATGCTTTTACCTTTATAGATTCCCATTACTACTTACCACTTTTTAACTGCTGCTTTTATTACAATATCCCACTACCCCTATGCATTTAAACCTCAAGAGGTTTTGACAAGTGGTTCTCAACCTGTGTGATACAACCCCCCAGAGGGTCACAGAGGTATCACATGGGGACACCAAGTACCAGACATGAATCCATTATTACCTGTAAGTTTTGCATGCGCTCCAAAGAAACAAAAAATCTCGCCACCCCCCAATCACAAAATTTTTCTCTGTACCACCACCGCGACTTGTCTGGGTGGCCCATGAGATGGTAAAAATCGTAAACCACTGGTTTAGACCATATTAGGTTGTAGATATCATACAGCAGAATCAATTAGCCAGAGAGCAGCCATGCTGTACATACTGTTCCCCAGGATCCACATCACGCAGGCCAATGTACACCAAGTCTTTAGAGGAGAGGAAGGGTTTCATCCAAGAGAAACCTGGCATTTCAGGCATCTATGAGAGAAAAACATAAGCAATCACATTATATTTAACAAGCCTACCATCTTCCCACATTGTTGTCTGAAAGTAATCCAAAAACATGTATTCTAGCATTGACAGTAGGATGAACACACTTTCTGGGTAATTTGATCTCAGCGGTTTTAATAGGACTCCAGCGTTGCGCAAAACTAGCTTACCTTGTCCTGAAGGTCTTTGAGGAGGAAGGCAACCGACTGGCCATGGAGATTGCCTGAGGGTGAAGTATGCGGTGTATTGATGTCAGCATGAGCATCTACCCAGATTAGACACAGGTCCGGGCACTGCTGGGCATGACCCTCCACTGAGCCAATGGCCAAACTGAGGTATTGGGAGTTTGTCATTAGTATGGCAGAGAAATACACTTCAGCGGTGTGCACTGCCCTCCTGAACCAGGCATAACTGAACTGCCCATAGGTCTGCACTATTCTTTCATTTTGATTATGAATTGTATGGATTACTCCTATATTCCATTTACTGAGGAACCAGGTGTTAATTCCTCACCTGTGGTCACCCCCAAGCATGATGCAGGTATGGCCAGCACCCACAGCCCTACTAACTGCACTAGACACCAACTGATTGGCATGGCCAACTGTACGAGGGAATGGCACATGCATAAAGTGCTCATCCTTGTCCAGATGCTGGAAGTTCAGATCTCCATAGTCATGCACAGGGTACTCTGGAAACAAAATCAAATAAAGAAATACAGCATGATCAATAAAGGCAATTCTCTTTTGCTGGTGTTACTTTAAGATATTGAAAGTCTTACTAGTATAGTAAGAATAAGAACAATATTCAATGAGATCTAGTGTGCGTTTTAATGGCACATTTCATGGGGTTCAGTTGCCATGCAGACACCAATTCAAGTTTCATTTATAAATCACAGTGCACAATTCAAGGTATGGCATGAAGTAAACAAAAAAAAAATTAGGTACATTATAATGGAGCTTCAAAATATGGCTATAAATAAAACGTAATTAGACATCACTTTGAAATTTTTTCATAACCCTGCAGGTCATAACTTGTGAAGAACTGGTATATTTTAATCACTGAACAGGTTTTAAAAACTGCATTATGGATTTTTTTTTTTTTATTATTATGAACACCTTTCATAATTTTATATTTTGCACTGACTCAAGATTACAATCAATGTTAAAATCTAAGATATTGCACATATCCAATATAACAACGTTATATTGTGATATGGAGCCAATATTCAGCCTCTGCGAACATACTTCACAGTGTGTATGCAAACAGGTGTTTCCATCTTCTGAAAAGATTTGGGGCACATCTTTACAGGGGGATCCAAAGCAGAATTGCTTGTTTAAAAATGTCAGCACCTACAACCCCCATTTCCAAGTATTTTGTGAAGAACAACACTGACAGCCTATACCACTCACAACTGACTTTCGTTTTACTCTTTTCTTTATACTATATTTACAGTAATACCTCTCTCACCACACAAACACTACCATTTTCCTCTTATCCCTTGACACTAGTTCTGCTGTTCAATGATCATCTGAACTTGGACTTTCTTCTGGAAGACCATTAAATCAACTTTCTTAAAGCATCAAGATAACATCTAATGACAAAATAATATTCTGGATATTTCACCCTTCAAATGTATTATACAATTCCATAAACACAGTCAACTACATCATAACAGTCTTTATTACAGTTATCATGGTTGAAATCATTTTACAGTTAATGTTCCATTCAAGTGTTACATCTTAAAACGGATTACTAAAACAGTTTGTTCACATCATTGTGTGAATGGCTGAGACATATCCATTGTAAAAATCTCACTCACTAAACCCACACCTGAGTTCTGACTGCAATATGCAAATCAATATGCATCCTGTCAGTTGACGTTAACGTCTGACAGTGACTTAACCAACAGAACTTAACATAAGAATAATGTGGATAAAGATTCTCCATTTATGACTTGCTTTAATGTTATGCATTTATTCATCTGTCAATATAACTCCGTCAGTAACTTATAGGCTATATACGGACTTCAGCATCACCTTTTAAAAAGTTACGGTAACATTCATATGGTTAACATTAATGACGTTTTCTTCACTTTTAGGTTGAGGTTATATGAATAGTCGAAAGATTACAAATCCCATGAGTAGTGTATAGACACGCTGCTGAAAGCCGTAATTCGGAGCTACAAACTAGTTTTTAAAGCAAGATTCTAGCTTGTTGTACCGCGTAGATACAAAGGAAAATATACAGCAGCTAACCTCCGTGCTTAATGATTGCTGATTTAGTCGGGGAAAAGTATCAATGAATAAAATAACATTACAACAGCTGGAAAGACAGGGGAATGACGTAATTGTTTCAGCTACCAGGTATTCTGTTTTGCAAAAATAATTAGAAGACCGGTTTGTTTTAAGTAGTCATTTCGTGGTAGTCAACAGCACGGCTTCTACGGGGGCATTTTGACCAAACTCGAATTTTTAAGCACCATCGAATCTTAGTAGCAAATTGTGTATTAAACCATTAACCATCTCGGTGAAGACTATTAGTCTTCAAAAACACAGAATGAAACCAGAAAATGTTCATAAAAATCCTCACATTAATGAAAAGCCCGAATGACTGGCCCTAAAGCGGTCACAGTATACTTTATTCCCACACAGCTAGAGGGAGGAACCTTTGTTACCTCATTTCTAAAACTAGCCTCTAACTAGAAGAAACACTAGACACTGACTGAAAACATCTACTCCCTCCAAATAATGAAGAGTAGGTCCGCCTATTAACCAGCGGAACATGTCAATGGAAGTCCAAAAGACGCAAGTGATCAACAGATTGCAGACAGCCTTTCTTCATTATTACATACAAAGAGAATGAGAGTTAGGAAAATGTTACATTTTCTTTTCAAATTTTTAAGGTAGGAATCATAATTTGCTTAATCCAAGACAGTTTTGAATGTACAGATACATTCCGGCCAGCTGAAAAAAAAATCCATTACATAACCATTAGAAACCAGTAATGGTTTTTTAACGGTATTTGTGGTTTACTAATGGATTTATTTTACAATCCTAATGGTTCGTAATGGTTTTTTCAGCACCACTTATGGAAGCAGACAAACGACAATATGGATCTTTACTTTTACGTTTAATGTGTGATATATTTTATATTAAAGCTATACATCTTAGTTGCCTTAGTAGCTTGTACATGGAAACATCGAACATAAGGTGGACACAAGTTATAAACTGCCGTTATTGCGCAAATGACTATATTTAAACGGCAGGGTAGCATACAAATTAAAGACGACTCGAACATCTGGCTTGGCAAACCTAAGAAATCATCTTCAGGGCTTCAAAGTACTTATATATATATATATATATATATATAACACATTCATAACAACCGTTATAACCATAAGACCAATCTCAAAGTAAAGGACCAGGAATTTCAACTGACTTTTAATTAATGAGCAGCTGCAAAATACGCCAGCTAAACTGGGCACGAGAGTCTCGGGTGTCTTCGTAGCTCTTTTAGCCCCGTTTGAACCCGCCATAAGATTAAACTGGACCTTGCTTAAAACTATGAACATAAAACATTTACTGAACCACGTCATTGTAACATTCGAAAAGGGATACATGCGTTTCTATGCCTTAAAATCAAACGCCACTGGCGATTTACTCCAGTAGTCACGTCAAATGTTGAGTCATCCACATTCTGGATAAATAAGAAATCTGACAGTACTGATGGGACAATTAGTGGCAGCACTTATTAGGTCATTATACTCCCAGCCACCATGGCTTTCGAAGCCGCATTTGCACCATCACTACCTGTCAGTAGCCCCAGCCGGCCGGCCGGCCGGCCATGGAAAATTCCCTCTATACATGGACATATCATCTTACAGGCATCGACCTGCAGCTTACATAACGTGTGAATGGCTAAGCATTCCGGCTGCCCAGTTGTTTATCTCGCTAGCGTAACGTCAGCGGACGAAAGCCATCTTGTAGTACTTGGGATGACTTGCATATTCCGGATCTCAGGTTAACAATACCCGTCCGATACGTCAGACTGAAGCTCCAGTTCCCGAAACTATTTCTGTTTATGAAAACGAAAGAAACACCCCTTACGCTTTCAATACAGAATCATTCGACTCGTGATCGCTATTGTTAATGTCGTTTTGTCAGTCGTAGCAGAGTTTTAAAAAAATGTTTTAGTACACAAGGACTTTTTCCTACTATAGCGTATTAGGAAAAAGAAGCAGTAATACAGCCTTCAACCAGTATAAAAATGGTTTTATTCTGGCGTTTGTTTTCAAGTGACTGACTTGGCCAAAAACAGTTTTCAATATAGATGAAATGAAAGTTTATCTTTAACAGTGGAGCTGAAGACAGCCCTTCCGTTAGTTATCATTGCATTATGCTGTAGTTTCCCAGTCTACGCCCTTGGGGTCACAGAACGATTCGAATATTCGCATATCACAGCGTTCTAGGATAAACACACTTTGAATACTATCGAAATTTTAAATTTTAAGCCATCGCTAAAGGCAGCAAAACCGAGTGACAGAAAGACTGGCTCAATATTACAACACAGTCGAAGTCAATCCAGCGCATCAAGACTAAATACGAGCTACTTGAAATTTGTTTTAACTTTTATGACGGTGAGCCTTCGCCTGTGTTTGAAGGAAGCTACTAGTTTAGTTTTTATATTATGAAATAATGTCTTAAATACAACGACATCTGACTGAGGAACTGCCATCAACTACTCTACGTAACCAGGCGACATGTTGGACGTGCTTAAAGAAGTTTTTTTTTTTTTTTAAAGACACAACTACGTTAACCCTCACGATCGTTGCTTGTTTAAACACGAAGGCCGTGAATTAAAATGACCGTATGTGTGTGACCCGCCACGCAGTGTTTCCGTACCTAAACTGGATAGCTTTTCAACCAAACCCGCATCCCTGATCGCCTTTGGTCCATGCTCCACGCCTCTTCTTTTCTGGAACAGAAACCACCCGTCAACATTTTCACGTACCGACGTCTTTACCGAATTAGATCGTGTCAGACATTTCAAAGGCTGATGTTCGGTTCCAGTTCAGTCACCTGTCCTTTAGAGAACGGAGCGCCTAAAATAGCGACCGAGTGCGCGCGACTGCGTTGTCGAGCAGCGCCGCCGAGATGCGATCGAAACAGCCGAAGCAGAGAGCCTCTCAGAGCCATTTAATCCGCTCCTGTCCCCAAACCTGAAACAAGAATTCGTTGAATGAGTATATTAATAAACTGACCACCAAAAGTTGTTCCCTAAAGTCTCACTCATATACTGATTCTCTCCGTGTGGAGGGATGTCTATAGGCGGCTACCTTAATTCATATTCATGAGGTCTGGAAGACCGGTCAACTGACTAAAAGAGGGGGAAACATTCTTTTTACAGCAGTAAAAAGAGGCGATATAGCATCCGCTGATCAAAAACGAACTTAAAATAAAAAGCAACTACTAGTTATACAGACTTTAGAACTTTTTAAGTATTAGTTGACTGATAAAATTCAGTAGGGACCGCCTACCTGCGTCATTTGTAATGCCACACCTTCTTATGAACCAATGAAACAACGAGAAACGGTGGGTTTGTTTTTAGGGGCGTGTCATCAAGCGTGTTGCGTCATGGTAATTTTTTTTCTGACTTAGCACGGCGGAAATTTCCACATTGGCTACAATTAAAGGGGAAATAGAACTATTAACCGTTTGTCGTTTTTTCGGACTGTTCTGTTTACATTCGAGGCTGACGAATATTATCGAACGGCCAGAATAGGTACTCAGAAAGACACTGATATGTTATTGTAAGTTTACCCTTTTGTGAGGCTTATTGTTTTCAGAATCACCGCACGAAAGGACTGTCTGAAGAACAATATGAATCACGGATATGTTGTTATTGATTAAGAATACTTCTATTTTGCGTTGCTTCAAAACACAAATACAAACTTATTCGAATGGGCTTACAAAGAATACAAAGAATGAGATAAGCAGTGTAAAACAAAAGTCATACCACGTTGCCGAATTTGTCCGACAGTGAACAAACGAGCAACCGGAAGCATGTCCCGCCAAATTGTTCAGAAGTGTTTTTTTCAGACAATATCTATTCTAAACACGTCTGCAATGTTTTCCACGACAAAAGCTTGATAAACGATCAGAGAGGGATTATAATGTTAATTATAACTAGAAAGGTCATTTCCTGGAGAAAATGCATGGGATTGCTGGTAGAATTGAGGTTTCAACAGTTGAATTTACATACGAAGTCTGGCAATTCTACCTTAAAGACTGAATGCGTTTTAAAGTCCCTGGATTACTATAGAAGGATGGAGGGACGAATGCCATCAGTATGAAAGTAGTCAGGTGCTGTACTTTTGCTGTAGAATACACAAATCAGGTTTCGTGACTCTAGCTTAAAAGATGAAGGAGCAGTAAAATCAATGGGTTCTAATGGGAGGATGGAGGGATGAATGAAATTGAAACGTCTCAGCCTGGGACTGTACCACGACTTTAAGAAGTATGCCTTTGATACCACATTTACATTTTATTAATTTAGCAAACACTTTTGTCTAAAATGTTGTGCAGCAAGGCAGATTCATCACAGCATGCAGCATCACAGGCAGATTTTAATCAGATGCTGGTATCTAAAATAACGTCCGCATTATACCACTGAGAATTTAGCACCTCAGATATAATACCTGAAGCAGAAGTTCTTTTGTTTGGAGGCCAAAGGACAGATAGAACCGTTCTATGTCCTTTGGCCTCCAAACCAAAGAACTTCAGTTTTTTCATGTTAAGTGACTGAGAGTTTTCACTCATCCAGGTCTTTAATGCAGTTGGCTAGAGTGACAATAGATGAGCTGTCATTGCGTATAGTATAAATTTAATTAGAGTGTCATTGGCATAGCAGTGGAAGTGAAGCATTATGCCATTATGTTTTCTTCTTACATTAGCTAGTGGTATAGCATGTACAGAAAGACAGGTTCAAGCACTAATGTGAGCGGGGTTTTGCTGAAGTATTACAATTATTATATATATTACTATAATAAATATACATTATAGGAGGTAAACCGCTTAAACACCAACCTATAAAAGCTAACTTTAGATTGAAGTCTCTGCAACAAAACTGAAAGGTCAAGTTTGTCAAAAACAGCAGTATGATCAAAGAATACGAGCACAGTCACATTGCCAGCATCAGTTGCTATTAATACACCATTCACAATTTTTGTTAAAGCAGTTTCAATGTTGTGGCCTTGACAAAAGCCAGACTGGAATTCATCAAGAATATTATTTGTGGGGCACGATGGCTTAGTGGTTAGCACTGTTGCCTTGCACTTCCAGGGTTGGGAATTTGGAACCCAGTTATGTGTGTGTGGAGTTTGCATGTTCTCCCTGTGGGTTGTGGGCTTTCTCCCACAGACCAAAGGCATGTGTTGTAGACTAATTGGTGTGGCTAACTTGTCCATAGTATGTGACTGTGCCCTGTGATGGGCTTGCACTCCCTCTATGGTGACCCAGCATTGGATAGGCTCCAGGTGACCCTGAATAGAAAGGTGGATGGATATTATTTGTATCTAAGTATGACTGAAAGAAGTTGTGCCATGACAATTTTCTCTTGAATTTTAGACAGTAATGGGATGCTTCAGGGTTGTGATGGTTGAGTACCTGTGGATCTGAGTTTTGTTTTTTGAATAGTGGTCTTATGACTGCTAAATTAAATTGGTTGGGTACAACACCTAAAGACAGGGATGTGTTCATCATACTGATTCTATTTCCCATTAGTTTTTCCAGGGATTTTTTATTTAGTTGAGAAAAGATTGGATCTGGACATGTTGTAGGTTTTAAGTTATTAGTTTTTTTAACTCCTGTTCATTAACTAATTCAAAGACACTAAAGGAATGCACACACTGTGTTTGTACCAGACATTTTTGTAACCTGTCTGGTTGTCTTAAGTCTGATGTTGCTAATTTTACTGCTAAAGTAGTCCATGAAATTAGCACTGCTAATATTAGCTGGTACTACTGGTTCAGCCTTATTTGTTAGACTGACTATAAATAGTTAATTATCAGTGACAAGAACTGATTTATTGCTTAAAGAGCGAACATTCAATAATGAGCATTTTCGTTAGCTTCAAGTTGTGGCTGATTTAGTCTTATCGGTGGAATTTATAGTAAATTATGACCATAGAAGGCCTTACAGGAACGTCTATGTTTAAAACTATGTCTAATAATAGTTGCTATATTCTTTAAATGTTCCCTCAACTTATCTTTCTCTGAATAGACCGATGATTTAAGAGAGAGGCATGCACATGTGACGGCTATGAAAAAATATTGTTACTCGTTGTCACCTCCAAGTGTCAGAATAGTAGTAGTACACATGGTCCTCCAAGCACGCTTTTGCATCCCATAGTGCACCGCGACATAAACGGCGGAAAAGCTCTGTGAAATGCTGTATGTCTGTAGTGTTGTGTAGAAGGTTGTTCTAAGCGGTAGGCGTCGGAAACGCTATTAGGGAGGCTAACTTCGTGGCTAATTGTTACAGTAATCCCCAGCAAACGAAAGTTTCTTTATATTGTATTCCAGCCGCCTGGTTTCGGGTAGGTTATAGTCTGGGTAACGCCGATGTGTTTTGGTATTATATCCGAAAAAAACTGAGCAAAATTGGATACGTTTGTTCCTTATGCAGAAGTAGTGTTGGTCGAGGACGGTAAAAACGAAAGCCGCCATTTTTGCTGCGAGTCGGCTTATTGTGCGGTACGGGAACCGCGGATATTTAATATAAATTAGTCCATAGTTAATGGTCGAGTATTAGAATCTGTGTAACACCAACGCGCTAGAATTGTAAAATGGAAACAAACCCGTAGCTGTGTTCACCAGTTAAAGCTGACGCGATAAGTAGCTATTCCAGCAGTTCGGCGAATGGCTGTGCTGTGAAGCGGATTTAAACGGTGGTTTTGTTGTCTGAATGTCGAGGGGGGCACTACCTGATATTTAAACGCCTTTTCCCCCTCCAGCGTCAGTAGTGGGATAACTTAAAATGCTGTACGTGGTTATTGGTTCCAGGGCCAGAGAAGTTGTTTGCCATTGTCTGGCTTTCAGCTACCGGGACTTTAGTAGGCCTCGCACACCGGGCCCAGTCAGCCAGGGTTAGGTGTCCCGGGAGCAAAGCAGTGGATCCACACGAATGTAGTGGAAGTTTAAAATTGTCATTGAAAAACTGCTCTAGACGCGTGTGATCTTGGTTTATATCGGAAAATCGTGGGCCGGTTTCTAAAGCGGATTACATTTAATCTTAGGCTAAGTCACCTTCTTAAAGGGAAAGTTGTGAAGATCTAAATTTGATTTGATCTTGTACCTTTGTTTCTGGGGCTGTTAGCAAGATTAGCCTGTTACAGACTCACAGAAGCAGAGCATAGCATCATTTCTACACCAGAACATACACTGGGTGATCAAATGCATGAGTTCGTGTCATCTTTTAACCAGGCGATCTGTTTTTCGGGAATGAATTATTGAAAGATTATGTTAAATCAGTATTTTAGTAACCACTCTATAACTTTAAAGGTCGATTTGGAACCCTTTCGCGTAATAGAACTGCGCTTTGACTTAGTCTTGTCAATTCGGACTGATACCTTTGTAGTCTCTTTATATATTGGTCCTTCAACTTGTTTGATATATGACTTGATTGGCTTTGGTAAATGCCTTAAATAACAAAAAAAATCCTTTTGTATTATGCGTTTTACATTTTGATGGACTGTACTTTTAGCGGAGGACGCTCGGCGGGGTCTGGCCTGGCGGACCTTAGGCGTTCTGGAGACCGCTGATAGCTCGCAGGACCGTAAATGTAGTGGAGACCACTGTTAGGAACACTCTCCTTTCGCTGGTTCGTGGATTTAGGCTGTATGTATCACGGTGGGTTGGCCAGAACACCACTTAGGTCAAGGATCCTGGGAAATCTCTGTTCAGGTTCAAGCTAGGCACATTACACCAATTCTCTTAACACAAACTCTGAACAGTGCTAATGCACTCTAACAAGTCTATATTGACTTAAATATATACTCTTAGGATCCCATCACTGAGGCGATGGGAATACTGCAATGGCTAGGGTTCCACCTAGCCTGGGAAACCATTATTGGGCTTAGAATCTAGAATAAAGAATGAGGGCTAGGGAATACAATATTCTGCCTGAATTCCCGGAGCCTGAGGGCTTTTTCTGCAGTACTGCATTCTGCATGGGCCTTGGAAAAAATATTGTTGAAAGGGTAGACTAAGGAGATGCTTAGAGAATGAATACTAAGCAGGTGTTTATCTCTCATCCCAGGTCGGTAACCGTCAGGATGTCTTATCCTCCTCACCTAAATCGTCAACAGATCGGGATACCCCAGCTGCCGCCTGGAATCCCACCACCACAGTTTACAGGGTTTCCCTCGGCAGTGCCACCAGGTACAGGAAGTGCTGCTCTCGGAATATTTAGTTGAATTTGCTTAATTGATCAGAATTTGTGTGTGTAAATTTAGCTGGCTCTTTAGGGAGCTTTTCTGAGCATGCCTCACTGGGTATGAGGCCTTAAGGAGACCCAGTGCGTGCTGGAGGGATTATATTCCCCCGCTGGCTTGGGAACGCCTGGGGAGTGCTCCACAATATGCTGCACTCTA
Organism: Gymnarchus niloticus; assembly: GCA_009936485.2. Lineage (NCBI taxonomy): Eukaryota > Metazoa > Chordata > Actinopteri > Osteoglossiformes > Gymnarchidae > Gymnarchus > Gymnarchus niloticus. Next base: position 9,281,799 of record JAACJT020000021.1, on the reverse strand, counting down.
TGGCCATGGAAAAAGTCTGTTCTGACCTGCTTGGCATCCTGTCCCTGAGAGTCTTACCCGGAAAACATTTACATGTAATATTGACACCGATTATCTGCTTGTGATGGTTTAGAATGTTGCTTTTAAGAACTTTATGTTGCATATTTATTGCCAATTTTTGACCTTTAACCAAAAGATTTTTCTGTGCTGGATGATTAGTTTGTGTATATGCAAATGTAGTGTTTTGGTGCCGTTCTCATTTCAGTGTCTCTCTCAGGGACACCCATGATTCCTGTCCACATGGGCCTTATGACTCCCACACCCACAGTAAATACCCGTTTCTGCCTGTTCATCACTTTATTGCATTTAATTGCTGCTGTTTTAGTGTGACAGTGAATGTTCTCCTTTAAGGTTTGCTGTCCTGTGTTAAGTCATTTGAGTGAAATACTTCTTCTAGGTGCTAGTACCCACCACGATGTCAATGGTAGGGAAGCCCGTGGGTCCCCGTAAGGAGACCTCTGGGACACGAGTCAAGGAGACTGAAGAGAGTGGGGGCCCCACCACCACGGTGTTTGTGGGGAACATCTCAGAGAAGGCTTCAGACATGCTGATCCGACAGCTGCTGGCGGTGAGAATGTAGACCGCTTGCACCTTAGTCCGAATTGTGTTTTATTTTCCCTGACCGCTCTTCAAGGTATCTTTATTATAGAGCAGTGTCTGATATTACAGTTCCACAATAGTTTAATTTACTTGTATGCTATTGTAACTCTTAAATATAGGACTTGCCATTGTAATGGTGGTGTATTCTTGTCTAATTTATGGATGGCATCACTTACGATGAACAAATCATACAAGTATGCAGTTAAAAAAGGCCACTCAGTGTGAAGTTTATTTTAAATGTTAGATAACATTTGCTGTTTATTTCTTGGAGAATTTTCCTTAGCATCGAATTCTATGCAAAAATCTGGAGTATTCACTTTAATAATCAAGCTATAGCTTGATTTAATAGCTAATATTTTATGGACATTTTCCATTAGCTGACAATGTGCAGTTCTAATCTGCTGTTGGTGTAGGGAAGCATGGGTTCAGATGTTTACATTTGTCATTAAGTTAGCTGAAAACAACCACTCCACGGACAGCAGATGTGATTGAAGTGCGACAGGCTGCGTTTCTGCCCAGAGGGTTTGTTTTCTCTAAGGTGTCACGTGCTAGTCTTGTTTACATGGTGGGAGAGTAGAGCAGCTTCTCACCATCTTCCAAATTCTCTTTAAACTCACTGTATTTTTTACGTCACTGGTTCTCAACTGGTTTGCTCAGGACCCGCGTTTTTCCTTTTAGTCTTGACCCAGATAAAAAAAAAATGGACCAAATTTATTTCACGAAGTAGTGCAGTGATAGTAACTGAGGTTTTGGTGCCTCACCATTGTTTCTGTAGGTAAATTTGTATTTGATGACATCTGTGTCATACTTGCGTTTTGCTGTTTACGGCTACTGCTTGAATGAGTGCGAGTCAGAAATGCATGTCCTTCAACAACATCCAACATCAGAATAAAAGTCCAGTTTTTCCTCCGTCTTGCACTCCACCCATAATGGTCCCGCCACCCTCCAGTTGAAACACGGGTTTACTTTGTGCAGAAATGCTAGAACATTCTAAGATTGACTTCCCAAGAGTAGCTAACTACACAGCTGTGTAACACGTGTGGTATCCATGACCGACCTCGTGTTAATGGGTGTGTCCTGCCCCACATGACGTACTACTTCTGCTTCCCAGAAATGTGGCTTGGTTTTGAGCTGGAAGAGGGTCCAAGGAGCCTCTGGAAAACTTCAAGGTAAAAATAAAACAGGTACAACACTTCTGAAATACTTTCCTCCCCTACCTGTTTGTATCACAATATTCAAAGCTGTTCATTTGGATCCTTTAACTGGTTTTGGGTTTGCTAACCTACCAGACTTGCTGCTGTGTGGAGACTTGCATGCTGGGTTAATACTTGTCAGAAAGATAAGTAGCAGTACATTTTTTTTTTTTTTTCCCTCCATGTAGTATGGCTTCTCTGGAATAAGGCCATGCTGTTAAAATTAGTGAGGAGATAAATGAGGGTTCGAAACCTGTGGTGGATGGGAGTATCCTAAACTAACCGGTGGTGGTGGTGGTACCCACCATGGGTTTTGAAGCCCCATTTCTCTTCATTGGTTCAAATTACCCCTTGTGAGAATAGAGGTATTTGAGTCTGCATTTTTAGATTTTTTGTAAAGTAAGCCGTAGACATATTATTTGTACAAGTTATTTAAAATGACAAAGCAGGAGTTTATCTTGAAGCCTTTAGCTCTACAACAGTTTCAAAGATCTTGTGATTCCCTCTTTCTCCAGACCGTTTCATCAGAGTTTGTGTGAGCTGTGTCCTTGAGTGATGATGTAACATGAATGCTTTTTCTTTAAGCGTTCGGATTCTGTGAATATAAAGAACCAGAGTCCACGCTACGTGCTCTACGACTCCTGCATGAGCTTCAAATAGGTGACAAAAAATTGCTCGTGAAGGTGGATGCAAAGACAAAGGCCCAGCTGGATGAGTGGAAGGCAAAGAAGAGAAACTCCAATGGGGTGTGTATGACAGCTCGAACCACGGATGGCACGAGTTGTTGGGCTCGTCTTTCCTTCAGTTTTTTTCTTATCTTCTAAGTTTCAAAGTAGCATCTACAATTTTAACGTTTTTTTCCCCTGCTCCTACAGACAGGGAAGGAGGAGGAAGGGGAGAAGGAGGATGAGGAGGAAGTGCTGGATGAGGAGATGAAGAGACGGGACCAGATAGTGAAAGGTGCAATTGAGGGCCTGATACGAGAGTACTCCAGTGAGCTCAATGCCCCTTCTCAAGATGCTGACACCCACCACCGCAAGAAAAGGAAGGAGAAGAAGGAGGAAGTAAGTCCCCCGTGCAAGCATTTCCTTTTTATCCAAAACTGCCTCTAAGGATTAATTTATTGCCTCATGGCTAAGATGCTGCCAGTAAAGTTTTGCTTAATTTGTGTTGCATGTCATGCTAAGACTGACCGACCTGAAATCTCATGATGCTAGTAAAAATGGACTGGCTCGTTAACACCACCCCTATCTTGTGGTTGTTTGCAGTTTTTATTTGGGGTGTGGCGGCAACTAAAATAGTATTTTCATTTCAAATTGATTTGAGATCAAATCGGCAGAATTTTAAATTCATTGTTCTGAATTAATATTTAATATCCATCACTTGACTGGTTTTTACATTTCAAGACTATTACTTTGCTAGGTGGAAGGTATTTTCTTAGGAAAAAAAATAACCAGCCAAAAAAGCCAACTCCCACGCCCATAATGTAGTGAAAATGTATTTGTGTGGAGATCTCCTGTGGTCTCATGAGAGCAAGGTGGAATGCTTTAGCCTTCATTTCTATAGATCTCTGTTGTTGATCATGCTGGGGGCAGCATTTTGCCGTGGGGCTGCTTTCTTTCACCGGAAACAAGGGGTCTGGTCAGAATCGAAGGGGGAAATATGTAGCTTGACATATCATCCAAATATTTTGTCACATTTTGCTGCCATCTGCCCTAAAGAATTTTTACTTTGCCAGTGATCTGAAACTAGAAGTAAACCCAAAAGGCTTTTAAACAAAGTATCCAGGAATGGTCCAGTCAGACCATAAACATTTGTGGACTCACCTAAAAATGGCTTTGTGCTGGTGGAACTGTTGAATTTTGTCTGAGCTTGAAGTGAAGAGTGGGATAAGACTGAAATATAGATCTGAATGATGTATCAAAGCACAGGGGTCCTCCGCAATGTATTGGTTTGAAGATACAGCTTGATGTTATATCTGAGATTTCCTCAGTGTTTATTTTTCTGCTTAAACCTGGTTATATTTTTATTAGTGGTTAATTGTCAGACATGATTTGTTTTTCTGCTTTTGAATCAAATAGGAAATTTCAATATTGCTTTAGATAGCAACTGTACATGCCTAAGCCATGTGTTCTGCTCATGGATATGTTAAACCGGTTATTCATTGTAAATATGAAACATTTCAAGTGCATTAAATTTGACTTTCTTAAATGGCAAGTTCAGTTCTCCATTGTTTAAATTCTTGGAATAATGTTTAACGTGTTGTCAATGTGTATTTCAGATTCCACAAATTGGCTTGTACTAGGGAGTTGCTGAAAACTTGACTTAGATGAATATTTAAAGTTTGTGTGTTTTGTTGCAGGAGGATATAAATGCCATTGAGATGGAGGAAGACAAGCGAGACTTGATTTCCAGAGAGATCAGTAAATTCCGAGATACTCACAAGGTAAAATGCATGCCTGTTTGTGTCATGTAGTCTGAGTTTTGGAATCTGTTCATGTGTAGTTTACACAGGTTACTGTAATCCCAGCATCAAGTTTGTCTAACTTAATTTCCATTTGGATTGCAGTTTGCACATCTGCCAAAACTTTAAATTTAGTATTTGGGGTTGCCTTTTCCAAAAACAAACTTCAAAGTGCCAGAAATATAATCTTTTTATGCCATTGTTGTGAATTTAACCACTACTCAGGGAAAAAAATTCATGAAGACACAAGAGAATGATCACAATTAGCAACTCAGAAAGCAGCCTATATTTTTTTACCCTTAAGATGAATTCCCCAAAAGATAAGATTCAGCTTAAGAAATGCCTTTCTTGTTGATCTATTGGGAGACACACAGTTGTAGAATAGGTTAGGGCTTATTCACCACACAAATGCATGGACCTAATGTAAAATTCCCTTAAAGCTAATCTATTCATTAAACCCCACCATTATGATAGAGATCATATGGTGACTAAAGCAAGATGAATCTCAGAGCTTTGGAAAAAGTTACATGGATAGGATGTAAGTATGAGTTTTCATTTCCTCTTTACACATCTTGGGCGCCCCCTTCTGGAGGACTTGCAATGGGGCAACAGGCTCTGAGACACTCAGCATTTGATAATTGCAGTGCTGGAAATAACCAGGATGTTAGTGTGGGGGTTTGTTTTTGAGGATGTGACTTGTAAGTGTCCTGCCCACCTTAAGCACTTGGACGGTGCAGGTGGGACCCAGAGAGCCCAGTGAACCTGTGTGAGTCCTGCTATGTAAATGGCCAGTGTGAAAAACAATTAACCACTGCAGTGATTTTGGCTGCAGCCTATACTGTAGCAGGGGGCGCCCCTCCACAGCACGCTGAGCTCTGAAGACTTGCCAGGTAAGACATCTGTTCCTGTCCACTTGTGCTCCTCATCTTTTTTTTCTTTTTCCCCCCTTTAATTCTCATTCCCACTGCTTAACGTACCTTTTTTTTTGTATATCTTGCGTCTGTCGTATACATCAGTTTTGAGATTTGTGTCTCTGTCCCCACTTGTTTAATGTCCTTAGATTGGTTAAGGCAGTAAAATCTTTAATTTCATACATCTGAAAGTGGAATGTGCACATATGTGTCAAGCTTGGCTTACACAGCTTGCTTTGGAGAACTTTAAAGGCTAGATATGCAGCTTGGACAGCATGTTTAACTACCCAGTGGACAGAAGAGCGTATAAGTGAATATTCAGGGTGTTCTTTAACTTTATGAATCAAAACTAACTTGGTGCAATATTTAACTTTCTACGTTACTTATTTTTCATAGCAGCTAATCAAATCTTGCTTATACCACCCAGTAAGGAACATTTGTATTATCTGTTGCCTCAGCAGTGGAGTTTAGATGCCAGTGAGTTCAATCATATTGCTAAAATTAATATATTCTTACAGTAGCTGAGGTAAGTTTTATTTTTTTTTTTTTTTTTTTTTTTTTTTTTTTTTTTTTCCCTAGAGGATTCAAACACAGGAAGTTATTTATCTGCAGCTGACCCTCAAAGTTGTAGGCTGTTCCCTCCTCTCCCTGATTTTCCTTGGCTGACCATCTCTTCCCTCCTTCCCAAATGAAATTTTTCTCTTGGTTTGTTTCCTGTCCTATTCTGTCTTACTCACTGTGCCTATCGCAGCATGGCACCCATGGTGAAGTCCGAGTATGCTTCAAATCAAACCATTTCGTCTCCTGTTTGGTTTTTGTGAACCTTTTGTGTAATGGCCAGACTGCTGTGCTTAACATTGAAAGCTTTTTTTTTTTTGATCATGAAATGTTGCTGAAGGCTAGCTCTGGCCTTGGGTAGTCATATTAGTGCACGGTGGGTGTCATGCTGCCTGGTAGGAGAGTTGTCATTGCTTGTTGGTTAGAACAAGCCTTGGGAAAGCATCAGAAGACTGCAGCTGGGTAAGACGGCTTCTGATTTAATTTCTTTTGCCAAAATTTAAATCCTACAATGCCTCATGATGTATCCATGTTATGTATTTTATTTAGGAATTTGGGAATGTTTTGTGTGTGTGTGTGTGTGGATAACCTTTTCATGAGAATGAATCATTGGTGCTAGGGATCGCATACGTTTCGCCCAGATTTTTTGTTGTTTTCCTCCTCCCATTTTGTGTCTATGAACCGTTTTACTTGCTTTTCCTCCCAGGCCTAGCTAATAGGCTTGTAGGGGCAGTGAAGCGCTGAATCCATAGTTCAACACCTGTAAGTCACAAACTAGTTTCAACAAGGATCCATCTTTCTATTGTTGTGAGCCAGTCTTATTTGGGTTGAAAGAGTTCAGATTTTTTTTTATCCATGTTGATTTAAGGAAAGCCCCAAGAATTCCATTCAGTGCTCTGGATTGCTGAGCTGTTTAAGTACTGAAGTGGTTTCCAGCATTTTCGATATGAGGGAGTGTTTCGTGCATGAGAAAAAGCTGTAGAGCATAACCTCCCTGGGCTTTATAGAGATGACTTGCATCAATCTCATTCACTTTCCTGTGGATTCCTCATTCCATTAAGAGTTTGTGGAACTGTTGTGTGTGGCTTCTACATGTTTGGTTCCAGTTATTCTAGCCTGCACACAGGTATAAATTCACCTGCATTTCGTCCACAAGGTTAAGAAGCCGAAGCCGGTGGGCACAAGGAGTCCTTAATCCATCTAACTTCATTAGAATGCATCCTAAAGTGCACTGAATAATGGGGAGTCGAGGAGACCCTTTAGTAATTTGTTCCCTCCAAACCCACACAAATGAAATCGCTGGCAATCAAGTTACACGTTTAGCTGTGTGAGTGTGACTGGTTATGATTAGGGTTAACAGCATGTCTCCTTTCTGAAGTATTGTATTTTCTCTGCTGCAATAGAATGATTTGACACTGCTTATAGAGAAGTAGCCTTTTTCCATTTCATTCTGTTGCCTTTTCCACCAAACAGGGGTTAGATTCTTCTGCAATAAGATGGGTTGGGTTTGTCAGGGCTGCTGTGGAAGTCTGTTAGAATACTTTGGAGACATCTGACGGGCTGTGTCATGTCGTGGAACTCCTTCCCCTTCTTTGAATGGCAGCAGAGATGAGTTCTGCCTACCATCTTTGAGCCAGGGACTGTAAATCACTTGACATCTTTGCACTCCTGCACGTCTTAGAATTGTGAAATTTGCGTTTCACTGTGACCTTTTTGTGCTGCTTTGCCACTCTGAAGTGTTATCCAGGCTGTCTGTGGTAATGTTTGTTTTCCCCTCTTTTCTTCATATGGATCTGCAGAAGCTGGAGGAGGAGAAGGGGAAGAAGGAGAAAGAACGACAGGAGATTGAGAGGGAGAGGAGGGAGAGAGACAAAGAGAGAGAGCGGGAGAGGGAGCGACGGGACCGTGAGAGGGAGAAGGAGCGGGAGAGGGAAAAAGAAAGAGAGAAGGAGCGTGAGAGAGAGCGGGAGCGAGACCGAGACCGTGAAAGGACGAAGGACAAAGAGAGGGAGCGTGAGAGAGAGCGGGAGAAGGACAGGAGTCGTGACCGCAGTAAGGACCGCAGCCGGTCCAGGTGAGTGCAGGGAGTACTTAAGTGGGTGTCAAAGCCTCGTTCTGTACCAGTCTGAATTACCTCCACCCCTGCAGGGAGAAGAACAGAGATGACAAGAAACGTGACCGTGAAGAAGATGAGGAGGAAGCCTATGAGCGCAGGAAACTAGAGAGGAAGCTGAGAGAGAAGGAGGCAGCCTACCAGGAAGTGAGTGTATGTTTTAAGGTCTCATTGGAGACAGCTTCCTAAATGATACTAACTACTGCTGATGCATCTTACTTTTCCAAAGCGCCTGAAAAACTGGGAGATTAGAGAGAGGAAGAAAGCACGGGACTACGCTAAAGAATTAGAAAGAGAGGAGGAACGGCGTAGAGAGATGGTAACAGTAAATAACCAATTTGTCGTAGTCTGTTTTGTTGTTTTTGGAACATTTACTCTAAGAATCTTCATATATCTTCAGGCAAAAGAAGCCAAGCGCTTGAAAGAGTTCTTGGAGGACTATGATGATGACAGAGATGACCCAAAATACTATCGGTAAGGTTTAAGGTGCACAAGGTCACAAATATGTATTTGTAATCAGACAGCTTCACTTTATTAATGTTCCAAAACTCAGACTTGAAGAAATGGAGCTTTCATTCTTGTTACCCTGTGGGCTCACACTTTCATAAGACTTTGTGCCATGCTTACAGAAAACTTTGCCAAAAGCAAGGTTTGAAAACCTGGCGTGAAATGGCAGCTATGGACATTCTGTTGTGCACGAGTAGTGTAGTGTAGTTCATTCTAAAAGGAGCAATGGGGCAGTGTAGAAACTGTTTGCATCAGCCACCCCGTTGGGTGTTTAGCGTGCTGCTCTAATAATAGCGCTGCTGTTTGTTACTCTTGCATTTCAGGGGTAGCGCCCTACAGAAGCGTCTGCGGGACCGAGAGAAGGAGATGGAGGTGGATGACCGGGATCGGAAAAGGGAGAAGGAGGAGCTGGAGGAAATCCGACAGAGGCTGCTGGCAGAGGGCCACCCAGACCCTGATGCTGAGCTCCAGAGAGTGAGTACATATCTAGGCAGGACTACGAATCCCATCCTGCCCCGTGTGTTTCTGATCAATTTTCCCCAATGTCCTTTCTCCAGATGGAACAGGAGGCCGAGCGCCGTCGACAGCCCCCAGTCAAACAGGAGCCAGAGTCTGAGGAGGAGACTGAGGAAGACAAGGTGCAGAAGGAAGAACGAGAGAAGAGGGGAGGTGGTGCAGCAGGGGCCGACGTAGTAGAGCCTGAGGCTCAGTCAGAAGATGAGGTTGAGGAGGGTGAAGAAGAGGACGACGAGGTGCCAGAGTCCAAGCCCTGCCTGAAGCCGACACTGCGGCCTATCACTGCAGCTCCCTCTGTGTCATCGGCCAGTGGGAACGCGTCACCCAACACGCCTGGTGATGAGTCTCCTTGTGGCATAATCATTCCACATGAGAATTCTCCTGAGGCCCCGCCCCCAGAGGAGCTCCGTCCAAAAATTGGTCTCAGTCTTAGACTTGGTATGTTTGTAAACACAGCTTTGGTTTATGTCAGATTTTCTTGTTTGGATTAATCCAGATACTGAAAATGACCGCTGATTGCTGCTCTTACCTAGGTTCGACAAGCAGCCCAGGGCAGCCAAACGCAGTGAAGCGCAAGAAACTTGCTGTGGACAGTGTTTTTAACAAATTTGATGATGAGGAGGCAGATGAACTGCCCCGAAAGAGGAAGCTTGTGCCGTTGGACTATGGTGAGGATGAAAAGGGAGGCTTAGGCTTGGATGGGGCGGAAGTTGCTGGTGCCAAGGGCAGCGTCAACACAGAGGAGAAACGTAAACACATAAAGAGCCTCATTGAGAAGATCCCTACTGCCAAACCAGAGCTCTTCTCCTACCCCCTGGATTGGGCCATCGTTGATTCGGTGAGGGAGTGTTTAGTGATTGGGGCCAGTGGGCTTTGGAGTGGCATAAGAACTGCTAGACCTTCAGGCTGACTTCTGCACCCTGAGTCAAATTGCATTTTGAATTACGTGACTGGATTTTAGTGTGTCAAAATAGCATTTTCAAATCCTCTGTTCTGCATATGTATGCATTTTCCGACTTGGGGGGTCAAGCACTTGGCATAATGAAAGAGCTGGTCAGATGGGGACTTCAAGCTTTTTCTGAAGTTCCCTGTAAAGCAGACCATTTCAACATACGTGCTGGCAGTGCTAATTGCCTAATATGGTGCATATTTTATGCAGAATATACATTTTACATTTTATTCTGTTAGCAGACGCTTTTGTCCAAAGTGATTTACAGCAGAGTCAGATTCAGCACAAGGATGCAGCAGTTTATGGAGCTGTAAGTGCAGGTAGGCTGTGTCCCTAATGAGGGACCAGCAACCAAGTACAGGTTAACACTGGATTAAGAGCTTTACAGCACGTTATAGCAATACGTCACCGAGGAAAAAGTATTGAGACTGGTTTAATTAAGTGTTCACTTTGTTTCAGACTCTGATGGAGCGTCGGATCAGACCTTGGATCAATAAGAAGATTATCGAGTACATTGGAGAGGAGGAGGCAACGCTAGTTGATTTTGTGTGTTCAAAGGTACATTTTTGAAAGTCGGTTGAATTTAGGTCTTAGTCTCGGGTTTCTGGAAGCGGTACATAGTATCTTCCACATATTTTTAGGCGTGAAGATGTTATAGTCCCAGGCACCATAAGCAGCTGTGTACTCTTCTCTGACATGAATGCTTTCGTTTTTGACAGGTAATGGCACACAGCACACCACAAGGAATTTTGGATGATGTTGCTATGGTGAGCGTCCAGAATTTGTTGCTTAACCATTTAGAATAATAAGAATGTTTTATTGTGGAAAGTAATGGCTTATCGCCCTCCTCTTGCAGGTGCTGGATGAAGAGGCCGAGGTCTTCATAGTAAAAATGTGGAGGTTGTTGATATATGAAACAGAAGCCAAGAAGATTGGACTTGTTAAATGATTGTCATCGAATGGAGACAGACTCCTGCATTTTCACTCAGCCTTCTTACAGTTCTTGCGGTAGCATCTTCAGTCACGAAACGTTAGCAAGAGTGCTGAATTTACAATACGGGGTGAGAGCTGTTGACCTGGGTGGAAATTGTTTCTTCTCCATGCCTTTCAGCCTGCCAACTGAACACCCAAAGTCATGCTGAGTGGCTGAATATCAATTTGGGAAATTTCTCCAGATATGCAAACGACTCGGACTTGAAGCAGTTTAATATTACATGGGTATAATGACAATGTTTTAAAATCTTCTTTGCCAAATATCAGTATCTTCAAAGCTAGAATCTACCTGCAGTGTTATTTTGAGAGCTCATGTTAAATGTCATCTTTCTTTCTTTCTATCTTCCTTTCTTACCCTTTTAGTTGGAAATTCTGCCCTATCTGTCTGCGGCACAAAAAGCAGACCTGTTACTGGACCCCCAGAATAACGCTCTGGAGAACCAAACCCTCGTGACTGCCGTTTTCCACAGCTTGGTGACTTCTCCAGATGTCAGCCAACTTGATGAGTTCTTTCAAACC
>JAACJT020000021.1:9246177-9263818 GCA_009936485.2 Gymnarchus niloticus | reverse complement strand
TTGGTTCCTGTGGAAGACCGTGAGGATGTGTGTTTAGACCAGGTGTTTGGTTCCTGTGGAAGACCGTGAGGATGTGTGTTTAGACCAGGTGTTTGGTTCCTGTGGAAGACCGTGAGGATGTGTGTTTGATCAGGTGTTTGGTTCCTGTTTTCCTTCCCCACTCTCTCCTCCCTGTTGGTCAGGCCCCTGCTGCATTTGGATTAGTCTCCTTCTTGATGCACGCTGGGCTGGAGAGGAATCGCATTCGCAAACACCTGCTGGTGTTCGCCTTGGCTGCACCTGTCCTTTCCATGCTTACGTTTCTGGGCCTCAGCCAGGTCAGTATAACCTGTGATAGTTCATTTAGAACTTAGATTATTTCCCTGTCTTGATCACCAGGGAGGTTGTTGAGCTGTGTGTTAGACTTCTCTGATGTCTCCTCACCATTTGCCAGGCCATCACAGGTCACATACACACTCGCAAACACACTTATGGGGGGGGGGGGACATTGAGGCTCCTTACAATGTTGTCTGACAGCCTTAATTACTTCAGTGTTTATGCAAAAGGTAAATGATTTGGAAAAGTTTTCTGCTGTAAGTACAATTAGTTTTTTGCTGGCTTTAAGAATAATCAGCTGCACTTTTTTTTTCCCTTCCAGAGCAGCAAAGAGGCACTGTCTGAGGTTAATGCCACAGGAGTGGCCATGCTCTTCTCTGCTGGGACCTTCCTGTATGTGGCTACTGTCCACGTCCTGCCCGAGGTGGGCGGGGCAGGCCACAGTCACAATGCAGGCGGGGGAAGCGGCAACAAAGGACTGAGCAAGGTGGAGATAGTGGCGCTGGTGCTGGGCTGCCTCATTCCTTTGGTGCTTTCTATTGGACACCAGCACTAGAGGGACAGAGCTTAGCTCTGGAGTTTTAGGACAGTGGCAGAAACCAACTACACAAATAGAAACTGTTATTTCTCAGCGGTGTGACATGATTTGTGAATGGCCTCAAGCAACTGGCATCTTGACTTTGAATGAATGGGAATCTGCTTTTCCTGTACAAAAGAGCGGAGTAATGTAGTATAATGGATACTGTTTGGTAAGAGGGCCTCATGTCAGTCTTGAATTAACCAGTACATCTCCCGTTGGTCCAAGTAAAAGCTTTCTGCTCCTGAAGACAGTGGCGGACCGGCTTCTTTTATATCGCAAATTTAAAATCTTTTTAGGGTAAGTCAGTAAGTAGGAGTTTGGTCACAGTTTGGTTAGCGTACTGACCAAGGTTGTAAACTTGGTCAGCAAGGGTCATCTGTGCATTTTCAGATGTTATAGCACCTACGGATGTCACCTACAGTCAGCCTAAGTTTAATGGGAAACGTCCAGAAAAAGTACAGTTCTAACACACACTAGTCAGAAGAATTAAAAAAATGACTTCTTGCAGTTCTGGTCATTTACAGTCTGTGGGTGGAGCTTCAGTTACCTGTGGGGTACACCAGTTGTATATACAGTTTGACGTTCCAGACCTCATGGTAATAAAGAAGAGTTGCTCCGTGTCTCGGGTTCCCCAGATGCAGCTGCTTCATCACAATATCTGCTGCTCCTCCACACAAACATGAAAACTGAAGAATACGACGTGCTCCACATTAACTGTTTTCCTACTAAATTGCTATGTATTCATGTGCTCCACTGGTTACATAAATGCTTCTTTTTGCCAACTGAGTTGCAGAGAATCTCTCCCCCTGTTTTGCTCCTTTGGACTCTTCGATGGACCTTGTCTTGTGCTTCTCTAGACCTCCTTACACATTTGTGTTGTCCAGCTGCAGCAGAATTGGCGGATTGTGTTTTTTTTTTTTATTTAAAGTCTCCTGTGTATTTGAAAATGGTTACTTCAACAGATACATTAAAGCAATTTTTTAAATGGGTAGTTAAAGTTTATTGCTCTTATATACAGTTTTTTTTTTTTTTTTTTTTTAGTAATTATTTGTACAGAGCAATTGGGAATTAAGTTGACTCTTCTTGAGTATTTGTTATTGCCTTCAGGGGACCAGAGCCTGGGCTCCAAGGTGTGAGCGGTCACACCTTCAGATGATTCAGTCAGGTCTGTAGAACATTGTCGTGTGGGGTCCTGTTATAATACAGTATGTAACACTGCCTTGCTTGATTAAGGAGGATCATTGTCCCTAAGAACGGCAGATTTGGGAAGTCACCATGATTTTCTCAGTGTTGAGATGTCATATTTTGTTAACTGTTAATGTCCTCTTTGGATACCAGCAATAATCATGGACCTGTTACCATCGAAGCCCATTAATTCCCCCATGAAACAAAGAGCTTATCTTTTCCCCCCCCCCCCCCCCCCCAACAATGGTTGCCGTTGCCAGTGAAAACAGCTGCTAGAAGCAGTTATTTTAAAACATGTAATCTAAATTTCACTAATTTACAAAATTCTATGAAGTTATATTGGCTTAAGGTCTTTGTTTAGTAGTTTGTTTGCTGATCATGGTGGCTCTCAGGATACATACTTTTTTTAGTAAATGACATTTTAAAATAAATATCAGGAATGCAGGTTTATGTGAAACGATTTAATTGTAAATGTACTAAAAAATGCATTGTGCTCCATTCTCCTGTAACCTGAATCTGATGTAATCCCCTGTTCCCTTCCAATTTGCATTTAAGCAGTGTGCCATTTTGACCGTCCTGCATATTCCTGGCTGAGTCTGTTAGTGACACACCCCTACTTCCCGAGTCAAGGATACTCAATTTTTCTTGTCACATGACACCTCATTTCCACTTGGGGTGGGGGTATTAGTGTTTACACAATGTAGTCCATGGACTGAGTCATGGGAGGCCAAGGCAGATGCAGGTTGTGGGGGTGTGTGCTACATTATAGGTACTGTGGGTTTTTTTTAAATTAGATGTTCGTGATCATTATAAAGCAAATGCTCCTGTTTCCTACCCTCTGCTACTCTTGGTGTCGCTGGTTCCTCCTCTCTGTCCTCGGCCAAAGGCTTTGGGTATGGTATGAGGCTGGACTAATGGTTAATGCTTTTATATTTACATTCCATGGGGAGTCTGCCTTATCTTGTTCTCTTCATTGTGAAAATTTGAGACATAACAAGTGTGTATTTTTTTTTTTAATAGGTGCAATCTGAAGAAAGTATTGTGAATTAAAAAATTTGCTATTAAATTTGCTTTGTTTTAATTAAAAATTTCTTGAACTTGCCTCAGCTTTCCTTCATATTGAGTATTATGGTCTGTCTTTTCCACGCCGCCCACTTCAATGCTGATTTGTCCTATGCATTTATGGCAGGTGATGCCACCTGGGATTCTGTAGGTTTTGCTGAAACAAACCAACAGTGCTTCTGCTCAGCTTAGCATTAATCAAGTATTTAAATACCCATTCCCTGTATCAAATGAAGCATTAAGATGGTTTGACTTCTGATTTCATATTTTGATAAAGTGTGTAGGTCTGCAGGATTTGGAGGATTCCAATCATAGGATGAGCAGAGTACTATTTCCATGACTGACTGACTTAATATTTTGCAATACTCTTCACTGACCCCCTCCCAATAAGCCATACATATACATATTAGCTGTTTATATAGGTTGTAATCCTCATGCATCATCGGAATGGCTGATCATAATTTAAATCAAAACCAAATTCATGCACAACATGAACATAAAACCAGAACTAGGAAGTGTGAAGGTCGTCTTCTTGCTAATGAAGTTTATGACTATAGACGTGCGTAAAATTCAGAACCGGAACTTGGTTTTGTTCCTGTCTTTATACAAAGAAATATTATGTCGTGCTTAATTATACAGTCTCATTCTATACTTCAAGTAAGTTCATTTACACAAATTAGATTTTATTTGTGGTCCCTAATAGACTAACACTTAATGTTGCAACCATCCAGCTGTGTTAAGGAGGCTCGTTTAAATAGCAGTTCAGGATATTCCATTTATCTTGCAGGAAGTTCAGCTTGGATATTGACCATCACTTTCATATTTATGGACTCCCTGCCCTCCCCCTACACTCCTTAGCGGGTTTTATTTCTGCTCAGGCTGCGGCAGGCTGATGGTGTTATTGGAAGCTGGATCATTCTGCCTGACTCAATTATCGGATGCTGCTGCTCCTTTCTTCTGCCACTATTTTTATCTGCTAAATTGTTCTTACATCTGGTAATACAGTTGGCTTTCTCCACGCCCCTGTCATTTTCACCCAAGACCGTGATGATGGAGCAAACTGATTCCGATGTGTTGGATATCAGTATCAAGGTGCAGCTTCACGGCGTGCTGTGGAAGAGGCCCTTCGGACGTCAGTCCTCCAAGTGGTCTCGAAGGTATGGCTCTAGATGCCTTTAACTTTGACCTCATAATGAGTGAAAGTGAACTGCAAAGATGGCACAGATTCCTGTACATTGTGTGTTTATTGCTTTTATTTTGTCATGCCACTTGCGTTTATAAAATATCTGAATTCAATTATATCTACTACAACAATGCATGTTGCAGCATTGTTAAAATTAAGAGTATTCATATCCCAGTTAAGAGCTTGTAGGTGATAATTGTTTAGTTTAAATTAAAACTTAATCGCAAAGGTTTACAGTGTAGTTCATCTCACATTTTTCATATTTCATTTGAATGTTTCATGTTTACTAATCAGAAATTACAGTAAATACGATGAGCTTGTGCTGAGTGGTTTGCAATATGTTTGTATATCGACGATGACCTGAGTAGGGTGCTGGAGGTTGTAGAACATGAACAGGAACCTTCTCTGTACCTCAGTTCACGGTTTCCCTTTACTCGCTTTGTCCTTAGATTTTTTATCATTAAAGACAGCTTCTTGCTTTATTATGCTGAGAATGAGAAGCGAAACTTTGAGACAAATCGGTACTTCAACATCCACCCTAAAGTAAGCTTTTTATGGTAACTAGACATGCATATGATGACTGATACTAATATAGGAAAAAAAAAATAAAGCATGCATGCATATATACAAACACACAATATATTTATGCATGTATATTTATGCATGTATATTTATGCTTTTGTACTTATACATATGCGCACGTAGATACTATATGTATGTATATAAAACTTTTGTGACTATAAATTACTAAACAGCTTCATGTGCTTTCAATAGATGTTTTGTATATGAAATCAGCTTAGTATTGGCAATACAGTGCAGGAAGTTTTACAGAGAGTATGGGGAAATTCATGTTAGTTCCTGTATGGTACCTGTGTTTAAAAAAAGTACTCTTTTGAAAGTACGTTATAGTTCCCTCACACTCCTGTTAAGTGCTGTGGAGCAACTTTGATATGAAACTTATTGACATATGCTGGTCATACTAGTGTTGGTGTGTAAAAAACTCACTGAATTCATTATCCTCAGATTATAAATACATGTAATCTTTCTTAACCATGCCCTCTAGTGATTCACACATCTATTCTTGAGTGAGACCATAATTATAAATGGGTGGGCAGTGAGGGTGAAAGAATGGAGAAGCCCTGCTGTAGACAATGGCTTTCCTGCATATACAGTAAGTTACCACTAGGCTTCTCCCCTTCATCTGATTGCTTTTCAGGGAGTGATTCCTTTGGGAGGATGTGTAGTAAATGCCAAGGAAGAACAGGGAATGCCTTTCGCCATGACAATCATGCATCAGGACTTCTCAGTAAGTGGTGGTAGTAGGAATGCTGCTTCTAATTACACATTAGTGGTAGAGAAACAGAAAGCTTTCTTTTGGCTATCAAAATAGGGCAACATTGTCCTGGCAGCTGAATCCGAGCTGGAGCAGAGCCAGTGGGTGGAGCAACTACAGGAATCAAGCAAAGTGTGAGTCTGCCAAGCTGATGCATATCAAGTCAATGTGCAGGAAAACATAATGGTCTGAGAGGCCTTTCACCTGAGTCTCATATGACAGTAGCTGGCAGGCTGTCATCGCTGTTAACTGGGTTCCCATAACCACCCACTGCTTTTTATCAGGTGGTCTGGCACTTTGGAGATGCATTTCGTTAGGTTTGAACAAGGTTCCATGTTCATTCGGTTCCAGAATATTCTATAGTTTACTAAGTGAGGGGAGCACGTGAACATAATGTAGTAGCATCCCTTCGAAACTGTGGATTGAATCGCGAATGGAAAATAAAGGTCACATTTATTGTTGGAGCCGATGTCTTGTTGGTTTTAATTGACACGAAGCGGGGGAGGCTAAATGTAGTGTTGATATTTGACCTAGCCTGCTTTTTCTTACTCTGGATTTGGTTGTCTCGTAATGAAAGTACCTGGAAGAACTCACTGCTGGGTGAGGCTATGATTGAGAGTTTGGAGGCACAGGGACTGCAGCTGGCCAAGGAGAAGCAGCAATACCTGGGTGAGAAAACGTCTTCCTATCTGTGACCCAGAGACAGGCGTACCTGTCCTGGAAGAGTCCGTTCCTAGAGTGGGAAACAAGTTTTACTCTCAATTTCCATGTGTCATTACATTGTTTATGAGTAATGTTATGCAAATGCTATCATACTATGTACAGTACATTCAATTAACGTGTATTCTTATGTGTTTTTTTCTGAGCATAGACAGATTGATGATGGAGTCTGAGGAACTTTGTCTGCAGAGGGAGCAGAAAGAGGTTAGCTTTCATTAGCTTAATGCTGTGCAGCATGTATGCAATTACTGACAGTTCACTGCTGCCCTAAATATTTTTTTTTTTTTTTTTTTTATCGAGCATTTCTAACTTTAGTTCCTCTAAATGACACTCTCCTAATGTTTGTGTTTGCTTGTTGGTGACTGTACTTGTATATTGATGCTTGTTAGTCTTATTATGTGTGTATGCATGGGTGTTATACAGGCTTTTTTTTTTTTTTAATTTTATGCATGATGCAGGAACTGGAGCGTTTGAACCAGCTGCTAGAGGAGGAAAAGCAGAAATTTGAGGAAGTAGTGATGGAACTCAGAATGGAACAAGAACAGATCAGACTGTGAGAGAATTTTAACAAGCACAATGATAGTTTGCTTTTTATGTATGCAAAATGCTTGCAGAACATTGATGGTGGATTGTTTGGATAGAAATATGAAAAGCTCTTTATTGTCTGGAGATTAATGTGTGCAGTCTGGGGAAAAGTATGAGTGCAGTGTCTTTGCACAATCATGCAGACATGCTTTGTAGAAGATGTAAAGTCAGTGTCGCGGGATGTTGTTGTCATCGTCAGGGAGTTTGATGGAACAGCTCAGTCGCTGAAAGTTGTGGAAATGGAGAAGGAGGAGCTTCACAGTCTCACCACCATGCTCCAGAACTCCCTGGAGGTACTGATCAGAAATACACTTGCATCCTCCCTCACGTATTCACAAAGCCATTGACCATCGGCGTCTCTGTGCGGATGCAGGAGCTGGCTCAGGAGAAGCAGCACACCCTAGAACTGCTGGGCCCTATGGATCCAGAAGGAGTGGAGACGGTACGGGGAGTTCCCGCGAGTGCTCCAGATGCTAGCCTCTTGCAAAGCAACCTGCGGCTCATTGAGGATCGGATGAGGAGTCTGCAGAGAGAGAAAGAGCAGGCTGAAGATAGGTAAGGGCCTACATCACACACTAACCTCCGGCTCCCTTCAGCTTATCTGTGAATACTGGGAGCCATTCCCTGGATATACTGGGAATAAGGTGCTGTATGTTCAGTACGGAATTAAGGTGAACTGTATTTATCCCACAAGGAGAAATGCGGTTATTGCAGCAACATGCAGTTGTCAGTAGAATATAAATATGATAAAGAGATGTACATGGAGGTACAAACAGACAAGGTTTAAGATACTGACAACAAGGATTTTAAGGTGCCACATAAAAAAAAAAAAAATACAATTTACCTTGTTTTAAAGAAGTATAAATATAAAATTAAGTTTGCATGATTAAATAACCACTGTACAATTAAATGACATAGAATTTTGTTCTCTATTATCATGAAAACAAGCTATCTTTGTTGATCAGTAGACTTTGGTCTAATGGGGCAGCTTGGGAGAAGCTCTACAGATTGTCTGGCAGGCCAGAGTATTGATTAGAAGTGGGCTGACTCGAATGCATCAATAGCACCACCTTAAAAACCCAGAGACCATTTGTAACATTGTGCTTGTCATTTATCCGGTGGGCCTTGAACATCACCATGTACCAGGAGGAGGAATATCACAGTCACACACTAAGCTATTATGTCAGTCATTGTAGCTTTTTCAGGGTGTGTGTGTGAGACTATGTTGCATATATTTGAATTATGTCTCCCCCTATAGGCTGAAGACGAATGAGCGGCAAGCGTGGGTGTTGCAAGAGGAGAGGGAGTTTTATTGTTCCCAGGCTCGGACCCTGCAGCTCTCCTTGACAGAGCTGACAGCTGACAAGCAGCACACAGAGGCAGAACTAAAGGTCAAAGTTCGGCTGTTCTGGAAGCTTCTGCTGAGTCTTGTTTCCCCTCCATCCCATCCCCCGCCTTTCCCTCCCTGTTAATTTCCTTGTCATCCCTCTGCGTCACCAGGCGGAGATCCAGTCAAGGTTAGAGCTAGAGCAGAGGCTGAAACTGGCTGAAGAGGCTCTGCAGAGTCTGGAGGAGGGCTTGAACACCCGCACTTTCTCCCAGGAGAAAGAGGAGAGGATGAAAGGCCATGTATGCCAGCTGAGGAGTGAGTGTTGACACACATGTCCAGTACTGCTCATACAGGGGACATGAGAGGATTTTATCTATCAAATCGAAATTCTGTTATAATTTACAGGGCAGAGAATTTAGATGTAACAAACATCAATATTAAGTTTTTTTTTTTATTAAATATGAAGCTGCACCAAGGCTTTTAATATTCCTGAGATTGCTGACTGTACTGTATGTGGGCCACAAGCACACATAAGATTTTTATAATGTATAAAAAGAAATTATATACATGTGTATCTATAAATATATACTATATGTGTGTGTGTGTGTGTGTGTGTGTGTTTATTAATATGTCCACATGTATTATAATTAACATAAGCTACAACAGGCCAGAATTCAGAAGATGCTAATGACTTGAATTAGATTAGGTCAAGTCAAAGACGATTGGTTAGATTTGCATTAAAGTAAGCTCATTCCATCCATCCATCTTCCTGGAGACAGATGGAGAACACCATCCATCACCTAACCACTTATCTAGGGTTGTGGGGGCCTGGACCCTATTCCAGACAGTATAGGGCACAAGACTTTGGTACACCCTGGGTGAGATTTAAGTTCACTCACTCACTCACAGAGTGGAGGTGGGATTCAAACCTACTCACTGCTACTTGGAATAAGCTCCATCCCCCCCGACCCTGAACCAGGATTAGCATTAAGAAGATGATAAATGGAAGGATTTTTAAAGGCATTCTTGTTTGCTTGTTTAAATGTATCGTTTTTATAATTGAAATGGTGTTAACTGCATTTTTTTTCCCCTCAGAGTTCTTCGAGGAGTGCATCTGTGCTGCTGAGATTGAAGCCAAACTGCCAGCCATCATGAAGAATGCTGTGTACATCCATAGGGCGACAGCACGTCGCATAAAGAGCTGTCGCATTCAGAAGAAGTCATCCAGAAACCGCAAAGGGCTGAGTGAGTACAGCAGGCAGGCTGAGAGTACTGAGACAGACCAAAACATTAATGCTCGCACTAACACGAAAATAGTTTCAGATATGTCATTCCATATCTGAAGCTAAGTGTACAGATGAAAATCATTTCATCTTTCTGATCTGCCGTTCTCTCCTGCTTATACCTCTTCCCATATTTATCCATCTGCCGCTATGCAGTGAGACACTCTCAGTCCTTCATCCTCCCACCTGGCGATGATTCGTCTTTGGAGGAGCTGAAGGAAACTGCACGTCAGCTCTCCTTTGACAGCTCCTTACGAGAAAACGTCTTTAAGATCATTGCCCGCCATGGGCCGGCCCAAGACTGATGGTGATATTAATCTTTTGGTTATTTTGATAAAATAGACCACCAGTTTAGTACTGGCTTGCTTGAAATTGAATGACAAAGCAAATTTAACACAGAAATTGCTGCTTTTTTTTAATGAGTAATTCTCATTGATTTGAAATAATCTTTCCCTTTATCTTAATAGGTGGATGTCCATTATGGGCCAGTTTTGCATGATAACTGTATTAATTAAAATCTTTACCTTTTCAGTTCCAAAAAAGTCACTGATGAAAATGTTGATAATTTACCAATTACGTCAACTAATTGGCGTAAAGACTCAAACCCCAGAATCTACAGCCATTAAATGACAGTCATTAACAATGTCATAAGTTTGAAAAAACTTAACCTCGTACTGAGTAGTTCAGTCTTCCTTTATCAAAAAAATAAAAGTAATCTTTTTCCAGTACTCCTGCATATACAAATGCATCGGCATGTAACCAATTCCTTGCAGACTGAGGGGGAGTTATTATTCAGATTTTTTTGTTATTGTTGGATTATTATATGTCAGTTTTTATTTTGAGAAAGAGAACCTGGAGACTATTCCTGGTATAATTTCTCCTGGGGTAGAAAGGGCAGCCATCAGCATAATAGACAAAGACGGAACAAAATCTTGTGTTTTTCTTGAAATTATTTTCGACGTATTAATAGCTAAAATTGCTTTGGGCAACTGAACTTGGTAACAATAATAATTATTCTGCCTGAGCTTTAACAGATTCAAATAAAGTTATGAATAATCGAAAGATGCAATGAAACACGAGATTTGCATTACATGAGAATGTTCCATAATGAAAGCAAGAGTTTAAAAATGGAAAAAAGTCAGGTTCATTGTCATCTCTGACCCACTTCAAAATCGTCTGTTTTATGAGATTCTTTAAGAATAGTTACATAACATTTTAAATGTGACTGGGAAAACTAATAGTAGCTTTGGATTTTTAGCAAACACACACGCACAAACTGCACCACGAAGGCTAAGAAATTAGATTCTGTAAAACCGCTTATCCTGCTCAGAGTGGCAGTGGGACACTGGCAGCACAGGGCCCATGGCTGGGGTACACCCTGGACGAGGTGCCAGTCCATCACAGGGCCCATGGCTGGGGTACACCCTGGACGAGGTGCCAGTCCATCACAGGGCCCATGGCTGGGGTACACCCTGGACGAGGTGCCAGTCCACACACACACCATTATTGACTACTGGCAATTTAGAGTTCAATATGAAGATGGCTATGAAAAACAATATGCAAGTTTTTTTGTAACAATGTTAAACAAAAAAAAAAATCACTAAATCCTTGCCATATGAATGAAGAAGTTCTGTTAAATGTGACAGACTGGAATTGTTCTGAGGTTTCAAACTCCACTACTGAGCTGTGGAGTCTCTCCTATACTCACTCACTTGATGGACCAGTTGAGTATATTTCTTGCAGAGGATTCGGACAAAACCCCCCCAAGATAACATTTAGGCTCATGGAGAGAAGCTGCTTCTAATAATTAAAAAGCTACAACAGATCTTCACTTCCCATCAGTAAGTTTTATTGCTCCCTTTTTGTTTTCTTGTTCTAACAATGTGGAGGCCAACTGTCATCTTCACATCAGGTCATCAGTTTCAATTAATCTTCACCTAGAAATTAAAGCATATGTAAATCACGTGTGCAAGACGCTTTACAGGTGGAAATGCAAGGTGTGTTGTCAGAGAAGGTACTGCATTTGGAAAAGAGGTAGTAACACATGGTTAAATTATTCTGAGTTCCACTTCATGGTGAGCAAAATGTAAGAAAAAACTGGCCCGGTTACTGCAGCAGAACATTTCTGTTGAGAAGCTTCAGAAATGGCTTAGCTTCAGAACTACACGCCGGACACAGAAGCATGACTTAAAATGGGTGACATTATCTTCTGTCTCTCCTTCCCCTTCAGTTCAGGTTGCACACTGGAAAAAGAACGACAACTCATGTTAGAGGGTCAAAGCTATCTTTTTATGAAAGCGCCATTCAATTAAGAATGCTTCTGATTTTAAGGGGTGAATGAGTGGTTACCTGTTGTTGGACTGCAGGACACTGACGTACAATGTGCTGTCAGACAGCAGCTCAACCTTCAAAATGTCCAGGGAGTGACGTTCGTCTGGTGTCAATTGCAAAGGAAAGATGGGTTATGTGGTACCTCATGAACTCATTGTTGCACAGAGATGCTGACTCATGCTGACAACACAGTTGTGTGGAGTTAGCTGGTAGTGGAACCCTACTCAGAATATCTCATTCCATCATTCTATTGGACTGAAATCTGATAACTGTGCAGGCCGCTACATTAAGTTGAATTAATTTTCATCCTTGTGGAACCTTTTCTGGACAGTCGTAGTCCAGAAAATCCCTATAATGTTGGCCCGACATGTACCATTAAAATACATATCACATCATCACCCCTAGACTGCAGTGCTGACACAAGGCATGATGGATGCATGCATTCGTGGTTCTCCTCACCTCATCCTCCGACAGAAGGAACCTTAGATCAAACAGTGCTTTTCAATGTCAAACTGTACATTGCCCACTGAACTTCCTTGTTTTTTGGCGGAATAGGAACTCTAAGACACTCAGCATCAATACCCAATTCTTGTCAAGGTGCGACAAGACCTGCCTTCATTTATGGCATCTTTTAGTGCCAATGTTGGACTGGACAACAAAAAGAAACAACTGTAGACCAACTGTAGCTTACAGCTGCATTCGCCTGTCCAGTTTATATAAAGGAAACAGCAAGTTTCCCTAATGTTTCATACACAGAGGTTGTATGCTGAAGTTGACATACACTTAAAGCTCATCCACAGTGCTACATCAGGATTGAAAAAACTGCATTCCATTATACACCGCT
Organism: Gymnarchus niloticus; assembly: GCA_009936485.2. Taxonomy (NCBI): domain Eukaryota; kingdom Metazoa; phylum Chordata; class Actinopteri; order Osteoglossiformes; family Gymnarchidae; genus Gymnarchus; species Gymnarchus niloticus. The sequence goes on along the minus strand of JAACJT020000021.1, from coordinate 9,251,067 downwards.
GCTCATTCAGCATGCTGCTGCTTTTAAATGCTAAATAAAATAAGTATGCATTTTTGACTGCTCTACAACAGGGGTGTCCAATCTTACTGACAAAGGGCCAGTGTGGATGCAGGTTTTCATTCCAATCAAGCAGAAGCCACATCTGAGTTCACTGAACGCCAAGCTGAACTGATTAAACAGGTGGAATCAAGTGTGGCTCCTGCTTGGTTGGAATGAAAACCTGCACCCACACTGGCCCTTTGTGGACACCCCTGCTCTAGAATGAATCAGTACCCTGGTCCTGGAACCAGATTGCAGGCTGCCCTGTCTCCCCAGCTCCTGGGTTCACATGGATGCAGATCAATCTTACTACCAAACATTAACTCTGCCAGCTGTATTAACCACGGGAGCTGTGTGTGGTCACATGGGACAGACACCGGATTTCAGATTTTTCCTTTAACTTAGGGAGTCATCCTCTATGCTTTAATACTACTAAATATTTTCTTAGAAAGCCGGTGAACTGACCGTATTAACAGAGACTGCTTACTTTCCACGGAACATTTCTCCCAATAAAGTTTACAATATCTGGGATGGCAAGCAACGTGTGCAATGGCACACTGTATGCAGAGCCAAGGTTTAAATGAAGAAACGGCACTGAGAAAAGCAGGTACCTGTTATCAGCCTTCCTGAAGTCCGGTGTGGCCAACCGAACAGCTGTTGTTCTCTGCGATCTCACTGACTGCCAGCTCTGCAGCAAAGATGGGTGCCCATGCTGATATCTGCTGAATTCTGTCACACCGTCGGCATCCATAACATTCAGTTCGGTTGGCTTATTACTCATTCTTTTTAATCTCAGGAATCATTGAATCTCAAGGCATCACAGCTGTTGAAAACTGATTCCCCGGATGCCAGTGCATCTTCTTTTAGGGCAGGCTTGATTTGTAAAACCGGCGAGTTCACTTGGGGAGCATGATGCGTTTCTGAATACGCTTGACGACAGCCCAACACCAGCAGTGCATATTAAACAGTCTGTTCATTTCCCGTGTGCCAAAACTATTCATTTCCTCATCCTTCTTCAGAGAACAAACATTCTGTCCAGTTCACAGCAAGAAAGTGCTTCCCCGCTAACTTAAATGTATCTATAGATACCAACTGGACATAGACAACCAAATGTTAATGACAAAAATGGTCTAGCTTCAGAATCATTCAGTAGAAGGGAAGAACAAAAACTGAGTCTGATAATGGAAATAATGCTAATGGAAATGAGTGCTTATGGTTCAGCTACCAGACCCCCAGCCAGCAAAAACACAACAACAGACATGGGCTCACTTTTCATCTAGACTAGCCTTCAGCTTTGCCTCCAGGGCCATCTTATCAAACGTGCGCACGTTGGTTTCTTCCCGTACGCGGTCTCGCACGTGGAAGGAAGCTTGGGCCATTGAGCGGGCGCTCTCCAGCACGGCACGCTTCTCCCGAAAGATCTGCTCGCTCTTCTCCAGCTTCCTCTCGATGGACTGCAGTAGCTCCAGCCTCCGCTGCTGCTCTTCCTCCTCCACGCGCTTTCGGTTCATGCGCTGGAGCTTCTCCTTCTCCTGCCGACTCAGCACGGCGCGCAGTGCCTTCTCTCTGGCCCGCTCCTCCGCCACCGCGGCGGCCTGCTGCGCCCGGCGCTCTGCCTCCTTCGCCCGCTCTTCTAGCTGTTCCCGCTGCTGCCGCTCTCGCTGTTCCGCAGCCCACCGCGCCTTCTGGACCTGCCTCTCCTCCCGCCGCGCCTTTTCTCGGAGCTCTTGGCCACGTCTCTCCACAATCTGCTCATAGTTCTCGAAGGAGCGGGTCAGCTTCTCGTCAATGGCCTTCCTGGCCGACTCCTGTTCCTCGGCTTCCCGCCGGGCGATCTCTCTTCTTAGGGCGGCATGCCGCCGCCTCTCTGCGCGGTTCAGGCCTCTCCGCTCCTCCTGAGTCTGGTGCTCCCTCTCCTGCTTCTTCAGTTCCGCTGTGGAAAGCTTCTCCCTGAGCAGAAGCTGCTCTTGCTCCAGCATGGCGGCCCGCTCCTCCTCCAGTGCTCGCAGGTTCTGCTCTTGTGAGACTTTCTTCTGTTTCTCCTGACGGGCCACCTGCTGGAGTCTCTGTAGCCGGCTGTGCTCCCGCTTCTCCGCCAGCTCCCTCCACTTCTCCTCGTTCTCCGTCGCCTGCCGCAGCTTGGCGGCCGACGCCTCCTGCTCTTGCTGGCTGAGACGTTGCTGCCGGGCCGACACCTGGGATTGCCAGACTCGCTGGCACTGCAGCACGGCGCGCTGCTTCTCTCTCTCCTCCCGCTCACGCCGCAACTCCTCCAAGCGCCGCTCGCTGTCCCACTGCAGGTGCGCTACATAGCGGGTCTGACTCCTGATGTCCTCCTCCTGGTACTTGGCGAGCATCAATGCCGCAATCTTGCGGTCGCGCTCAGGAACGGCTTTCAGTCCACGCCGCTTCACCTCCTTCACGATGCGCTCTACCTTCTGCGTAGTCTGTGGTGAATGGCTGAGATCACCAAGGCTAAGGCTGCGGCCCATCAGGGAATTAAACGTGGCCAGAGTACGTGCCCTTGGACTGGATGCCTTGGTGCAGAGGTCCCGTGGGCTATCCCAACTGTAAGAGGATGAAGCACCAGATTCAGAAGAAGTGTGGGTGATGGTGGAGGAATATGTTTCCTGTCTCCGCTGTAGCGACTCAAGCGAATGACTCTTCTCCCATTTCTTAGCCTGGGATACAGCATGACCATTAGTGTGAGCAAAAGGCATAGCTGTGAGTCCATTGGTCATCGGTGTCATGGTAGTTGAAGTGACTGCTACTGATGAAATGGAACCAGCTCCTGACTTAGAGATGGAAGTTCTGGTGACAGAGGAGGTAGGTTTTGAGATTGTTCGAGGAAATGTATTGGCAGACTTCACCTTCTTTGCGGCTGAGGCCAATGGAACTGGTTTCATGGTCTGAATGGTTAACGGGGAGCCACCAGCAGGTAGCTGCCCGCTGGAAGAAGGTTTTGATGCAATGACTACTGGGACAGGTTTGCAGGATTTTCCAGAACTACTGCTGGTTGGTTTAGAGGTTACTGAACTAGTGGCGAGAGTTTTAGAAGACAGATCGGAGCCTGGGAGAGCTGTTTTAGAGGGCAGACTTGAACTGGTCTGAACAGTCGATGGTTGATCAATCCTAGGATTGCCTACAACTGGAGATCTTTCCGTTGAAGAAGGAGGAGGTGCGCTGCTTTTAATAGTAGCGATCGAAGGTAATGTCCTTCTCCTTTCCTCTCTGATAATCCTTTCTCGTTCCTCCCGACACTGCTTTAGCTTAGCATGCCTTTCCCTCTCATACATCTCAAACAGTCCAGTTGCGGCTTGCATCGACCGTGCCGATGCCTCTCCGGTAAAGTCGGCAAGTGGCCGCGGCAGCAGCTCCACGGGCTTCACCCCGCACCGAGCACATGCCTCCAGGGAGCGGGGGCTAGTTAGCACATAGCGGCTGCCTTCTGCATCTGGAGAGTCAAAGTTGAACAGATCCAAGTGAAGCCGGGGTGACTGCTCTCGCTGTTGACCCTGCTGCTGTCTGCTTTCGGTGGACTGCTCAGGCTCAGGCTGCTCTATGTTACTTTCCATGTTCCCTTCTGTTGACACCAGCCCACTACCATTCTGCTGCTGAATGCAGGGTGCTTCAGAGGCAGTGGTTGCTGTGTCGAGCTCTGGGCCTCTGTTCTGGCCCTGATCCTCTTCTGATGGGTCGACCATGTCTAGCTGAAAAGGAGAGCACAGGCAGAATCATGAGGAGAATTAGAGAAAATGAAGGCAGATTTTAGTCAGGAGATTATTCTGAGCTATTCATAGTTTAAATCATTCAGCAATTTGTGACTCATGAATCTTTAAAATGTATGCACATTTAATGCACTTTTTTGCAAATTCTAGTTGTTAGGCCCCTTACATCTTGGTTTATAAAATTGAACAAGAACATACGAATAAGTTTTTTTTTTTTTTTGTTTTTTTTTTAGTGATTTAGAATATAGTGTTTGTTCGTGCTGCGATTTGTCGGCCATTCATCATACGCAGCGACATTTTATAAAATGTTTTCACTAACTATTCTCTGTGAGTCTAGACTATGTAAAGAAAGACAATCAAAACAACCACTGCTGCATAGCAACGCCTGCCGCATTGTGCTATTCTGCATGCTGATTATGTAAAACCAACCCTTACACAGATTCTATAAATTCCCTTTCGTGCATCCTGACGTTTAGCTCTTATCTCTGAAAAAAATCTCATAAATTTAGCAGAACACAGAAAACGGACTGACCTTCCTAATTGACGACTGCTTGCAGATCGAACGCTTTGTTCGATGCGTTTCATAATATCATACCTTCGGCACTCAGCATGATATCGGGTTATTTGAAGAGAGCGTCAATCGCTGATCTTGTATTAGAATACTGCATTTACTCGAAGATGCATAATGCAGGCGTTTGCTTTCCAGTGTTCATGGCTGATGGCAGAAATACCGCTTCTTCCCGAAATTGCGCCCTCTCAGAGCAGACGCAGTGTTGAAGCTTGCTTTACTGGTTAGATTCTCCCTCTGTCACATCTCGGTCCTCCACATTTAGGACTGGTTAGATTCTCCCTCTGTCACACCTCGGTCCTCCACCTTTAGGACTGGTTAGATTCTCCCTCTGTCACATCTCGGTCCTCCACCTTTAGGACTGGTTAGATTCTCCCTCTGTCACATCTCGGTCCTCCACATTTAGGACTGGTTGGATTCTCCTCCTGTCACACCTCGGTCCTCCACCTTTAGGACTGGTTAGATTCTCCCTCTGTCACATCTCGGTCCTCCACATTTAGGACTGGTTGGATTCTCCTCCTGTCACACCTCGGTCCTCCACCTTTAGGACTGGTT
>JAACJT020000021.1:9227091-9246077 GCA_009936485.2 Gymnarchus niloticus | reverse complement strand
TCTCCTCCTGTCACACCTCGGTCCTCCACCTTTAGGACTGGTTGGATTCTCCCCCTGTCACGTCTCGGCCCATCCACCATGAGGACTGGTTGGATTCTCCCCGTCACACCTCGGTCCTCCACCTGCCTTCTGCTACAGAAGCACGTCACTCCGGCCAAAACTCCCATCCCACAACCGCCTCCACCTTCCAGTACACATTTGTCCTTTTGTTTTGATATCCATCCATTGTTTAGAAATCGTATTATAAAAGAACAACAAACAGACAAACAAGTATGTAAAAATGAAGTTAAATAAACATTAGAAATTAACTAGTCTAAGCAATAGCAATTCTAGGATGCCCACACGTGTACTGACATGATTTGAGACGTGGCATAATCAAACTCCATTAACTGATAGCGTCGGTTTCGTTTGTATATCAGTCAAACCCACATGATGTTACAGTAAGCAAATCTAGTGTATTAATAGGATTTGTTTAATGGGTCTTCAATATATCACTCGAATAGCATGTGTATCTAACTTTTCTATGTAGTTTTTTTGCCAACGTAATTTGCATAATGACTATAACAAATTCATCAACAATGATTTCCCAAGGAAGCAAGGATTATGAAGACACTTTTTAGGCATGATAATATCTCTTGTCTTCATGTAACCTCCCTTTTAATGCATTAAACATTTCCTCATCCTTTGAAAATTGTATTGCACATGTCATCTGTTTTCAAAAACTCCAGCTAATTTATGTAAATGACATGCATGTGTTTGATGGAGGGCATTAAATACAGATAATACGGCCCTCTATGGAAAATGTAGTCAGCTTGAAGCAAAATTATCTGCGGAATTTTTTATTCTCAGTACAACCACTTAAGCACTGTTTTCATATAAAATTGAAAACATAGGGCGAACTAATTAACCCTAAATTTTCAAATATTGAGTGGTTGTACATATATACAAAAATTTCTGTTGTTTTTGACACTAATATAAAAAGGCTATACAATATTCAGTCATTTCTATCCATCCTTTTATTTACCATAATTGCTTATCCAACTCGGGGTTATAGCAGGTCAAACAAGGCAGAAGACACCCTGGATGGAATGAAGTGTATTACTTGCCTTATTTTAAAGGTATGTACAGTGTGGTAACTTGCTCAAATGTCATTATATATGATTCAAAAAAGTGAAACTATTATACTCCTGAGTAGTTCATACCGGGGATCAATAAAGGATCTATCTGTTCTTCCACCCACCAACATGCCAACCGGCCACCCCACAGCTGTAAGTGATACCAGAGAGACAATCCTGGAGTAATCCCCAGAGGTGTTCCAGGGAGTAGGACAGCTTATTCCCACCACATAAGCCTGCATATTGACCGAAATGTGAAGCCTATAGCCTGTAGTCACTCAGGCATACGCTATTCAGCCTTAGGGGAGCTGTAGAGGCCTAGCTCAAAGAACTCTTTGAAATGGACAGTATAGAACCTTTAGATAGCCCCGCACTTTGTGCGAGCCTAGTAGTAATTAAACCAAAAGAAAACTCTAATAAAAGCAAGCTATAATAATCAGGGGATGCTACCCTATCTCTACTGTAAATGAGCTACTTTAAGGGATAAACAAATCAGCTGTGTTCAGCTATAAAATGAGGTTAACACCAGTTGTAACTATCCCATAAATCACTAGAGATCGCCACTTTTCCTGTGCATAATGCTGTACTTAGATGCAGGTGGTTGATTGCGGTGTGTCTTGAGACATAGAACAATACCAGCATGAAAGGCATTACTCCTGTGCATTAGTGGGAATACAAGGTGGTGAAAGCATTTCAGTTGATACAATTGTACATTTTCACAACTAGGAATCTACATGTGCTCATAAACCAGCTGGAGGAGAGTGGATTGACACTGAATCAAGAAAAGTGCCAGTTCGTCTAACACAACGCATTGGACCAACAGAAAAGAGGATGGAAAAGTACTCAGGAAGCCAGGGAGTTGGAGAAAACCTCAAAAGTGAGACGCTTCTCAGGACTTGCGAGCTGCAGTAGTAGATTTATCCCTTAAGTTACAACATCATCAGAGCCAGCGTGATGTCTGGCCTATAAAGATATGCCATGTGTGGTTCAGAGCCAAAACAAGCATTTTAAACACTACTTTTAGATGGAAGCACTTATTAAGGTGATGATCGATATAAGTCCTGCTGGAGTAAGAGCAGTGTTTGTTCAAAAACTGAAAGATTTGATGTTTTGCATATTTGCTACTTAAGACACAATTGGATAGACAGTGGACACATGCTATTCAGATAAAGAAGGAGACTTTAGCGCTTGTATTCAACTGTGAAAGAGTCCATTCATACGTGTGAATGAAAGGTCCATCTGGTCACAGATCACAAACATTTGGTAGTTGTATATGTATAACTCTGCTCTGCATCCATTGCAGGCATAAACTGGGTTTGTAGACTCCAATCTTTTGATTTCAAAGTAGTGCATATCCCAGGCAAGCAGAACGTTGCCGACCCACCATCATGACTGCTGGGAGAGACAGCAAAGAAAATGAAGCATTCATGTGGATCTGATAAATATGTGAGGTTGGTGGCCGTCAGTACCACCCCCAAAGCACCGAGTACACAAGATGCCGAGAAAGGCTCTGCAACCAACTCTGAGCTGATTAAGTTATGAAAAGCCATTCAAAATGGATACTTTTGAGAAGTCTAAACGTTATGCTCCTGCGGCAAATTAACTGTGCTACCAGGTAGATGCTGGCCAAGATGGCCATAGACCTACTTGGAGCCTGTTCAACCAATCAAATTGATAGATTGCTACAAGCACTGCTGTATGATGTGCTGACATCAATCACTCCAGAGAGGATGACTGACGGCCCATATTCAGTTGGTACAGACTTCTGGTCTCTATTAAGTCAGACCAAGCATGATTGGTTAGGTCAGATTTCTTTGAGGAATACTGTAAAAGGAAAGGAATAAAGCACTTAGAGATAACTCCCAAGTGTTCACAAGCCAATGATGAATATGAGTATGATGATGCATCACTGACGGAGAGAATTGCACACGAATGATTGGACCGGCAACATGAACTTAATAAAATTATGTGATATGGTACAGGAACATTAACTGTTGCACTACTGGAAAAATTCTAGCTGAGCTGCTTTTTAACTTGAAGATAGCATGAAAACTACCTGCCATGCAGACTTGGATGTGCATGATGCAAAAGCAGAAAGAATCAGAACAAGTCAAAGGCCTGTGCAAATGTGCGGTGGAGAGTGCAGCTTTTGGAGTTGTCTCTTGGTGATACTGTAATCCAGCACCAAGAAAAAGTAGGCAGGTTCACAACAACACTCGGTTGTCACCACACAAGGCTGTAAGCAAAACAGGGACCAGTGTAACTGTGCAATCCCCAAATGGAACATGATATACAAGAGATATGACCTTTGTGAAAAAAGGTGGATTGGGCTAGATGGAAGGAGCAGGGAATAGGAAGACCCCCGAGACCTGAGAACAATGAATGTGACCATGGAAAACAAAATGCTTACTAAAATGCCAAATATTTGTAGTTCCATTTATTTAACAGAAACTTTTGCCCAAAACAATGTACAAGCGAGGACAGCTTGGGATCGAAGGGCAAGGCCAATCTCCTAGAGCTGTTGGTGTTATGGGCCTTGCTGAAGGATCTAGCGACTTGAGATGATTACTCAGCAGACTAAGGGATTTGGACCCATGACCTTTTATCTATCTCTGGTTCAGAGATATGGGTACAGATCTCTAAACTGCTGAGCTTCACACCACCCCCACCAAATAATTTAGAGACAGACCTCTAAGAGTTAGATGATCACCCAAAAAATTGGCTGACCATCATTTAGTATAATATTCCCATGTCAGATTGGTGGTATATGTGTTTGAGTGTTTGTGTAGTCTTGGCAAGATATGCTTGCAAAATGTTTATTAATTTTTTTCAAGTCTTGGTATTTTGTACAATTATTATGTAAATTTCAGGTTAGATGCCACCATATAGAGATTGGAATTTGAAGCGTTGAGTAATTTACAAGACTGTTTTCTAAAATATTCGTTTTTAAAGGGCCTGACAATGTCAACGCATTTGAGGGATCAAACAAAGCAGCAAAAATGTAGCAATCAGCCCAATTTTGTAACTCTTGACCTTCTGAGATTTAACTATTCATAAATGGTTAATAATATATTGTGAGTTGCACTTGTCTTATTTAGCCAACATGTAGGCTCTGTATATTTATAATATACATTTGATGCTGGTGCTTTAACATTGCATTTTTATGATAAAACTGCTAAATTGTCCACAAATACTTACAAGCTGGTATATAAATCTATATATTTTATCCCATTAAGATTTCAGCCAATGTCATTACTTTAGAAATTTTTAGAAATTTTGAAAAAAAAGCTACCCCTTTTCCCGAATCTGTTTTACTAATTTTAACTGTTTTCATTTTTAAACTTTTTGATGAGGAAATTGTGGTGTATTTGTGTTTCAGTACATCAGTGTGTTTCTCATAAGGTACTGTATATTTAATATGTTCTCTTGTATGTAACTTCCTGCTGACTAGTTTACGCTCCAAAAGGACTTAAGGAAATTGCCTGATAACTAAAAAAACATCGAATAACCTTGAACTAAGCTCATTTTTACCTACTTACATTCTACCACAAGGGGGCACTATATGACCAGCTGAACTGTGAGGTTCCATTCAAATGGTTGACAAAAGTGAAATAATTCTGATTTTTGTTTATTATTTTGTTATATTTATCAAACCTTTAAGTACAGTATAATCCCATAAATAATACCAATTCCTAGAAACTAGAATGGATGTTTTCTAATAAGAAACAATTAGCAGTTATATGTTTGCTGTCCTGTTACTTTGCTTGAATAATTTGTGGTAAAAAAACTAATTCTCCTATATTTCCTGTTCGTAAAATATTCTTTAATTAACGACACATTATTTATGTCAAGATTGTTTTTCACAGAATGAAAATATTGTAGCATTTTGTTGTTTTCTTGTTTGCTAAATAGCAATGGGCCATGACTTTTTTGAACAAAATAAAAATGTATATATTTTTAAACATTTTTTTCTTTACAGTGTGGCCCATTTATAGCACTTTGGTTTTATTTTTCAGAGCTCAGAATACAGTTATTGTTATATTAAATGCACACTCATACTATTTACACCAAGTATTTGTGCTGTAAATGAAATAGATTTTACTTTTATTCGCCGTTGATAAAATGAAATACTATAATGCATTTTTATAACAAATTTTAGGAGAATATAGAATATTCAAACATCAAAATTCAGAAATATTAAGAAAATTGCTAACAAGCTGACAGGTTTCAAATATATGCACAATGATTCCGTGTGAACTTGTCAGACACCATGCAAGCTTTAATTTATCTCCTTTTAACAAGTTATTTAAAAACTGACAAATCAAATAAACGTGAAAAAATAGAATGAACAACGAAATGAACAGTAGGAGGCTTATGATAAAAAGTACTACACCAGCTCATAAGATATTGAACTTGCAAATCAACCTGACAATGATGAGAGGTTCACTCAGCCTAGAATACGTAACATTAGCCAGTCAGTGGAACATGCAGTGCTGACCTGCTAAACTCTTGACCTGGTGTGGGGGGAAATGGTCATACCAGATTGTAAACTTCACCAGAGTCGGTTGCTGTATCAGAGCAGTGAGCATTAAACATACTTGTCTAACTTGTTAAATGGCTGACGGCCTTGGAAGAGAGACATGACTGCACAGTTCATTGACACAGGGGTACACATCTGCACAAGAAGAGCTGTGTTATCGATTTCCTAAGTCATGGAACTGAAACCACTAGGAGATTACATAAAAAATGCAGTTTAGAAAGACTCAGAGAGAGATGTATAAGGTAAAAGGTGTAAAGTCCCACTAGAATGGTTATCTGCCACCTTATCACATATAAGCAATTCTGAAAATTTTTCATGGTTTCTGCTTATTCATACAGTCTGTATATCAAGGACTAATTTCTTCTTATTAGATGTGTTTGAACTGTGGGAACATTAGTGCATCTGTTCACACGTGGTCGACTGACGTAGCAGTAGATTTCCAGGAGGTCGGTGACGGAACAGGCTTTAAACTGCAGTTCATATGATTTACTCTCTCAGTGGCTGCAGTTGGAGCTTCAAAAATGTGACGCTCACTTTTTGAAATACAGACCTTAATATGGCCTCGCACTGTCAACTCTAGGAGTGTTCTTTTAATCGATTCGTTCTGCCCAACGCTCTGGGGTGTAAAAACATTAACAAAATCAACTGTCATTGGTCTTACTTACACTTAATCCCAACAGTCTTCAGTTTTCAGAGACACCAAGGTATATAGTTTTGTTTCAATGATTTTCTGAACATTTCCACACACAGGAATGTAAGATACAGGTTTATAAACAATGGTCCAAGCTCGTCTACACATATGAGCACTTTTGCATTGTTTTTGGTGTCCCATATTTCACAATCCATACAGACCATATGAAAATATGGGCTGGAGGCAGTATACAGAAGGTGGTGGAAATCATGGAACGGCTGTCTTACTGCAATCAACAGTTCTCTTGTAAGATCTAGTCTGTGCTGCAGGTTGTCTAAGGCTGACCTGGTTTGGCTTATAGGATCCTGGGATTACTGCTGTGAAGACCAGGAACTTTCACTGCCCCCAGTTCACATGTCCAGCTTGCGTTTGCCAACAGAAAGGGCCACGTTTTCTTGACAGCTTCACCAGCTGCCCCTCCCTAACCCTGAGTTTTTTTTCCCTCTCTTTTGGGCGATGCCACAAGAGTCCCAGGCAGTAGCAGCTAGTCCCCCCTTATTTAGTGGAAAAAGGACCCCGAGACAGAGCTGTTAATTCAATCAAGAGAGCTGTATGCTCAATTAGGCATCCATAAGGGCTCAGGATGGGTCCGGGGCCCTGTGGAGGGAAGGCCGCCCAGCCCCCAGGAGGCATTAATTGTGGATGACAGTGTGTAAACAGTGGGGTGAATAGGCAGTGCAGGTGCGGGACACTCAGGGCTGTCTCAATGCTTCTTTTCACACCAGTCTCACTCTCCCTTTCCCCCTTTTCATTGGACCGTCTCCCCCCCCACTTTCTTTGGCCATTTTTCATGCACTTCATATCAAAGCCAGATGAGAATGGGACGGTGATAGAAGTGTGGTGGGATGGTGTGGATTTTTGGCTTTGAGGCTGTGCCTGTGTGTGTATGCTTGGGAGAGAGAAAATCAGAAAGGGAAAAAAGTAGTCACAAGCTAAGGCTGCTGTTGTCCGTGGGTTTCAGCTGGACCCGGAATTATGTTGCTCCTCAAATTTGGAAGCTAGTGAAAATTGCAGCCAGTACATGTAAAGGATGTGGAATTTATCAAATGAAATCCAGATGGGACTTTAAAGACAGAGGGCTTTCTATTTGACCTTACATTTTTTCCATTTAAGGTTCCTTTTCTTTCTGTCTTTCTTTCTCTGACTCCATCATTCTATTGATCTGTGTGCCCTCAGAAATGGGATCCTCAAAACTAGGGTCTTGGAAGCAGCTGGCACTCCACCGATAGCCATGACGTCACTCCGGCAGAATCTGGGTAAGGAGGGTACTGCAAATGGAGGGTGAACTTCAGCTCTCTGGCTTCTTGCGACCCTCTATCTCATACTCCTAATATCAGAAACAGTGCACTTGTAATGCAGCTTGTCAATTAATCACTGCACACGAGTCCTGTGTACATACTGTGAAAGATAATGAGGGCTGTGCTTTTCAGTTAGAATCATGTAGCCTCTCATTGGTGTAAGTGCATTGGAAAAAAAATACATGAATAAGTAGAATCTTCTTTGGTTAGCTTTTCCTTTCTTTGCTTCCAGATGTGATCTATTGTTATTTTACACCCATGAAGTTTATTGTAATTACTTTTGAAGGAGTTTTCCTCTCCATCAAGAACAACAGCACTGCTCACATATAAACACCAGTATCTCGCCCAATCCTCTACCCTCACGTCCACGGATGTGCTCATTTCCTGATTTATTTGCTGAGAGCTAGAAAGGCCTGCTCACTGAAAATCTATGAAAGACCAACTAGTGATTGAGGAGTATATTTCTTGTTAATATTTTACTTCTTAATTTTATATCCAGCTAAATTACAACTGTTTCTGCTAAGCCATGGTTTCCAATGCTTTTACGCCCAGAAGAAATCAGAGTCTTTGTTTAGTGGTGGACATAATTTAACAAAAATAGAAAACAGGACATTAATGATCTCATTAACATTCCATTAGCTTTGCCCATCCCTTCCTCTCTGGACAGAGATTCACCTCCATCAGCATAACTTTGCAACCCGGGAACAGGGTGGGCTTGTTAGCACATCACACATTGAGTGGGCTTAGTCACATGGCTTCCAAATGGTACAATACCAAGGCCAGACTTCTGAGGTAAGCATCGCATTTTTCAGTGTGGATACACTGTGTGCATGGAATATGCTGAGTCTGTGCAGAGGAGAAACAGGTAGGAGTGTCTGGCAGGTAGATGTTCACCTCTGATCATACTCTTCAGCCGTGTCTGTGATGTTATAAGATCAGAGATATAAGAGATTCTTCTCTCCCCTCTCTACTTCTCACCCCATCCCACATTATTCCTAAATGTTTTGACTCCCAAAGTCATCGCTTTTGAAAATGCTCCTACTGTTGAAAGGTATACTACACATACAAAAGATTAAGATCTGTCATTTTAATCATAATATCTTTATGTATATATGTACAGTATATATACACATTAGACTATAATTCTGAGATACGAAAAGCAAAATTCACAAATTCAGCTCCAAAATTAACAGCCAGATATTAAAACTTACATTTCTTGTAATTATGCAACTGATTTTTCCTCAGAATAATAACTCAGAAAAAGAGGGTTTAAGTTGACAATGTTCGTTTAAGTGCTTTTCAGAATTAAATGTGAGATGATTTTCCCAAGCATTTTTTCAAATCTCCTCACCATACCTAAGAATCCTTTTTTGAAATTCTTAAGTGGTTTAATGAGATTTCACAAGACTGAATGATATTAGTACAATAAAAGCTTAAGTGCCTAATGTTGTTGAATAATATGACATTGCAGGGATTATTTGCATTTTAGCCTAGTTTATATTTTGTATTTTATAGAATATTAACTGATGCAATAAAATTGCAACATAGAGATGCAACTCCCCTACTTATAAAAAGATAACACAGCTGAAACAGACACATAATAATCATTAAGGGCAGTCCTTCATCTTACAGTGCTACAGGATTTGTAGCTCTTTTCAAATTAACTGCAATAATTACACTGATGCCATTATAATTTTTAAACAAGCATGTAGTATAGTTACACTATTACCAGGGGACTGTTTAATAATATGACCTGAGTGGAAAACTAGTCTTGGTTCAAGCAATAAACAATTTAAACTTCTACTGTAAACATGAACTACGGTGTTCATTTGTTACATAAAATTATGTGTCTCTTGATACATTGCATGAGAGCATTATCTATGGTGATGGAACATCTATCAACAAGAACATGAAAGCTGAGGCCAGATAAATGTTCCAATATACTCTTAATATGTTTTTCTGCACTTTTCACCATTTGTAACAATGAAATGGTAGAAAATCAAACTGGCGTGTGAACATCTGCATCGTGGACCCTTTGTCTCTTTTTCTTTGATGCACACACACACACACACACACACACACACACACACACACACACACACACACACACACACACGGACAGACATACTGGCCCTGCAGAGGAGATAGAAAAGAAAAGGAGAAAGGGTTTGAATAGAACCTGAAAAGGTAAAGGGAGATGCTGGGGAAAGACAGGAGGCATGGGGAAGTACAAAGAGGAGAAAAGCTGGGAGACTGGAGACTCTCAGGCCTGCTATTCAGGCTTCCTGTTCATTGTACATAACAACATAATTGTGTTAATTGGATACATACTCGCTTTCATTTGTGCTTTTTATGTCAAGGAGAAGAATTTCTGTCTGTGCATGTGCATATATGCGAGTGAGAACATGTAACTCTGCATGGTTTTCTAGACATGCTTTACTGTGGGCGTGCATTCAAATGGCAAAGAAATGCAATATTTAGCCAGAAGATTTTTAAATTATTATTATTATACAAAATGGGTCTATGTTCATAAAAAGTGAAAACAGTTCATCCCCCAGGCAAACTAATATTTGAAGTGTAACTACACAAATCTCGAAACAATAAAATAAATACACATAAATGCATAAATATATCTGAATTTAAATATTGGCCAATAAATTATATGATAGGGGTCAAGAGAATAAAAGGCAGCGGAGAATGGCAACAGAAAAGAGAGGAAAAGGATATAGACAGCTGCATAAGAGCTATTGGTAATCGTGGTCACCCACCCCCAAACTACACACCCTCTGGCCGGCCTCCTGATGTGTTTGTGACAGCTATTGACTTTCCATGTTTACCATTGTGTCCCTAGTACAGAGGCTGAATTACACTGCAGCAGAGTGCCAGTCTATTCCCATCCCTCCGTTCCCTATATGATTTATAGATCTATGCATTCATTCTTTATGTCCTGTCGTTTGACTCTTGATTGTTGTGTACTATTTTATGAATATTGTGAGGATTGGCTAAAATTGCAATAATAGTTTAAGTAATTGATCATATATGCATTTATTTGTTTTCCAACTGATTTTTTTTTTGCATTTTATAATAATTACTCAGCTTTATATCGTAGTATGTGCATGTGTATAATGGTGAAATGTTAGAAGTGCTGACGAAAAAGGCAAAATAAAATGAGAGCAGAATTTAAACTGCGCACAACAGCTGACACAATTAGATTAAAGAACAATAAATAAGTTCTATAACGGCACATTTGCAGAAGCGCCGGGGCAGCTTTCCATTGTCCGAAGAGCTGTACAACTTTTCAGAGGATATGTATTCTTTTTCAGTAGATTCTTGACTGCCATTGGCCCTAACGTGTGTCAGTCACAGTTCTTCTGCCCACCTCCTTAGGTTTTAAATGGGTCCCAATGGAAGCTGAGATACTTAACCTGTGGCTGGCAGCCTGACCACCGCTCCCCTGCATAGTGAATGAAATCGGTCACTATGGTGACCATCAAATCCTAGAAGACAGCTCCTCATTTTCAGCTGTGTAACGATGCATAACTATAAATACACAAAATTGCAAAGTATTTAGAGATAAGTTTTATATACTGATTAAAGACTTAAAATTACTTAAGATTTACTTCTGAAAAAAAACCGACTAGAACAGAGAACCAAACTGACAAAATAAGTAACAGAGAAAGAACAGCATTACAACCTTCAGACACTGTCATCAATTATGTTTCCTCGAAATTTCGTCTTTTTCCTTTTTCCGTGCTTTTTTGCGCTGCTGTTGGCCTGCCTTCTGACACAGATCGCCGGACAGAAGTCCACAGGTCCACGGGTGAGTGAGACAGCCGTACATCGGATTAAAACAAACTCTATGACAGTCGGTCAGTGGCAAAAACATTGCAACCCAGGCACACCTGATTAAATGATTCAGACTGTCCTTTCATTAATTTTATTCAACGTAGACGATTTCGCTTATCTACAATGCATGCGATCATAAACAGCAAATGAGCGATTCTGGATTTTTACACATTTCAGTCCGGCTATACGATGTGAGGAAGTTCAGGATATCTTTATCTATGGCTTGATCTTAACGTCTATTGAGATGTGACCGATAACTAGTTACAAAGAACTCGAAGTCGTCATTTTGGAAGAGCTGTAAGATAGACTACTATCTCGCAGTCAGTCCGACCTCAGAAGCTATCTGAGATACAGAATAAAGTAGCAACGTGAAAAATAGAAGAGCTGAAATATTGATGGATGGAAAGCTGGATGCTGCGAGAATAGAAATTTAAATTCCCGGAGTTTCACAGGATATGTGTTTAAAAACTATATCGGGCTCTTTTAGTAAAATATATCAAAGTTGACCCATATTCATTGTAACTTTGGACCAAAAGAATGATCAAATAATCATAAGAATAGCAACAATTAAAATTCGCTTCGAAACGGTGTCAGCATTCATATATTGTTGTTATTGTTTGTCTATTAATAATTTAAGTTTGGACGCCGCTTCAGTGAATGAAGAAGAAGCGTATCGTCTTAGTGATGGTAACTGCGAGGTCCACAGTGGACATCCACATCTTGACAGTGAGAACAATCCGGAGGGAAGTCTCTGGGTCACGTGTGTTGCGCTGGACACGCACGCTGTCCTCGTGCTGTTAGACATGGACTCCTCTGTGTAGGAATGTGCCAGGGGATCACTGCCTGCCACCAGGAGCCTGGGTTTTTCTGGAGACGAGCTGTTCTTTTTTCGGAGTCAGCCTTGTGCTGACAAATGTGCTTTTTGAGTTTTTAGTGCACTCTTTCTTTTTGTTGGTGTTCCTCCCGCGCTCCGGTGGGAGTGTGTGTGTGTGTTTGCTAGTGATGAGTGCCAAATCTGTACTTTCTGTATTGTTGTTCCTCGCCCTGTTTCAAACAAAACTCTCTTTTCTGTTGCTCAATATTTATCTTATGTTAACTTAAAGCAGTTCATTTTTAAAAAAGACTATGCAGGAAAACACAAAATAAGCCAACATAATATTTTATTGCAGTTTGTCAGTATCATGTCCAGCTTCTATATTGCTCTGTATTTGTAAATACATTATAATTAAGATAAAAATGAAGTTGTGTTAGTACATAGTTTTCTTGTACAAGCTTTTACATCAGTGCATATTTGTAATGAATGGTGGTTTATGACATGAATGTGTCACCTTAATAAAATCTCAAGAAAGTTGCTATACACAAGAATGAGGGTACACAACATGACAGTGAACCAGAATGACTATAGTACATGGATGAAATTATGTACTGATTTTGGTTAAACCATTGGAAGTATACCCAATTAAAATACTGTACAGCGAGACAGGCATCAACGACTGACTGTGTTTTTCAGCAAAAAGGGAAAAACCTTTTTTATTAATATATTTAATTACTTAATTATAAAATGTATGTTGATTAAGTAAATATTTAATTACATAATTATACAGATGTCCCAACAACATAAGAAAAACTATGGTGAATTTTCAAATATACTCCATTTTCATTTTGTTATTCATTCAGTCACAAGATATCATATTCTGGGGCCTAGGCGAAATAGCATTTTCACTTTGAGCTGAATGAATAGAATGTTCACCTTGCAACATTGTAATCAGATCGTCTTTAATATGTTGTGCCCATCAGGAAAGTTTATTTTCTGTGGTACTGCTTTCTTTTAGTGCTGGTGATAATACGCAAGAATTCTTTATTGTCACATGTACGAAGTACAGTGAAATTCTTACTTAGGTGTGGCCTGCAGATGCATGACAGCTCATGACCTTGTCTGCTTTTAAGAGATCCAAAGCATCATATAGGGATAAGAACTGTAAAAATGGAACACAGATCATCCACTAATGTTAGTCACAATTTAACCCAACCTTTTACCCAAGCTATCATTTTAATCACTTTGGTATTATATACGGTTAGGGGTTCGGATCCCTTCTAGATCTGTGTGTGGACTTTGCCTGTTTTTCCCATATTGCCCAGGTTTGCTCTGGATACTCTGGTTTTCTCCTACAGTTTAAACGCATGCAGTCAGGTGGTGTGGTGACTATAGATTACCAGAAAGAAGGACATGCTCCACGATGGACTGGTGTACTCCAGCTATGTGACTTCTACGGTCTGGGACAGGCTCTACACTCCTCCTGTTACCCTGTGCTGGATAAGTGGTTGGAAGTTGGATGAAAGGATGATTGACAGGGTTTTTCACTGACAAACATCTGGGTTGTGCAACTGTATTCATGCAAGAACTCGTGCATCCTGCGTACTTATTTATTTGGTCAAAGGTTGGAGTATGTGTGATTTTTCAAAAACCATTGCTGGGCCAAGAACAAAAAGAAATTATTATTATTAGTATTTAACGAATTATGGGCAGATAAAAATGGAAGGAATGCCTGGGTGAATGATCACTGCATGTGACGTGTCAGAGAACACAACATCTTTATGAAAATAGGAATTTTTAGTAATTCAGCCCATTAAAAGTGAATTTCCTCTTATGCTTGCCTCCCCATGTCATATTACATGTAATAGTGTTATGTTCTTTGACAGTGCATCACTGCTTTACTCATAAGTTTGCTCAGGGACAAAAGATACATTGAACTTTTGCTATGTCATACACAGCATGGTTAAGTTTGATTAACTTCTACATAATACACAGCAAAATAAGAATTGAGATATGCTATACGGGCTGTGGTCTTCCATGGACTTATGTAAAAAAAAAAGCACGTAAATCGTTACGTGGAAAACATGCTTAAGTGCCTGATAGGAGAATACGGCCCTGTGTGTGAATAAAAGACAATCATGGAATATTCTGGATAAAGGATGAAATTTGATTTTGGAAGAGAATATTTTTGAGCAGAAACAACGTTCACATAATTAAGTTCTCTAAAAATATTTAAGTGAGAAGTTTATCAATAAAAAGTGTTGTAAAACTGTTGCTTTAATTTTTTTGCAGTAGTAATTCACAATTGTTTATAACATAGTGATCACCTAATTTTTTTAAACTTATCCAACTAATGTGAGTTAGTAGATGCGCTGACCCCTAAGATTGACACTGCCGATTTCATATATAATGGTTTATTTCAAAAACCTACAGGATAGCACATAACTATGTATGCAAGTAATATTTTTGTATTTATACCAAAGGTTTTAACATAATCCAAAGAGTAACAAATGCTATACTGAGAAATGCAGGCCATGCAATTGGATAACTTTGTGAGTGTTAAGCAGAGAAATATTGGGTGTAGGCAGGTTGACCTGGGCCCTGCAGCTGGTACGAACCCCTCTTCATACACTGATGTCACAAAGCACCAATTTATGAAATTCCAATAAAGAGGGAGGGGAGACAACTTATCTTGAATAGGGCCCCAAAGAGCCTAAGCTTGACCATTTTTATTCATTTACATTATAAGTCACCATTTAGTCATCAAGGCCAACAAAGTTCTTTGTGGATATGCACTAACCTTGGGCTTTTGCACAATTTACTGCACTTATAGGGATTTAGCTAAAGGGTGCAAATGTTAGTGATGGGACAAATGAGGCTTCAGAACCTGCAGTGGGTGGGAGTATCCTGAATTAACCAATCAATGCAGTGGTGGGTAGGAGTATCCCAAACCATCAATCAGTGCTGCCGATGAGCAGACTCAACTGTATAATAAGTCAAATTGTTTGAAATATCACATGCTATGTTAATGAAAATTACTCATTTTTTATGTTGAATAAACATGATGTTACCATAAATATTCTTCATAGGCCGTATCCTGTAATCTGTCTATAACTCAGAGTACTGTGAATGAGCATATTTTTGGATCAATTAAGAAAAATTAAGATGCGGAGTAAATTATACAATTATGACTAGAAACATTTAAACATTTGTATTGAGGTTTGCTGGGTAGAGTTTTGATTGTCATATATAGTATCATTTATGTATCACCATATACCCAAGGAGAAAAGACTTACCTTTGTAACTTGAATGTAAAATGCCACAAGTCTGTGGTAACACAACAATCCACTGTTCACATTACACACTGAAATAGGATGTACTGTATGTACAATTCCCTTGACCTTGCACTTGATAATCGATTGGAAAATTTAAGGATGTATATATAGTATTGGTGCATGGTGGCTCAGTGATTAGTACTATATTCTCACTATACAGTAGTGGTGCGTGGTGGCTCAGTGATTAGTACTGTATTCTCACTATACAGTAGTGGTGCATGGTGGCTCAGTGATTAGTACTGTATTCTCACTATACAGTAGTGGTGCGTGGTGGCTCAGTGATTAGTACTGTATTCTCACTATACAGTAGTGGTGCGTGGTGGCTCAGTGATTAGTACTATATTCTCACTATACAGTAGTGGTGCATGGTGGCTCAGTGATTAGTACTGTATTCTCACTATACAGTAGTGGTGCATGGTGGCTCAGTGATTAGTACTGTATTCTCACTATACAGTAGTGGTGCGTGGTGGCTCAGTGATTAGTACTGTATTCTCACTATACAGTAGTGGTGCGTGGTGGCTCAGTGATTAGTATCGTAATCTCACTATAGGCTGTCTATAGTGAATGATGTCAATACTTGATATGAATTCCATTTGGATTACCCACTTATTGATGCATTTTATTAATCTGTCCAAAATGAAAAAAAGGCTTTTACAAACAAATCACTGTTCATTCCATCCATCCATCCATCCATCCATCCATCCATCCATCATGACTTATCCAACACAGAGCTGTGGTAAGCAGAGGGCAGACAGCGGAGGTGCACTCTACCTGAGGTGACAGCTGTTTGTTTAGTGTCTAATCTGAAAGCTTAGCTTACCACTTTAATAATAAATATCTGATTGCCTGCTTCTGTTTATCTCTGGTGACGTATAGGTATGTCTTTAGTTTTAGAATTAAAGTCATTGATTTTGAAATTGGCTAATATTCAACTGGTAACTGAATTGGTCTGGTGATTTAAAGTGAATTCCCAAAATGGAAGCCACAATTTTTATTAAAGGAATTTATGAAAATATGAAATGTAATGTATTATTTAGAATGTTACTAAATTAGTCTGCATTGGGATAGAGTGACAGGTTAAGATGAAAGTCCTGCATATTTGTTAGAATGCGTCACTAAAACATTTTAAAAACAATTAAAAAGAACAAAGACAAGTAACTCCTGGAAATTCTATGCCAAACTGCAGTCTGTCTGGCTGAGGACTCCGAAATGCAGAAAATTGCTCCCTGAGATCGTTATTAGTGCAGACACGAGTACCGTGAAATGCAGGTGTGAGACGTTTGTCTCCTCGTGTGAACCCAGGAGCTCGTCGTATAAACGGAGGAAAGCTGGAACAGAGAATACCGTGGAGTTAAAAGTGCCTGCCATGTGTTCAGGCTGCCTGGCTACCTTGGCGGAAGACACCATTGAGCTGGACAGGGGAGACCTAAAACTGAGAAGTAAAGGCTCTCATATTTTATAATTAATGGCATAAAATAAGTCAAAATCTTTAAGCAATACATTTAGAAATTGGGCAATACATAGTATAACAACACATTAATCTTTCATTGTTTATTTCATCTGGATATTTGATGGTAATTATGAAAAAAAAAACTGTCACATTGCATGGAATAGAGTGCAAAACTACCCCAATTTTAGAGTAGTGTCTTAGAACCTAAACCTGAACAGAAGATGTTAGTGGTCGATATTTACTCATCCACTTTGCAATTAGTGCCCATGATCAAGTAAAATTCTGGGAAGGAAACTGGTAGTTTGTGGTTCTGTGCAGTAAGTGTTTCCAGAGTCCTTAAACGAGTCATTACACAGAGCTTTCCAGCAGAGCGAAGTTAGTCGTTACATCCAACTGTAATGGCTGGCTGGCAGGAGACGTGAGCTGACCACACAGTTATCCTTTGTTGTGGGAATACCGGGGGAATAATTCAAGGGGTTATACCACACGTCCAGTTTATTTTCCAAAAATAGGCAAACCTGCTTGAATATGTTTCAGGCTTTTCATCAAACCACAACTTCTCTCCTATTTTGTATAGTTTTTGTCTTTTTGATTTGAAATTAATAACAAATGAATACTAAAGGCTGTTACTATATATACAGCATATATATATATATATATATATATACATAGCTTCTTTGGAACTTTAATGTGGACTTCTCTTCCATACCCACAGAACAGCATAGGAGAGAGGTCATCTCCAGGCCATGGGCAGCCCGGCATCACAACATAGTGACTTCAGTGGTTCAAACACCAAGAGGCCTGTCTCCATGATCATATTCAGGGATTTAATCAATTAAACTACATGTGGCTTTCCTCCATATCTTGCATGTTTTCACAGATCAGTTACCCAAATTTTATGTGCTGTTTCTCTTCACTTTCTTGACAGACAGCTGAGATCATTTGAATTTGAATTGGATTCAAGGTATGGAAATGTGCATTAACCGCACATATTTGGCCTGCTTAAACTTTTCTTGTATCTCTTAGGTTTCATTGCTTACTGGTGAATTACACAGCATTGACTGAGAGAAAGAAAATACAAAGTTTATTTGGGACCATAAGGTGCGGTTAAGGCATTTATTACCCTGAAATAATCATATAAAACATTTCCTTCCATTTAATAAATGATTTAGTATTGCAAAATTATTCTGTCACATATTCCTCTGCCTTTATTTCTACTTTGATTTCCTCTCCTTGGCAGTATCGTAGGTGTAAGAAAGATCAGTTATGGTTGAAACCTTGTGAACATGAAGATGTTTGTAATATGGCCAGAACTGGGCATTAGTGACAAACTAGGAATCTTCTTAATAGGATTTTCATTTGCTGTGAAACTGAAGAAAATTATTTGTGGTTTTTGGTTCAAAAAGTACGCAAGAAAAATATTATGTATAAATGTTTACCTGCTTTTGCTACTTCACAGAGGCTTAATTTTACTTATCTGTCAGCAGGCCTAAAATAATATTTTTACCCCAAGTAGGAGCTCTAATTTTGGGATGTACATCCCTGTGATTATTCTTTGACGTCAAACTTTGACTCTGTTGCAGATAATAGCCTGGTTACTTAAAGTGAAAGGGGAGTACTGTGAGTATTAAGCCACTTTTGCTGCTTACAGCAATTGATAGTTTACCTTGGCACTATAAGACTGTGGAGTGATATGAACTGGCAACCAACCAGGCTTTTGTTTCTGAAACAAGTGGCGTTGGGCAAAAAATACACCTATGCTGTCTATCCTCATTAACTAAAGACAATCTCATACATCTGTTAGCAGTCAGGGTAAACATGGTACAGGAAGGCTATCTTCAGTAGCTAGCTGAGTCTCTCCCATGTAACAGCTGAGAAGGACAATCTCATATGTCTA
>JAACJT020000021.1:9176870-9226991 GCA_009936485.2 Gymnarchus niloticus | reverse complement strand
TTAGCAGTCAGGGTAAACAGGGTACAGGAAGGCTATCTTCAGTAGCTAGCTGAGTCTCTCCCATGTAACAGCTGAGAAGGACAATCTCATATGTCTATTAGCAGTCAGGGTAAACAGGGTACAGGAAGGCTATCTTCAGTAGCTAGCTGAGTCTCTCCCATGTAACAGCTGAGACACACACTTCACACCTCTAGTGTTTCTCATGTGAAGAACTGAAGAAAAAAAAACAGTTATAGGCTTCATTTTAGGACAAACTTAATTAGATCTAAGATGCGGAGGTGGTGGATGGTGGGGGGTTCGTACATTCCTCCTGACTCTTCCCCTTTTTATAACAACTTTTAGGGTGTTAATTAAAGCTGTGTGAGAGATGCCATGTGTTTTATAGATTTCCTTATAACAGAATGTTAATTGATGGATAAAATTAATGAAAGTGTCCAATTAAGACCACATCCTCTTCAAAAGTAGAATGTTTCTACTTCCCCATCGGAAATTTTTTTTTTTTTTTGCATGGCATTGATTCCCTTTAAAATATTTTATAAGGATGACCACATGGAACATATCCTTACTCAAAGATGTGGTGAGGCATGTTTTTGGTGTTTGAATCATAGTAGAGGTCCCATCTTAGGGGATAACTGCTGTATCAAGCATTAAAGCAGACTGATCTCAGGGAATTGACTCATGTAGCGATGTAGCGGCCTTATAGTCAATAGTGATTGGACCAGATGGGAGGGAGGAAGTTCCCCATGGTATTGAGGAAAAAAATCCTTGAATGCCTTCTCAAGGTGTTGTGGTGAGTATGTGTCATAACATTTCACAGCTGTTTTCTTTTTTCCTTAATTTTCCCCAGATTTTGTCTCTCAGTTTTATCCCAGTGTTTGCCGATTTACTGTATTGTGCTTGCTTGTCTACAGTGTCTTCATCTCTGTCAGGAAGAGTTGGGGAACCAGCATTTACTCCTCCAGTTTTCTTCCAATTTGCTTCTTTTTGGTACAAGTTGCTGTGCTCACATTTCCAGAACAACCCATCAGCTGGGAAACCCAGTGAATTTCCTTGTACAGCTTAGGTGTAGTTTGGTACATATCAGAATAAAGTACCATTCTAAGCCGTAGGGGAAAAACTTGTATTTAAAACAGTACAGCTCGTGCTTATACGACAGTCAGTAACCAGTCAAAAACCCCCAACAGTACGAATTTGTGTGTATTGTCTTTCAATGAGACTATGATCTAACAAAATAATTCATAACCAATTTACTGCATAGAAAAACAGACGGGACACTCAGCAGTGATTCAAGGCTATGAAACTGCATACAGTTCATCAAAACCATAATGAGGCAGGCCATTCAAATTTAACCAAAAGAGAATTACTAACTATATTGCAGGAGGTTACAGATTAAATTATTTAAGTCATAGTGAACTTAAATGTTAGTTTATTGTTGAAACTGTCCAAATAAATTAACCTGTTTAAATGTGTATAACATTGGAAAGTCAAATTTTTACTGGTATAGAATTGCATGCCTAACTTTTTCATGTGGTTTTGAATCATTCAGAATACACTCGTGTTTTTCGTCAGGCCTCAAAATCGTTTGTTTTTAAAGTTTTCAAATATAAAATGACTAAGCACTGTATAAGAATCTGCACATGAGTTATTGCTTAAGGGCTGTGGAATAGAATAAAGTCAAATTCATGCCAAAGGCAAAAGCATTTTTGCGGTCGTCATTACACAATCATTTTTATGATGTTTTCATTTATTTTTTGTGCAGTAGTGAATCAAGGTGTTTGATTGCTTCTGACTGTGACGGGCGCAGAATAGTTTTCACAGCGGGGATGGTGGGGAAAGCACCAGTTATTCGTAAGCTGTCTGAGGGAGAGCTTTAATGACATGCAGTGAGAGGAACTTCAGGTAACAGTGAGAGAGAAGAACGTGGGGTGAAGTGGGAGAAAATAAAGAGAAGTTTGACCGACTTCTAGGGTTATTTAGTGGTTTGATTTTGATATTGACAGGCTTAACAGCATACAATTCTAAATTAATCATGAATCAATAAATGTTTCTCTCAACAGCGCAAGCAGAGCAAATGTGTGTGTTGCTGTTTGATGTGACACTGGATGGTATTTACAGCATTAACTATGTGTTTATAGGGATATCAGCAAGCCTTTGTTCTTTAGCAGGTTGGGTGGGAAATGTTTTCTCTCTGAAATGCAAAGGGAACATGTCATGATAGGAAGAGTGTGCATATCAGCTTTAGGACAGTGAAGGAAGCCTATGCAAAGTGATGATCATGCCCAACTATAAGGTTTGTTGGCAGTACTGGTCTTTTCAAAGTCATTCTTTGTGTTCACGGTAGAGTGATGCATTTCAAAAAAGATACCTGCTCATAGAAGCAGATCAAGTAGGTTTGGCAGTGGATTCTCTTGCAGTGTATACTTACAAAGAACTCTAAGTGTAGGTTTATTGGCACAATTACTTAGGGAGAATGTATTCCAGTCTTCCATTTAAAAGACTAAGTGATGAATGGTTAGACTTGGCCACGACATTAAGATAATGAAGAATGGAATTTCATTGATTTGAATCTTTGCTGAACCTTATGCCTGGGGCTCAGACAGTTTTCTAAGATTAAATGTGGTTAAATAGGTATGAATATTTAAAGAAGAGAGCATTTTTAAATTGTCATATGTGTCATATTAATTGAAAGTGATGTGTCATCACTGTCGTGGAAAACCCACGGTACCGATGACGTTAGTTACTTGCAAAATTGTGGTTGTACATCATTACTATAAAACTACTAACCCAGGGAATGCGTTTTTAGTACACAGAAAACAAAACATTACTGCTGCTTTACAGACTCCCGTTTCTGGAGTTTGCCGTGCGAGTGAAACGTGTCTGCTAAAACGAGTTGATAGTCATTGTGAAGGCTCTTTTGTACATCATTTTCTCACAGTTCTGCTCCAGGGCCCTACGTAGCTCCTGGCAGATGGCAGCATACAGCTTTAACTACCCAAAACAATACCAGCAACAGAATGAACAATAGACAGTCATTGTGGAAACTTTGAAATAGCGTATGTCACGGACAATGGATATGTAATGTCTGTTTCCTTTGGAGACAGCCTGCAGGTATCTGCTTGAAACTCTGTTTTCACATACTCATGCAGTTTTGGGTGGTTTTCATTAATTCTCATCTCACAACGGTTTCCAGGCAC
Organism: Gymnarchus niloticus; assembly: GCA_009936485.2. Taxonomy (NCBI): domain Eukaryota; kingdom Metazoa; phylum Chordata; class Actinopteri; order Osteoglossiformes; family Gymnarchidae; genus Gymnarchus; species Gymnarchus niloticus. The sequence goes on along the minus strand of JAACJT020000021.1, from coordinate 9,223,797 downwards.
CGGATGACTATAGTGGTGCCATGTGAGTTATCATAGCAGTGTGAATGTGAACTTGCATCCCATAAACATTGGAGTAGTTCAGAATTGCAAGCCTCTCAGACAGTGCATCTTTGTCTAGTGATTCAATATAAGGATTCCTGTCAGGATGTTTAGCGGTTTCCCTGAAAAATATCCGGAGCATCCTGGGAATAATCTTCTTTTTGCAATCAGGAAATAAATAGATGTAGTCTGTCCACCAAACCATTGTAAATATTATTTCTAACTATGCCCACAAATTGTCTATTGCAACTGTGTGGATTTGAATAAATAGAACAATGAAGAAACCTGTAGGATCGTGATACGCAGTGAAAGTATGAGACTTGTTGGGTATTTTAATCATGTGGTAACTTTCAGAACAACATAATGACCATGCTATTGTCTAGACACTATACGGAAACGTGCTGCGGCTCTAGAAATATAGACTACTGAGCCATCGTTTTCAGTTTTTCTTACTGCGGCCACGACATTCTTATTTTCAGCACAGAGCGCAGTTTACCAGAATGTTTATGAAGAATGGAATAAACATCAGAGACATTCATTTGAAGTTCAGATACGATCAGCTTACATGGATATTTTTCTTCATTCATTCAGTGACTATCACTCAGGTTACATAACACTTTGGCTTCGACCCCCACATTACTAGCATCGTTTTATTAAATCTTTCACCTTCGCTGTAAGAAACAAATTAACCGAACATCTTTTACACAAACTGGTTTTGTTATTGGTATTATTTCATAGTGGGAAACCGTTGCCAATTATACTGTCTTTTTAGATGAGAACTGGGTGAATTAAAGAGACGACAGTGACACTTGCTGAGTCTGACAGACCTTTGCTTCGATGTTTCATCTCAGTCACAGCCATATTACATGTAGGCTACAGTATAGAGCTAACTACAGCCATTGGCTGCAGTTGTCAGTCTGATACGCTCTTTCACTAAAACAATAACGTTACACACACTGCCTCACAGCTTGCATCCTGAATCTTTTTGTTGGTTTTTGTCTCTTTGGTGACATCTTGCAGCATTTTGGCCGGATTAATTTTTTTGCCTGACTTGAATCTTGGGGAATTATATATAGAAAGAGGAGGAAGCCAAGAGAAAAGTCACATTGAAGAGTAGTAAAGTGCAAAACAATTTATGTTTATTATTGCTGTCAAAAAGATGTGACTCAAGGGAACAAAAAAATGTCCAAGTTCATTATAGCTGAGAGAAAATCATGATCTCCATACTATACACCAGGCTGGGCTCTGCTGCTGGGTTCCTTTACAGTCGAGTGCAGGTCTTTTGCCATTTATACTCTGGAAAATGCTTTACTCTTCGGCATGTTAAAATTACCGTATGTACTGTAAGAAATCTTCACCCATAGTGGAAAAAGCACTGCAGCTAGTTTGGTTTCCGCTTTTATCTGTTAAGCACACAATTGCTCCGTGTTAACAAATATGTGTCAAATCTATAAACAGAATATGTATGTTTTTTTAAAATTCAAAACTTTAGTAGTATATGTTAAGCAATTTTTTTGTGATTACGTGAATTTTATCCAGATTTTATTTCCTAAGATTAAAATGCTAGTTATTTACCTTCTTGAAGGTGTGCTGTTTTTTTTAAAATTGCATCACTGCATTTACCTGTAGTTTCTCTCCTTTACTGCATTCAGTAGTCTTTGGCAGGTGAATCTGGGGAATTTAGAGCAATTACTTATTTTCCCAGGAATGTCCTTGTCATTCTTCTATCACTTTTCTTAACTAGTGGCTGATCGGAGACTGGGAGTCCCACTGTGGCATTTGCTCACGGACACAGGGAAAGCCAGTGTGTGGGTCAGATGGGCGGAGCTATGAAACCAGCTGTGATCTCCAGAAGGCGAAGTGCAGGGACCGTTCTTTAACCATAGCCCACCGTGGTCGCTGCAGAGGTAAGTCACTTCATAGGTTACCAAGATTTTTATGTTATGTTGCATTATAAAAGTTGAGATATACACCCCCTCTCAATCCATTTGAAACAACATGCACCCACAAGCATACACTTCCAGAGACGCGCCCATAACTCTACGACACGTGGTGAAGTGGGACAAGTAATTACTGATGTTTCAGGTAAAAACTGGCCTAGAACTGACCAGCCCTCTGTAGGACCTGGGCCAACATCCTCTTCAGAAGGCAAGGACTTTGAAGTTAGAGGTATGTGTCTTTAAAACTCAATATTCATTCCCAAATCCAAATAATCAGTTGCTTCATGGGTGAATACCTTGCAGGGAAAAGCCTCAGTCACACCCAAGTGAAAAATAAACAGCTGATACACCAAAAAGTGAAAGATATAGGAAGATAAGGGCTAATTTGGACACCAAGCGCATTTAGCCTCTTCTGATGCATAAAAGTCTCAGCAGCCACAGAATTACGTTGTTAACTGATGCCATCATAGTCATTATTCTTCGGGTTGAACTGAAGTGTGAAGGTATATTTAGATTTTCATCGTTTCACTGAAGTAAGCCAGGTACTGAAGTGAACCTTGAATATTCAGCATACATTTTTATATGTAATTATTTTGACAGCTTTGAGACATGAAAAAGGGAACAGACAGTTAGTAATGTATTCATTAATGTAAAATATAGCAAGTAATCCAGAATGGTAATTACCAGGAAGGGAATACGTGCAATGGATTAAATAAATGACTAAATATAGAGTAATCTGGATAATCCACAAAATGCCCAACTCGTGTGTATTAAATGGACCACCATGTGAAAAACGTTTGATCATACAATAAAAGAAGGAAAAAAACAAGCTTTTCAGTGGGTTTTTATTTTGATGCTAAGAAGGTAATAATTAGTCTACTTATGTAATTGTTTGACTGTATTTATAAATGTTCAACTTTTCAATATTTAAAATTAATATTATATAGGCAAAGAAGCAGGAACAAAATAATCTTGCATGCTTAACATTCTTATTTTCAGACTATGAATCTGTGTTTGGTTGCAGCTGTGTGGAGTTCATAATAAGTTAGTACAGGTATGCTTGTCTTACAGATGTTGGCCAGTCAAGGTGCAGAGCGGAGAGGAACCAAGCACTGGAGCACCCTAAAGAATTCATCCCAGAATGCAACGAGGATGGATCTTTTGCCCAGGTCTGACCCCCCGTTCTGGTCACATGGTTAATATTTCATCATTCACAGGCTTTGCTGTGTTAAAAAATTACCATTGCTGAGAGAACACCTTTCTTGTAAAATATAAATGTTATGTGAAAATATGTAAATTAATCACAGACCACTTTTGTACTCCACTGCTTTAATATATTTGCAAAATTTATTATGCCTTAACATCATTTCACATTTGACCTGGATCCTGTAAAAATAAATTTTGTGTATATGCATGCATGATTCTTATACACGAAGCAAAAGTTTACTGTTTTGTCTTTTGTGAAATCTTTCCCCATGCGTCTGTGTGTTTCATCAAAATATGGAATTGTGCTGAAATATTATAGTAGTAATGTGGTACGTATAGATGCAATCTGAAAAAGATGATTTGTTATTCAGTTAAAATCAAGTTCAATTAAACGATTTCATTTTTTTATCTAGAACCCTTTTGGGACCTTACTGAAGTTTTAGGGCTTTTACTTTGGGCCGAGATGATGTTTTTCACACTCACTGACAGTGGAGTAACAGTGGCTCAGTGTGTAAAATGGTATCCACTGTTCAATTGCCAACCACATCCTGGCTCTGTGTGTGGGGCTTGCGTGTTCTCCCTATGTTTGTGCGGCCTTCCTGCTGCAGTCAGGTGAATTTGTGTCTCTAAACTGCCCTTTAGTGTGTAAGTGTTCCCAGCAATGGAGTGGCATTGCATTTATGTTTCTCTTATTGTTATTTAATGATTAATATGGAACCAGATGTCTGTTGTTTAACCTAATAAGTTCTATGTGTACTATGCTGAGATGCCCTTGTATACACATTCTTTCAGTTAGTAAACGTACAAATAGTCTTATTGTTATAGAATTAATAACTTTTTAAATAAGAGGTTCTATGTAGGATGTATGCTACCTTTGGAAGAAATGTGAACCGTGAACATAATTGTGCCTGTAATTCACAACAATATGTTATGTTCTAACAATACGAAATAGTTTTTTATACAAAAAAAATTAAAAATAGACTTATTTCTTTAGCTGTTGTATACTTGAAGAAGTGGAATGACTTTGTTAGTTAATGGAATATGATGATAAGCTCAAGATACATTAAGTCGATGCACACGTGTAAAAGTGTTAAATACAGTGTGTGAAAAGTTTACAGATTATTCACTGTACTAAAAAAACTATTCAGTGTTCTGGCAAATCTGCTCTTAGGGTTTCTGTAAGATGAGATTATTTCTTAGTGACTGACAGCAGTTCATTCCTGCTTGACATGCCTCGAATGTCTTTGACAGAGAGCAATGTATCATATTTCAGAATGGGGGCCAAGGTCCCATTTGTAAATGACCCCCCAGTTACAGTGCCAGAAAAGTGTCGCGGCCCCAGCACACCTGCCTTCCTCTCGCTTTTCCTCCAGGTGCAGTGTCACACGTTGACAGGGTATTGCTGGTGTGTTACTCCGGATGGCAAGCCAGTGAGTGGCTCTTCAGTTCAAAATAGGACTCCAGTGTGTTCAGGTACTGTTCGCAGAACAATCACTGCTGCAGATACTTTAGCTGCGGTGAAGCCCACCTCCCATGTTTGAGGTACACTCTAGACGAAGCTCTGCTTGCAGACTCTGAGAAGGCATCATTGTTCCTGATGAATAACAGCTAGATGATATCAAGGCAGTGTGTAGAGCTCTACTTGCTGCATCTCTTCTCTGCTGATAAGAGGGGATGCTTTGGGTGCTACGGGCTCTGAGGCGCTCTCTGCGGTTTTGTTTATACGCTGCATTGTGTTGCTGTTCTCAATAGAAAGCAGCACCGTTGATGGATGAGAACATCTTACAGCACTCGGCCATATTTTCTTATCTTGACAGGTTTGGAAAAATCAGCTCAAAAACTGATTCGAATGACAAGTCTTATAGACTTGGCTTCCTTCAAATTTCGATGACAGTAATAAATAAATCCTTCCTTCTATCTATCTATCTATCTATCTATCTATCTATCTATCTATCTATCTATCTATTTTGCCATAGTCCACAATGATTAAGTAGATATTATAACAATACCTAATATTATTTCCTTATGATTGCTATAAATGCTAGTTATTATACATCCTATTCCTCTTCTGTCCTGCATAAGATCCAATATTTTCATTTCGGTTTCTTGCAAAAGCCAATTTGACTTTAATTAGTGTCCTCACTATTTCATGTATAACCTGAAATCATTAATGGCTATATTTACTACATATGACTGCACAAACAGACAGAGATGAAAATAATAAGGCAATTCTAAATCAGCAATGTTAATTTAACAAATGAATAGAGAGAGGCATCCTTTAAGTGTCCCTAGTTGGAAAGGTCATTTCAAGATCTTTGCTCACTTGATCAAATGGCCCGTTTGAATGACAAAAATTATTCACCTTGCACAAATTTGCAGGAAGCTTCCGTGAATTTATTGGAGCTCATGCTGCGACAAGTGGATTGTCAGGTAGTAAATTTCATGATTGCCTTCAGATTTTTCCTACCTTCCTGATTTTTGAGTGTCTTTTTCACACTTAGAGAATCTGTGCTTCGTGTTTATACAAGCTTCAATGTGAATACACAATGTTTTCTTCATTAAACACAGGTGTGGTGAAATCAGTGTGGCGTTAAGTAATCAGATCATATTTTAAAGTGTCATGCAGCCTTGAAAGGTTTTTACGGCGACTTACACTGATGGGTACATAAGTTTGTGTTATTAAAATTATCGACAATGAACAATTTTATATGACAATCTTATGATGTTCTGTGTTTTATAAAATGTATTAAAAACACAATGGTTATTGTTAAACATTTACTGTAAAACAGTGCTTGGTGAATCTGAGTAGTTTTGTTATATTGCTTGGTTCAGATCTGCATATACGGATTTGTAGTAAAAATTTTAAAGTAGAGAATATTATTACAAAGCTGTAGTTTATCATTAATTTATCATTTTAGTTAAAATTTGTAATATTTAAAAAAATGTATGACAATGGAAACAGTTCAAATCTGTTGTTCAGGTAAATCTCATGGAATTTTACCGGCTAAGCATCAGGTTCAGTATCTCTAACCTGTGGCTGCTGTTCATGCCTCTGGAAGTCTGCACTACTGTAATACAATAACAGATTCTCTATAAATAGATTGTGCTTTTGTTTTCAAAGGGTCAGCGACAGATAAGACCCCAGGTGTGCCAGGCACTGGGAGAAAAGGTGAGTTTAGAATGGCTGTGTAAAGGTGTCTCATGTTCCCCTTAACATGAACATTTACACAAGGCAGGGTTTCCTTCTTCCTGTATTTCTGTCTCACTCGCGTTGTCTTTACCTCTCTGAGCTATAGAGAATCCATCTTCAATAACCGATGCATGGAAACAAATGATATCTGCTATACTCTTACAAGCATTGGAATCTGTGATAGTTTATAATTACATGACAGTTTTAGTTCTTCTCAAAACTTGAATGCTGCTGCGTGTATCATCAGGATTTACAACAAAATATTGTAACGATATGTTGTGATAATGTTTAGTATCTGTTATGTTATGCTGCATTCATATCATGGAACTTGATGACATTCTTTGAAATGATGTGTCTTTCCAGTAAAAAGTACAATGTACATCAGTTCACATTCCAGATGTTTATAACTAAAATGCTGCCCAAAACTGCACTGTATGCTTGCTAACTTCTCGTAACTTAGTAACTGCCAAATTATCATATTACCTGGACAATATAAGTTGGCATTCTGCTGTTTGGTTGATATATTCGTAGCCTCATTGGAGTGCCATTTATCAGGGTGTAATTTCTATTCGTTTCTACATTGGTAGCATTTTTAGACTCTTACATCATCTAACCTTTCTGACCGTAGTTTATGAAATGTTGAAGTGCTTTGTTACTGCGACCCAGTACTGGATAAGTGTTATGGAAGATGGATTAGTGCGATGCTTATTTTCATAAAGGTCTCGCTTTACCTCACATTTCCACAGCACCCAGAACATGGCAAATTCTTCCAATATTTAGGGAAATCTGACCTTACTTAATGGCACTGATAAAATATTTTCCACATAAGAAGCAGTTCAATTCAAACTGCCTTGTTAACTGTACAAAAGAACATTTTTACTGATAAAAAGTTACCATTTTGTATTACCTTAATTCTTCTTACAATTTGTTACTATATCTTCAGAACTTAATAAAATACAGATACCATCCTGTGAAATCATTCATTTCTCAAAAACATGGAAAAATCCAGTTGATTGGAAACAGAATATAGCTGTACTTTCACTAACGTTCAAAGTACGACAGAGAAAATGTGCAACCTTTTCTAAAGTAATACTTCATACCGGACGACTCAGTTATGTTGACAAGAACGTCTGGGACATGATCTTACATAAATTACTGTTTCACCTTCTTCAGAAATGAACTTAAATTGTACACTAATGAGAAAATGGGAATTAGACACATTATTCAAAAGTCTGACAGATTGGGCGGGTAACTCTCTACCCATGACCCAGCAAAGTTTTCCACAGTAGGTGCCAGTAACTTGTAATAGCTTGACAAACAAGTCATGTATCCCTGCTAGTTTTGTCCAGGAGAGACACTTACAGGTCTGGTCTTGTGTATAGGGTCTCTTCTAAGTTTAAGTATCCTTTGACACGATCTTTATGAATAAGGAATGCTGCATAGTTAAACTTAGAAAATCTTTGGGTCAGGTACATAAATTTACTATAAAACTGTAAGTTTTATGCATGTCATTTTTTTTGGAATGTGTATTGTCATTTAAAGTGATATTTAGGTGCTGGAATTGTTTAATTCTTTTATTATACAAGTCTGCTATACATATGTATAGTGACCATAAATTCAATGTCTTATAACTGTATGTCAGCTAATTTGTTTCACCAATCATGTAACAACTAGGCTGTTCTAGTAGTCTGGCCAAAGCCATCGCCTACCAGGTCACACCATGGGTTGTATGTGCTTGGTCACTGGTCACTGGCAGATGCAATACAGGACAGGTTGTAGTATTCCATACATAGGTAAGTAGGTTACGTTCCCCTACTAAGTGCTGCAACCTTTTTTAATGTGGAGTCTGAATAAATACAATAAAGAAGGAAACCTACATCTGTATAATCATGTAACTTGTTTCAAATGCAGTTTAATAAGCAATTTAAAAACTGGTATATTTGGTGGGTGACTTAGATAGTAAGTATTTCCAAAAGAACATCATTAATGCACCATGAGTCAGGCTCACTAAAATGTTACTAACAAAATTTTGGGACCACGAAGTGAAAAATTTCAGGGTTTCAATTCATTGTTATTTGAAGTTTTATTTTACGGGGGAGATCTTATTGTTTTGTCCTCTACCACTATCTACCGATTTTTCGATGCAGATGTTAGTGAGAAATACTCTATCAGCTCAGGCTCCAAAATTTATGTGGGCCATGTAGTGTGTGGGCGAAAAGGAGGAGACTAATATGGGTGTTTGTATCTGAATGTGTATTTGGGGGGTGAGGGAGAATTGCACTGGTAATGGAAGTGTGGTTTCCTTTACGTCTGTCTCACTCAATGTTTTCTCTATCAAAATATCTCTTCCTCTTCCTCTGTTCTTCTGTGTGCTCTTGGCCGGGCCATGTGCAAATCTCAAACATTCAACAGTTCTGGAGAGTAGATTGTATTAACCTCAATAATGGCAGTCTCCTTCCGTTTCTTTCTCACCCTCAACCCAGATGATGGGTCCAGGTCAACACCCACCACGGAGACACCTGCAGTCCCTGATGGTGATGGTGAGATTGCTTGTCATTTTTTTGTGGAAAAATTAAGAGTATCCCGATAGAATCAAATGAGTATAAAAAATGTCAGACATCCGTTACCTCATCGCGATGATCAGGACAGACACAATCATACACTACCACCGATTTCGAGACAGGTATTAGTCTACCTGCATGCCATTAGACTGTGGGAGGAATGACATGTGATGCAGAATGAGCGTGTAAAGATCACGTACTCAGGGAGCAGACATGAGATTTGATCCCCCAACCCTTGAGGTCTGAAGCCACAGTGGTACTGACTGAATGACCTAATTCAAACCTGTGATGTAGTTTATCGCCAAAACTAGCTGACCACACAAGTCTCCAATGTTTATTGGGTTTGTATGATTTACTGATTTGGGCATGTCCAATAAGAACACAAAATGTATTTGTTTGTAGTTAAACAAGCTACTAAATTAGCATGGAAATTAGAAGTAAAATGTTAAGGATTTGCACTTCTTGCTAGAGGATCTGTCTGCCTATCCGTGACATGAGAGTCACAGCAACCCTTTTCCCCATTCATGGTTTCACAGAATGTGGCAATGCGATGACTATAAAAGATCCTTGTCCCCTATGTGTAGAGATCACTGCCCCTACTTTGTGGATCAAACAGCTAGACTACAAAGAAAATAAACAGAACAGCTCCAGCACCAGGAGATTAGGTAAGAGAAACACTACGCTGGCTGGACCAAATGGTTATTTTGTGAACCGATAAAGTAATGCTCATCAATTTAATATTTAACATTCAGAAAAACACCTAGGTTTTATTGAATGCTTGCAAAATTACTGGTGAAAAAAAACAAGGCTATCTTCCCAGATTGTAGATGTATTGATTTGTGGTATTGTATATGATATTAATTTTTTCAGATGCAAATGTGCCACATACTGAGTTTCTCTATAAACAGAACCGTCATGCTTTATGCATCCTGGGGGTAATTAGGTAATTTTCACATATCCAGTCTCAGTTTTGAGAGAGCAAAATTTGGCATCTGAGTGCAGGCTCAGTCAGTGTCCAGCACCCCTGGAACAGTTGGAGTTGTCACAAACACACAGGCAGGACCCAAGTGCAGGTGAGGCTCTTTAATGGCAGTCAAAACCAGGGGAAGCCAAGACAGACAGGAGCTTCAATACCAAAGGGGTATTTAAAATCATAGTTGATACAGGTAAGGTCAAGGTCAGAACAGACAGGGTTCCCAGAAGGCCAAGGAGAGTCCAAAACATAGTTGTGGTCATGGTCCAAGGTCCAGAAGAGCAATCAAAACAGCAACCAATTCCAAGGTGCACTAGACAAAGGGCAACACTAGAGAACAAGCAAAGATCATGCACAGCTGGGCTTCATGGATTAGCCAACTGCTCCATAGCAGCTGGGATCAACTCACAATACCTCACAATGAGGTGCACACTTGGCTGGGCTCAAGTAAGGGCCACTCAATCAGTCACAGCTGATCAGTATTCTGGTGATAATGATCTTGAGTAGGTTGGGGGTGGGTGTTGCTGGCTATACTGGCTGGGTTGAGGTGTGACAGGAGTTAAGGGCCTTGCTGAAAAGCCGAACAGTGACATGGTCACTGCAAACCAGAGCATTTGAACCAATGACCACCCAGGCACAAATACGTAACCCATAGAGTCACACACCACCCCTGTAACACATTGCTTCTTTGTGTGCATAAGATGTTTGGCTCCATAACAATGATTTATGATCTATCATTTAGCATCAAGTATGGGTAAGTCTTGAATGCATGGTACTAATTTGATCAACTATAAACTAAAATTTTCTCTTTTATGGAATATGTAGCTCCTCTCATAACAGTCCAGCTTCATAAATAGTCTAGTGGCTAGTGAGGGATGGACAATTTTAGGTGTTTCCCAAAGAGAGGAAAAGAAGCTGTTATACTGCATGTTCCTCCCATAGCCCAGGAGAAGCCAGGTGAATTGGTGTCTCTAATCGTAGGATGTAATTGTGTGTATGAGTGCATGCCCAGTGTTAGACCAGAGTTCCATCCAGAATGTTCCTGGCTCTGTGCTTCCTCAGGTAGGTTCCAGGCTTACCTCCATTTATGGAAGATGCATGGATGGATGGATGGATGGATGGATGGATGGATGAATATCAAACTTTGAAGTGACACATTATTATGATGTTAGCCCGCTTTGATCCTTTATGATGTGTAGAAATTACAGATGACACTCATGCAAGATAGGTGTCTGACACACAGGGCATTGTGAAGCCAGTTTCAGTTAGTAGATGCTCTCAGCACAAGTATCATTTTGTCAGATATCACTTGCAAGAAAATGGTATTTTTAAATAGTGCTTTTATTGCAAAGAATATGGTATTTTCTCTTGAGGAAGGGGTAAGCAGTGGGAGCATATCATCCCAGTATGAAGGAGAGAGATTCACAGTGACAGCTCTTAGGAAGTAAATTTCTCTGGTAATCCCACTGCAGGTCTGCTTCTAATTAGCATCTCATGTCCTCTGAGGATGGGGGTATGGGGGGCAGTGGGGGGATTAGATGTCGTCACTTCACTGGGTTCCAACTGTTGTCCTAAAGGGTACACTTGGCTTGAATTCAAGATGTTGTATTTTAAACCTATCTTTACCAGACCTGAAAAGGTGAAATTCGAACCGTGTGACTCAGAGACAAATAGCTAGAAGAATACATTATTTCATCCAACATTATCAAAATCTAATGTGTTGATGAATGCATAGCTAGATTTGGAAAATTAACATACTTGCGAATAAGTAAAAACAGCGTGCCTTTCCCTTGGTTTCAGGATGCTTCAAGCCCAGGTCAGTCTGGTATAAAGGAGGTTAAAGACTAAAGAAAAAGATAAAGGGACACTGAGATTCTCTTTCCACCATAGATAGTCTTGCAGGAGGTTGGTCCAATGGTCTGAGAACCTCTGCTCTATCATAGATATCCTTTGTATGGAGAAGAAAATGACCTGAAAGCAAGATAACGCCCGTGTGAGCTGGTGAGAAAAACAACGTTTACTGGAGTCTCCCATCAACGAGCAGTTATCCTTGGATGAGGCTTGTAAAGATGATGACTGAAAAATTCATTATAAATACGTTTATCTGAATGTAATTACCCAAGATGCAGAGGACAGGAGGAGATGGAGGCAGTTGATCCGCTGTGGTGACCCCTGACGGGAGGGAAAACTAGATCTGAATATAATTACCCGTTGAATCACATGGTGTCCAAGTTCGTTAGAGGAACCTAACAACTTTACCAATGACAGTAAGGAACAAATACAAAGAATATTGTGAAATTCCATGTTGTGTAATTTTAGCTCCAGTTGTTTCCCATTGTTGTTAAATTCATGGAATGCCGTCACGTGCTTTGGTGGAAACCAGAAAATTGGGGAGACAAAAAGGAAAGACAAGATGAGGGAGCAGGAACAGACGAAGTTTCATAAAGAAGAATGAAAAGGGGGGAAAAAAAAGGAAGAGTTCAGCCTTTCCGATTTCTATGTAGAAAAAACAATTTTCATTTGAGAATCTCAGCTGCCTGGCGCCAGTATTCCTCTGTATAATAAACAGTGCTAAATAATCTGGAAGTGAAGGAACCTTGCGAGGAATTTGGGAGCCTTGCAGCAGACACTTAAGCCCAAGCCCTCTCCGGATGCTCAAGTGGACACGTTTTCCTGTGATGGTAGCTAAACTCTGGAAATAGCCACCCTCTGAGGTCCCACAAATACCCACAGAGGCAGGGATGAACTTGCCAGTTTCGTCAGTTTTGGTATTATTATTGTGTAATGGATGAAATGAGAATTCCTGTGTTTGCTGAAGATAGTTTTGGACTGTCGTCCACAATGTTCCCTCAGAAGTATTTACTCTTTCCAGACATACATTTTTGTCAGACAAAACAAAAAGTACAGTTTAAAAATAAAGGAAAAACTCATATTTTGGCTGCCCAGGTTATATTTAGGAGATGTCTGCGCAGAAATAATATGGAAATGTTCAGACTATAGGAGGTTATGAGAAGAGAGATTTGAGTCTATACACGATTCTGCATGATTTATAGAAGATTATATAGATTGTGTCATTTTAGTTAGTTAATTTTAGTTAATCCCTTATGGTGTATTTTAGACAAAACCCACCTTATATGAGCATGAAATGCATGCTAGTCTCTGTTCAATATGACTTTATTAAACAGGAAGCTGTAATTCTGCTAAATTGTTGCAGCATAATACCTTGCAAACAGACTTGATAAAATTAATGCTGTAATGCACACTTTACTGCATTAACAGGATCTGACCTTCAGTAGGAGGATGTGTTGTGTTTTGCTGTGTATGTAAGTGAGAGGAGTAGACTAAATGGATTTGAATATAAATAGAATATAATAGAACAGCTTGTAACGTGACTGTTTTCAAGTGTCCTCTGTCTGCAATTAAATATATAATGCGCGATAATGAACAGCATGCTAATGCTAATCCTTAAACAAAACGATGTTAACAATTTGTTAATCATGTTCACTCTGCATTTTTCCTTTATTTTGGGCGTCTCCCAGCTTTAATTGTTTTCTAAATTATTTTTAAAGATAAAATTCACAGATGCACAAAGTTAACATTTGTCACCTGTAATTCCGCTTCAGCGTGTCCCTCAGAGTGTCTCCGTGTTGAATGCGTTTCTCGTGTTTTCAGAGAAAGTACCTTCCTGTGACCAGGAGAGACAGAGTGCGCTGGATGAAGACCGGAAGAATTCAAGAGAGGCCATTTTCATTCCAGACTGCGGGCCTGGAGGTCTTTACAAGCCAGTCCAGTGCCACCAGTCCACCGGTTACTGTTGGTGTGTTGTGGTGGACACTGGGCGGCCAATTCCTGGAACCTCTACTAGGTAAAGATTAAGAAGAGAAATTGGGACAGAGTGATGGAATCCGTGGAATGGAATTTAAATTCACTGATATGAAGGTTCATAGATCGAAATCTATGCAAAAAAAACTTAGTACATGTTCACAAGTGACGACAATTCAAGAGCAACTGTCTAGAAACAAAAGAGAGAAAATGAGGATTGTTCCACCTAGGAGCACTTATCACTGTTGATTTATGTGTGTTCCATGGGACAACACTCATATTTCTGTTGTTTATTTGGACTGTGCCTGAACATCAGCCATTTTCATTAAAACAACACTGAGTGCACTGACTGGTTGAATCACATATGAGGTGACCAATGGCAATGAGTAGTTCTGCAACCACAAATTGCTGTTTTCAAATTATTGTAAAGTATTGAAAAGGTTTGTGCTTAATATCTCCATGCAGTAATCCAAATATATTTACTGGAAAGCTAACTGTGAAATACCCATTTCCCAACGTAAAGATCTACCAGAAAATCGCTCCATTTCATTTCAAGTGGTAAAATAAATTGACCGGGCCAGGAAAACAGACTAACACCTAAAGTCTTTGCAGGTTTGAGGTTTGTGTTTCAGAGATCTTTAAGTAAAAGCCTTTGGTCCATAAAAGAAACAATGAACTCTAATCGCATAGAAAATGTCAAATGAAAAGGCTGGCTTAATAGTTTTACTTCTTTAATTTCTTACCCAGCTTTCTTACATTACCAGCTAAAAAGGTTTCTGTTTTTGTTTTGACACATGTCAAAAGATTATACAAAATGGCCTGATATGGAAAAATTCATGTTCGGAGGTTGTTTTGGGTGTCTGCATACTAGAGCACGTCAGTCATCATACAGTCAATTCCTGACAACCATATAAGCTGACATGGGGAGGTGTAACGGAGACTCCTTTTTTCAAAGATGCGGCACTGTATTTCAGTTTTGGTCATAATGCTAAACAGAAGAGGGTGCATGATTGTCTTTGATAACTCTCAAATGTTCTTTCATTTGATTTCCAGTGTTTTGGAGGTATTTCTCATCAGGGTAAAAAAAAATGGACAAGCATTCATTTTTAGGAATTCCTCATTTTAATTTCTTGGCAGCTCGTTTTGTTTTATAAGATGTGGTATGACCATGGGCTTGGGACAGCTGTATTTTTTCAGTCATGTGTATCAGATCATATTGCAGGACTCTTGCCTTGTTCTCCCTCCCTTGGGTTCCTGGGTCTTTCACAATACCATCTACCTCTATTCACTGCTTCGTGACCGATTGTATGTATTACTGCTCCATTCCTGTCTGTGGTAACGTTAGGTACCAGATTCCTGAGTGTAACAGTGATGCACGATCACAGGCTTCTGAAATGGAAGATCCATTCCAGACCAGAGATTTGCAAGGTAAACCAAGGAATTTGCTTCGTTATTTTGGTGCATTATTTTTTATTTGACAACAGGACTGCATTTCCCAGAATTCATAAGTTTGGTTATGGAAGGTATTTTGAGTGAAACATTTTAGTTTTAGAAATCATCAGAAAAGAAGCTGCCTAAAGTTCAAATTGGTTTTGGTTCTTGATCTCTTTCTCAGAGATCTGCTGGATTGTAATGCATATTTCATCTTAAAATCTGTTGAATTCACTGAGCGACGCTCTGGTTCATACTGGTTCACACATGCGTACAGTATCAGCTTTATGGTATGTGAGACTTATAAAGGCACAGGGGAATTATTGTGGCTACAGAGCCAGCAGAACAAAATGTACATTGAGAAAACAAATTATAGGCAGTCAACCATATCCAGCTTGACACTCTAACATAATTTCAAGGTGAAAATGTAATTTCCAGAATAAAAACAAAAGGAAAGGGAGCTTTTTTGCTCTCGCTCTCATTCAGGATATATATCTCACATTCAGTTAATGGCTGTAATGACTAATTTAACACTTGGACAGCGAAGCACTGATCACTGTGTCCCTTCACTTGTGTATCTCATGGGAAATCCTAACTGGATTCACCTGTTTTGCCACTCAAACAACCTGAGTCTGCCCACAGAGAGGAATAGGAAAACATTGGTATTGAGAGGTGAAGACTGTATATGAAGACAGTTTGAGAATGAATTAGTGATTGAAAATCTACAAAATGAGGTGATTATTTTATTACAATGTTTGAGTGTGTCTCTTTGGTAAATGTAATTAAGGTGGAAAATTTTGCACTAGTCCAACACGTTATGAAAACCATGTAAGGGAGGTTTAAAAAAAATGCTACCCTTGGTGTTTGCCATGCATTCAACTTTATGGCTTAGGTGGACCCTGGATGGGATGCCAGATACACTATATGGGCATATGGGGAATTCAACCTCAACCTAACCCACACCACACACATTAGAAAATGCATACTCCACACATGAAATGGAGTTGTGATTTTAAACCCCCAGCCATGCAACAGTGCTACTGCTGGAGTTTCATGCCTGGGGGCTGCTATCGCATCAAAATTGAAGAGGGCTGCACAGTTCTAGCATTGCTTATTTATGCCAGTTTTTCCTTCGCTATTTCCCTCTTTGTCTTTCTACCCGTTTCTCTGTCTGACACGCATTTTTCATTCAGTAGTTTGATTAGGATGTATGATCTCACATAATATAGACCATTCGGCATCCTTTAATCACCACTGTTACACATGTAAAGGGTGTAATATTTGGCTAAAATAAAAGGTTAACTAATGGTTAATTTTTAAATGATAAAATATTTGTTTTTCTCATTCTTGATTTTTTGCAGTTATATATTGTATATTTTTAAATTCCCAAAGAAAACCCATGTGAACGTAGAAATAACATGGAAACTCTCCAGGAATCGAACCTATGACCTTGTAAATGCTAGACTGTAATGAGTTTGAAGCCTATTCCAGGCAGTATGGAACAGGAAACCAAGGACAACTCTGAATGGCATGCCAGTGCAATGCAGGGCACACGTATTAATTTACCTAACAGGCATGTTTTTGGACTAAGGTAGAAAAGCCATGCAGCACAAGGATAACATATAAATTCCACACATAAAGCAGGGATAGGACTGGAACCTCCATCCATAAAGATGTTACCCATTAATTATCATTTTATTTTGGCTGCTCCCGTCAGGGGTCGCCACAGTGGATCAACTGTCGCCATCTCCTCCTGTCCTCCGCATCCTGCTCTGTCACACCAACCACCTGCATGTCCTCTCTCACCACATCCATAAACCTCCTGTATGGCCTTCCTTCCTCTTTTCCTCTTGCCTGGTAGCTCCATCCTCAGCATCCTTCTCCCAGTATACTCTGTATCTCTCCTCTGTACATGTCCAAACCAACGCAATCTTGCCTCTCTGGCTTTATCTCCAAAAAGATGTTACCCATTAATAATATAAAAATTTCTTATATGAAACAGATTATTACATGTATATTTTAGCAATGCTTTTCATACTTATGACAGGTTGCCCTGAGGGAAAGAAAGTAGAATTCATCACCAGCTTGTTAGATGCACTTACCACGGACATGGTGCAGGCTGTAAACTCACCCACTCCCTCTGGTGGAGGGAGGTAAGTCATGCAACAACCTAAGGCTCACTTGCACTGGTTTGTAGAAAGACCTTGATAAAGTTTTCTTCGTGATTCATATACAAGTTTTTTTAATTTAGCAAAGATTTTGTGTAGAATGAATTTGAATATGCGTTCTGTTGTCTACTCAGGTTTGCAGAACCAGACCCTGCACACACTTTGGAGGAACGAGTTGTTCACTGGTACTTTTCCCAGCTGGACAACAATGGAAGCCATGACATCAATAAAAAAGAGCTTAAGCCCTTCAAGCGTTATGTGAAGAAAAAAGCCAAACCCAAGAAATGTGCCCGCAAGTTCACAGACTACTGCGATCTAAATAAGGACAGGGCTATTTCTCTTCTGGAGCTGAAGGGCTGCTTGGGAGTGAATAAGGATGGAGGTGAGGATGAGGAGAACAGAGGGAGAAGGACAAGGATAGAGTTGCAGCACTGATGACCCATCACCCTCAGTATATAAGCTTTTTAAAACTTTCCTCCATCCATACCACCTATCCAGTACAGGGATTATGGAGCCTAACCCAGGAAAGGGAAGGCAGACTGGATCAGATGCCAAATAATTGCAGGCACACACATTATGGCCGGTTTAGTGACACAAATTCACCTCCCTGCACACCAATAAATTTAGTCTTAAAATGATCTAATAAAAACTATAACAATTTTAGGACTTATGTTTGATATGTAGGGATGGATATTTAGTGATCTTGTTTGTTGCTAACTTACAGGTCCCTTATTGAATGCTCAGCCAAGCTGTACTTTCACCTGAGCTCTTTAAAAGTCATTTGCTTGTGCTGTATTTGGCACGCTGTAGATTACCATGGATAAAAGTTTCTGCCAAATAAATAGATGTGACACAATTCACACAATTAAGTGGCCTGCAAAGCTTCTGGCTTCTGTAGCAGTCTCGTTTTATACACACACACACACACACACACACACACACACACACACACACACACACACACACACACGCAGAAGTGGAAACATATTTTACATGGCCATAGGATTTAAAGTAGGGCTACTTCCCTATGCATTTTTATTTATCACTTTTTTTTCTTGGGTCTGGATTCATTAATCATGTCAGAAAATTTTCTTTATAAACCTTATGGGCGTTAGGGTAAAGGCTAGCTATGTATGTTCTAGCTGACCTGTCTACTGCAGAAGTGTAGCTCTCAGGTATTGCTGATTCTCGAAGCTGGGTTATACACCTTAGGCTGTCAAAACAGTGTGGCCAATTAATACCCTTGGAATGCAGGGCAAGGGAAGACAAATGGAAAGAACACCTCTTTGCTCCCTGGGCACATGTGTCTGCCTTTCAAGTGGGAAAACAGCTTACAACTACACACCGTGGGTGTCATCTGTGTGAAAAGTGCTGAGTCAGTCTCCTGCAAGAGCAGTAAGCTTTGGTGAGGAACACAGGCTCTTAACAGAATGAGTGACTTGTGTATTTCCCTTTCTTCCTGCAGATAGCTCGGCAAGCAGTGTCAGCCAAGGAAAGGAGGCGGGGACACATTCATCCAGTAAGGCAGACTGATTTGCTTTTCTTTAAAGGGCTATAAATGGCTGGAAAATAACCAATAACATTTGTTTAAAGGCTGTAATTTTACCCAGATTTTTATTCTGCTAATAGGGGGACACAATAATGATGGAATCTAATTGGGCAACATAAGGCTGCTTTTTAACACAGCAGTGTGTAATTGCATACTTCAGCAATAACCTTAATGAAGTAATAATAATAATGCAGAGATGACAACTGATGCCATTTTGTGGACGCGGTGGAAAAATGCTTCAGAAAGTTATTGGTGAATGAGAACATGACGAAGCACATTTGAATATCTAAAAAAATGCAAATGCACATCCCAGTTTGTCTAATTGTAAAAAATGCTTCTTCTACTTGAATCTTCAATTTTGAATGCTGAAATGTATCATCTCGCCAGAAGTGCATTTTCTCTGAGATGTCGTCCATGTATTGTGAGCAGCACTGGTTATTTACTAGAAAACTGTTTACTTAGGTATCACTACAGCATCAAGGCTGTAGTGTACTGTTCCCTCGGGATGAATTTGGGTACATCTATGAATTCATATGTAGTCAAAATAATTAGTAAAATATTTTCTCCTGTATTGCAAAGAAAGACTTCAAATAAGAAACTCTGATTGAAAGACATGGGATAAGAATAAAGAAAAACAGCCCAGAAAAGGATGCCAGCCCATGCAGTCCGTCACACACAACATGTGATTTACTTAACTCCATGTGTCTTCTTGAAATGCCTGAGAAACCCCAAAGCTGGAGGCATAAAACGACAGTGCAATTCACTGAGCCACCATTAAAGTCTTCTCTTCAGAGTTACTCATATGTAGTTCTGTGACTGCCTTACTAATCCACAAAGATACTCCACCTTCTGCAGCCGTTTTGTGCTTTCCAAGGTGATGTTTCTACTATCGGCTGTCACTATTCAGAAAACTAAATTTTTAAAGTGTTGTCGTGTTTTTCCAGTATTGTATGTAAAACATCAAGGTACAGCAACAGTTCATACTAGGCTGTATTTTGTATTAAAGTCAGGAACCAAGATGGGGGATCGACCGTAAGGCAGTGATGGAGCATCATCCGCATGTCTAGACTGGGATGAATAGCTAGCATGCTGTCCAAATCTGTTAGGTAGACTGAAGCAGCATCCAGGTCTAGAGGTGTGAGGTAAAGCGGACAAACAAGGCGATTTGCTGCGCTAACAACAGTGGGAAAGCATTGAATTTAAAATTCCCAAAGTGTCTAACAATGAACCATAAAATATTATGAACTGCAAAAAAAAATCATTTTTATATTGGACTGACAATTCCGGGTCTCATCGGACAAACAGGAGATTAGTGGTCGATAGTCTGTTATTTAGCTTTTGTGATATTAACTGTAAACTGCCACTTTAAAAAGGAAAACATATGAATGGATAGCAATGTGACTTTGGAGTACTCACATGAGATACCCTGACTAATTAGTCCCTCTTACCCTTGACAAGACAATGGTAATTTTCTTCACCGCCAGGTGGCTCCCAGTTACAATCGGTGATCACAGCTGTTTAATCCAGCCAACACTTTGGATTTCTTGCAGGCTAAACAGGTAGTTTAAGATTATAACTTGCTCATGGTTACCTGTGGTTATAGCCAGTATAATAATGCCATTGTCTTTAAAGTCTACATTTTCCATTCAGCACACATAGAAGTCACACAAAATGCTTCTGAGTCAGATTGCTTTTTTGCCACACTTTATGCTCGAATTGGTCCTTTAACCCCTCTGTCCTTGTTTACACTGGAATGATGGGCTACAAACTCCAGAGGGCCCTGAAGTCATGTGTTTATTCTGGAACTACCTACCGCAACCAAAAACAGTGGCTCAGAGTGGGCATAATGTCAGACCTGTGGAACTGGGCATGCATGCCAATATAAACACTGAGATGTTTGGAAACCATGGACCTGTACCAGCCAGCTGAGAGTTTATTTTACTTTCTCCCCTCTTTCATATATACACTGAGCAAGCCGCAGTTAGTGTTGCATTTAAGAGAGTTTATGTCATCATAGTGTGAGCAAGCCAGAACATTTACTTGATGCGATTTGCTGAACAAAGTTTTAGTGTAGCAGTCTGAGCATTGTACAACACTCCGCAGGGCCAGGTAGGAGATGTACATCTTGAAGTTCATACTTCACAAAAATCTATGATTTTTTTTTTCAGGATGAGATGAGTCATCAAAGTTCGGGATGTTGAAAGGGAGGATTATTTTGGGTGATATTTATTCTTTCTGACACGAAGGGTTAAAGACAACTGTTTCTTTCAAGACTGGCAAATGCAATAGGAAACACCTGACTACCTTCTCTGTGTCATTTGGAAAGGAATTTAGTCTCTCACCAGAGTACTGGAACTTGGTAGATGTCAGTGTGTTATAAGAAAAGAGAGGAGAAAGTTTGTAGGTGCGTTTGTACTGATATGGAATTAATCAAACCACAGTTTTATATAAGAAATGGGAAATAATTTGGCATTACTTGTTTCATACATATTTAGTCAGGTGTCTGAAGAAAAAGAATCGGATCTTCCATGAAACGTTTGACTAGAGTAGGAAATGACTGGAGGCACAAGAAATTGCTTATGAAATTTGAAGTCTTAGATTCATATTTTGATATTTACAATTGTTTTAAAAAAACAGACTTGGACACAAAACTGACTAACTGTGTCCTGTATAAGCCCTTGCTGATAGGCTGTAACTGTTTGAAGGTAAATATGTATTGTGTGTTCAGTAGGTGTTAGATTCTGTATTTCCATCAAGTGCAACTGAATAATTTATATTAAGCCAAGAGATGCAAAATTTCTTCTATAAAAGGGAAAAAGGTTTTTTTTTTTTTGAAGATGTTAAAATGTTGAAAAATATAACAGAAGTGAAGAGAAGCCCTTTGTATCTGACTTGCAATTACAAAATGTTAATATCCATGTTAGACTATGCAAGACAATGAGAGTTGATGAAGGAAGCGTGTGTTTGTTTGAAGTAATACAGTCTCTTTTTTACATGGATATATCGGAGTACAAAACAGGTAACATTATATGCAAATTATACACTGCCTGGCCAAAAAAAAAAGTCGCACACTTAAGTCTTTCATTTGACCATCTTTAGCTTTGATTAAGGAGCATTCATCATGGGTTTATGCAACGTCTCGACATTTTTTTTCATCCTGGATTTGCATAAATTTTTCATCAAATCTTGTATTGACAACAGGAGAGTCGAACCACTCCATAAAATCTTCTCTACCACATCCCAAAGACATTCAGTGGGGTTAAGGTCAGGACTGCGGTGGCCAGTTCATGTGTGAAAATGATTCTTCATGCTCCCTGAACCACTCTCTCACAATTTGAGCTTGAAGAATCTTGGCATTTTTGTTCTGGAATACGCCCGTGCTGTCAGGGAAGAAAAAATCCATTGATGGGATAACCTGGTCATTCAGTAGATTCAGGTACTCAGCTGATTTCATTTTATTGCTGCATAACTTTGCTGATCCTAGACCAGACCGCTGGCTCTTAAGTACTGTATTTGCTTATTTAAATTGAAACAGTGACATTTTTTTTTGGCTGGGCAGTGTATTTTGTCACAGTTTGGGAGTGGCTGACTTTAATTCCAACATGCACTCCTAGCATGCACCGGTGCTGTACATAGTTGTAGTGTGTGCGGTTTATTGGTCACCCTGATTGGTTGCCAATTAAATAAATCTGTATATAAGAGCATTTAATTTCATCGGCATCATGGACATGTGCATGCTTGGCACAATATGATGTTGGTTGTTGGTTGTTAAAAAACACAATCCTAAGTAATAATTTACTGAACTGTAAAAAAGGAACATTGTATATTTAGTTCTCCAGACATCAACATTGATTGATGATATGGCAGTGGTGGGTTTTGTGAAATCAACTTTCCGAAAACATAAACACACTGTCTTCTTTAAAAATGACAAAGATTACACTACCTGTTTTATATATGGATGGTCCCATGGACAAGTGAGCTAACCCACAGTTTTCTTTATTTTTCAGTTTGAACTGAAAACTGTTGCTTTTGTCTGCTAAATCAATAAGTACAAATGTCAGTGTCTTCTTGTCACCTTAGCTAAATAAATGAGTGTGGAAAGACATTTTATTAGAAGCACAAAAAGCAAGGTCAAGCCAGCATCCAGCAGCCTTAGAGCAGCTGGGGCAGTGCTCAAGGGCCCAACAGTGGCAGCATCACGCTGCCACCCATGGGATTCAAACCAACAGCCTTTCACATACATGCACATTCCATCCATACAAACTGCTCACAGTGGAAAATATGTTATTCAAAGCCAAAGGACTTGAACTATGGCTGCTGTACTTCTCCCTTTTTGGTATTAATCACCTCTCTGCTTCTCTAAGTAATTACTTGATTGATTGATTGATTGATTGATTTGGGGAGACAACTGAAGAGGGAGTTATTTTTCTAATGCGGCTAGACAACACAAGGCTTGACTAAGTTGATCCAAGGTGTTTTGTGAACTAAAATTTTGAATAGATACTTTTAATACAAAAACCACAGAAGCATTCTCTTTGAAAATGAATGTTTCTTGAAATGAAAAGCTGAGGTTATGTAAGGAAAGGTTTAATTTGACATTTGGGTTTCCATATGAGGTCCTGTAGATCTGTCCCACAAAGTGTTGCAGATGTAAGGTTTTTATCTGTGTGTATTTACTCACTTAATCTTCTCAAGTCTGAAACCCGATCTGACTGCTTGTCATTAAGGCCACCATGAAAGACAGGCTTTACGACTTGCTCAGTAACCACAGCTTTAGATCCACATGAGATCTTTACGCCCTTGAAAAACCTAATTGCTCTGCTGTGGTAAATTTTAACTGTTGGTAACGCCTTGTAAGGTATTCTGTTCACTAAAGGATGCATTGTGGTTACAGTTGTAATTTCACTCCCAGATTCAGCTGTTAATCAGATAGTGACCAAACACATTGACAGAATGCAATCACAATTCTATGATTTCTTCAACCCTAAAGCCTGCACTGGAGTTCAGGAGCCGAAAACCAGCAAACAGGTCTGCCATTGTTTATATCCTGTTACACTAAATTTCTAGACCTGGTCATGAACTACTGTCCGCTTGGCCATCTCTTTTTTATTTGACACAATATTAATTTGTTTAGAGAGTATTTGTTATGTTGATTGTAATATATTACTTTTATCTTGTATTGTAGCATAGCCCTATATGTATTGCATTATACCGAAATGTGCAGTTCAGGTTCATTTTTGAAGGCTTACTTTTTGCCTCCATTTTTGAGTATTATTCTGATATAATTGAATTCGATATGTAAAAGTGGCATAACAACTTCTTTTGATCAGTTTTTTCCACATACAGTATCTGACTTGTGTGTAGTAATAACAAAAATAATATTAATAATAATATTACAATAATATTATCACTGTACTTAATGGTATTGTGTCCTGACTCGTATTCCATGCAGCTTACCTACACAATAGAGAGATATTTTGAAATTCTACATTCTAAGGACAAGGGGAGTCCTTTAATCTCTATTGCTTTTCAGACCATTTTCCCCCGTGGTAAATTTGATGTAAATGTTTGTGGCCTTCTGTGTCTACAATAAATATGCACACTAGAAGCTTCTACAAACACTTAGTCTAGATTATTCTTTTTTTTATTTATTATGATGCAGAATACTTTTTGTAAACATTTTTAATTTAATTTGTAATAATTTGGGTCAGAGTAGAATGTCATAAAATCAAACACACAATGAACTCTAAAGAGATTGTTATATATAGCCAAGCCATACTTTTTCAGTCCTTTAATCCAGAAGTGAAACAATATAAAAAGATTCAGTCCAAAATGAACATTTCTGTTCTTGTTTGCCTTTTGTTTCTGAGGCTACCTCATTAGAAATGCATTAATGAATGTCCGTAACAAATTTGAGCACTGTGTTGGCTCAGTGGGTAACACTGTAGGTTTTATTCTCAAGGTTGTGGGTTTGATTCTCACCTTGGCATTGTGTGTCTGGAATTTACATGTTCTCTTCACGTTTCCTTGGGTATCTTCCAGGTACTTCAGTTTCCTCCGACAGTCCAGAAATTGTTGAATGTTGTCTCTAAATTTCCCTTACTGTATGAATGCTTGGCTGGGGATGGCCTGGTGTTCTCTGACTTGTCTCTTATTCTTTCTGGGATAAGCTCCAGACTCACTGTGACCCTGGGCTGGATAAGTAGTTTTGGATAATGGATAGATGCATCAAAGCTGTTAGTTATAGATTAATAAAATTCCAAATTTTGCAAGGGAAAACTGATTGGCCTTTTGCTACTATAGGTGGACTATAGATGGAGTGAAATATTAGTCATATATTTATGTTGGTCAGACATTTATATTAGTCAGACATGTAATGGTGGATAGAGAATATGAAAATTTTCATAGCATAAATAGCATATTTTAGAGTTAAGTTAATGGATTAGGTCCAGCCTTTAACAAATCACAGTCTGACAATGGCCCACCTGTGCACCCCCACCTTGACCCCCTACTGCTAAATCACTGCCTCCCCCCATCCACCAGACTCTGATGTCCTCTCCAGAACCAAGGAACCCTTCTATTCCCTTGCCCTACCCCCATGGGGAGAGCTTTTCAAACACATTTGCACTCCCATCTCCAAAAACATCTGTGAGCAATCTGGACTGCCTATCTCCTCTTCTGAAGCCAATATTTGGAAAGTCATAGTACGACTGATGGGCCCATGATGGGATATCCTAACCAATGCAGTGTCCTGGTCCAGTGAGTCAGCATAACTTGTGCATTTATGGTTGTGTCACTTAGAGTTGGATGATTTCTTTTAGATGTTTGAGAGAAATATTAGAGAAAATGAGTATGATAGCTGGGCCTCAGCTGCTCATGTACATGAGACCAGCCGTGCTTCCTCTCTCTGATGTGCATCAGACACTTTTCTGTGACATTTTACATATTGTAAATGTTCAGGCATCTGCTCCATCCTTTCTCCTCTGCGACACCTGTAACAGCTATCAAAACAACTAATCCACAGAGCAGTGCCGTGATCGTCTGCACACTTCCTTTGTCTTTTATGGCCTTTCACAGATGGGAACTGGGATGGTCCTCAGGCAGGAGTGCATCTGTGTGCATCTGTGCATGTCTGTGTGCCACGTAGCTTGGCAGCCTACCTAACAGTCCTCTCTCCATCTGCCTGGTCCCAGTACGCCGTCCGGTGTGAAGAGAGACCCTTCCAGGAGCTGAGGGAAGAGCAGAGGGCACAGAGGCAAGACATTTGTGTGCACTCAGTGAGGGAGGCGGAGCACAGAAATAGTCAACTTCAAGCTATTAAAAAGAAGTGGCATCAAAATATTTGCACTTTGTCCTCCCGTCATTAGGCATTTAGCTCTTTTTACTTGTTTATGATCTGTTTTTCAATGTAATTCGTTGATAGAAATGATCAAAATGATGTTGGTATTTGTACTAAGGAGGTAATTGTGTCTCTGTGTTTTTCTCGAATAGTGGATTTTGCTCCAGGCAAAAAAAAAAAACATATATCTCTGACTTGTGGTTTCATACTTAGTAGCATGTTTTTGCTCTCTAAAGCTTAGAGAAATGTATTCATATCTGCAGGATCCAAACAAATTTCAGCAAGCTCTATCATATCTATTTTTAGTTAAGATCTAAAAAATCTATTTGAGTTTGCACTGAATTTTTGTATTGGGAAACTGATCTTATTTTCAACTATATGCTTTTCGCCCACACCATTTATTGTCAAATGTAAATAAAGTAGCTTAATCAACAGTCATTCTATTATATACAATTTAAATATCTGTTGTAGCAGTGGTTAATCATTCACCAGTAAAGTCAATTTCAACAGTACTAGTATGTCACAGAATGTTAAACAATGGGGTATGCATTGAGTTTGTATATAAAAAGATTTAATTCTATGGGATTAAAAGAAGGGCAGGGCAGAAGATTTCGGAACTGACCAGATGACCAAGCAATTGCAGAGTCACTCATCCAAAGAGAGTACATTGTGTTTATCTCAGCAGTAAGGCTAATTGCTTCGTAAGGCTCCGTTGGTTGCAGCATTGACGTTGTGTCGTCATAAGCAAGTGTCTGGAATTCTAATTCAACAGAATGTTCACAACAACTCTGTCGACAAGGTTTTCGTAAGTGAAGAAACGTAATTGTAGCTCTGTGGAGTTAGTGCATATGGTCATTTTTTCTAATTTGAAATGAGAGCGGTTTACTTGTCTGCTTTATTTGTGTATATGGACATTGTATCAAGCAGCCACTGCCCTAGTTCATGTAATTAAATTAAATTACTCACTATGTAAATATGTACTATAAGCTTTTTATTTTGGCATTTTTGACATTTTTTTCCCCTTAAGCTTGGGTTTCAGCTACACTCTAAAAGAAGTTATTCTGGTAAATTGACAGATTTTCCAAAAAAAAAATCACACTTTAGAGGTACTGTAATATTGAACTTAACTGATTTGCTGCAATCAATTTCTGTATTTCTGAATGCAGTAGAAGAGTTTCTGAGACTCTCTAAGAATATTTTCTGTAGAAGTTTTGTGGGTTCAATTTTCTGGTATTTTGCCAGTATTCCAATGTTTATAGTTGGGCCCTTTTGGTGCAGTCTGGCCCAGAGGGATGGAGAGCATGGTCACCCTCCCCATGCTTTCTTTCAGCCCATGAGCCTTTAGAAACACTGGCTCCGTGTGTCTGTTCAAGTACTTCCAGATCCCTGGCACATTTTAAACATCCAAATTGTTTAGTGGAGCAGACGGGGGTGTAATCATTGTTAATCTACAGGAGAGGTCTTTGTGAAGCAGGTTTACAGAGGACTGTTCGGACAAAAGAAAAGTAATACTTTTCACAGGGTGTGATCTGCCAGGCTAAAATGGGATCCATACTGTATATTTCATGTTAACTATGTAAAGAGTGTGACACAGCATGCTCCAGAGCACGCTAGTGACACCTACTGATGAAAATAAATCACTGTTCTTCTAGAGGGCTCAAACCCAAGCGTTCATTTAGCAATGCCTTGTAGAGAGGTTGTTGAAATATGAGAAAGAGCAATATCTGTTTTTGATTTAGTCTGTTCACGTCTTTAATTTGAAATAAATATTATGAAAAATCTATTGTCTTATTTTTAATAAATGGTTTTTCAAAGATGGTGGTTTGTCATGACAATGTGAAAGACCATGCAAATTAAGTGTGTAATTCCAAACTGAGAACAGAGTAAACCAAACCATCTGAAGGAGACTGGGTGCCTCAAGGAATACACAGGACATGCAAACGCTGTTTTTAAAGCAATGTTCACAAAACGTAAATATATTTGAGGATAGAGAGCCAAGTATTTCAAATTAGTTTGCTAGGGTTTGAAATTTACTATAATGCTTTTGTACTTGTAGAGTTTCGGACTGGGGAATTATTAGAGATTAAGAGTGCAGGAATTTTTAGACATGCAAATTGGTGGTGGAAACTTCTTAGAAATGGAGATTTGTTGAGGGGATGTTGGTGGGGATGGAATAGGAAGCCTGCAGTACATCTGCAGTACATCTGTCTTGCGCTGCCACATGTGGTATCTGACAGCCAGCTTGAAGTTCAAAAGAGTTTCATAATGATGCAGGTGCTCAGGGAAGTGAGGAGTGTTGTGCGTAGGACAAAGGGGGGTAGGTGAGTGAATGTGGTAGGACTTGTACACATTTTTTAAATGGTTAACATTTGGATCCACATTTGCATTTGTAACGTATAATTTTTCTGGGTTTAACGACTGCCTTGTTATTCTCAGCCACATGTATTTATACCAAAATCGAATCGCTGAAACATTTTTGTACAAAAAAGCTATCGTTTCTGACCTGCATGTTAAATTCAACAAATACGTCATTAGGTGGTGGAAGCAGATGCAGTCAGAGATTCACCCTGAGTCATCCCCCTCTGCCTTCCTCTACTATCAGCCATTTACTCCTTTAAACAATCCTCATTTTCTTTAAACAAGACGTCACACTAAATTATACAAGTATGTGCATATCCAACATAAGTTTTCATGTTTAACTTAACAGTTCATGTGACTTATTTAGGATAAGTCATATATCAATGCAGGTACAAGTAAGGGTCATTGTTTCTTATACATTCGCATTTTAATAGCACCAATTGTTTCCTCGTACAACCACAGAGTGACGGTTTACTCGTCTTCTTAATCAGCTTTATAGAAACTGAAAAATGTCCATTTGATTTGGTTACACCTGAATCGATTATCAGTAGTACTTCACTGTAAACATACTCGAAGATATTTTCTCAAACACTAAGGCTTAAAGTTTCTGTATTGTGTGGAAAAACCTGACTGGTTTTATTCATGTTCTAATTACTATTTTTTAATTTATTCAGAATGTGTTATTAATTTTCACTTATTATTTCTATTTAAAGTTATCTTTCAAAGTCAATTAAGAATAATAATGGGAGCCATTAGTGAGTATTATAGGCACTAGTTACTATGGATGGGATCTTGTGGGGGGTGGAGGCTGTTCACCATCTGCAGCCAATGCCCCCTCCCTGTGAACAGAACACTATTACTTCATAGTCTGAGTGCGAAGGTCAAAGGTCGCTTGCCAGGAGGCCACGGTCCTCATGTCAGAGGTTATGTGGCAGGCAGGCCGACACGCAGTGATTGAGAATTCAGCTGGAGAAAAAAAGCAGAAAGTCACAGGTGTCTAAAAGCTGTTTTGTGCATATGTGTGTGTCTGAGTGCATGTGCTTTTGTGTGTGTGTGTGTGTGTGTGTGTGTGTGTGTGTGTGTGTGTGTGTGTGTGTAAATATGCGCAAGACTAAGAGATGAAGAAGGAGAAGGCAGCCCCCCGCATTGTACTTTATTTATAATAAATACTCAGATTGGACTGAATGATTCGTGAAATGTAAACATTTCAGTGGTAGTTTTGTTTGGCGATGATCAGCCATTTCTTTCAGGCACGATCAAAATTCTAAGCACCTAAACATTCACTGTGGCCTTTTACTGCAAAAACTAACAGAGAATGATTTAGTGTTTCTCGTACTAAAACACTCGAAGAGATATGTTTTTTTTCCAAAAGAATAATATCGGCTATGAAATGACTGAATGAAATGCCAGTATTTGCACTTTCTTACATTCATGCAGGGAATATGTGATTACAAAAATGGATGTGTAAACACGTATTAATACTTTGGAAGGAATATTTAAGCATAGACAATACAAACAATTATAAAAAAAATTTAACTACATTCAAGTTACAGCATTAATCACGTTTTCCAAACAATTTTGAACATTAATAATACTATTTATATGCAACACTATGATGCAGAATAACCATACAGTATTTACATCATCTTGGGTTCCAAGGAAGCCACATGGTTGCTGACACAATATAGAACTTCTAAGATTTAAACCTCACAATGGACCAAGCCAGCCAATTCGGGGTGTCGGCTTCATTATTTAGTAGAGCAGAAAACTCCAGCTTCTAATAGCTTATGGTGGTCAAGGTCATGAGGTGGAGGGACCTGGAGATTTTGCATGCCATGAAGCTGAGGACACAACTTAGAGACATCTTTTTTGACTCTGGGCTGCAGGAAGAATCCGTTATACCTGGAAGAAAGACCCTGAGGAACACAGGGGGCAAAAACAGAGTGGAGGCAAGAGTCGTGTGAAGCAAGGGCAGTCCCCACGCCCTCACTGTGTAAGACCGAGTTGAAGGCGATTCCTATGGAAAGCTAACTAAACCAAAAACAGAGGAAACGTGAGTGCTGGCGTTAGATTTCAATGTTCTAAAGATACCATTTGATTCAAATATGCAAATCAAACAACAATGCCCATGCATTATTTTATGGTTCATGTCAATAACTGTTAAAAAGGCATTCAGAACCATGTGAAATAGAAATCGCTGTTCTTAACTGTGGGACTTACATGCGAGGAATATGTTGGTATGGGAATCTCAGCTAAAACTGGGTATGTTTGCATGTTCAGATTCATATTTGTAACAAATGGCAGTGCTAAACATTGCCACAAGGCAACCGTAGTTACCATGGCTAGTGGCTAATGTACTCAGCAGGTCTGTCTTCTCACAGTCTCTTTGAGTGCAGGCTGAGGGTCAGAAAGGTTGGCGCAGCTGGGAGCACTATCATGTCACACCTCTAGGCTTAGGGGTGTGAATCTGACCTTCACTCTCTGTGTGTGTGCGGAGTTCTCCCTGAGTTGTGTGGGTTCCTTCTGGATACTCCGAATTCTTACTGCAGTCCAAAGTGTCCAGTGATGGACTTGCATCCCATCCAAGATGTACCTCTGTCATGCACAGTGCTGCCTGAGATAAGGTCCAGGCCCTCCCTGACTAAAGGATGGATGGATTGACGGACGGCTGGATGGACGGATGGATGGATATGCTGATCCTGCAAACCCTACTGTTTTTCAGCAATCTGCTTATAAAGGTGACTCTGTTGCTTTCATCTTTCTTGGCATAGACAAGAACCCCTCAATCTGCATCATGCCGTCTCCTTTTATATTTTCATCAGTGTCTGCGTTGAATTCCTCAACACTTTTCTGTTTCTGCCTTTAAACGCCATTCAAGCATTTCAACTGTGAAAACATAACCTAGAAAGTCGTTTAAAGACTGCAGATACGGGCAAAGAAAAAAAAGCCAAAAAATTAAGTTCCCACATATTAAATCGTCTGAGAAGCCACCATGACCACAATCCCCTGGGAGCCTTTGAAACTTGTGTAAGAGGTGATTTTATTGCTGTATAATTGGCCCCCTGACTCTGCTGGACACATTATCCCAGATGAGAAAAAACCACAGAAGAAGCCAATGATGCAAGATGACGGTGTGTGAGGAGCAGCCGTGCAGCTTTCAATGCCAAAGAACCTGGTCGTTTTCCACACACAGCAGGCCAGTCATTGTTTTTCACCAAGGCATGTTAGCATACCTAATTTTCACGCTTGTATCAACTATATTTTTTAAATAAACAGTGCAATAGTAATGCTTCATTTGACTTCAAGCATATGCAGAAAGAAACAGACTACAATTTTCTGTAAGCTGTTGTGCAACTCATATATATGAAATATATTTTAGTAGTTTAACATTCAGGAAGTGGGCAAAATAAAAGAAACATCACATGAGAAAGAGCTTTAACTTTAAATACCTAAATCTCAATTCCTAATGTATTTATAGATGAGTCACATTAGGCTGAATGCCAGTTAGCTGTACGCATCAATTGTTAAAGAGGTCTGACAATCAGCCCTGTGGTATTTTAATTTTCAAAGCCATATGGGCAACAAAGACGGCAAATACAGTAATTGATACTCAACTCACAGGTGCATTTATAATAAAATCCTGCCAAATTATTTTATGGGCCAACGGGAAGGGTCTCAAAAATCATGAAAGATTTGTCTCCACTGCCAATGCACCAGGATACATAGACGCAAATTCTGGACCCCTGAGCAAAGTAAAAAAGTAATATAGTCTGATCAGGGCATCATTCAAGAAACTCAAGAGGTCTTCATTGTTAACCTTTCTACATACAAGTATATATACAGTCAGGATGGGGCCCGTTTCTCTGGAGGCTGTGGTACAAGCGTTTTAAATAAGACGGTAAGACAATTAGTGCAGTGAATAATTTGTGAAGGAGAGGAGGGGGAATAGTGCAGGTTGCCATTATGAATAGAAAATAAATGGCAATAAAGACAACACAATGCAATAAACTATACACAGGGTTAGCAGCTTCTAATGTGATCATTCACCTGTTTACCTACTTCCAGCTGGGTTAATGTTCATGTAAAACCAAAGGATGCTTTCACCCGAAATGTCTATTAGCAGGTAGGAGATCCTTAATGGTATGGCCACTATAATGTGGGAGTCATTAAGTCCAATGACTACTCTGCACTGTTGCTGTTTAAGAGTCAAGAAATATGAGGCTATTTTAGAGATCTATGTGCAGATTCAAGCAAATTCAAAAGTGTCTTCGGGAAAACTAGGATGAAGTCAAATGCTTTCCATGGCCTCCACAGATCTGAACATCAACAAACCCTTATGGGAAATTTGGTCTCCTCTGTCTCTGAATGAACTTGTAGCTTTTCCAATATCCCACTACACAGCTTGGCACTTATTATAAATTAAAGGTATTACAGTCTCCCGAACTGCCAATCAATGCTAGCTCCACCCCAATAAGAAATGACACTTTAACCAAAAAAATGGGCTAGTGCCAGCATTGATTGGTAGTTCAGGATACTCCCACCCACCACAGGATTTGAAGCCTCATTTGACCTCTCACAAAAGTATAATGACAGCTTTGCATTTGTATTGGATTTCCAGCAGTAAACTAAATTATATGTATATATATGTAAATACCGCCTATATTCTGGCAAACCATCTGCCATACTTTCATTATGCCCTACAGTGTAGCTGTTCCTTTAATTTCTGCAAGCCAGTTAAACTTTACGGCTGTGAATTGTAACATTTGAATGTGAGGGGTTGGGCTTGAACAGCGCAGGTTCCATCTTGACTGTTCTGTTTATTACAACCAGGCCTATGACCATCTCCATTTGGCTTTAGTTACCAATATGCCCTTATATCTCGATTATAACTAATTATAGGTTTAAGTAATGTTGTTTCATGCACTTCAGGCTTGCAGGCACTGCGAACATTATTAGTCATATTTCTTGTTTGATCAGCATCACCAACAGGTCCAAAGTGAGGGATGGGATTGATCAAAAACCCTTAAACATTCTGTCTCCATTATCTACTCTTAAAATATTGGCTTTTCAGGCTAAAAGCAGCTCTTCCTATCAGTGCTGCTCCATCTTTGGCACTCTGTATAATATAATATACTCTATAGTAATGGATACTTTTGCAAATGAAACCCTATCCAATGACTACTATGATTAATGTATGTCTCCTGAAGGTTATTTTCCAGCCAAGGTTAACAAAGGGAAAATATCCATTCGGGTAAATAGAGTGCCTACTTGTCTTTTCTGGCCACAAAAATTTTTATCCATTGCTGCCATTTTTTCAGACTGGTTTCAAATTTGCCAGCCAGGTGCAACTTTGTGGTCTCTGCTATGGGACTGGAGACAGAGTGAACTGGAGTGGAGCGTGGGGGATTTTGGTCAGGCCGGGGGGAGTGTGGATCAGTCAGTCACAGGACCGGACCGGGCTGTGTGTGAGCATTGGGTCGAGCAGAAACACATCTGACACAGACAGACTGGACATATGAAAAGAAAACAGAACCAAAGGACTCCACACAAAATCAAGACATATCAGGTATTTACCAGGTTGGTAAGCTTGATGTGATGCATTTTAACATTATGAATGTCTTATCCTATCTATGGCACCAACACATTGCACATGTTAAACCAATTGTTTAACTGACTTGGAAATACCTGATCTGTCTTAAAAAATTCTACAGACACAACGTTACAAAATGATAAGAGAACGTGGAGTTAAATAGTTTTGTTTATCGAGTGGCACAATGAGACACAATGAGATGTTACATGAAAATATTGTACCTCGGCCACTGTTATCTGTATCTTTTAAAAATACGTCAGCTTCAGAGTTTTCTTTGGTATTTTACACAGTTCAGTTGTTTTATCAAGCTGTTGGCCACCTCTCATTAAATGCATGACCATGTGTCTCTGAGATAACGTGTCCGGTTTTCTGATACACATTACCTCCAGTATGATTGCTCTCTTTATACTCAAGCCATGGGTGTTTCTGCATCTTTTAATTTCTCATTAGAAATATAGTAGAATGTGGCTTGTCTGAATGTCAGTCATGGAACCTTCAATTATCTGAACCACTGCTGCCACCCTTTCAGAATGCTTTGGGTTATTATCTACAAATCATTCACTAAATCAATTATTTTTCTATAATACTTTGTATTTTAAAATACAGTGCTAGAAATTTCGTGTACAATCATTCAATTGTAGGCTTAATTATCATTTGGTTAATATAAACTGGGTATTTTCAAGTATGACTGATTATCCGAAAATTTTGATTAACCAAACAAACCTTAGTCCTGAATTAGTCTGGCTAATTGACGATCTACTGCACAAATGAGTGGGTAATGAATTAGCACTGTCTGGAGTAGCGATCCATTATTCATTGATCGCTAGTCAGTGCCTGAGAGATCTGCACAACTAAAAAACACAATCTGTTTCAAACCCTTTCCCAAGGAGGAACAATGTAAATAATAGTCCTTAAATCAAATGGCCCATGCTTGGAAGGGGACCTGAAATAAAAGAGCTACTCTCACTCTAGGACCCTCCAGAAATCGTACACTACTTGTGCAATGATATACCCAAGTAATGTTGATCAAACAGGAAATATTAGTAACAAACTTCACAGTGTCTAGAAGCCTGAAGTGCTTAAAACAACATTACTTAAACCCCTAATTGGGTATAATCGTGGTATAATGACATATGTGTTAAAGAGCTCTGACAGATTCTGAAAATTCATTATTGAATAGTAAATAGGCAATCTTATCATGAATGTTTTAAAATTAGTTCAAATGCAATGTATCCAAACATTTTTTTTCCTCAGGAAGTGATTTCCAACAAGATTTAATGGATTCCAAGGAGGTTAGTGGATCATCTTTGAATGAAATATGTTAGACAAGTATAATATCTGACATTATCTATTAGTACAGTAGATGTAGTAAAATTGTAGTGAGGATTAACTGTCATGTGATACAAGTTTTGTTCTTCCCTGGTTTGGGTTCAGAGCCAGATGACTGGAATTCTCCTGATGTCCATTCTGGGGGCAGTGTTAGGTTCTCTCCAGATTGGATACCACACGGGTAATGTTAATGCTCCATCCAAGGTAAGCAGGGAGGGCATTTCGACATTGTATCTTCTCTGTCAGTATTTAAAGAATGAAAACATAAAGTACATAACAGACAACACATGCATAAATAATGAATAATATAGTTATCCCCAAGTCAACCGTAAAGAATAAAACAGATTTAATGCGAGTGAATGCTTGTTTCATGTTTGACAGTCTAACAAAGCTCAGACAGCTGAAATATTGGCAAATCAAACAGATCAGTGTGTGGGAGAAATGCTATCAAGCCAAGCAATCAAACATCCTTTTCTATTTGATCTCAGTTTCAAAACTGCTAGTATGTGTTCCAGAATTGTACGAGAAATACGACATCCAAATTGGTTATGTTTGATTAAAGTTAACTTTCTCTATTAATCCTGTTTCATCTTAATCACTACAAACCTCTAAAATTAAGCTGTCTGAATGGTTCAGATATCAAATATCTGAGGCATTTTATTTCTTATAATAATGACATCATGAATTAACTAACTGTCATTTTCAATATTATAGGAGACGACACCATTAGTAAAATCAACTTAGTAAAGCATAAATTTAAAAAGTGTCTTCTCAGAATGATTGAGAGGGACGAACAGCCCCCTGGGCAAAAATGAAATCTGCAATGTTTATGCTTTGGTTATTTTCTTCTGTGGTACCAGGTAGCCAGCCAATTTTTGCTACAGTAACAAAATTTTCAAAGCTACCTTTTTAAACTGAGTGAAGTCAGATACCCAACAATATATACAATGTACTGTTCAAAATAATTATTGCTTATCTTAGTTGGAAAACTCAAAGTTAACTTAAACAAAGACTCTTCCCCAGCTCACGTTTTTTAAAGCCCCTGAAATGTCGATATAAACTCTGACCGGCACATGGAGCATATGGAGTACTGATGCTGTATTAGATACTAGCTATTTTCGGAATACTGACGTTCAGAGAATATATTACATAGCAACTATTTTACTAAGCAGCTCAGGTAATACACAAGGAGCCAAGAAGCCAATACACTGTAAGTGACGTACAATGGAAAGAAATGGAGCGGACCTTAGCACTTCTCTTATTTCCGTGAAGATAATTGAGGAATTTTTCAACGTGACCTGGAGGTCTCGACATAATGAGTCCCTTCAAGACCACAGCCTCACCTTCCTCTGGTCGCTCTCTGTCAGCATCAAGGACTTTGGAGCTCTCCTGGGCTCACTGGGGGTCAAAGGCTTAGCAGATACCTTTGGCAGGTAAGGACCAGATCACATCTACTAATCAGATGGCAATTTAGAAGCCTTCCATCTTGATGTCTGTTTATAAATATATTAGGAAAAATATTTGTGTATTTCTGCATAACAGAAACTTTGTAGTCAGATTCCTGTAAACGTAACTTTCATCAAACACAATTATTTTCTATGATTAGCATATACCATATGGATAAAAGTATTGGGACACCTGCCTATGTGATATCTCATTCCAAAACCAAAGGTATAAATAAGAAGTTGGTCCTCCTTTGCCTCCACCCTTTGGGAAAGGCTTTACACTAGATGTTTGAATATCATTGGTGGGATTTGCTGCCATTCATCCATAACAGCATCAGTGAGGTTGGGTATTGATGTTGGGTTATTGGGTCTCTTTCTGTTTGTGTAGCTTATGACATCACAACTGAACTCTTGTTGTTTATAGAAGTTTCCACAGCACAATCACTTCACTTGGAGTTAACCAAAGCAGAAATTTGATGCTGACTTGTTGGGAAGGTGGCATCTTCTGATGGTGCCACGTTGAAAGTCACTAATCTCTACATTATGACCCATTCTGCCACCAGTGCTTGTTGCTGTAGATAGCATGGCTGTGTGTTTAATTATACACCTGTCTCAGCATTGAGTGTGGCTTAATTACCCAAGTCCAAAAGTATTTGAACCCCCCCATTAACTGGTGTCCCAATACTATTGTCTGTATAGTGTACATGCAAATTATGTATATAATACCACCTTCCAAAAAGGGTGACACCCTGTAAATGCTAAGCAGTAAGGTCAATTCGATGTATTGGAATGCCTGTCTGTTCTGCACTTGACCCATCCAGGCGTGACTCCATCCTGATAGGGAATGCACTGTCTGTGCTGGGTGCCTGCTTCATGTTCATATCCAAGGCTACCGAATCCTTCGAGGTTCTCATCATGGGTCGGCTAATGTTCGGCCTGTTCTGCGGCTTGGTCATGAGCCTCAATCCCCTCTACATCCAGGAGGTGTCTCCCACTGGACTGCGTGGTGCCTTTGCCACACTCAACCAAGTTTCCTTTGCCTCGGGCATTCTTCTGGGAATGGTG
Organism: Gymnarchus niloticus; assembly: GCA_009936485.2. Classification (NCBI taxonomy): domain Eukaryota; kingdom Metazoa; phylum Chordata; class Actinopteri; order Osteoglossiformes; family Gymnarchidae; genus Gymnarchus; species Gymnarchus niloticus. The sequence goes on along the minus strand of JAACJT020000021.1, from coordinate 9,185,792 downwards.
AGCCCATTGATGTTAAACTGCACGCTGTTAAGGTTCACAAAGAACATTCAACTTTGAGAGTCGTTTTTACAGATAACACGAGTGCCTCACTAAAGTTTGTACACCATTGGCATTCTGAAGGTGGTGGGCCTGGATATTGTGCTGGGAACAGAAAAGCACTGGGCCCTGATGTTCTCACTGTCCATCATTCCTGCACTGCTGCAGTTCCTAGTACTGCCTTTCTGTCCAGAAAGTCCACGCTACCTCCTTATCAACTGTGGAAAGGAGGACCAAGCAGAGGCAGGTGGGTTAGAACTATACTTGGACCATACTTGGGACCATTTATCAAGGAGCTATCATCCTACACCAGGCCTTGACACACAGGACTGTTAGTCTTGTGAAAATATCCTGAATTAAGTATTGTATTCTTCAAAGAAGAGCACTAAAGAAAGGAAAATATCTGTGAATATCTGAGTGTGAGTGTTGACCTCTGTTTCAGCCCTGTGCCGACTGCGAAGAAGTAGATATGAAGTTCAGAATGAACTGATGGAAATTAAAGAGGAGGCCTCCCACACCCAGTCCAGAGTTACAATCAGAGAATTCTTCATTAAGCGTAGTTACAGACAACCAATCAGCATAGTTCTGATTGTCAACCTGGGCAGCCAACTTTCTGGGTTCAATGCGGTCAGTGATGAAACTTCAAAAATAAACCAGAATGGTGTAGAATTTAAGAAAGCGATAATGATAACTACAATATGTACTCTGTTTCCTGATTTCTAATATTTTAACGTTCCTAATTTCTGTGCAATTTTGTGTACGTATATTTTTATACTGCGTGTGTATGTGTTTGTGTGTCTGTGTGCTTATATGCAAAAAAGAAATGGGATACTATAAGGGTTTTTTTGAAAATGTCTTTTTCAATTATTAAATTCTGGAAGGATAAAAGAAACGCATTTTGGAAATGGCATTTATTTATTCCATAACATCATATAGTATTGATGCTACACTTCAGCTTATGAAATGAATATTTAAATGCAAAGCTGAAGAAAATAAACTTCTACACAAAATAAAGATTATTTTTTAATAGAAATATTTCTTAAAAATAATGCTACTAATAAAGTGGGCCTTTAGGTGTACGCTTAAAGGAACCAATTTCTCTTTTATAACTGCTTCCTTATTTTTTTTTCTTCTGTTTTTCAGATAATAAATTACTCCACCAAAATGTTTTCCAGCTCAGGCTTTGAACAAGCCAAGTATTTAACACTTGGGGTGGGGGCTGTAAATGTCACGTTCACTGTTGTTGCGGTGAGTTTTATTTGTAAAACTTGCCGATTTTGTGCAATAGTGATACTTTATTCAGTGATTGTGGAACTTTTGAACCTTTGATGGAGTTTAGGGCAGTAAAAATGCTGTTTAACAAACATGGCTAGACATGGCCTCATATGCTGAATGTTCTTTTGGCATTTGGATAGCCAGGTGTCTGTAAAGCATGAGACTATTCACTATTTATTTTCTTAAGTTCTTTCTAGTGGAGCGAGCAGGTCGCAGGAAACTTTTGATAACCGGATTCCTCTCCATAGCAATTTGTAACCTTTTGATGACCATCACTCATTCATTAATGGTAAGTGCAGACAAATTAATTGTATTTAAATCCTGGGCTTCAAAACAAGGTAAAAGTTCCTCATTTCAATGATGGTACAGAAATTGTATACCCTGCAGCCATGGACAGGATAAGTTGTTAGATTGATAAATGGATAGATTTTGCGTTATATTATGACACATTTTCAAAAGTTCTCTCAATGTGTCTAGTTCATTCTTGCTTAATTTTCTCCTTTCTTCACTATTTATTTATTCAGAATACTGCCCCAAATCTTTGCAGTCTGCAAGTTCTTCTGGTTTTCATCCTGATCTCAGCGTATGAGATTGGCCCTGGCCCAATCTCCTGGTTCATTGGTGCTGAATTGTTTGACCAGCCGGCCCGACCTATCGCTATGTCATTCACCAGCATGCTCAACTGGGGTGGCAAGTTCCTGCTGGCACTGCTCTTCCCACCACTGCTGGTATGACGGCTCGTTCCCTCACTGTTATGTATAATTCTTTATTTAAATCAAAGCTGACATAATCCCGTGTTTCCTGGTGCAGAAAGCATGTGGCGCCTACATCTACCTGCTCTTCGTGATTGTGGCCCTCCTGGCGTTGACCTATGTGCTTTTGCGGCTGCCTGAGACGAGAGGACGGACATTCGATGAAATCACCGCTGAGTTTCGTGGGACCGAGGGCATTCCTTTACATAACCAGTCAAGATTTAACACATTTAGCTGATCTGTCCAATCCCTCTGCACTTCATCTTAAGTGAGCCTATCCACAGACTGTTATGTTTCATTGCCAGGGACAGGTTTCATGCTCTTCAAAATCTGCCTGGTCTGAGAGGAAGACCATGTAAACTCCACACACACAGAGCTGAAGCCTTAATTAATATTCTTCTTCTTCTTAATAATAATAATAATAATAATAATAGTACTGCACGTATTGGTGGCTCAATGGTTTGGGCTGTTGAGCTCCTCTGAGGCTGGAAGCTGGACTCATCTCCTCTGCTCTGTGTGTATGAAGTTCTCCCGTTTTTGCATCAGGTACTCTGGTTTCTGGCTGCAGTCCTGCAAAAAGAAAAGCTGAAGATGACATTCTTGTAGTCTGACACCAGAGGGCAATATTACACATATCACAGACGGTAATGAAAACCAGATCCAAAAAGTTTGTTTTCACCTCTGGTCTATAGGTTCTCGTAATTGGTCATAATCAATAAACAATCCTCAGATGTACGTACATGCGTATTTTATGTCTTCTTATGTCTGCATTTCTTTTGTTTCTTTGTTGCACTATAAATTGCAGTGCCATTTTTACAGTTAGAAACCCTTCATCATTGTTCAGTGATTACGGTGGATCACATCACGGAGAAAAAATTGTCATATGATTTGAGAACAAAATGAGAATTTTTAACAAGGTACTTGAAAGCCTCATACAGAAAACAATCAATTAACTATATTAGAAGGGTGATTTCTGTGCTGCTGAGCACCTCCACAATTAAAAATTATTTGTTACGAGAAGACTTGAATCTTAGGTAAAGAGAAAATCCTTTGAGAAACAGTAAGAACATACGTTATTATGGGAAAATTAAGAATAGTGAACAACGGCTACAGAACTTTACTACACAATTAAGCAGTCCTGTAAAAAAATCTCAGAATTTTTATTAGGCATTCGTCATCTAAGTCTGATAATGAAAACCTTTTGTATCTGTTAGATGGCTTTCTCGATGAGACATCTCACCGTGTCAGGAAAGTGTGGGGGTTGGATATCCAAGCATGCCATTTGAGAAAGAGTATATTGTCTAGTTATCGTTAGTGAGTTAGCTTGAAACAATCCCTCTGTTAAAGCAAATGAGTGCCAATCGCACAGCCTTTTCTGTTAAACGTGGTAGTTGTTGGTATATGTTAATTTATGCAAATCCAGACATGTAAGACATAAAACAAACTAGTACAGATTTAGGGGCAATGCAGTGGCCGAGTATGGAGTACTGCTGCCTCGCACCACCAGGGCTGGGGTTTCAATCCCACCTCATCTGCACGTGTAGAGTTTACATGTTCTCCTCGTGATCTGCAGGTTTCAGGTTTCCCCAAGGTCCTCCGGTCTCCACCTGCAGTCCAAAGGCATGCAGTTAGGCTGACCGAAGCCTCTGAATTGCCCGTAGTGTATGAGTGCATAAACATATGCACGCATGTGTCCTGCGATGGACTGGCATCCTGCCCAGGTCATACCCCAGCCATGACCCCTGTGCTACATGGGATAGGCTCCTAATCCCCACAGTGACACTAATCATGATAAGCTGCTGGATGGATTTATATTTTCCTATATTGTTCACCTCGTCTGGAGCCATGCTTTTCCTCCCATCACTGTTACTATTGGCTTCTGTTATTGCATAGTACATAACAAATTTGGTAGTGTGGTTTCAACCATAGGTGTGTTCAATTAAGCTGATAATGCCAGTCTTGCTGTGTATGTTTTTAATATGAATGGTTAAGTGTGAGTCGGATTTTTTTTTTTTTTTTTTTACTAATCTCTGGTATATGTAAGATTTTTGTTCATTTTAGAAGATTCTCCATTTTATTTGTTTCATTTGATGCATAATTTTACACAAATGAAACAGCACTTTTTTACGTGACCAGATTCATTCTTTGCATAGTAGGCATGCCTTAACATGTCAGCTGCTGTGTTGAGGCTTTGGTTTGCTTTACGTGATTAAAATACTGCTGTTTTCTTGGAATCACTATTTAGAAAATAGCAGCTTGATGTGATTTTCCCCATGTCCTGTTCTACTGGCAGTACCTTACAGATGGTAATGTTCTCCTACGGGGTATCAGTCGAGTTGAAAGGGGTTTTTTGTTTCTAACTGTAAAAAACTTCTCAGTATGTGCACAAAGCTTTGCAGATCGATGATAAAAAATCTACACAGCAAATCTTGAATTGCAGTGGATCATACAAAAAGAGAGTTTTGTTCAGTTGAATTCCTGCATCTATTCCTTTAGGGTTCCACAGAGTCTGGTTCTTCATCTTCAGTTCCACTTACAGAACACCTCTCATTCTCAATAGAATGTGCTATTTTGCTAATGTAGTTAATACTCTTCATTTGACACTTTTCGCAATTTTTTTGTGTAGAGCTTGGTTTTCGTGCTGATTGAGCTATTTAGGAAAAATGTAAGAAATAGCAGCCCTGTTTAACAATCTGACAATGAAAGATTTCTCCAATAAATTATGCTTCTTTTTACCTACTGCGTGTCGAGACCATGGAGTCATTCAGTCCCCTGATGTTTTCATCACAGAAGAGCTTTGAAATGTTCCCAAACAAAACTGCCTTCGACGGTATGTTTGGGTTTGAGCAGAGACCTGGTTAACGGTGTACGCTCATTATCCATTATTATGTCCAGATGGAAACAAAGGAGGGTCATTTCAAAGGATTTTTTTTCTTTTTGCTAAAAGTGGACAGATGCTGCTCTTCATCTTACTAAAGAGAGAAACGTTTAGTTCTGTGCTGAGCAAGCACATCTCAGACAGAAACCGTGACAAAATTGTCTATCATTTGCCAAGACGTCTGCTCACCCTTGCTCTTAGCCACCACAGCACTTTGCAATGTTTACCTCCAGCTTCATCATATAAAGTCACGCACTGCTTTATGAAATGTTTGCCACAATGTCACTCAAGAAATGAACCGTTACCTAATGATTTTTGGGCAAGACCAGCCCCCCTGCCCTACCACATGTATAAGAGACATTGGGGAAACTCCCGGTGATCCAGATGGGCCATTCTGCCATTACATTATTATTGAAGTCTCCACTGGCCAACATGGAGTCACAAGCTTCACAGACCTGCTGTTTTCATGGCCCACTAATCATAATGAACTTGGATGTATCAATTACTTTTAGGGTGGTCAATATTGGTTTCAGAGCTGACAGTTGCTCAATTTTTGCCAAAACATATTGCTTATACTGCTTGCCTGTCTGTTTTGACAGTTTTTCCATTTTGCATGACAAGCTTACCTTGATTATCATTTAGTTGTTTGCACAACTTTCTTTTTGCCTGTACCCTTGGTACCTTCACCCGGCTTATGACATAGATTTCATATCTCTGTCCAGGTATAAGAGTTAGATACAGCAAAGTGTTGAGGGAGCAGTTTTGGGGTGAAGGGCCTTGCTCAAGGGTCTCACATCGATATGGGCGGTTTTGCTAGCTGGCGCATTTGAACTGGGAGTTGTCTATCACAGGTGCAGACACCTAATCTAAACCACACATCATGATGTTTCAATGCAAGAAAATCCAGACTTTACTAGAACTCCGAATTTAGCTGGGGCCAAGTGAATTGTGCCAGTCTTGCTTTGTGTATCTATGACTGAAAATATGACATATTATAGGTTTTTTATTTTTCATAGTACCTTACAACCAGCATTAAAAATGCCCATAAAAGCTGGAAATAATGTTACAATTTACACCTGATGTTTAAAACACCGACCTGCTGTTTAGTAATAACATGAGTAACTAATAACATATACGAAAAATCCCTTTGTAGTAGTGCCTGGGCTTATGGTACAGTTTCATGTAAAGTTCAAATTAAGGAGACTACAACAAATGAAAATACAAAAGGAGATTCAGATGTGCTGTGATGTCATATCCTCCCACCACCCAGCATTCACTGATCTGTTTGTTCATTGTTTTTTGCAGATCATTTACATCTTCTGGTCTTGCATTGCACTAGAATGCTTGGGATTTTGATTAGTGTCACTGTTTCATTATTCTGTGGGACTGGTAGGTAAAACATGCTTAAAGTGTTTATATTCTTTAATCAGACCTCTGATATCTAATATACATCATAATCACACAATGCACTTTATCCATACAGGTCTCAGTGACGGACTAGATGTTGAACAATCTCCACCTCAACTCTTTAAGAACGGAGGGCAAAATGAATCAGCTCGGATGCTATGTAAACATACAGACAGCAGCTATAATCAGATGTACTGGTATCGCCAGCTTCCAGGAGAAAACATTAAGCTCATAGTGCTCTCTAATGCATATGGCAAGCCTGACTTTGGGAATTTTAGTTCAACTAAATACGGAGTTGAACAGCCTGAAGCAACGAGAGGATTTTTCACTGTGAAAGCACTGGAGCCAGGGGACAGCGCTGTGTACTTCTGCGCTGCGAGCAAACACGGTGTCTCAAAGCTACCACGACGCCGTTCAAAAACCTCCCTTCAGTATACTGTACAATAAGGGTCATGACACATTACGTCCACCAGGTGGCGATGTAACATAAGGCATTGAGGTATTTTGATTTTTTAAAAAAGATTTTAAATTGAAAATGAATTTCAATACTTGTTCATTTTTGAAGGAACTACAGTTATATGTGATTGTAAATTCAGGTCTCATACAATACTCCTTTTAAAATGCTATCATGTAAATGCCCCAGTTAGTTCACGTATATGGCGTCATTAAGCTCATAGTTTGTTGCAAATGTCGCTATCAAATGTCACTTCCTTTACTTCATCTGTGTAAAATGTTTAATTTGTCATTCAATTATTAGAAGGTATGGATAATTTACAAGAGAAATACAGTATTGTATTGTATCATTTTGATAGAATCAGCAGAGAAAACTTTTTGCTTTCATTCAATTCTTTTTTTCTTTCATCTTCCAAATCTGTTGAACTATTATTCAAACTTCCGAACAACCTGGTTGAACGTCTGCTGCAGCTGTGTTAATATTTTATTTTTGGCTATATTGCTATGGTGATTAAAAAACCCAAGAACAGAATTCAAAGGAAAAAAATCACTGATGAGCGATACAGTAAGGATGAGTACATAAACGCGTGATGTTGCAGATAAATAAAATGTTGAAATGATTACTTTAAGATTCAATTTTAAGAATAACAATTTTTAGAAAATGCAAATATGGATGGATGTTTCTTGTGTTAAATTAATGATTTTGTGAATAATACACAATATGGTAAAAAGTTTGTGGACACCCCTATGAATTAGTGTAATGGGCTAAGTATTGTGCCATAACCCTTGCTGAAACAGGTGTGTGATTAAGCACACAGACATTAGAAGTGGAATGGGTCAAACTAAAAGGGTTAATGGAAAGCCTTTCCGGAAGAGTCGAGGCTATTATATAAGAAAAGGTACGGCCAATTTTCTGGCATCAGCAAAGTCATTATGGACATTCATCTACCTTACCTACTTTAGCACTAAAGTCGAATGAATTAAACACCACTTCGGAAGAAAGTGGACAAAAACACAGAGCTAAACTAACCATTCTAAAAATAGCCTCTGTGGATAGTGCTACTTATTTCTGTGTATCTAGTACACAGTGGTGCGTACAATCTCCCTTCTCTAAAATACCACAGTATCAGATGACTGTACTGCTCATCACACCTGTCTATTACCACAACTGCCACAGGTTTACAGCTGTAACCACATGTCTAACTGCTTTATGACTATAACTGGATATTGGAAAAATACAATAGCAGAATGTTCTCTGGGTCTATATAAAGTTTCTAAGACCAAGGTGTGTCTCAAAATGTTTTTGTTTGTTCTTACGTCTGTCCACTTGCTTCCTTCCTAGCTCCATTTTAGGCTGTCCAGTTGGTATCGTAGACATAAATATTCATGATGTATATATCTGTTATTATATTATATGTTTCAAGATTATGCAAGTATAAGGGAAACCCTGAAGGGGAGGACTCTAGAATTACCTGGTGGGACTCCACGCCACCATTTAGAAATGTATTTACTTCATTTTCTTACTTTGCCTTTTCATCCTCTCAGTAAGCTACCTTAGACTGTCAGATATTTGTGGACAAATTCTTCTAAACCTCAGATGAGCAAGGAAGGTATGTTGTCTGATTTCATATTGACACTGTAGAATTTTAAGTTATGTAAATTAAAAAAAGGCATCTGAAAATCACAACGTCACTTCCTCCCTCTCTCAGGTTCCAGTTAGTGCTGTTTTTCTCTGCTGTAAGACCTGCTTTCATACTCTTTCCTATATGAAGAGTGAATATGGTCAGAGTCGTCACATTTGCTGTCATTTTGCTTTGGGTGAGAGGTAAAATTATGAATTTAAAATCTAAAATTGTACACTTTGAAATATAACTCAGTTTAATGCAATACATGGAATTTCTTACATTTTTAATTCTTTCACACTTCATGTTCCTACAGGTCGTGGTGAAGGTAGTGATGTTACCCAGACTCCAAGCATCCACTGCCCTAATGTAGGGGATTCTGTGCAGATGAACTGCAGTCACCAAAAGGGTGTTGACTACATCCAGATGTACTGGTATCACCAACGTCCAGGGGAGAACATTCAGCTCATAGTGTTTACAGCTGTTGGTGTGGCACCTG
>JAACJT020000021.1:9093632-9176770 GCA_009936485.2 Gymnarchus niloticus | reverse complement strand
TCACTTGAGATTAAACACCCGCAGGCTACAGACTCGGCTGTGTATTACTGCGCTTCCAGTATGACACACTGACTCACTGCAGCTATGCTCCTGAACAATAACCTTTAACCACATTCTGTCAGAGGACAGAAAAGACCACTGCCACACCTGTGTGATGTAGAATTGCCCCTTCTTCTGGTTAATGATGGGAGCAGAGTGACAGAAGGATAGAGCCCCTTCACCTAAGGTCTGAGTGTTAATACTCTTACCTTAAATCACATGACCAGGAAATGTTCTTGTCAATTACAAGAAGGCTGAGAGGAGGAGGGAGGAGTTACACCAAGAGAAGGGAATTGTTATTACTGACAGTATGTAGCTCCTGGTTAAAAAGCTGTCAGCTGCAGTTTTTAAGCTTATTTCATGTTCTATCCCATTGTACGGATTATTCTGTAATCCTTCTGCAAATTCAGTGTATTATTGGATCTGAGTTCACAAAAAGAGAAGACAGAAGCGTGTAAAGGAAGGGGGAGCTGTCAGTTCACACAGGAGAACTTCATTACGAAGAGCATGGAGATTTTCTGGTTGCTAACAACCTTCCTGCTCGCTGCCAGTAAGAATTACTTCATATATACTCTGCATATGACTATTGTCATTACTAATATTTTCTGTAATTTGCATTAAAATCTTGCCAACTTAGACAGTTTAGTATTTTTGTCATGTTTTATTATATTGGTAAATTCTCTGTGGTTATTTTCAGCATGAGCGCCTGTATGAATACGTTTGTGTTTGTTTCATCAACAGAGACAACTAATGGAGTGAATGTCATTCAAGAAGTCAGTATTTTATTCACGAGAATCGGAAAGGCATCAGTGACCTTGGATTGTAAACATGATGATGACACACACTACAACATGTACTGGTACAAACATAACATTGGAGAGATGAGTATGCTGGCATATTCTGCTGCCAAAGATTCAGTAACTATAGAGCCACCATTTAATGCCTCCAAATACACAATGACCCGACCTGATATTAAGCACTCTTCACTTGAGATTAAACACCCGCAGGCTACAGACTCGGCTGTGTATTACTGCGCTTCCAGTATGACACACTGACTCACTGCAGCTATGCTCCTGAACAATAACCTTTAACCACATTCTGTCAGAGAAAGGAAAGGGCATACCTATGCATAATTCCAGTGCATGTTTTGTAAAATTTGCACTGTATAGATCTACTCTAATTCTTTTACAGTATTCACATTATTTTAGCAAATGTGTTTGTCTGAAGTGATATACCAGTTAGACAATACATAACTGGAATGACTCAGAAAACAACAGGATCCAATTGCAGAATCAGGTGGTTTTTTGGAGAGGGTTTGGGCAGAAATCAAAGTCGACGAACAAGCAAGGGGTTGACAACACAGACGAATCCACAGGGGCATCCAAATCACAAATATGAAGACTAGTCCAAGAACGATAGAATATCCAAAAGCCAGCAGAACAGACAGTGCAGCCAAAATCCAGAAAGCACAGAACCAAGAATCCAATGCAGAAATCAGGGGTCATACACAGAGATGAGAATTCATACTCAATGCTTCACAGTGAAGCAGGAGATTCTGAGGTGATTTAAAAATGGCAAAGAGCTGAGTTCAATATTCCAGAGGTATATCGGTAGCAGCTGGTTTGGTCTGGGTGTGAGAGCACATGGCTGGCTTGGCATAACAATAACAAGCATATTGTCTGTCAGACTTCCATCCATTTGTTTTCCAAACTGCTTATCTTATGTGCAGGGTCACAGATGGGCCAGAAGCTGATCCCAGGCAGTTTAGGGCACACCTTGAATGGGGTGCCAACCAAATGCAGGGCACAGTCGAGCAATATTGGTGATTTGGAAACACCTATTAGCCCAAATTGCATGTTTTCGACTATGGGTGGAAGCCTGTAAATCACAGGGAGAACATGCAAACTCCACACACAGAGGAGAGGGGGATTCAAACCCCCAACCCTGGAGGTGTGAGGCAACCACTGGACCATCGTGGTCTCCATGAGTGAATCTTGCCAGTTTATTTCCTCTTCATACACCACATCTCAGTACTGGATAAATGATTATAGAAGATGGATGGACAAAGTGATGTCTGTATATCACTATAACCTGTTTAGTGGTATATCTCAGTGTTTCGGTCCTGTTATGAAGTATGTCATGTACCCAGTATCGCTGGGTATGTTTGCTTTTCACCAACCATCCACACAGTTTGATGATAATGACCTTAATATAGCATTTTCCCACAGCTGAAAGACAGGAATTCAGCTATCTTGAATTTAACTGTTATTATGTAAACAGTAGCAGAAAAGGATACTATTGTGCTTAAATAGTATTGCTCAGTCATGCAGGTAATAATCAATATTCATTTCAGTTAGTCAATGAAACAGTAATTATATACCTGAACATTTAACCAAATCTGCTTGACACGTTTTTTTCTAAAAAATTACAAAAACAAATATATAGATAAATAAATAAATCAGAATGAATGAATCAATGAATGAATCTTGGGTAATAATACCACACTAGTAACACTGGTACCGATCAGAGTAATTCAGAGCAGGTAAGATTTCATGCTCCAGCATTATTAAATAATGACATCTGCAGGAGAAGCTGAGTAGCTGTCAGAAAATTACTCTCACGAAACATTCCGCTATCTAACATCTGTCAGACTAGACTATGATGAAATCTCATTTCTGCTTGAACTTCTACCATTGTAACTACCAATTTCTACAAATGATTTTTGTGAAACAAATAGTTGGATGATAGATAAATTTGATATATACTCCAGTTAATGGCTAATTCCCTCCAAAGAACTGCATAACAACAATTCATTGGTTCACTTGTTACTCAAGCAATTCACCTCAGACCATTTTTATCACAATATACTTCAACATCACATTTCTAAAATTAAAAAATATTTGTTTTTGATAAAATATCAAAAGCTCTAATCTTGTGTGAATCCCAGATAACTTGCTTATCTTGTACAACGTTGTATTATTAAACTTGAATATAAACGGTAGCTATAAAACTAATAACGCCATCTACTGGTGAAGACCATAACATCAAGTTGTTTTTCACTGTTCCTTGAGAAGTCACACAACACATGAGATCTAAATGGGACCAGGGATATCTAGAAAATCTCACATTCTATCCCAAAATGCAAAATCTATATGGGACCAGGGATATCTAAAAAATCTCTCACATTCTATGCTAACATGTGAGATCTATATGGGACCAGGAATATCTAGAAAATCTCACATTCTATCCCAACATGGGATCTAACTGGGATCAGGAATATCTAGAAAATATCACATTCTATTTCAACATGGGATCTAACTGGGACCAGGAATATCTAGAAAATCTCACATTCTATTCCAACATGGGATCTAACTGGGATCAGGAATATCTAGAAAATATCACATTCTATTCCAACATGGGATCTAACTGGGATCAGGGATATCTAGAAAATCTTTCACATTCTACCCAAAAATCTGTCCTAAATCCTATATTCCTTAAACCAGAATACTTGTTATTGTATAAGCATGTTCTTATGCATTTGCTAGAGATTAATTTAACTACTTATAGGTTGAATAAACTGACTTCTCCAAAAAAAGAAATTTTCTTACTCTGTATTTGAAATGTAAAATTGCACCTTGAGACTAACTAAGAAGTGATTTGCTTATTCATCAATCTTCCCACCCCTCATCCAGGACAGGATCCGAGTGAAACTGCAGCATGTCTCAGCACAGGGCATAAGGCAGAAGTCCACCCTGGACAGCATGCCACTCCATTGCAGGGCACATTCACGTTCACTATGGGCAATTTAGAAACAATCATTTAACTGCACAATTTTCACCTGGTGAAAGAAATAGTACTACCTTGGAGAAACCTGCATAACACGGGCAGCATTCAAACCTCCAACATCATCACTGAAGGAATGTCAGCAGTGCTTACCCTCTAGGCCACTGTGCTGCCCCCTACAGGAGCAGAACTTGTTAACACCATGTTTTTGCATGTTTTTTTGTAAGATGTTAGGTTCCAAAAATATTGAACAAGTGCCAATTGTAGAAAGTTTTATTTCTTGTAGATGTACACAAACACATAATAAAACTAACTTGACCCCATAAATCTTCTATTTCGTTGCACTGAGCCAGTCACCAACACAAACAGCCTGTTGACTTCCCCTGTACCATATGCCCAAAGAGTGAACACCTCCGTCAAGCTACTGATGTGGCAGGTGTTGCCATGTACTTGCGTTTATCCATGGTAACAGAAACACCACTGATATTGCAAGTGTGTTTTGCTTTAAAATGATATTTGAGAATTAATGTGCTTCAGTAATAAGTAAATTCATCCTGGCAGTGGTAGGAAATAACTTTGCTTTTATCAAGAGAGCCATCTGGAAAGGATTTATAATAAAACTTGCCATTTAAAAGACCAGCTGCCAATTTTTCCATCTTTAAGTTATAAAATGCGCCATATAAGTAACTGGACTTCACTTAACCAAGAACTACGAATGTTTAAAAGGGTCAAATCAGAATAATGTGTTATGAGAAGGTTATCCCATCAACCATAGGGTATAAGGTAGATTAAATATACGTGTTTGACTAATTAGAATAGAAAAATTTGCATGTGGTATTACAGAAATCCTTGTAAACTGCAGTTCTTACCAAAAGCTCTTGCGTAAGATGCAAAGGGCGAAATGTAAATTACTGACCTCGTTTCAAGCTGCTGGGGTGGAGGAGGTGGGATTCTATTGCCCCTGCCCTTGCCCTTGCCTTTCTCCTCATTTCGCCTCATATATAAATAGAAACTTTCAGTTTGAAGCAGACACCAGGCTGACATAAGCGGTGAGAGAGGCAGAGAGAGTGGGGGTAAACTGAGGGGGAGGGGCGAGCAAGAGAAAGACAGCACATGCCTGGCTGTTTTTGTGTGAAGCTTTAACACTGTGGGGACAGGGGGCCACAGTGATACATTTCCATAGGGCCGCCGTACAAAAACCTCCTGCCATCAACAACGTCATAGAGTGTGGAGCAAGATGTCCTGTCACAGAGGATAAGTACGGGAAAGTCATGCAGCGGCACAGGACATGCTGGGGACATCTGATTTTGTGACTCTTCAAGCATCTTCTATAAATGCATTTAATCATTTTTCATGGACCTGAATAATGGACCTCTATGTGCACAGCTGCAATTGGGTCCGACTCCTGCTTTACTGTATGTAACAATAGCACTGTGACTTACAATGAGCCTTTATACTTTGGAAAAGGAACCAAATTGATTATTCAGGGTAAGTGTCATTTTCCTCAATATCTCATTATTATTTTCATAAATAGAATTTACATATAATGTCTTGGTGCAGAATATTAGTAAAAGTCCAGTAATGATTAAAAGTCCTTGTTAATTAACTATTGACATTTGCTTTGAAAAATCAGTTTCCTTTTGATTTATTTCAACTGATCAGTAAAACGAAATACAAAAGCAATTTTATGCTCAGTCTTGCTCTACTGTGACAATACCAACCCTGTCTACTTTGGAGATGGCACTAAATTGATTGTTTTGGGTAAGAACATTTCTGAAATTTACTTACTTTCAAAAGATTTTAAATAAGGAACACAACTAGTGAAATCAGCTGCAATTTTAACTAGGAATATTTAAACATTATTTATATCTTAATATTGTGCTCAGCATTGTTATACTGTGACAATACTGATCGCCCATACTTTGGAGATGGGACAAAGCTAACTGTTTTGGGTAAGAAAAAGCTGTTGTTGACAAGTGAAATGATGGGTTCTTAAATGTACGAGGCATTTTTTTTTTCTGAAAATGAAGTCAAATAGAGTGGAATGAAATGTAGAAAACTACTGCAGTCTGTGCTCTCTAAGTACAACTAAGAAATTAGGCTAATACTAATTTGATTCCCTTCTTAAATAGGGTCACAGAAAAATGTACAATGACATTAAGACAGGAATATAAAAATAAGGTCATTGAATAATAATATAGACTTTACAATGCTTTTTGACATGGTGACAATGCATTGTGCCAACTATGAAGCTTATTTTGGAGCTGGTACAAAATTAACTGTTCTTGGTAAGTTTTTCCTTAATTGAGGCATTTTATTTGTATGTCACACTGATTTTGTGATCTAAAAGTAAGTTCCTGAATGTATTTGAGTCTTTTAATCATAAATGAGAGGTCAAACATTTCCACAAATGCTGGTTTGTTGTAATAATTACTGTAGAGTCGTTTACTGTGCCTCTGGTACTGAGGCTTACTTTGGTGGCGGGACCAGGTTAATTGTACTTGGTAAGAAATGTCGTATTCATACCTTGTTTTGACCAGTCCTTTTGTACATGTTATAACATCGCATGTCTTATTTGAGTCGTTTGGTCATTTGATGTGGTGTGTTCCTCACGTATGGGTCGAACGTATAACGTGCTGGTGTTGAGTATGTCAGATACTGAGAGACCTTATGAGACAGTCTTGTCACTGCGTGTTCGTACTCTGAAGTCGTCTTCGGAGCGGGCACTAAACTCATTCTTATAGGTAAGAAAGTAATCAGGCTAACACTTTGACTTTTTACTGCTAACCAGTCAAAGGGTGAAAGATGCTTTGAAAGTTTTTTTAAAAAAAAGTTTAATTCGATCGTTACCGATCAGCTCTTTGTTTAGCCGATACTGTGTAGACAGAATATCCGGACTGTAATATTAATTAATTGCATTTATTTGTCATGTTTTCCTCATTATGGTATCATACATAAATTCCTGGCTCCCTGCCCAGACTTCTAGAGCCTTTGAAGGTGTAATTATCAGTCTGTAGGACTGTGAGCAACCAGGCTGAGGCTTACTTTGGTAGTGGAACCAGACTCATAGTACTGGGTAAGCTATTCTTAAATAGATTCATATTTATAAGCGTCTTGTACTTTATCTTCTGAGTGCTTACTGTTTCCTGTTTTTATACTGGACATATGTGTATGCTAAGAGAAACATATTATATTGAAGGGCTTAGATATGGGCAGCACATATAGTCTGCTTGTGTAGCGGTATAGTTTTACCTGTTGCCTTATTTCATCGTGAACTATGATCCTGCCTACTTTGGCGGCGGCACTAAACTCACAGTTTTAGGTAAGAAATTATTTATTTGCACAAGTTATCGTGTTGCATTTGACTTGGGCTTTGTTACACGTGTGTAACTCAAACATAATTAATGGAGAACTTCATCTGAGTGATGTAGTCAAGGCAAATCATCTTAGTTATACTTGGAAGGTAAGGTAAATACACAGTTTTTGCCGACTGATTTGTTTGGCAAAACCCCTCTGAGAGTGAAGGGTTCTCTTCTTGCTTCTAAACATTGTGAACAATCTGCCTGCTTACTTCGGACAGGGCACCAGACTCATTCTTCTTGGTAAGAGATGCATTGCTGTTCCTCAGTCTGACCTCTTAAAATAGCTTAAATTCTGTAGGGATTGCCTATTGTGTATGAAGGATATAGTGAAGCTATCAAATTCGTAACTTTGCATTCTTGCTATTGCAATTTTCCTACTCCTTCAAATTCAATATTAAAATGAAAATATTCAGTATCTCATGGCTTTGCTTTGAGATGCAGTCCGTAAAGCCAGCACGCAAAATACTGATAGTGAAAGGCAAATTGTTCTTGTACTTAACGAATCAAGCCTGTTTGCAACCAGATGTTTTGAGATTTTCATTCTGAGCTTCGATCAAAGTATTCAGTTGGAGTGATCATTTCACTAAAGCTGGTTGACAAGTGAGAAAATCTGGACAAAATGTGCAGTAGATTACTTTATATGTGACTTTAAATAGCAATCTATAATTTGTCATATAAATTTAAAGAGCTAATTCTGAATGTATGTTTTTATTAAATTAAAAAAAATGTTTCATATTAAAGAAACAGACATTCTTAGTTATCGGAGAGGGTGATTGGAGTGATCTAGTAAGGTGAAACTAGCCTGGTAAATGGGTCAACACGTTAAAACTGGTATCCAGTAAAGCTGCAGCCTGCAGTATGTGGGTTTCCTGTGACAGTTTAGTAGCACAGCGGGCAGAGTGACAGCAACCAGAAGTGTGCTTCTTGTCAGCAAATGAGGGCAACACAAAGACTGATTTTACTATAACACATTACATTAAATTGTAATAAACCTAACAGCACATTAACATTAATAATCTGAGAGCAAAGAGTATTAATCTGTCATCTATTCACCTCCTGGCCAGGCCTGCTCATTGCCCCTTGAGTGATGTAGTTTATTTGCTTTAGTTTTTTGGTGGATGGATTTTTTTCTTTGATACCAACATGTCTCATAAAAGATGTAAATGAATCTAATAAGTCTATTCATTGATAACTTAATAGAGGTATTTTACTACTTTTGGTAAAATATTAAAATGTAATACAAGAGAAATTAATGAGTAAAAGATGAAAGATTTTGTGCTGACAGCATCCTGTTTTTTTATTAGATTGTGATCAAAGTCATGGAGTTTCTTCCCTATCCACCTCATTAATGACCAAAACCTTGTTTTGTTAAAGCAGGCATAGTTAAAAATGCAGCGGTTTTAAAACATGTAGTTAGAACTGTGCTCTGCAGATGTGCTATACTTTGGTCCTGGCAGTAAACTAACCGTTCTGGGTGAGTAACAACAAATTAGACGTTTGGAATCCATGCAATCTGAAATACTGTGAGGGGTTAATATATAAAATACGTAAAGTTTAAAAGTGAGTTTAATGTCAGGTCTTTATTAGAGGTGTTGTGACCATTTTGTTTAAAACATTTAAGAGTGTCTTGTTAATTTGTATAGATTTTTTTATGATTGGGTATATTTTTATTACAACGTACATGTGGCTATATTTTGTGTGTGAATGTAAAGCCAGAGTACAAGTTTGTCCATCCACATTCCATAACTGCTGATCCAGTTATACCATTAAACCTGGGGGTGGAATGTTAGAAAAGGATGGATGGATGGATGGATGGATGGATGGATGGATGGATGGATGGATGGATGGACAACTTGTGATCTTATGCAAGCACAAGACAGAGGACATTGTTAGAGAAACATGCACATTTAATGCTGAATAACTGTTCCGCTCAATCTACACAGATAAAAATTCAGAAGTCACTCCACCCAAAGTGAAAGTGCTGCCTCCATCCGAGAAGGAGATCTGTAATGCCAAGAAGAGATTGACCCTGGTTTGTGTGGTCACAGGCTTCTACCCTGACCACATCACTGTGTACTGGGAGCTAAATGGAAGAAATGTGTCTACGGGCAACAGGACTGATGACAGGGCATTGCGCAGAGAAAACGAACCGACATACAGCATCACCAGTAGACTCCGGGTATCCACCAGAAATTGGTTCAATCCCAAAAACACCTTCACCTGTTTGGCCAACTTCTACAATGGGACTGTTAACAAAATCTATGAAGACAAAATATCTGGAGTTAAGGGTGAGAATCTCTAAACTGAGATTTCTATGTGTCTAAAGCAGTATCTTTTGAAATCATTTCAATCAGAATACAATGTCACACCATGCATCAACATACTGTAGTTTCTTACATTTCAATATTGCCTAATTTTAAATGAAATTATTAAATGGGTTCTCTTTTTAACACTTTCTTGTGTCCCCTTATGTACAGGTGATGGATTAAGTAAAGGTAATTTCCTAATTTATAGTTGAAGTCATTTTTTATATTTGCGGTTGAAGTAATTTTAAGCATTGTGAGTCTTGGGTATCTTACCAATGTTTTTTGTTTTCTTTCTCCATTTTCAGAAATTGTCAGAAATGGCGCCCTTTTGGCAAAAGTGTTTTATGGGACATTAAGTGCTAAGAGTATTCTGTATGGGCTGTTTATCTTCGTTGTGGTGTGGAAGGTAAAGGTAGGTCTGTCTTCAGCCTCATCTTGGCTTCTAAAGAAGCTCACAAGCTGACCGCAGTCACATTTCAAGTCATTTTGCCTTATGAGCCTTACTTATTCTAGCTAATCCATCCAGGTGCTACGTTATGATGAAATGCGTTAACCGATATGTTAAAATGACACTACAGCTCACCATAGTAGAAAGCAAACATTATGTAGCTGATGTCAAAAGGAATGATACCATTGTACATACTGTAGTTAAAACAAAGCAAATTGTTGATTATAATTATCTTCTGCAGGGCTCAGCTATGAAGAGGGCGTGACTGTAGTGGCTACCGGCTTTCCCCCAGAGTACCGGCTTTCCCCCAATGTTCTTCTATTCTCAAATATACATGTTTTGCTTTTACCTTAACATGACATGATTAAATATAAGTTTATTAGAAGTATCACAAACATATTTGAACTGAATAAATTGTGTTACTAATATCATGGTTATGACATATTATGATATGTATTTAAGGCAATGATATATTGTAATGTATAAAATCACATTTTGGGAACCTAGTCATCAAATTAGTATTATGGTCACTGATTTGGGCTGATCATGCCAGGGTAACTGTATATACCTCTGTCTTTCCCTGTCAGAAATATTATTGGCTGCCTTGTACAGTTCTACCAAGAACAACTAAACAGCTAAACACTTCTCACAGTTTGGTTTTAGTAACTAATGCTCATACTTACTTAGACAATGGAAATAAATCTGAGATAAGTACTGAAAATGTTTGTGGGTGTGATGACTTCATGATGGCAAAAAGCTGATGTTGGCTTGTAGCATAGGAAAGGTTATTTCAGCTTTAATTTTGTTAAAAATGTGTCCCTTTTAACACAGTATTTCTTGGTTTTAAGACAAACTCAGAATATAAGCACTGCTATCCTTTCAATAAATGTTGCAACGTGCTTTCCTTATATTAAGAAGGATCTATTTTTTTTTTTGTCTGGTAGCTTTATAATTAGTCAACTGCACACATGTTTTGGTATAAATATTGAAAAGTAACATACATGCTGCATTCCATCCATCTTCCCTAACTGCTTGTTTATGGTGAGCCTGCAGCGTAACCCAGGAAGCAGGGCCTCTATGGACAGTAGGCTGCCCATTATAGCCCACACACAGGTACACACTTTTGGCAATGTGAAGGTGACAATACACTTAACTATATGTTTTTGGGCTGTGGGAGGACAGCGGGGTTTCTAGGGAAGATTCATGACACAGGGAGGAAACAGACTCCTATTTTATTTAAAAATTTATTAATATGGGATATATGAATACTACAGATCTGTAGTTAGTATATACTGTAGTTCAAACTTAAAAAACGCAACCATTACATGAAAAAGCATGAATTGCCAAGAAAATTAAACAATAAAATACAGCAGGCTATTAAAACAAGGGAGGTTTAATATAAGTAGCCATTACTGAGGGAGAAATTTACCTTAATTCTTGCTCTTAATTTTTTTTTATTTAAATGGATCAAATTACTTCTTAGTTTCAACAAATATTGGGCTGTTGAATAATATTTTTAAATATTGTGAGAGAAGAAATGTCACTGTGAGTGGTTCACTGACATTTATGTACAAACTTTCACAAAATTCAGTGTGCAAAATTAACTAGATATGTTCCTTGGGACAAGCAGAATGAAAATGAAATGAAAACTTCAGAATTAACAGTTTCAAAAAAATTCATTATTTGCATTACGGCAGTACAACTCTCCAATTTTTAGTGTGTGAGACATAGAACTAAATTCTGTCTTACTTCTTCATAAAATATTAAGTCCTTAATTTAACAGAGCAACAGTAACAGTTGCTCTGTAATGATATTCCTGATGAAAATATTGACAAACCTTTTCTGCATTGTTTAGAGATTCTTTTTCAGTATTACCCAGACCAATAAAGACTGACGGTAAACCTTCCACATAACAATGACATGATTATTCCTACAGAATGGGTACAAGTTTTTGACATAGAAAGATGCAGAGAGATAATAACAGCAAATGATAAAAAAAGATTTTATGTGCATAATTTCCCAGTCAGTGTCCATAGTCATGGTCAGTTCGATGTTGACCAACAACATGCTACACATTTGCATATTAAATATTCAATTCCTTTGGAAACCACTGGAATCAGCGTACACTATTGTGTTTGTCTCCAGGGCTACAGATTTCTCTTTTTATTGGATTTGTTAAGGTACTTGTGTAGTTTTTTGGTCCTCTGTCTGCTGAGGAACACATTTCCCGTACATGGCAATTAAAGTCACTTCCCGTCACAGGAAGTGGAAAATGTGAACCTTTTGGTGTTGAGAGTGGGTTTGTTTACTGTGCAAGTTTCTGTTATCGCTATGAGCCATCAGAAAGAAGCTTCAGAATGAGCATAATAATGGAAAGACGACTGAATCATAGTCCAGTGTGTCACAATCACCAATAAAAATGAGACGGAGGTAGTTTCGTACCCTCTTCTTCTTTGTATCAAAGTAATCCTAATAATATTGCATTATAAATGTTTTTATAGTTGAAAATATTGGCATTAGCATTCAAGGTCCTTTCATTTAAAATATTATGCAATGGACTGTTCACTTAACGGGGTTTCCCAAAATATGATTTCTTTATTTTGGGATCTGAATTTTTATTTAAACTAATTCTTAATCAGTACTGACATTAGGTGACACCATTCTGAATAGACAAGTCAACGTTGTAAATTAATGATTTTAGGACATGTTTATTTCTATATGCAAAGCTGTAATATAGTTACACAAATGCAATTACACAAATCAATGATTGCACTTCCATATGAGAAGACATACCCAGGGTGTAGTTCAGTGGTAATTGATATCACATAGCACAGAGCAAATTCTTACTGCAGGCTTGTTCATTCCCTGCTATAAAATGTCTCCGAATAGTTCTGTATATACTGTAATATATGTAATAATTCTGTATATAATCACCAAGCTGATGTATTGTGAGTGGTTCGGCATGAGATCACTGCCGTATGCTTGCCTAATCGTGATTAGAAGGTGAAAATCCATCCCATTTATCCATCTTCTAATCACTTTTACTATTATTATATTATATTATATTATATTATACAGATGGGATCAGTATTATTGTTGTTTAAAAGTGAAACAAAAAAATGTAGAGATTTCTTGTAACAAGAATATATCCAAGCATCCTCCAGGTATATATTTTGGCTGTTTACAAAGTTAATGGGGGTTGTGATGTTCCTCCGAAGCAGCACAGGTCTCACATCATTGTTTGATGGGGACAGCAGGTGGTTGGATCTAAGTTTAACGGCTGGAAAAAAGTAAAAGACAAAGATGTTAATTAAATAGAATAGAACACATCGTTGCCAAAGCCAGTGGGTCACGTGACAGCTGGTCCATGCTTTTGCACCTCTGCAGGGTGCAGGGAGGTGGGGACACGAGCGAGACATTCTGTAAGGCAGGAAGTGGGTATCACGCCAGCAGGCTCCGAGCACTCTGAGTTGAGCACGATATGGGGAAAGGATGTGGTCACGCATTGCACCCTGAGCTGAGTTTAGCGGAGGCGTTGTGCATCTTTAGGCATGCTCTGCAATTCTGCACTACATACACACCTGCCGCTTGAACACCTCTGCCAAACGAGGCCAACTGCTGTTGTTGAACTGGGGCGTGTTCCATTTTTACACTTACCTTGAACCCAGAACAACATAAACATCCTCTAACATGTACATGCAACCCAGGATGCTATCAAAAGTCAAAATGATGGAATTGATCGAGAGATTAAATTCTGAAGTAAAATATTTTGCTTGAAAAATTGCAATATAATTTATATACGGAAATATAAATTACTTATATACAACAGCAATTGTTATATGTTAGGAATTGCTTCATTAGTTTTTCCACATCTTTGGGTCATTACTTATAATGAATAAATAATTGAAGCACCAACAGTGTTTCGTTAAAATAATATTTTTATTGCCAAATAATATATGCAACGATAGTGTATAGCGCCCCCTACACCTCAAAATGACATTTTATCATATTTCAGTTCCTTTACTTTTTTATGTTATTTATACTTGTAAAATTTGCATGTAATACCAAAAAATAATTTACATAGCTATTTATTTATCAATAAGCCAGAGGGCGTATTTGATAGTATCAGAATCACGTAGCAATTCTGTTGGAGTCTAATGTAGCTGTCCTTGAATATCTTGTTGTAAGTTATATTGAAGATGTTATAACTAAATATTATACATCACCAGTCTGTTTATGAATCAGGGAATTACATTGTTTAAATACAGTATATTTTGAATAAAATGTCACTTGATTATATAGCGATAACACATACCTTCTATCTTTCGGGACAATTTCTGATCACTTGATCAACTGCGATTTATGTCTTTGGACTGCAGAAGGAAACTTAAATACCCAGAATAGATACAAACATGATGACCAACTAAACAAATAGTGTGCACAAATGTGAGAGATTAATGTTTCCAAGTAAAATTTCTTATCATGCATATTGTACAGTAATTAAAACAAACTGATTAAAATCAGACACATTCAAGTAATGGAATACATTTAAAAGTCTACCCATACTTAAATTGATCAATCATGATACACATGACCGATGTTCATCCGCTGGGGGGACAGTGAGTTCTCTGCTGCATAAGCGCCTCCTACTGGCAGCAATGAGAGTGTGTCACTTCCTCCATCACTGCTCCCCTGCCTCCTCGGGGATGTATGATATTTGTTGTGTAAAGAAAGCACGTTTACTTGGTAAGTTTACCCTAGATGTCCACTCCTAGTTTAGTGTGGCGGTGTGATGCAGAAATGGAAGTAACCAAAATTATGTAGTTGATACACCACTTCAGAGATATGATTTGGCTATTGGTAAATGATAAAATATAAAGATTTTCCTAACTTCTATTCTTCTTTCAATAACCTACCAGCTGCATCTTATGAAGATGCAATCATTCAAACCAGAATAACTTATTCCTGTTTTCTGACACATTTCTTATTCCTGTGTGCTGTACTGCATGCCACTGTCCTGATACTGTAAACGAAGTAATAGTGGACTGTAGCTGATATAATAATCCTTAGAAACTGAGTTTCTACACAGTCGTGCAGCTGTGGCTCTGTGCCCTGCAGTGCCTTGTTGTTGGGGGTGCAGTTCTTGTACAGCAGCCTGCCTACTTCATGTTACTGTGGACTCCAGGCACAGTACCACACAGCAGGGGCGGTAAGAGTCACTCCTGCAGACTTCACAATAAAGTGGGAGCTATTGGGACGACTGGCACTATACCCGTCCACACTGGCTGGGTCCACAATTCCAGAACCAACGGAGCTAAACATCAGTTTTGGTTCATTTGTGGAAGTCTGGAAATACCAGTACATGTAGGGATCACTGGTAGCAGTCACAGAACAGATCACTTCCATTGGTGAACCAGGATGAAGGACCAGGTTTGCTGGAGACTGGAGAACTTTGAGGTACACACCTGCTAAGGAAACATCATCCATAAGAACAGGCCCCTTCTACATATATATCATATTTCATAATACAGAATATACAGGGCACTTACCATCTAACAAAAGTGTGAACAGAAAACAGTAAAACTTCATGTTGTTGGAAATGATCTAAGAACATAGGTTTGGAAGAATCTGTTGGTAAGAAATAATCTGAGCTATCCAATTATTGTAGTAAAACTATATCTACATCAATATCTGTACTGAAATTCTACACTGTACATTCCACCAAATTTATCTGCAGTTCCAATGAACCACTGCTGTAAGTTCCTGGTTAGAAATGTTTCAAGATCACCATCATGTGTCAAGGAGGGCAAAACTTATGCAAATGAGCTCAGATTCACTTTCTCTTAAATGGTTCCAAATACTGAAGAAAAGTATTGTATCCTCTCCGTTTTTTTTTTGTTTGTTTTTTTTTGCAGCTTTTAATGTTTATTTCTTTACAATTGATTTAAAAATCTATAGACTTTTGAGAATAAAGTGAAAACATTTTGAGAAAAAAGTCACATTGCTCTGAGACACCGACTTACTCAACGTACTTTACACGTAAATCTAATTCTTTACAAAGTCTACCCATCTTCATTAACCTTTTATCCAGACAGAAGGTTATAGTAAGAAATTTAACACACTAACAGAAACCAGTCAACCCGAGCATTAATCAAACCAGAAAATCAACTTCATCACAACAGAAAACAGAAGAACTGTATTAAATCCACTGATATGTTCAAGGTGACATCTCTATTCACTGAGCTACCATGTTATTCCTATTTACTGTATTGGCTCAAATATTAGACAACCCTGATTATAAGATGACCCCCCTCAACTATTATGGAAAAACTAAGAAAAAAGTTTTTGGAATACAGCATTATTTTATTTGTCATAAAAAATCTGTAGTATTTTACAACTAATTTTAAATAGTACGTCATCACTATCCAGGTGGTGAGAAATTAGTGCCATCTACCGTTGTATTTGTGTAATGGCATTTAAATTCTAGTCATTGAACGTAAGACAGCCCAGTTTTTTAAAATGTAATTTTTTGGGGAAAAAAAACACTTTATATTCAGATGTGTATTTAGAGGTGTCCGAATGAGTTCAAAATTTTAAAGCATAAAGTCTAGGAATTTTGCATGGAAATTTGTCCTTTAATTTTGCTGTGTTTTGCCAGTGTTTCCGTAGTGTTTTTTCTGTTCAGCCCGAGTGCGTTGCATAGTACGAGCTTCAGGTCCGGGACTATTGAATGGATTACTGTATGACAACTTAGTTCTGATTCTAATTCAACGGAGTCAAAATATATAAATGTCTATAAATAAATTATATCTTTTTTAATCACTCTGACCCTGAAATTGAATTGGATAATTAGGGAAAGCTCATTTTTATTGGTGCAACTAAAACGTAAGCTCTACTGACCTCTAGTCGACGTTACCAGACAGTGCAACTAAAACTAATAAAGGCAAATGTCTCTGACAGTATATGAAATGGTAGAGCTTTATTATTTTTTTTATTGCAATAGTATATACATACATTTTTACAAACATCGTAGGATATAGTACAGGAAGTAAAGAAAAAATAGACAATAAGAGAGTACAATGTAATACTTGAGGAAGAACAAGAGGAAGAAAATATAACAGAAAGTAACCATACATTACACAGGTTAAATTCACCACATATGGAGAGGGTTTTCACAGCTTTTGTATTTTTACTGGACGTTAATGTAACAATATATGATTTAAAGTATGCCTTAAATGTAGCAATAGTTGGTTTCTGAGATGCAAATTTACTAGAATGTATGTGAAACTTTAACATAATTAAGAGCAGGTTGATACTGTAAGCTTTGGATGAGCGTCTTCTGAATTCCAAAAAGAACATACTCAAGTTTTAACTTAAAGTTTGTTTCTATAACTTTATGTAATTATTGAGGTCTGTCCAGAATATCTTACTGTATCTACAATCCCAAAATAGATGAATTAACATTTATTCAGCATTACATCCAAAAGTACACAGCATGTCTTTTTTGAATTTGGCAATCTTAAAATTGACTGGATAACAGCAGTGAAGAATCTTTAAAGTTACCTCCCACACCTTATTCGTAATGAGGAAAGCTCCAGGTAGGATACAAGCGGATTCCCAATCATTGTCACTGAAAAGATTATTCCACTAAAATACTGTGGCTGGTTTAGAGCTAATATTCCTCTGAATAATATTTCTAATGCGTTTATTGGTTGCCTCTTTGCTCAAAAGAGGACATGTGTCGCCTATAAACAAATTCTCAGGAACAAGATTAGGGAGAATACAATTTCTACCCTTCAGAGCCAATGATAGTAAAAATAACTGCCCCACGAGGTATCACATCAAAAACCATACAATACTCTTTAGAAGAAATGGGAATCTTACACTCAGATAAAAACTTCTCATATCTAAGCAACAAATCATTCTCATTCAGTAACTAACTGACTAAAAGAAAACCATTATCAACCCATCTTTTGATAGAGAGTATTGTGTTTATAAGTTATGTCTTGATTGTTCCAAATATAGGCTTAGTACTTGTGTGGAGAAAAATTGTGGGAATACATCAATGACCAACATAATAGCATTTGTTTATGGAAACTGGAGACTTTAATTGGTAATTTAGAGATACTGTAATTACATCTTAAGAGTAAGTTAAGTCCCCCAACTGCTTTAAAGACATGAAGTTAGAAAGTTCCATATTGGATTGGGATTTTTTAAATATACTCTAATCCATTTTAAGATCACATTTAAGGACGTGAAATCGAGAGAATTAAAGCTGCCAGAAGAAAGACTGTAAATCATAACTTTTTCTGTATATAAATGTGTCCTTTTCTTCCATATAAAATTAAATAGAATTTTATCTTTCTTTTTTTACAGAACGTTTTTGATACATCTCGAGCCATAGAAGTGTGAATAAGTCTAGAGAGACCTTGAATTTTGCACAGTAGTGACATGCCTGTAACTGAAAGATCTCTTTGTAGCCGTAAATTTAATTTCTTTTCCATAGATCTGAGAACTGGACTGAAATTATCCAACATCCTAGAAGTCTGATCTTTTCCAACAATGACACCCAAATATTTAACTTTACCCATCACTGGAATCCCTGAAATTATTCTGTCAAAACATAGTTTCAGCAGAAGCAGCTGACATTTATCCAAGTTCAAACATAGTCCAGAAGCCAATGAAAAAAATTAACTGACCTTATTGCGCCATCAATTTCAAATTTGTCTTTCAAAAAAATGGTTGTGTCATCCACTAACTGGCTGGTGGTGACTGTGTGATTGGCTCTTTCTATACCTTTTACAATGCATTCCATATTGCAACAAGATAATTGCATAGCTAAAAGAACGAGATATGGAAATATAGGGCAGCCCAGTCAGATCCCTCTTTTAACCAAAAAATGCTTAGTTGTTCCAAAGGGCAATTTTATACTACTATTACTATCAGCATATAAGGTCTTAATTGCTTTGATAAATGGTTCACCATAGCCAAATAATTCCAACGATCTGTAAAGAAGAAACTGATGTTCAACTGAATCGAAGGCTTTGTGAAAATCAAGAGGATAAAGCTTTCATCCTCCACCAACTCAGAATAATCTAAAATGTCTAAAATAAGCCTAACATTATTTATATGTCTACCAGACATAAAACCAGACTCAGCCTTATCAATGATATTACTCATTGATGCCTTTAACTTGGATGCTAAACAAAGAGCAATAACTTCATAGTCACTGTTTAATAATGTTATTGGGCGCCAGTTCAAAGATGGTGGCAAGACCCCCTTATCAAAGATTTCTAAAAAAACATTTAGTAAGAAAGATGATCGATCATCAACAAACATTCTGTAAAATTCCCGTCAGTCCATAAGTACCTGGAGATTTATTGCTTTTAAATTTTTTAATCGCACGTTTAACATTTTATATAGTGACTAGCATATCACAGTGTAATTTGTCATCAACATTTATGGAATTGGGTGTTTTTATGGAAGCAAATTAATTTTCTAAGGCAGGTAAAGACAAGTTTGAGGTATATAACCTTTTACAGAATTGCTCACAACCTTCCGATAATCATTTAGGGTTGCGCTTATTTAATCCATTCAAACTAAGTTCTGTAATTTTATTTTGACAGTTATGCTTCTCTAAATTAAGAAAATACCTAGAATTTTGCTCTCCCACTTCAATCCATTTTTGTCTGGAATGTACAAAAGCCCCCTTTGCTTTGTAAATATAAAGCTGATCTAGACTGGCCTGCAGACTTACTAGTCTCCTTTTCTCTTCTTTTTCTTCTTCAGTTTTCAGGTAAAGTGGAAGATTGAGCCAGCATTTCAGTAATACATTCAAGTTTTAAAAAAAGAGATCCTGCAGAATGATTTATTCCATATGACATCCATAGATCATCTCCCCATTGGGTTTTCCAAAAATTAGTCATTTTCGCAAGAGTGTGAGTCTTGAATTAAACAGAAGTCCACTTTGAGCTTTTTAAGATAAATAGCCTTCCGCTTGACATTGCCCCTTAGTCCTCGATCATTTAAAGAAATTAAAGGTAAATTAACGTTAGACAGATTGTACAATTGAACAAGTATTCCTACCTAAGAAGCTGAACTGAGACCAGTATGTACCCTCTTCCCTAGAGCAAACATATTTAAACTTAACTATTTTATATAGCAAAAAGACCTGTGTGAAACAAACAAACAAAAAAAAAAAACCATTAAACATATACCCCGCCGACAGTGAGTCAGTGAGCGAGGTAGCAAACCCAACAAGAAGGGCAGAGCAATCAGCCGATGTCTTTTCCATCCATAAACGCCCGGGCTCCAACAAAAAAGGCCTTTCTTCCCTCCTGACGAGCCTTTTCAACCTGTGGCCACAACTGAGAAAGGTCTGTGAAGCGTAGATTATTCTTCTTCAAAAACTCTTCCTTTGTTCTCTGCCGCCTTCCAGACTTCATCACGGTGAAACCTTGTCGTAAGTTGAAGGATAACGCAGCGAGGTTACCGGCGGCCAGGGCTCATTCCCCCCCCAGGCGAAGCGCTGTTTCAGGAGACCTTTCTCGATAACCTGAGGCGACCGGTCGACATACCGTACAGTATATGAATGAGTTTACTGCCTATCTTCTCACCATCTTCCTCTGGAAGCCCCCGTAGCCTCGTCTATCTCGACATCCCCACAACTTCGCTTTCCAGATCCTGAAATGTTCTCCTCCACTTTCAGTATGCATCATATTACCTTTCAGATCCAGTATTTCTCTTGAGATGAACCTGATGGATTCCTTAAACTCATCTATAGACCGCCCGAGAGTTCTGCCTCAATAACGGCTTTCTGCGTGTCTACGGTATTTTCAACGGCGTCTTTCTCCATCTTCTCCTTTCTTTTTCGTGGGAGTTATTGTCAGCATGGGGTTACTTTTGCGCTTCGGTGTGGTTGGGCAATGTTCCATTACTTAAAAAAAAAAAAAGTTTATCTGTAGTTATACTATTTAACAAGAAGTTCTAGGGAGAGAATACGACACTAACGCCCGATTACGCCGCCATCTTGGCCACCCCCCATGGTAGAGTTTTATGCATACCGAAAAATTTGAAATTTCTCATATTTCTACTTACAAATCTGCTTAAAACAAGGAACTATCAACACAAAGGTTATGGGAAAAAATGGTGTCAGTATCATCTAATACAACACTGAACTGCTGACATTTTAATGAAAATAATCTTTTTATTTCACATATGACACAACAAAGAACAAATATTCTCTAAAATATACATCTTTAGAGCCAATATCGATATAAAAATTAATTCCTGGCTAAAAGATAAAGACTGCTTACTTTAATGACCAATGAGCTGGCTTTCAGCAAGCAGTCTGTGGATAGCGTAATCTTTTTCAAACCAACATCATAATCCCTTAAGTAAAATTATAAAGTAAATTTACTTTGAAACTGAAAAAAATATTTTAAATAAACTCCAGAACATTATATCTTTTACAAGGCATTTACAAATGTTTCTGAACAGTGGGTTCCAGGCTATATTTTAATGCTGAATATTTCTAGAAAGGCATTGTACACAAAAACCTATATAGATAAATAATAACTTGGGTCAAATTATCTTGCAATGAATCCTTCATTAGCCTGCCAGAACCTTTTAGGCTATTAGAAAACAACATGGTCGGGACCTGGAGTACATATAGATAATTAAAGATAACTTAATTTAAATAAACACTGCACATGTATTGGTCTTACTGAATTACTAAATCTGAAAAACAAATGGTGCAATAAATTGTATTGGACCTTCATCTGAATAAATGGTTAGGAAATATGAGTGAAAAATCCGGCTGCAGGAAGAGAGACAACCCCCCGACCAAAACGTCAACTGCACATATTAACAGCAGTATATAAATCTTCATGAGAAAACATACAGATTTCAGAAAAGGAGAAATTGTTTCCTTTCAACATAACATGGGGCTTTGTCTTGACCACAGTTCGTATCTGACACAGGAAGTATAGTGAGACCAGACAGGAAGTAATAATCAATGTTCTAACAGGTAAACAAAAAGAACGAGTTGAACTAACAATGTATGGCAGTAAAAATACAAAAATATTTTGAACTCCCTGAACAGATATATTTACTATTTTGTTACAGTATTTATTAACATAAATATCACGCAGCATACAGTGTGGAAAATTAAACCATCTCAGATTTTTTATTTCCAAATTAAGCATAATATTTGTGATCGCTTTTGTAGATAACCCTGTTAGCAAATGAACCAGTTTATATGGCCCTTGTTCCAGGGTCCCAAGACCCTAGCTTTCACTCTCCCAGGTTCACCCTAGGTTGCCCAGCCCCTCCCTGCCTTGCGCATGCTGAGCACAGCTGGCACAGCAGAAACTGGAATAATAGAGGTGAGAGCACAGACGAGCATACACAATCAGGTTGCAGTTGGCCAGCTCCGGTTGGTCCACGCACTCCAGAGAGATACCTTCTCCCGTGGCCGGTCCTACAGAATGAGCGTAAAAGAGGCAATGAGTGGGAACAGCACTTAAAACCAGGGACAGCAATTCCTCTGACATTTCATTTTATCCTGCTTCTTAAAAACACTGCGGGTGTTGTAGTAAAAGCCCACAGATCAAACAGGAAGAGGAAAGAGAAAAGAAATAGAGTCACCGAGTGTGGTAGGATGAACAGGTGGAGCGTACAGACGTTAGTGAGATGGCACTCTTCCTACCTGATTGCTGGTCCTTGCTAACTCGCACTTCTGCCGTGGCGCTGACCGAATAGGTTCCAGTGTAGGCGTTGCACGTATAGGAGCCCTCATCTGCCGGCTGCACATTGTTCAAGATCAGACTCCCGTCTAAAGACACTTGAACGCGACGGCCATCTGGTCGTACTGGCACACCATTTCTGCAGGGTGGATAAGGGGTTAAAAAGCTGAGCGACACTTCAAATTTCTGCCTTCCAGCCAAAAAGAGTAATATCTTAACTAAAAATGTTTTTTCTTGTCATCAAAATTAACAAGACATCAAGTGGCATTAACGTTTGTCACAGATTCAGTATTGACAAGGAGTTTGACTACAGTAAAATGTGGCAAACCTTGACCAGCCAATGGTGACATTGTCACCAGAAACGACACAAGGGAGCTGTGCTGTGCTGCCCCTGGAGACATGGATATTATTGGGTGCAGTCATGATCCTCAAGTCCCCTGGAATACATGCATGAGTGTGGGAGGACAACCCGTTCATAAGATCACATGCATTCTTAAGATCATATGTGCTGCAAAAGTCTTACAAAAGTCAACAATAAATGACTAAACAACTGCATACCTGACACTTTAAGTTTCAACTGTCGCTCATCTCTGTGGTTGTGGCTGGAAACAGTACAGGTATAGACACCAGAATCTTCAGAAGTCAGCTGACTAATAGCCAAGGATCCATCAGACTGCTGACTGTGTCTACGGTAAAACAAAGGTTCCAGTCAAAGACGATTTCATAAACATCCTCTGCACTCATTTTATTACCACAATGATACCACTGCCACAGCAACCCCATCTAAGGTGACCCCCGCCTTGTCCCCTAAACTGCCTGGAATAGGCTCCAGCTCCCCACTGCAGCGTAGCCCCCTCATAGGATAGGCAGTCTGGAGGATGGATGGATGGAAGGAACTGCCAGAGCTTTCTCTGCCTAATACATCTGACCGATACACAAGATCATACACCAGTGTCAGTTACCTAATTGAGTTCAGGGCTTGTCCATCTTTGGTCCACAAAATGGTGACAGATTGCCCAGAGCCTGCAAGGGAAACTCTACAGGGAAGTCTGGCTGTTTGGCCCACTCGGCCCTCCACCAACGAGGGGCCTGAATGATCAATGCTAAACCTGTTATTACAGAGACAAACAGTAAGTCAGAGACCGTGTCTTCTTGTTTCTAAGTGTGAAAGTTTCTTTCTGTACCTGTGGGCACTCTGGGGGGGTGTTTGAATGATGGATGTCTGAATGACCCCCGACCCATGATTCTCCACACCATCTTCATAATCATTGCTCCGGCCATTCTGGGAAGATTCTGCCACAGAGAGTAATATATTTTCAAGACCAGTGGCTATGTGCAGTATAAATGAGTTGCTGAAAGAAATTCCTATGAGATGCATGAATCCAACAGAGGGGAATACAAAACCCAGGAAAAGACTAAAGTTACGTAGAAACTAACCTGACACAGAGAGGTATATGTAGCGGTGGTCCCTTTCTCGCCCCCTAGTGGCCACACAAAGCACCCAACCTGAATCCTGCATTGTCAAGGGTCCCACCAGTAGAGAACCATTTGGCTGCTGCTGATACCTGTAAATAAAAACCGAAGGGCTCAGAAGAGTAAGACCTAGAGATTAATTCACCAACAGGCATGACCAATATAACATAGATAGGCATGATCAATATAACTGTAATTTTGTGAAACAGTCTATATATATAAATATAATGTCTATATTCATCAGCATCGTATCTTAAAGCAATTTAGTAATTCACTAAAAATGCATAATAAACATAGCTGGGAAGTGTCTAAGAATCTATCAACTTATTATTATGGTTATTATTATAAATAGATTAAGAAGAATCTAGCCTGCTCACCTGGCATTTGAGATGGCAACACCATCTTTTCTCCATTCTACAGTGACAGTGGAGGAAGGGGGCGGTGTAACCTGGCAGGGCAGTATCACACTCTGTCCCACACGCCCCTCTATTGAGGAGGGGTCTGACTTATCGATGCTGACACCCAGGCTGCTTAGAAAGAGCGGGGAGCACACAGATAGAGGCGGGAGCAGCCCCGAGGCACAGGAAGGGGAAGTTGAGGGGCCGGACCAAAAAAACCCAGAACTTCATCTGAATGGTCAACCAATAAAAATGCAGAGATTCTCAAACGTACTAAATATACTCATTGTACAGTAAAAATAAGAAAGTCATTACATTAACACCAGTATAATGTCGATTATCCAAACTAATTGAGATCAAGGCTGATTCAGTTAACCAGTTCATATAATTAAAGATGCATGAGAATATCCAGTTTGCACAAAACAAACTAAGTTAAAAGATTGAGTGAACGCTAATCACCACCCCCCACCACATTCGTACACTCGCATATTACACACAATGAACACGGGACAACAGACAATGATGCATCAAGGCCACAGGAGGCAATCCTGAGTCCACACAGCAGCTGAAGCCCATTCCTGCTATTTGTGTGCTATACCACATACATCTTAAAAGAAATAATCAGAAATGAATACATCATGCGGCCAGAGTAAAACTTCAATTAAACAACCAGTGCATTATTAGTTGAGGCTATAACTTTTTTTTATTTTTCCTGGCTGAAGAGGACGGTGGTGATTCTGATAACGGATGGTTCAGGTGATTGGCGTGCCGGTAATCAATGTTCTGCTGTGCATTGTAATATACAGTATAGATGTGTGTATATTAATTTTATTTTCTGTTAGAAAGAGATTTTGACTTCCTGTTTTGCATTCACATCGCAGACAATAAAAGGTACGATAGACAGATCAAGATGGAGTATTGCAGGAGATTCGTGATTAGTTCTGTGCCCCCCAAACTGGTTTCTAGAAAGCCTTAGTCCTTCTTCAGGATGAGTGGGTTCACCTGTTAACCAAGCAATAATTAATATAGGAACACAGATCATTCAGATTAGTCATAAGGAATAAGCCTGAGATTCAGAATGGCTGACCTGAAGACATTAAGGTGTACACCAATGATTTCCTGGACAGGGGCAATCTAGTACCCAGTTTGGGCTGCCCCAGTTTAGTCTACTAGCATTTAACAGCAACTACAGAAAGCCTAGGAAACAAAACAGGAAACAAGAGGACAAACAAGGAAAGAGGAAACAAAACATTTATGGGTATCAAAACAGGCATTGTAAGGCTTGTAAAGATGACAATGATGAATGATAAAGTACAGAAAAGGGTGAAAAGTGAAAAACGAGAAGAAGCTATCAACGAAATTGAGAGACTCAGGAGTCATTGCTCACTCAAAGATCTCTATAGTCTATGGGGTTCTCAGGAAGAACCTGGTTTCTTCAAGCCAGAGAACAAAAATGTGATTTCAATCTGAAACCTGTATGCGCTACTTCAGTTAGTCCTGGGCTCACTCTGCTGACATACCTCAGGACAATACTACAAAATCACAGTACTAGTGATTGTACTGCATGATATCAAAATGAAG
This sequence comes from Gymnarchus niloticus, assembly GCA_009936485.2. Lineage (NCBI taxonomy): Eukaryota > Metazoa > Chordata > Actinopteri > Osteoglossiformes > Gymnarchidae > Gymnarchus > Gymnarchus niloticus. The sequence goes on along the minus strand of JAACJT020000021.1, from coordinate 9,150,634 downwards.
ACCTGGAATCTCTGTGAAAAAGACGTGTTATTGTTCTCTGGCAAACCACTGTGAAAAATACAGTCAAACAGGTGAGAAGACAGACTGATATCCCAGTTCAACAAACTGTACACGAAAACAGATACGGTAAACAAATACCTCATATGAGCTGTTATGGTCAAGAGTAAATTAATCGTGCCAATTAATTTCACTTGTTGCTCAAACAGGATATAGGTAAAATATGAGCATTAATAGCATCTTTGAAGTCCAGAGTTTTTGCATACATAAAAACTCTTGATGATACTCAAAACACATTAATTTAAAAAATATGATGCCTTTCACTGAAATTGCAGTACATGATGTGTTTGATTTTTATTGAGTGTGTAAAAAGTGCTGGAGCCTGGATTTATTGAAAAATATTATATGAAATAAAAAAGACAATAATACTAATAAACCTAAGCATGATCATGTCCATGGATATGTCCTGCAAAACGACAAGACCAGCAGATGATCTTAAACTGTAACCTTGTGCCCAGAAACTCTGGGATGAATTTTTCTTTGTTTCTGCACCAAGCATCTGCATCTCGGCAGCACAACAAACTAAAAATGGGCTCTATGCACATCCAGCGTGGGAGAATAAGCAGAGGAACATCATGCAAATGTTTGGATGGAAGCGGCATGTCATAGAAGGAATAAACGTACACAAACGCAGTGCTGTATGAAGCAACCATACATTCCAGCTTACATCTAGTCAGATCTGACAGACATTTTTAGTAGATATAATATGCATGAACAGATTAACTATTTTAAAATTTAATTTCGCTGAGATGACTAATAATTATATTCCTAGCTTTAAGTGTATGGTTTTTCCACAACAGTGACAACAGAGAGAGTGATGCACAAGCAAGAAAAGATGGGACAATGCTGCAAATTCTTAATCCATTTAATTTAATGACATTAGTGATGACAGGAAACACAGAGACGTGTGCATGAATTGGCAGGCACACTAAGGCACTTCTAGGTCTATAAGCAGAAGGCTGAGGCAAGAACAAAATGTCTGCATCAGATTAAAACAAAAAGTCCCAAGGTGCGAGGTCCAAAGAGGCTTTTTCTTGTAGGTCTCCTTTCGTTTGGGTCTATCCACATCGGGAGTGAACGAGTGTGGTGTGCATCTTGAGTCGTGTGCGTGTGTGTGTGTGTGTGTGTGTGTGTGTGTGTGTGTGTGTGTGTGAACCCACCCACTCAATCTCAGACCATACAGGCATAAAGGGTGAGGTCCTTCTGAGAAAAGACATCAGCACAGCTCCGCACCAGGAACGCTGGAGGAGAACGTGTGGTTCTAGGACTTACGGCTTGGGCCAAGGGTCTTACCTCGCAGTGGCATAGCTGTGCTGGAACCTGCTGGGAACAGACTGCTGGTCGTGGAGGTAAACTGTGGCACTCTGAGCTTGCGTAGCGGCACTGGTGCCCTGCCTGCTGCCAGAGGCAGAGCCTCGGCTGACAGTGAAAACCTGTCTCATATCCCGCACACGGCTGGGCGTCAGGGCTCGTCTTTCCGAGAGCCGCACAGTGTGAGGCTGTCCCTGACCCAGGCCACGGCAATCCCGTTCACACTCCTCCTTCGTCAAGAAGTTGTTCCGGTTGCCTTGGCAACCCCCGAACCAGAAGTGGAGACAGGTACCGGTGTGTGGGTCATAATAAAATCGGGCTGTCCAGTCACTGCAAGGACCCGCAGTGTGGGGCAGGGAGCAGGCTGGCTGTTGAGCTGCAGAAAAGAAACACGCTGTCACCAATGTATCGCACACACTTCGGGTGTTTGACATATTTAGTGACTCATACACATACACATATAAACAGATTAAAGTCTTGCTTCTTTTGTGTCCTTTCTCATTTCGAAGCAGCACTTTACCAACCTTTATCTCTGATATGCTGTCACAATCAATGCCACTATCTCACGGATAATAACATTCCATATATCCAAGAGTGTTACCTATTCTGAGCTTCTAAGAGAAATTTACTCTTCAAACACTGCACAAGGAAAATAAACAATAAAGTTAAACTAACCATTTCTTTACTTACTTTACAGAAACTATTACCAAATAATTCTTCTCTCATTTCAGACTCACGTGCAGGAGTAAAAACATTTTTAAGTGGCAAAATGGATTCAAAAACATCTTGAAGGACATTAAAGAAAGATTCATTTTCACAACCCTACAGTCACCCTGGCCAGGAAATCCCCCTGACTTCTGTCCTATGTTGCCTGAAGGAAAAACATGCAAACTCCCCACCCACACAGTGCCAGAGCTGGGATTTGATCCCCAAAACCCTGGAGGTTATGAGGTTTAGAGTGCCAAACTCAAAGGCACTGTCCACAAAGAAACACGTTTAAATCTCAAAATGAGAAATTAACATATTACGGTTTTAACAAACACCTGGGAAGGATCATGCCCTTTCAATCTTACGTTATCACAGCTAAGCACTAAAGTTTTGCTTGGCAAACGCTGATTGGCATTACAATGTTAGTGAATGATAGTATCTAGCTGAATTAAGATGACAAAGCTCTTGATGTTTAAAAGCGAAATTAGTTAGGTATGAAAACATGAGAATATAGTTAAGTGTAGTCTTGATTATGTGTTAAGAATGGTAGTATCAAAATTAATCCAGTCATCTTCCAACCTCTTACCCTGATCAGAATGGCAGGGGGCAGGGGGCCTGAAGCCTATCCCAAGCAGCACAGGGCACACGGCTGTGGTATACCCTATTCTTACCTAGAGCTTGAACCTCATCAAACTGCTGGCTTCCCATTTTCTGCTCCTTACCGCTGAAAGGGGAACTGAGGCAGCCCTCTCCATTTGGCCCAGTGGCTAAAGTGACCCCATCGTAACAGCATCCAAATCTGGCAGAACGACACTGCTCCATGACAGCCGGGACGTAACCCTGGTGATGGCAAGACAGGCAGAGGGGATGAGTGTTGGACTGGGAATACACTGACAGTGATGGGGTAATGGGTCACCAGAGGACAGCCCTCACCGCAGTGTGGGTCTCACTGAACTCCATGCATCCTTCTCTGTTGGGACCCTGGGCCGCAGAAACACCATCCTGACAACACCCATACCTGAAGGAGTCGGAGGTAAATGAAATACAACCAGGATGGAGAAAGTGTATTTAAGCAGCTATTTAAACTCCTGTGCCATCACTTCACGTACGTTGACCGATTTCCCAGTTTCTCCAGGAACCACTTTCAGACTTAAATTTTTTGAATCTAAAATGTATAAACTTAAGAATTTTACTTCTGATAACTGACAGAAACTGTTACCACAGAACTGCCCTGGCTCTGCCATTTTGGAGAGGTGCAGTTACCTGCTTTGTTTACAGTCCCACGGAGGGCAGCCTTGACCCTCGTACCCTCTGGCGTGGGAGTGTCCATCGGGGCAACAGCCATAATACGACTGAGAACAGTGGGATCCCCCACCCAGGGGGTCGGACACCACGTTGGTGTAAGATGTCTCTCTGTACTCCTGCCTGTGGACTGAGTGAAGCACAGGCTTAAGTGTAATTGAAAGAGATTTCAGCACTGTCACAGAAAACAGAGAGAGATAGCTCAGGTGAGACAGCACACACGGGTACAAGATAAACAATGCTGACTGCGGAGGGGAACGTGTTACACACACTGTGAAGAAAGGACTGTGAACACGGAGCTCAATTCAAGGGCATGACATGCTGCTCCAGAGCTCAGCAGAGACAACATACAGCAATACAGAGTATATCACACGTAGACATTGATACAGGGCTTTGGACAGACAGCAAGCATTGGCATAAAGCTTAACACAGAGAAAGCATGCACTTTCACAAAGTTCCCACTGCAAAAACCCCCTCGTAGACTCCTGAGCGTGGAAGCCATAAACATCATAAACATTAACATTGAAACAGCAGCTTAAACCAACAGAAGTAAAGAGTGAATTCAAATGGACCAAAGCAGAAAAAGTCAGGTCTCTTATATATTTAAATATTTTAATCAGAGATGACCCCGGCAAACTTAGGAAAACATGTCAATCAGGCCGGCATAATAAGTACTGGTGAGGAGAAAATACAGGGTAAGGGAGCATCCAGCAAGAGGGAATGAAGGCCAGACAAGTAAGGGGCAAGGCAGGGTGTTGGTGAGACATGAAATGAAGGACACGCGACACAGAAGGAGTAAAAACACAATTGAGAGGGTCGACTCATTCGTGAAAAACCTGCTGTGGGGGTTTCTGGGATTAATGGGAGAAATCCGTGCAGGGTGTTATCGTATCCTCGAGGGTCCTGCATGCTGGGCACCGCTGCAAGGCAGAACAAAACAAAAACATAGGGGTATAAACATATGGTGGGCGGATGTAGAGACTTGAGGTTTCATATTCTTAGGAAACTCCGAGGGCAGAGGAGCTGGACTCACACTGCGCACTGTAGCACAGTTGCGTGTTGCAGGGCTCCAGCGTGGGGGGCTTGATGTGGGGTTCACAGCGCTCAGCAGGGTACAAGTTCCGCTCCTTGTCTGAGCAAATCACCTGCCGCTCCCTTAGGCCCGAATTGCAGCTCTTCGAGCACTAAGGTCAGCAAGGTGACAGCGGCGAGGGAAAAAATGGAAGAGCTTGAGATGCAATGCAGTTTTTTGACATTCAATATGCATTCACACCTCGGTCAATGGTCGCGTCACGGTCGGCAAGGACACTTACTAGACCCCAGTCCCCGATGTGCCAGGAGATGCGGTGGTAACAGGCAGGCATGTAGCAGGGCTGGACTTGGGGTGGGCGTGACAGACCGCCACAGGCATAGTCAGGGAGGCGAGCACCACCCGCGCCCACACACACCATGCTGCGGCTCTGTTCCCCTGTACCGCATGTGACTGAACACTGCCAACCGACAGCGTGACATGAGACCGAGAAAGACTGGCAGAAAACAGACACCATCTTCTCCTGTTTCAGGCCAATGGGCAGTAAATGGAGTACTGATTAATGTGCAATTAAAAGCTAACAATGGGGCACTGTTTGCAAGGCAGTCCTGAAATTAGTATATCTTGTTACAAATATTTGCAAAATTGGCCAGACTCCTAGGATTCAACTGTCAGCTAAGCAACAACAGCAGCAGTGACAACCATAATAATAAAGTTAGCACAGTATGCCTGTAACTGGGTTGAGTGGTTGCCGCGCCTACCTGGGGCCAGTGCAAACTGGGTTGAGTGGTTGCCGCGCCTACCTGGGGCCAGTGCAAACTGGGTTGAGCGGTTGCCGCGCCTACCTGGGGCCAGTGCAAACTGGGCTGAGCGGTTGCCGCGCCTACCTGGGGCCAGTGCAAACTGGGCTGAGCGGTTGCCGTGCCTACCTGGGCCCAGTGCAAACTGGGCTGAGCGGTTGCCATGCCTACCTGGGCCCAGTGCAAACTGGGCTGAGCGGTTCCCGCGCCTACCTGGGGCCAGTGCAAACTGGGCTGAGCGGTTGCAGTGCCTACCTGGGCCCAGTGCAAACTGGGCTGAGCGGTTGCCGTGCCTACCTGGGGCCAGTGCAAACTGGGCTGAGCGGTTGCCGCGCCTACCTGGGCCCAGTGCAAACTGGGCTGAGCGGTTGCCGCGCCTACCTGGGCCCAGTGCAAACTGGGTTGAGCGGTTGCCGTGCCTACCTGGGCCCAGTGCAAACTGGGCTGAGCGGTTGCCGTGCCTACCTGGGTCCAGGGCGTGACATTGTACTCAGCACACTGCTGCAGGTTGCAGGACTGCTGGCTAAGAGGCCGCAGCATGAAGGCAGCACACTGAGAGTCCTCCACCACACGGGAGCCCACAGAGTCATGGGAAAAGCACTGCACACTGCGGCTCTGGAAGCCTCCCCCACATGAGGCCGAACAGGTGGTCCACTCGCTCATCTTCCAGCTCAGGGGTGGCAAGGTAGGGGAAGGGAAAGGCCCAGACAGGACAGGACAGGAGGGGGAACAGACTTAGGAGGGGGGACTGTTTCCACGGAGACTCTGAACAGACAGTACAGCACCCGCCCATGCCACACCTACATCTCCTCCCCTGCCACCTGCACCACAGCTCCATACAAAGCTGCCCCATCCCTAACAACCAAGCAGCAAGCAGCAGAAGTGGAATGGAACACACCAGTCTACACTACAAGAAGCTCCCACTGCTCTAATGCAATGTCACCATAACACATTAACACCCGACATGAGCAAGTCAGTGGAACACCATTCACCGCACTGCAAAACTATCTGTATTCTATTTGGCTTTTGAAATATTCCATATTCAGTATGACCTTGTCGTTCTTCAACAACACAAAAGGACTATTTTTTACTTTAAATTGCAACAGAGACATGTCAGGTGGTAGGAAGCACTGAATACTTTATAAGTTCAAAGTGGTCTTCATGTGACAACAGTCATTATTAATATAATTTAACAACAGAGTGTACTATTGCAAACGAGCATGCAATAATGATAATAAGAAAGAATGCAGTGCAGTGCTTCCTGCTACTGTTGAGTGGTTCTGTTGCCTCACACCTCCAGAAATTCCACCCCCAGTCTGTGTGCATGCAGCTTTCATGTTCTCATGTTGTCATGTTCTCCTTCAGTTCAAAAACATATTAATCGGCTGGACAAATCAGTGTGTCAAAACTGCGTGATCAGTGTGTATTAAACTAACATCCTACCCTGAGTGTTCCCTCTGCCCTACGCTTCCTGTGATAAGCTCCAGCCTAACCCTGTGACCCTGTTCATAAACAGCTGGAAGATGAATGAACGACGATAAGAATGTGATTTATTAATGACATCTATCTCCATATATTTGTAATACCAATCTGCCATATTAAGATCCAAATATGTCCTCTTCATTATTAGATGACATCTTTTTATATGTTTATGTTTAAATTGAATTAATTCAATTGACAATGTATTGCATATTCTGTATTTAAATGTTTTTTGCACATTCCTAGTGCAACAGACCAGAAATGGACTCTCAGTGGATTCTTTACATGCATACACATGCTTTCCCAAAATGCATTTACCAAACTCACTGCTACATTATTAGCTTGCTGTTTGACAGCTGAAATTTTCAGCTTGTTCAGTCACCGACAGTGCAGTGGTGTCAGAATGATATTCTGCGTACAGTATCATGCCACCTGACACCTAATACCCGCTGTTTCTCAATATCAATAAATCACGGTTTAATCTGCTGCTATTATCGTTACGGGGCCAGGCACGTGGGAGGCCACAGCGTAGCCATGTGACCTTACTGCATGGCGTCCGTGAATTTGGAAAACGAGAAAAGACACATTTGATACCGCTAAGAACGAAGAGAAAGGAGATAAGCACAAGACATGTAGCACTGCGGATGCTACAGCCTTTAAAGTATTTATTGGCCAAGTCCGCCTCTCTTTAATAGCTGCTGTACTACAGGTTTTCCTTTGGTGTGAGTGAGGCTGCAGGTGGCGTTACACTTCACAAGCTTAAGTACATGAAGTTACTGAGCATTTTTAAGTTTTTTTTTATCTCGCTCACTCATGCACCTGAGTCCCATTGCTCTTTACCATCTACCCTTCTAACATCCTAAGTATATGACATTTCCCAAATTTGGGGTTGAGCCTCCATATGTGAGCATCGAGAAAACGGTCAACTCGTAGACATAGACACCATAGTTACTCTGCTATTACATGGCTTGTAAGTACAAGTTAGTAAAAACCATGACGGTACCCAGTGCATAAACAGTCTATCTGTTCTTCACCTCTGGAAAGTGGTATCGTTGTATATTTAAATTCTACAACTGAATTTACATATCAATGAAATAAACTGCATTCTATATTTTAGAACGTGAATTACTGGATAAAATTTTCACCCTTAATATTCTTGTAACTCAATATAATTCCACAAGCAATATTAATATAACCAAAAACAAATTACAATGCAATTTCATAAATACAAATGAAACACAATTAAATAGTCACTACTCTCACTCCATAAATATTTTTAATAAATCTACCAACTAACAAATTAATACTTAGGTGAAGAGACTGACAATTTATATGCAATGTGTAAATCCAGTCTATAAAATACTGTAATCTATAATGAGCATTACCAAAGAAACTGTAGGGTATTAATTAGGGTGGTGGAAGATAATCAAACTGGAGTTTGAAAGCTGCATACAGATGCCACTTTTATATTTAATAATTACCGGAATATTTAGCAAAATTACTATTTTTTAAAGTTACTAAACTGGATTGATTTGAATTTCATTCTGAAACCACATTCTTCAGTTCAAAATGTCAACCACTAGGGGACGCTAGTGGCTCAAACCTTTATTTACAAATGATATTTATGTACACGCTGTATGACCAAAGGTATATGGACACCCTATAAATGATTGGAATTGGGTAATTAAACCATACCCACTGGATACACATGTGTATAATTAAGCACACAGCCATGAAATGTCCAGCAGCAAACACTGGAGGCAGAGTTGGTCACAGTGAAGAGGCTAGTGAATTTAACATGATTTTTGAGTTTCAGCGTGACACCATCATAGGATGCCACTTTTCCGACAAGTCAGTTTGTCAAATTTCAGCCCTGGTCTACTGCAAGTAAAGTAATAGTCAAGTGAAAATATCAAAAAGCAACAAGAGTTTAACTGGCCACACAAGTAATAGGCCACACTAACAAAACAGGACCTGATTATCCAGCATCAGTTTTCAACCTCACCAATGCTCTTATAGCTGAAGGGCAGCAAATCCCACCTACAATATTCCAGCATCTAATAGAAAGCCTTCCCAGAAGACTAGAGGCTACCATAGCCTTAAAGGGAGGACCAACTTCCTTGTTATAGTCTTAGTTTTGGAAAAGGATTTTGCAAAGGCAGGTGTCCATTTACTTTGTCCATATAGTGTCCACCAGAGTTGGGAAATTCAGGTCCAGAAAGTACAAATCCAGATAAGGATTTTGTTTCAACCAACCTGTTGAGTATAAAGAGTCACTAAGAGTCACAGTCACAAAGTACTGGTTGGTTGAAACAAAATCCTGGTCTGGATATGTACTTTTTGGACATGAATTTCCCAACTCTGGTGTCCGCTATTAGTTTAGTGCATTTAACAACACAATGGTATATCTCAATACAGAAATTTATGAACTAAACATAAAACTATGTTAATTACCAAAGCAAAATTTGTTTACCAGAGCAACCAGACAGCCACCCAGCTCAAAGATCAAAGCAGACTACATTTGGACTATAGCTCAAGATAGGTAGTGAATGAAATTTCCACATGAGATTTTTAAACGAACTTCCAGATCTTAGGCCTGGTCATTTTTGCCAGTTCAAAACTTCATATGTTTCTCACTTTCTATAGCAGGGTAGGGAGTGGAAAACAGCTAAATCTCTGAGCTGGACAGTTGCCCAAAAATTCTAAGCACCACACCTAGAAAGGGCAAGCTCTCCCCGACAAGAACTAAGACCATAGTATAGGCTGAACTCAAACACAAAAGGTATTTATGTTAATCAAGCAATAACTTAAGTGAAAAAATCTTCATAAAAAAGTTGTAGTTCTGTTGGCTAGGACATCAATAGGTCCTGTTTCTGAATGTCTTTGGGAACACTAGTGCACACAAATGCAAGGCCAAGGGTATCATCAGTTTGATGTCATCTGTGTTTGAGGTCAAACTCTTACAATACTGTGGCCTGCTTATTCCTGTAGTGGCCCTCGTTACCTGTAGACCAATGTTCTGGGCCTTTCCAAGGGCCTCCACAATTGTGGCCGGTACACATACGCCATCCTTTTAAATGGAAACAACACACCAACAGCTGTAAGACCCTGACTACAGCCATTCGTGTTCCTGTTCTTTAACTCATTCCACCCAAAGCCATTCATATTCCTGTTCTTTAACTCATTCCCCCCAAAGCCATTCGTATTCCTGTTCTTTAACTCATTCCCCCCAAAGCCATTCGTATTCCTGTTCTTTAACTCATTCCCCCCAAAGTCATTCGTATTCCTGTTCTTTAACTCATTCCCCCCAAAGCCATTCGTATTCCTGTTCTTTAACCCATTCCCCCCTAGAGTCAGCTCAACATTCTTTTTTAAATCACCTCTCTTAATATAGTCTCTTTCACTTTTTTGTTTCCTTATTCCTGATAAGTTTTGTCTGGAATGGATTATGAATAGTTTATTTATTAGAAGTTATTATGATGTATTACTTACTTATTATTACCCAAGTGCCATGATACAGTGAAATGTTCAGTCATTTTTATCCAGGATTTAAAATAAGACCAAATGTCTTTTTTCTGACTAATAAAAGCTTGAACACTTTCATATTAAAAGACTAATACTAAATATTACATATTAATCCACTGTTTTAGTTGGAGAAATGTTTTGTGCATTTTACAGATGGTAGTTATATTTAATATATCTTCTTTCATTAAAAAATAGTTAATGCATACATTTCCGCATCAAAAAAGAATGTTAAAATTGAAGAAAAAATGCATAAAATTACAACTTGAATATTAGTGGAAAAATAAAATACATAAAGGTGCTTGGTGATAATTGAATACATACACTGTAAAGCGTCTACAGAGTTGGTTGCCTGATATTGATGTCAGACAGAAAGATCACAATTTTGCCCCAGAACATTCTAGAAAAAAATCAAACGCAAAGGCACAACCATGCAGGCATGTGGACATTTTCCTCACCTGCGTGTCTGTGGACATGGCTGCAGGTTGCACGTACGATTGCTAACAGGCCGTGGCAGGGCAGAGCACAGGTAGTCTGGGTAAGCCTCGTTATCGACTGCACAGAACACCAGGCGAGACTGGTAGCCTAAGACGCAGAGACAGGGGGCATAGTCTTTACAGCTGCAACCATTTTCATTAATCCTTTGACTGAGCTTTAAAATATAAATTAAACTAAGATGTGGCACTTCACACTGTACGTATTGGTACACTGTGTTAGTTATAGGTAGACTGAACTTTAAATATTTTTCAATCTTAGCACTTGGTTATTGCTTCAGATAAACACACAAGTAATAAATAAATAATACTAAAGGACATACTGTACCTGATCCACAATCCTTGCTACACTCAGACCATGAACCATGACTCCAGAAATAACCCTCCCTGGACCGACTCTGGGACACGTAGTACTCATATTCCACACCGCGATTCTCATCCTGACTGATCAGCTAAGTAGAAGAGGTAATGAAATTATTTTGTATGTCAGTGATGACAATGTTGACAGCCACAGCTACTTTAGAGCAAAACCTTCTGACTGGTACTCCTATAACCCAACAAAATCCCTTAATGAGACTGACGCATAAAGCAAGAAGACATCGTACTCAATGCAGAGTCTTAAGTTCATCTGTGAGTGAGTATAATCATTTATATACACCATCTAACCACATTTAGGGAATTCATGAAAAAATGGCTATGTGCTACTTCAATTTAGCATTTTTCATAAAATAAAACTAGAACAATGCAGACGCAACCTCAGCTGATTTGAGTAGCAAAATTCAAGCAGCCTTAATGTTGTCCTCTATGACAGTGAAGACTTTCAATGAGTAGTGTATTTATATACCCAATTCAATTTGAAGCACCCTGCGATCAAGAGACCAGCAATCTGGTCATTTCTGTTCAAAATCACACATGAGCGACAAATGCTAAAAACAATGTCACATTGGTGTCTGACCTCAATCACCAAGGGCTCAGTAGTTGGTCCCCGGGCCGTTATTATTTCTGGGGCCATGTCCCCTTCTGCACCTCTTTCATAATACAGGGTTGTTCCAGCGATGGGGACAGCACGGGCAAAATCAATGACCCAGTCCCCGTTCAGATAATACTCCCCTCGCAAATTCTTGATAGCTGAGAATGCGACAAGAAAATCCACAAGCGGTTACAGTGAACAGTTCTTGTCTGCCCCACTCCACCACATCACAAAAGTTGAGTTAGATACTTAAGTCTAAACCATTTATTGTTTCAAATTGCAGAAAGAGTATGCAGCTAATGATGACCGTAAAGCAAAAGCATTTAGTAAGAAATAATTTATTTTTTCCTTCCTATTGGTCCTTGCTGTTGCCAAGTCCCATCCAATCCCACACCAGGCTGCTCACCCAGGTAGTTGCGAGTAGCTACCATCTCTCTGATACGAATGGTGGTCGCTCCCACAGGGATGATGAACATCTGATTGTAACCTTAGGAGAGAGACAATGAAGCTGCCATATACAGCCTACTAACAGTTCAACTCAATTGATTTTTAACATAACCGGAGAGCATGGGAAATTACAATGTACTTTTATGAAAAAGAAAAAAGTTCAGAATACAAGGGAGAAGAGGAACTAAAAACTCCTTAGCATGGAGAAAAATCTGGTCGCCCATCGCCTTGGGTATTCTAGCATTGTACAGTGCATAGAATGATATAAAAACATTTTAGAGGCCAGGGGTAAACTGAGGTCAGTTCCATCATCTGCAAGCCAGTCCTAACAACCAGGTAATAATCCAAACAGCAAAGCTGCACTTAAAATCTTTTGAAATTTTAATTACCCTTTTGCAAAAAATAATCCTCTACATTGTACAATGAAGCAAATTTCTTTGAATCTGAGGTGCATATTCCTGGTATTACAAGCTATTTAATAATTCCACCTATGAGCAAAGTATTAAGTGTACAACTTCAGTCATCACCTAATGCACAACACAATCACATTAGTTTATTTGTTTTTCGGAGCCAGGTTCTCATTAGGTGAACCACACAAATACCCAAAGGTTGCTTTCTAAGGTTGGATGCAATGTACCTGTAATGTTTTACCTGTAGGGAGGTTACGCATGGAAAACGTTCCTTTCACCAGCTGACAAGACTGGCCATTCCCCCCACACTGGAGACAGGGGTCCTCTTCCTGGGATGACTCGAGCATGTTGTCACATCCCAGTCGCTACAGGGACAGGAAGTAAAGGAATGAAAACGATGAAAAACATGGCACAGTCCAATACCAATTCTAGGGTGGTACGCCTCTGATGTACTCTATAAATACAAATGGATTGTAGTGTTATGCACATATAAAGATCTCCATCCATTTCAGAGGACATTTGAGCACCCTACCCACCTTGCAGACCCCTTCCACACAGATGTCCCTGCGCCCAGGGTAACAGGGGGTTCCATCCACCACCGCTGGAAGATGTCGGTAGAAGAAGTTCTCTCCTCTGGGGATGCAGTTAAGCTCACACGGATTCTCCCCTTAAGGCAAAGCACAGTGAATCTCATCATTGAACTAACATTTCTTCTGCTTTAGGTTTTCCAGTGGATTTATTACTTTTCCTTTTTTCAGAAATATTATATTGTGAAAGAAGTGAATGCCATAGCAAAAACCGTCATTCATTCATACATTAAGCGCTTGGTCCAAAACGTGACTCAGAAACTTTCTCAGGAAGTGCAGACTAAAATGCAGGATATACACTGAATGGGATTGCCAGCCTTTATGAACACATATACACACGCACACACACCCTCATACACACACTCACACGCACCCTCATACACACACGCACACACACCCTCATACACACACTCACACGCACCCTCATACACACACACACACACACCCTCATACACACACGCACACACACCCTCATACACACACTCACACGCACCCTCTTCTTTTGAGCCACCAATTCACCCGAATAACAATGCAGACATGAGAATAAAATGACTCTGCTGAAGCCACTCCACCCTCGATTCAGTTCCATAAGCCTGCAGATGCAGGGCCAAAAGGCAGCAGCTTAGTAAGAGTATTATCATTCAAAATGACATGTTACATTTGCAGACGTGTTAGGGGCTGCCTGGCCCGAGTACAGTCATTTTCAACCCCTGCCACATCACTGTTGTCATTGGTAGAAAGGGGACTCAAAGGAGGGAAATGTGCTCAGTTACACAACAGGGTCCCACTCACATACTATGCCCTAAAGGCATCCCTGTCAATCAGAGGTGTTTTTTGGAGTAAAGCAAATCATAACACGAATAAGCAGGTAACTGACAGCATATGTATCGAAGGAGGCCTCGTCTTCGCCTCTTTGAACTGTTCTGCATTGAAGAGAAAGCCTACAAGAAACGGGTTAACTGGCAATCTCACACTGGGACAAAACCAGGGAAACTGGCAAAGATGTTATACAGTCATGTTATGTCAAATGTACCTGGAAGTTTTTTTGCATATGCATTTGAAATTAGTACAGGAAGTGGGTATGCTACAACTCAGAGATTCTGAGAAGACAGTGCAGGAAGGGGCCACATTGCAGTAGAAGACATCTACTAGGCATAGGAACAATAACAATAAACTCTGGTGCCTCTACCTCCATGGTATGGCAGCCACTTATAGTGTTTTCCCTGGAACTCCATCCCGTCAAACTGTGCACACTGCTCCTCCCGGAAGTCCCTGGATCCTTCAGGGCAGTCCTATTCAAGACACGGCAGAGAATAAGAGGAATGCCACGACACTGAGAATGCTCAAAGGATAGGGATGCTTTTAGTTTAAAATCTGAATGATGGACACATTATTCTGGAAAGGAATAGACCTGAAAAGGCCTGGTTCCCTTGTTTTGGGATGGCACGCTGCAAAAAAGCAAAGGAGGTCGATGGAGAATACAAACAATCATTACCCTTTGGTTAACCTTGTCTTACACACCATATAGTGTTAAACAATGACATTTTTTGTTAAGTATCTCACCTACTGAGCTGGCAGTTTAAATCTCCCCTCTGTGTGCGTGGAGTTTACATGTTCTTCCCATGGGTCACTTGTGTTTTTTCTAAATACCCAGGTTTCCGCCCTCAACCCAAAGTGTCTGACTGTAGGTGTGTGCGTGCCTGTATGTGCCCTGAAATGAACTGGCATCCTGTCCAGGGTGTCCAGCAGCCCAGCAGTGCCCTGTGCTGCCGTGGATAAGGTCCGGTCACCCCACCGCCCCCCACCTTTACCTGGACCAGAGTAAGTGGTTAGAAGATGGATGGATGGATGGATGGATGGATGGATGGATGGATGGATGGATGGAACACAAGTAAAGACAGATCTACACAAAGCTGAAAATGTGCATGAGCGTAACTGTACTACTTCCCACCTGGATGTTGCAAGAACGATAGGATTTTGCAGGTCCAACACAACTGACTCCTCCATCAGTCCTGCAATAAATAATGACTTGGTATTTAAAAACAGAAACCAAATTTAAAAAAATGACCATATTTACAGAATGGAACAGAGATTGAGTAAACAGGAAAACCAACAGCCCTACACATAAACATGAATATTTGACTAGGAATGCATGTATCTTCATGAGCAACAGACACATATTTCAGTTTGGCCCTGGGCTACGATTTTTACCTTAAATAAAATGGGTGTGACAGACTGAAAGCAAACAAAGGGCGTGCTCCTTAAAATCATTCCCGTCTGGGATTTTCATTTCACTGGCGAGTGTTATTTCATGTCCTGCATTATATTACAGTTTTATTTCTCCAGTCACCTCTAATGAGTGGGATAAATCGACCATCTGATAATATGAGAGGAACATGCCCAGCAGAAACTGTGTATCAGCCAAAGGGAGGCAGCAGTTCCCGAGTCACTGCGTTGATGTGAAAAAGTAGAAAATGGGCCGGCCCGCATTTGTTCTCCTTACATGGTGATTGCCTCTTGGAAAATGGGTCATAAAGACTGCCAATATAAATAGGCCACGAGCACGGGACGATTTACAGGTGGGGTGGGGCAGTGAGGAGGTATTTGAGACCTTTTTATTTAGTGGAATACCCCTTTCTCTTTGAAGCTCTACTTGTTCCAACAGTGCCTCTTAAAGGAAACCACTTCACCAGTTCAACTACAGAAGAACAAAGGCAGAATCTTTATATGGTGTTGACAAATCGTTGCATTTTGTAAAATAATCCGTCTCTCTTTGAACCATTTCCCGGTTCAGAATAACTTATTTAAACCATCCCGACAAAATCAACACAAGTTTCTCACTCCTATATTTTTACATTAATTGCCTAATGTATACATGGCCAGGCCAGGAAAGTCAATATTCACAATATTCTGCCGATGTTCTAAACATTTACATTTATACTACAGGATTCTTTGTGTTTAATAACTAACTTAAAAGATTAATAAAGGACAGCTATACTGGAAGAGTAGTATGCTGACTTTGGTTGGTGGTTGAATTTGTTCTTGCAAAACACTGAGTAACTTCAGCAAATATCCAGTAACATAACTATGAGAAAACAACATCAATAACTAGAATTTGGCACCATCAAAGCTGCGTGAACTTCACCTAATGTACTTTGTATTATTCATAGTGTAAACTGAATCATCATCGTGATCACTATCAATATTCCCACTGTAGATTTTGTTCCTCTCTATTCAACACAAACTCTTTTTGTGGCCTAAAATAATTAGTGATGAGCTAAATGAATCTTGAGGTGGGCAGGAGTATCATGAACTACCAAACAATGCTGGCTCCACCTCAATAAGAAACAACACCTCAACCAAAGTGAAGGGGGTAGAGCCAGCACTGATTGGTTAGTGCGGGATACTCCCACCCACCACAGGTTTTCAAGTCTCATTTACCCAAAACACTAAAAATAATTTTATTGTGAGGTGCCCTGACATGTACATGAACTTGGCAACCCCTCAGATTGGTGCCATTTTGTAGGTTGCATTTTTTTTCCTGCATAACCAATGCAGAAGTAATGAAGTAAAAAAAATTAACACAATGTACTACTTATGATTACTGAAAGTAAATATAACGAAAATTACATTTGTAAGAAAATAATTGTTCACAATTGTAGTGATGGGGGAATTGGGTATTGGGTCTTTGAAGCAAACAGCCAAATACTGAATAGTTTGAGATGTTCCAGGTTGATCCTGTCATTAATCTCTTTTTGTCTTTAGTAAGATTCAAAAAAATTGCATAGGAAAAGAGTATTTTCCCCAAATTAAGATGGTTAAAGTTTTAATTTCTACATAATATCAAACCTGTACAGTCTCATAAATTAAATATGGCTAAGACGTTAGTCATGGGGAGTGTGCGGCTTGGGTTGAACCCGCGGCCCCAAGAGGCCTCAGGCAAACTAACATGCAGACGCCAAATCGTTTCACGGATAGCATACTGTGAAAGGGAGGTGGGGAACCATTTACTGGAGAATGATGAAAAATAATGGAAACACAGTAAAAACACTAATACTGCTTTACTGGATGACGCTTTAGGCAAAAACACCAATCAAGTGGCCCCACAGTGATGTTGGGGATCTGGAGGCAGAGACCTCTGGGAAATCTAGTCTGGAGAGTCATCTCCCCTTTAGATTTACAAAGTGTAAACAGTGAAGTGCAAGAGAGAACATGTAAGCTAGATTCCAGTGCTCTGATTTACAACCATAAAGCTACATGTTATGTAATGCAATCTTAACTTAAACTATAGCTTAGGAACTCTAACTAATACCCACACTCAGCTCAAATCAAACATTCACTTGGCGACAAAAAAGAACTTTGATGCAGCTGTTCGTCTGCCATTCCCTTAAAATGATTCAAACCAGGTGGAATCCTTGTCATATTTTGTATCTTCTCATTTTCATGTTCATGGCTCAGCTTAGAGATTGCACGAGCTTCAATAACTATAGATCTGTGTTTTGTATTTTGAAAAAGTTATTTTAAGGCTTGATTCATTAAATTTGCTTTTACTGTTCTAAAAAATAACACATTTTTTGTACATTCACTTAGAATTTTTGGTGTGTTAAACATTTGAGAAGACACAGTAGAAACACTGTTCAGAGACAGTACAACACAGGAATGGTATTGCCTGAGGTTTACAGGTGTTTTCAATTCTCCTGATTCTAGGAGCACACCTACACTTTCTGAGAAACCCCCCGCACCCATCTGTGACTGAAGAAGTCCACTGATGCTTTTACAAAACCACTCCCAGCAACAGCTTATTGTGTGTTTTGTCTGAGCAGGTTTTTGGCACCACACCAGTAAGAAGCAATACGTATTTAAATCTAACAGCAGCAATTCAGTAAGGTCACCGTTTGAAGAATTTGCATTTGAGCTGTAACACGCTTTTTTACTAATATCTTAACCAATAACTAAACTGAGATATGGACTTTAAAGAATGCAAGCCGTTTCACAGATTATTACTACTACATTAATTATTAGCTATTTAGCAATAATTTTTCAGACTGAACATTAAGTATAATCTTTAAATTTGAAGAGGTGATATATGTTTTGCATTTTTTTCTAGCTGGGACAAAAAAATAATTAAAAACGCTATTAAACATCACAAAGCCTGATAATTCTTGAATGCATATTGAATTAGAAAAATAAACAAGCATAAACACGGCTCTCTTAACATGTACAGACAGCTCATAAGGGCTGTTTTACAAACACTGCAGATATTGCTGGTCATTCCCACCTGATGAAGGTGAATTTTTGCGAACGCATAAAATTATTCTAAATTCTAAATATTGATTTCGCTTTGCGCAACACAGGCCAGAATTTTCAGAAACATTCTGACATTATTAATCTTTTCAAACAACACACACTTTTTTGGAAAGAGCAGATGTGTGATCTAAATCTCTGCAGTTAATTAAAGAAAACACCATGAATGAGAAGACAGCAATGCCCTCTAATGTGAGTGGCATGCTGTGTGTGACCCGGGTTTACCTCTGCGTGATACATCTTCGCATCCTCATGGTTACACCACTGCCACAGCTACGGCTGCATTCTCCCCAGGGTCCCCAGTCCTCCCAGCCATCAGCACTGGGCACCTGATAAATTGCCATTTTCATCTTTTCATCTATCTCTGCACATGTACCTTTAAAATCTGTCTTTTTCAAAGGCTAGGATTTTCATTACAATTCCAGCAAATATCATTGACCCTTACTTAAAAAAACAATTTATTAGGCCGTATGAACTGCATATAAATGATATTGTTACTACTGGAACAGTAAGACAGTATGTTCAAAATTTTCAGCAGTAATTTTGTATTACTTACTGTGCCAACACCAAAATAAAAAAAAAAGACAGATCAATATATGACAATACTTCACATATACCTAATATGTTAAGACATTTAGCAAATAAACCTGGAATAATGTTAAACATTAATCACAAACTTATAAGAGTCATAAACATATTATCATATGCTTATTAGTGTAGAGTACCGCATCTTAAAATTTACATATTTATTTTTGTCAACAACAAAATGAAAGTAGTGTATAATATTCTGCTGAACTTACAGCTACTTTGTGCTGGAATCCTGAATTTCCCTTAGAGGATTAATAAAATCGACTGAACGATATATCTACGTATCTATCGAACTACTCACCAGAAGGGTTGGAACAGGCATTAGCTGCAGGACAACCATGGCCAGCAGAAGCTTCATGCTTCCTAGAAGCCTGGAGTTACGCATGGTGGTGTGAGTACACATGTATGGCAAAAATAATCAAACCAAAGTCCTGCTGGATATACCTGAATGTTTGTAAGATCTTACAGGAACTTCTAGTGTGCATGGCTCATCTGTGTTTACTAATAAACCTTACCATGACGTGATGAGTAGGTGACGCATCAAGATCATGCTTAAATCTTTTCCCTGAGGTGCTAAATGGAAATAAATAGGTATTCTGGATGAAATCCCACAGCTTATGTTGTTCCTTAATTGCTTCTTAAATACCAATATTAATGCAACAGACATCCATCTAGAAAAGCTAATAGTCCTGCCTGAGGGGCACAAAATCCCAGACTGCTGGCTTCCTCAAACTTAAGTTTGGGATTCTTATGAGTATGGATACAAAGCTAGCATCAGCCCTGACAGAACCATTCAGTGCACTTCCATACTTGGATGAATGTCAGTGTTCAGACTTGTGCACATTTTAAGCTCATTACTGGCGTCAGTTCATCCGGGAAGCAGTTCTGAGGGCCTATTGTCTAGGCCTTATTAGCAGAAATGAAAAGTGAAACAGATCTCGATGTTATCCTTCAATGTTGAGACACATACCAGAAGCTGAAAGGGCTTGCTTCCATGTTCTCTAGACCCTCCTCTTTGACACTATAACTCAGAATATACTGAAAAAATCACTCTGTCCCTTTCCAAGGCCAGCCTGCACTTGGTACATCATAATGCTACATAAGTCAGCTAACCAAATTGCTCTATTTGAAACAACGGAATACTTCAATGAACTCTTTAACAAGAGTTTCCGTTAAAAAAAATATAACTGTATGTCCTGTAAGGTATTTATGGTCTTTCATTGTTTCCAAAGTGTACAGAGAAACTGACGGATGTATATTTTTATAGCGCAGTATTGCATTAAAGCAAAGGTCTCGTGCAGCGTGGTCGCAAAGCTTTTAACACCAAATCTATATCATGCATCTTCAGAGCATTTAAATCAGTAAAGAATTGCGGATAATAATGAAAAAGAAGAAGAAGAAGAATATATAACTTTTTGTATAATTATTATTGTCCGATAAACGAAAAGACGAAAATGTTGGCACAATTACACTTACACCAGTTGCGTTAAAGCATCTATTGTTAAGTGTCGCTTGTTGATCTTAGAATTCGTTCAAACGTCACTGTCCCTTGTTTTCTAGCAATCACCTGTGGAAGCTCGGCAAATGACTTAACATCGTCTAATTAATGTGCCTGTTAATGCACTCCACGGTCCAAATATGAGACGATTCCTGATGGCTAGCTGTACCTCAGAAAAAGAAAAGTCAGTCTGACCCTCGCTGTAATATTACAAATCCATAAAGAAAGCTATATTAATAAAAGGGCAGCATTATCTAGATGACATTGCTGCTCTAATATAAATGCAGATTCTAAATATTAAACATTTTAAAGTTTTTTTGTTTTTTTTTTTCCTTAGGACAGAGTATAAGAAATCGATTTTGCCAAACGATGCACCATTTAGAGAATGATTTCCATTGACATTACATAGGTGCATTGCAGCGTGGTCATTATAAAAGCGATCTTACCAAATTAAACAGGACATCCCCTCCAGTTTACGCGGAGCACCTGGCGACATCAACCTCGGTACAGTAACAAACCATGTATTACTATCTCTGGTACTTGTGATATTTTGCAGAGACCAGAGGTGTCAAGTTTCTTTTAACTCCTTCAACTGAAGGTATTGGTCGTTTCTTGTGTTCAGGCTCCTAATATCAGCCAGCTGGAAAGCTTTCCCCTCTCTTTTCCAACAGGAAACCCAGTGAAAAAGAAGCCTTAGGCAATTACATGTCGTATATTGTGGTGATGACAGAAATGGAGACTATCAACACTTTTAAATATAAGTTTACGCTTTTGCGTTATAGTGATATGTTGGCCCAAACTTACATCAATAATTTAAAGAATATATTTATAGTCTGACTATGTAACCTTGTGATTCTGATTATTGACCAGATGCCTTAAGGAAATGTCGCATGTAGCATTCACATTAAAACCATGATCAAAGTTTACTATGACATAATGGTAATTAACATAATCTGTAAACAGTTTGCTGGCGGAGATTTATAGGAAATGATCTCAACATAGTCACACATTAAGCTTGGGAGGTGTCAGTGCAAGATATTGCTGAATGCAGCGGAGATATAAACAAAGAAAACGTTTTCAAGTTCGTACACAACAGGATGTAACTCAGGAAATAGGAAAACATGGCAACATACAGAAAGAAGATAAGCTGAAAGACAAGAATCATTTTCGGGGTTTCGGCAAATAAACAAAGTTAATGAGCCGGTTATTATCCAAAAAAAGATGAAAAATAGTGTAAAAGTCAATAATTAAACTAGCCATTTATGGATTTAAGATGAAACCGTGGGTGTTCCTGAAGGTCACTCTCTGGAATATGAGATGTGCAGGTTTTAGACCTTGGTTACGTTTCCCATTCTTAGTATTTAATTTGCAATTTAAATATCAGCTTATTAACTAGGAAAACTAGGAAAATTCCTGTTACATTCTATATCAAAATCGGCAACTAAACTAATCTGACATTATGTGTAGATAATTTGTCATTCTGTCACGATCCTCGTTTAACTTGTTTTCACACTTTTGGTTAGGTCACAAGCCTTTAAACACATCTGTATAAAGGTTGTGTGCTACGTTTTCTATTTAAATCATTCATAAATAAGATTTTGTATTAGGACTGGTACCATAAAATTCACATCGTGGACGTGCAATGAATGCAATTAAATAATAGAGTATTTAATTCATGATGAACAGGCATGGACAATGAATTCTGATGATGAGTGTAATATTCAGATAAGGTTAGGAAGAGAAGCCTTGAAGGACCTTCACAGTCAAGTCTGGAAAAATTCCCATGTGGGAAAACAAATTTAGAGCCTGTATGACAAGCAACCCGGATCGGAACAAGGAAGCAGCTGCAACTTACTTCTTCAGTGAAAGATGGAGTTAATGCTGCTACTTTTGAGTGCCTGTTTACTATACATTCCTGTTTCTTCAGGGCTCACTGCAGTTGCCTGGACTCTCGTCTCTTCCTGTGAGTTCTAACGTTAAGCATGATATAAGACCGAGACTTGACTATTCCAGTAAACACACAAGCCTTTGTATATACTAAATATACATGTATATATGGTAACAACAGAAGAGCAATGGCCCCAAAACACACTGTGGCATTCCCCTAATTTCACTGACCCATTTGGAAGTTAGATAGGTGCTGGGTAATCAATTACACAGTATGTCTTTGTAAATGCATGCCTCTGTCCAGACAGGGTGCAAGACTGAGGTACACCCTGAATGAGTTGCCAGTCCATAACACACACACACACACACACACACACTGTAAGCAGTTAAGAGACATTAATCACGTCTTTGCATTGCAGAAGGAAACCAGAGTACCTGGAAGAAACTTGGGCGGCAAATGGGATCCAAGCCCACAACCCCAGAAGGTGTGAGGCAACAGTGCTACCCACTGACCCACCTAATGTGGGAAATATATATGAATTTGAAGCTTACAATAAAACAATTCATTATAGGTCTTTTGAGTGATTTTTTTTTATCCCCTTTGGATTCTGTTCATGATTAGTCTAAATGTAATGAATCATTTTTCACATCCAAGTTCTAATCATCACACAAAACAGTAGTGTACAGCAGGGTGCATAATTGCTTAATTAATGGCAATATCTATATTTCTACTCATGGATTCCTGAATATGACAACCTGACTTGCTTGATTAAGTACACTGACAGGATGTGACTTGCTTATGACTTTTATAGGTATGAATTACTCCCACTTCAGATATATATGCACAAGACATCATTACAAAGTACTTCAAAAGCAGGTGCGCATAAAATGAACTGATAAAAAAAAGCTATGAAGAAACATGAGACAGAGGAGCCAAAGTTATGGTACAAGAGTGTGATCACATGCTAAATGAAGTACCACCATAGGTAGCCTTAGAGAATCACGTTCTTGAATGGTAACTCCAAATTGTCCCTGTGGTGACACTAATGCTTTTTGAATGTGGGCAGAGAGCCAGTTTGACAGCACAGATCAACACGAGAGGTGAGCACACCGGAATTCAGAATATGTTCATAAGCTTCCGTGTGTCTCACTGTTGTTTTGTCAATGTGCAGCCTGTTATTTTAAATTAGAACCATCTCACAGTGCACCCCTTCCTGACATACTGGCCTCAGTGTTTACGTACATATAAATAAACACAGCTATTTCATCAAGATACGTAGCCTTCTGTAGCTGCGCTGGTAATGGTGAGGAGTTAATTGTCCTCAAAACAATGCAAGCGAGAGCCAAAATGCCAAGATTCATCATTATCCTTTACACTGCATCTTTATTCCATTCCCTCTACAGTACAAACATACTGGTTAGCTGGAAAGAACTGTGTTCAGGAGACCATTATGACGAGGATTGTATATTTTTAAAGCAACTAAAACGGGCAATTTTCCAATTAGATTAAATTCTATTTCCAACCTGTCAGCAGCAAGACAGCTGGTATGAAGGAGGACATAGCCAAACAATGGTTTTACTGCACCACTTGACATTCGGTTTAGATTTCATGTTTCTTTATAGTTTTAAACCTTACATATATTACATACGACTAAGTTATTCCTAAACACAGACACATCATCCCAGATGCACATCAACTAATTTCTCCTGATAATGTTCCTGTCTGCTTCTACTTCAAAACAATGGTAAAGTTCTATGAGGCAGCAGGCTGACAACACCTCCCATGTGTTGTGGACCACCAACACATGACGCTGGCACAGCAAGACACAAAGATGGCAGACAAGTCTAAGGAAAATTTCAGTTAAGAGAGACCAGGGGGGTATTCCAGAAAACCAGGTTTAACAAATCCTGTAGTTAAAACCGAATTATGATTGGCAAAAACTGAAAACCTGACTTCTGGATGTGTCAATTCCCCGAATCTCACTGAATTTCATTCAAAATTCAAGTCTGACCATAGGATTTGTTGAGTCCACTTTCTGGAATACCTCCTCAAGATAAGGTTAAATATAAACAAACCAAAATGGTTCTAACGGTGCAGAGAGAAGACACCATCCATGCATTGCCTTTATTTACAAATCTTTTAACAGCTTACAAAAAAATGGAAAGTCATCGACATAATGTTTTTAAAAATGCCAAAATCTCTGTTTAAAATTAGAGAACTCTGAAGAGAACCAGCAGTGGACAACTTGCAAACAGGCAAGTTGTTTATTGGAAAAAAAAAAAAGCATTAAGACTTCCCATTCTTACAGGGTACCCATAACTGCGGCAATCAGAAGGAAACCTGAGCATTCTTACAAGGAACATGACATTCCCTGTCCACCAAATCAGAGGTCTAAGGGAGTCACTGTTTCCTTGCATTCCAGGTAATGCTTACAGGGAGAAATATATAGCTGCATCTATTTTTGCATACAAACATGACAGAATAAATTAGATCTCAGGCAACATAAATTCAAAATGGAGGAGAAAACAGGAATGGAAACAATTCAATGGGGGACTTACAACCTATAGAAAACACAGGTCAATACAACTGACCATTTGTGAAATACTTACCCTTAACGCATTTAGTGAAATATCCAAACAGGTAAAAGCCAATTCAATCACCATACATGGACTTTATTTGCTACAAACAGAAAAATTATTTTAATTCAAGTAAGACATTATGTGGCAATTCATTAAGGGGGAAAAATATTTTATACGATTAATGCTGTTTCTTATATCCTTTGTGCAAATGTACTGTTAATCAGGAGTATCAGAATGTCCACAAACACCTCTTTTATCAGCACCATTTAAGGCCAAGACCTAGGATTATTACAAATCCATTTAATGATGGGCAGCTATCATTAAAATTTAAAAAAAAAAACAAAAAAAAACACAAAAGCTCAAAAGTCATTGCATTAGAAGAAACTGGAAGAAGATTTTCTTGGTGAATGAAAAAAGGTCCCCAATAAAACAAAAACACTGTTTAGTCCAGTCAAGTCCAGAACAGGGCCCATGGATCAGGCCCATATTGCCTCAAATGAGGGTACTTCTGAGCTATTATACAGAAGTCCTCAGTAGTGGTCGTGAATGAAACGTGAAGGAAACAAAGGTGGGGTCCGGCTAAATGTAGAACTGATGTACTGCCAACTGGTCCATGAAGGGGCGCACGAGATTATCGGTGGCGAAGTAGAAGACAAGGCCGAAAGTGATGGAGATCGGCAGAGCTGGAAGGGCTTTCTTAAAGATGGCTAGGAGAAGCAGGGTTAGACACAGACCCTGGGGGAGAAAACAATCCACAAAAACGTTAAACATCTCGAAAAATTACAAAGGATATAACAACTTAAGGATAACTTTTCAAACAAATACCAGTTTTTCAATGGATGCAAAGAGATATTGGAACAAAGGCAAAATTATTACCAATAACAAAGTTGACCCAATGATTAGATTCTGTTATATAATGCTAATGCTTTTTCTATATCTACTATATCATATTCTCAAATCATCTATAAAATAAAATGGCATTTCCACATATATATGGAAAAAGAACCTGTAAATACTGAGTATATTGAAATGTATTCATACGGGGCCCTTAGAATGACCAAAGCTGGAAGACTTTTGCATTGCTTTTTTAAATACATTTGCATGCAGAAAGAAAAGAAAAGGAGTAAGGTGAGAAAGCAAAGTAGCAGCACGCTTGTAGGGTACAGACAGGGCTACTCAGATGCTGCGTGGTACTCACAATGAGGATGGCCACAAAGCATGCCAGTGTAGTATTCCAGTCTCCGCTAGCTGCAGCCGAAGCCTTGCCCACCAGCATGCTGTAGAAGATGAAGTCTCCCAGGCCTAGCTTCACACCCCCTGCATACACATCAGAAGAATATTCAGGGTTACAGGCACCACAGACACACTGCACGTGTCCGAGCTCCTTGTCTCTCCATCACTCTCGGTTTAACTAGCCAGGATGCTATGAGTAAACCGGAAAGTAAAGGCTGACTTCTGAGATCAACTGAATTCCTGTGGGTGGAGTCTGATCTAGAGGAGGAACTTATTTGGCTGCCAGTGTTAATCAAACAGAAGAGAGCCTGAGGTCCCTGAGCACTCACTCTCCTCTTCATCAGTTGGGTCAGCAGGTAAGCGGGCAGAGGGTATCTGCTGCGCCTCCCTCCTGGTCTCTTCGGTGGACTGCAGGTTACCCAGCTGGTGCTGCTGCTGCCCCACCCAGGCTGTGGTGAAGCCCCCATCATCTTCTGATTGCTGCTCTGGAGTAGCTTAGGACAGGGATATTGGACAGCTCACTTCTGCATTTAACATCCTCTTTGACAAAAATCAGGAAATGGAAATACCGCACACTGCTATATCATTATAATAGTGCGCTTTACAATGAAATGTTTCACTGTATCCCATGCTTTAATGCAATCAACAAGGAGACCTAATATTCTGTAAACTACCTGGGTTCTCCAGCTGAGATGAGGTTCTGGTGTTCTTCCGGCTCTCACCGCTGTCTGCCATGCCCACCAGCCACACCATTGTAGCTGATTAAGGAGAACAGGCTAGGTGTGAGTACAAAATTAGACCCAAGAGTTTCAGAAGCTAGGTTGTAGCTTCTGTTAACGTCATAGTACTATGTGGTCACATGACCATAAGCATAAACTGCTGTGGCAATGAGTTCATGGATAAAGCTGAAAACAACAGACGGTGTACACTGTAACCATTGTGTGCACGTGTCTTACAGGAATAGATAAGAGCGGGAAAGATAGGCTCGTCCCTCTCCTGTGCAGTCTCCACCAGAATGCGCAGCGGACCCTTGGGACAGAGGACTGCCAGGAGGTCTTCATCAGAAAGAAAAAGAGGTCACAGTTAGACATTTTAAATAAATAAAAACAGGAATCAGACAGCATATGCCAGAAATGCACTCAACAAGGTGAAAGAGAAGGTACACTCCCCCCTTAGATTATATGGGTTTAGATATCAAGGTACAACAATGCTCTTGTCCCCACCAACTTCTAACATTAAACAAATGGAGCCTCAGATAGCAGGCGACAGTCCACAGATGTCACCATTCGGCCACTGACCACACGCTCCCTCACCATAGACTGAGATGACGGCGAGAATGAGCCAAGCCGTCCACTCAGGCAGATACTTGATGAAGACGAGGGCCATGAGGGCACTGATCATGATGAGGTAGGCCTGCTGAAGGCGCAGTGGGCCTTTCCAGTGGATACAAATCATCCCGACCACACCGAAGTTCCAGATGATGACAGCCAGTGTGAAATAGTCCATGGCTACATTGTAGGTCTTAAAAACCTCCCTGTCAAATTCAAAAAGCATTACATCTCCTCCAGGATTCATATACTGCTAATCAATTAGGAGTGGAGCTCACATAATACACATGATCACATCCCTTGCACAAAGTATAGCACCATTTATTCTGCTACTGTGGATGCTTTTTAATTTTATATGTCTGAAGTGAGATTAGTCACACATCCAAAAATACAAAAAAAACAGGAATAAGTAACTGATAGCAAAAATTTCACAAATGTTTCTAAAATGAATTCTTATTATAAAACTCAAAACATTTTCATTTTATGACTACATGACTTCATTTTATCAACTTTACTTCTGGGAATGACATCGGCATTAAGTACAATACAGTGAATTTTTACCGACCAATACCAGAAAATCGTCATCAGGGTCTAATATGAGAAAACCCACATTCTATTGTGGAGTCCTTCTCCAAACAGAGGACTCACCCCAGATAGATGAAGGAGAAGAAAAAGAGCAGCAGCAGTGAGGAGATGAAGAGCCACCCATGGATCACCTAGACAGGTAACAATATTAGGCATGTGAGCATACCAAAGCTGACTAAAGATCAAAGTAAATGACATACCGTGTGTAAACCATACACAAAATACAATGGGCTCAAGTATCTACAAGTATACTGTATACAGAAAACAAAAAACGCAGTTTCATCCTTGCATGACATACTCAAGAGTATGTACAGTTTCACATGCTGGGTTCTACCGTGTTACCATGTAGGCCTACTGCTCTACAGAGCAGTTCCTTCACAGACAGTACAAGAACACTAACACTAACAGCAAGCAGTGGCAGAATCAGAAGTAGGATCAGGGAAACCATCAAGGTTGACCTTATTTCTTCCCATCTCGATTTTATAGACTCTGATCTAGATTTTGCTTCTAACCTGTATTCGAGTGGCAATCCTTTAAGGACAAGAATGATAAACGGCCTTTGACAAGCAATTTTGTTTCTAAAGTAAGAAAACACAGGCAGTTACAGATACTTCCAGACATCTAGTTGGCCGATTTTCAGTTTCTTTTTTACCCTCCATGAAGCTCCACCCAAATGTACCCTGATGGCTTACTTTACCATCACAATGACGCATGATAAACTGTGACAATACAGGAAGATTTCAGCCCTACCCCAACCCAGCAACTGTCAGGGCTAAACCACCTTCAACCTGTCAGAGTGGTGCATTCTATGATTGGGTACCTGTTGCATCATGATTCATTCCAGGAGAATGCTGGAGAAAAAATGATTTGTGTGTCACTATTCATAAAACCTCCAATTTGGAACAGCACTTTCTAAGGTGCAGCTCCGTCTATCCTCATTCCTGCTTGGCACAGTAACGCAAAAACGAAATTGCAGTGTTTACCGCGGTTATGTAAACATGGCAATCCCACAAACACATGCTGCAAGCACACAAATTTACTCTCCCACCCAAGCACTGTTCAAACATGCATGTAATTACATATTCTCTGAACAGCCATCTACACCCCAAGGCAGACACGACCCACCCATGAGACCTGTGTAGATGTGTATGGTAACAGGCTGAGTGCCCATATTTTCCTTCAATACAGCATGGTCATTTGCCTCAAACATCAAAATGATCTAGCCTCAGATGAAAGAGAATGTGTAAAACTCTTCAGCATATAGTATCCAGAAATCACCACCACAGATATGTAAATTTAGTCATACTTATTCACCCCACAGGGAATTTGGGATGTTTTCATACATCCTGATTTGCTCTCATGAAAGCACATTTTGGTGTCAGATCACAGGGTCAGCCAGTTTCCAGCACCCCGGAGCAGTTTTTGTGGTAAAAGGCCTTGCTCAAGGGCCCAATGGCGAAAAGGTCACTCTGCCGACCATGAGATTCGGGCCTGTGACTTTCCGGACATGGGCACCGACTCAAACACTTAAAGCCACACTCTGGCTGCAAGAATTATTAGCGCCCAGCCAACCCAGATGACTCTTTGTTCTACAAACTCTTTCTGGGTCTTTGAGAAGCAGAACAACCCAGCACCTGAACTGCTTTGTTCGCTTGTCAGCAAGGCCTTCTATTAACCACACACTCTACTACATCACCACCAATATCAAACCCCAATATACAAAAATAGTGACGACCTAACAAAACCTTAACTGTTCTATAAATCTGCACTACTCAACTCAAACTTCACTACAACAAATCTGTTATTTACTGCCATATATTTATTTTTATACTGAACAATGACCATCTCATTGATGACCATCCTGATCCTTCATGTTGTGCTGATTTCCCCCAATCCCTCATGTTCCTGTCCTCCTTCACACTGCATGTCTCACACCTTTACTATCCCGATCCTTTGTGTTGTGCCAGCTTCCCCCCATCCCTCGTGTTCCTCATTGTTTGGATAGTTATCACCAATCCCAAAAAAAAAAAAAAAAAAACAATCATGTTTCTGCAAAGACCTAGTCAACATTGTTAACACGATAGGCAAATTCAGTTTTCTCTGAAATGAGAATTAGATTTTCCCCCGCTGTTTTAACCAGGAAGTAACTGATACTGTAGTGTAAGTCTTTCCCGCTGTGGCCTCCCATTACTACTCAAAGAGAGTGCTCGGGAAACAGTACAGCATACCTTGTAGCAGCGGTACTTATAAAGCAAGACCAAAATGAGGGTCATAACCACAATGACACTGATCATGATGGCAGCATTGAGGATGGAGTTCAGTGCACGCTGTCCCACCGTCTCTGTGTCCTCTCTGAAGGGCGTGTAAATTCTACAAAACATTAGCAACACCGTTATTTATTTGGTAGATACTTTTCACCAACACGTCACTGAACAAGACTGTTGCATCTCCATCACTGAGCACACTTTTAAAGGTCTTTTAAGTTCATGCATGTTCAGGATGCTCGATAGAGTCAACTGCACCATTTGTGAGAGCAGCCAATTTTGTATTGCGCGTCAGTATATCTAACAGGAACCATATTCCCAAGTACTCACAGTTGCTGTCCATCATTCTGTGTATAGAAGCTGACAGACTTGATTGTTGCCACGACGACCACCATGCAGAGTGTGACAGGGACGAAAAGCATGATGACGTGTTTTGCACCGTATTTCAGGGTCAACTCTTCGTCGTCATCTTCCTCAGTTACGGACGGTTGAATAACCCGTGCAGAGGGCGGCTGGCCATTCAGCTCTGTTTCACCCTGCCCTCTTCCTGCAGCACCCCCTGGCTCTGTGGGCTGATGGCGCGGTTCTGCACCTTCACTTGACTGGGGGAGCTGAATTGGAAATATGCATTAGCAATTAAGTCAGTGGGCTTATATCCAAGCCCTACATTTTTCAACAGTGAAGACCTTTGGCAAACTTTCTTCTCCATACAAAGCTTTGATCGCATATATAATTATGAGGGAAAGTAAAATTCAATCGCAATGAAGTTCTAAGGCTTTAGGTGTATAGAATTGCTTGATAATTTTATACAGATGTCAGCTTTTAATACCAAAGTATACACAAACATTAAGATACAGTCTTATTCAGTAAAATGATTTAATTTCAAGTATGCCACTATTCCCAATGCAGAATGAGTTCTAGGCACATGCTGAATTGAAATCAATGATAGGATACCCTACTCACCACGTTGTTCTGGTGAATCTCCACAAAATCAGCCATTGGCTCAGAGAACGATGATCTTCCTACCTATAATCCAAAATCCTCAGATCTTCCTATGACAATAAAAAAGGAGAGATTGCTTATATTTTCATTTGAGTATTACAGAAAATGCACCAATTACTACTACTGTGTAACACAAATGTCAATGTCTCAAAGTATTAGGATTCATCCTTCTTAGTGGGAGAGCAACATTAAGAGGAGATAATGGAGGATGGGTGGTTAAATAAGTAAGGTGTGACATCTCTGGACACAACCGGTGACATTGTGGATGAAGCACTGTAGATGCTTGATGACAGTTACTCCACTGTAATTCATGGTGTTCTTAATCACAAACAACACTAACTTTAAATTAATAAAAAAAATTTGCATGCCAGACCTTGCATGCAGTCTGCATGTAATATGGCACATGTGTGACTGATTGGACTAAGCAGGAAATAATTTACTTGGAGAGAAATGGGACAATAAGCCAACAAGGACTCCACTGACAATTCAATAACTATTATTATTACTATTACATCCAAGAATTAAGTCATTAAATATATTAAATTTAAATATGAATCCTAAAAAACAATGTGTCATATTTTCTTTAACATTTTATATATCATAAAGGAGGTATCTGTTTTCATTTAAAAT
Organism: Gymnarchus niloticus; assembly: GCA_009936485.2. NCBI lineage: Eukaryota > Metazoa > Chordata > Actinopteri > Osteoglossiformes > Gymnarchidae > Gymnarchus > Gymnarchus niloticus. The sequence continues at coordinate 9,118,618 of JAACJT020000021.1, read as the reverse complement.
CCTCATCTGCTCTGGGCTTTTCCTATCTATGCCATTAATCATTCTGAGATTTCTGAGTTTAACAATAGCAACATTGATAAAGTATAATATTCTTAAAATAAATATAATCAGCTTTTAAAAAACCTAAGTTAACTAAGAAAGCCAAACGACCTTCGCGTGTTAAAAATCTCATATTTCACAAAATGCACTGGTAGTTGATCAAATAATAAAAGAAATATATATAGGAGGATTAAATTACCCATGCATTTAATTTAATGACTGCCATATTTGACCCGACATATGAAGGTAAAATGTTAAAAATTAAATTTAGTCTTAGAAATTTGGGGTGATGGGACAAATGAGGCTTCCAAAGCCGTGGTGGGCGGGAGTATCCTGAACTGACCAATCAATGGTATCGATAGCCAGCACTGATTGGTAGTTCGGGATACCACAGCCCACCAGGGGCTTTGAAGCCTCATTTGTCCCAACACGGTTTTCTACTTCTAGCACCACGATACCGGCCAGTTTACCCAGACACTGAAGATGGTTATTCGACTTGAACACTGAATAAGCCTCTTCCTGAACTAAAACAGCCGTTCGTTTAGACTTGGGGGCAGCACAATTCCCATTTCGGGAACTTTAACTCAATCAACTAGAGTGTTTTCTAATAATAATGTGTTCAATTTTATTTCAGCAATCTTTCACCAAACTTGTGAACGAAAATAAGCTGGTTCCTCTCCTGCAACTTTCACCGAACATTATGTGAAATATATTCCCCCTCAGCCAAAAAAAAAAAAATTAACAAAACATTTTGGATCATGATAAAGAATAGATAATAATAAAAACGTTATTTTCCGGACTTCCCTCGGTACACTTACAAGAAAAAAAACTATGAGCGCATAAGTTTTAGTTGTGCCAATGCTGGAAATGAAGACCAATTCGACTGTACTGCAGATTGTGGCTGGACTTAGCAAGGTAAAGAAGATCTTACTCTTAGTTTATCCAACTGATACTAAAACCTAGCTAGTATCTTTCGACCATTTTCGTAACTACACAAAAGCAGTATCATCAGCACATCTCCTGGACAACGTTAAACACTAAACTACATTATACGTACTTCCAGGTAAACGAATGTATACCTGCAGGTGTTGCTATATTGTTGTTTATCCAAATTATGCCAGTTCACGAAACGTACAGGTGAGCACTTCCTCTGCTGTTATCAATAGTTTTCCATCGCAGCTCAGCTCCATCCGGTTATCACACTTCCGCTTCCGGTCTGCAATATGCAATTTTTGATATCACCAGGATGTCGACAAGCAGTGTTGCGCAAACAAATTTATGCAACTGCGTGTTCTCATCGGATTATTTCTTTGAGCGGTCAAACTTTGTTTCACCTTTACCCTTTCCAGTATAATACGTATATAAATTGACGTTTTCTATAATGCGTATTACAGCAGTCTAAGCACTCAGATTTTATATTTACATGATAAATACTGTATATGTGTTATATCTTTATCGTCCAGGCAAAAAATATGTGTCCGAGGTGGAAATACTAACTGAACTGACTTATGAGAACCATCCCGTTAACTAACGGTGAACTTCTGCCTGCTGCGCACTCCTCTTTGTCCGCTCTGTGTGATCTAGTTATTCAATATCTATGTGTCCTCTTTGCATATTTGGCGATTCCTTCCGGTGGTGAAAGGTAACATTCGTATCTACAGCGACGAGCGCGTGAGCTTTTGAAAGTTACGGTTTTACTTCAAGATCACATCTAAAGTCCTCACAAATGGTAATATGGTCAGGTATAAGCGTAGTAATGTTCCGTTACTTTCGACATGGATCTCGTTGTATTTAAGTAGTCGTCCTGTGTGTATGAAAGCTACTTGTGTTATCTGGCTAACAAGTTATCCTAGTGAAGCCATTAACCAGATGTCATGCTAGGCCAGTTTAGATAGGCTTGCGTGTTGAAAATATCATTCATCATTCTTGTTAATTTATTTTACGTTTTAGCACTTCCATTGTGGTATCTTTTGTACCATTGGAAAAGTGACTTTGGTTTGCCTTGTTCTATATAGAGAGTGGTTGTTACTTGAAATCTTGCTCTAGTCAGAAAAAAAAAAATGTATTATTGATTTAGAGAAGTGTTTACCTCAAATATTCAAATTTTGTACAATAACAGAATCGTCCGCATTGCATGTTCTGTGTTTTCTTTGTTGAAGCGCTTCACTGCCCTGCAGGGTGCGTTTCAAATTTATAAATTTCGCTTGTTGCCGTATGATGTTGTGATATCACATCACAAATAATCTAGTCTTTGACTGGATTTAAAAGGAGCAAAGTCTAACCTCTGGTGGGACACATCACATACAACTCCACGACATCATTATTTTTAAAAATCTCACATGCTAAAAACGTGTATTTAAAGAAATCAGTCCACTCCATGATTCAGTGGCTTTTAGAACGAGCTTTAGCAAAACTTGAATTAATCATTTTCTGTATGCATTTCTTTCTATCTTGAATCGTGTTGGGCCAGAATTCCTCCAGTGTTCCTACATCGCCTCAGTTCATTGATGTTTGAGGTCCTTTCTGTAGTGATGGGACAAAAGAGGCTTCAAAACCCGTGGTTGATGGGGGTATCCTTAACTACTGGTGATACTCCCATCCACCATGGGTTTTGACACCTGATTTAGTGCCAGCATTGATTGGTTATTTCGGGATGCATCCACTCACCATAGGTTTTGATGCCTTATTGGTCCCATCACTAAAATGTTGTTTTTCAGTATCAGTAATCACTGCATGAATGGACTGCATGGATGCTCAATGGGTAGTACTGCCGCTTCATGCCTGCAATGGACGGGCAGTCCATCTCTGTACTCCTGCCTTGTGCACAGACTCCAAGCCCCCTGCTGCCCTTACCAAGATATACGATTACAAGGTGGATGGATGGTTAACCACCGTTAAGATGGTTGATGGGATTCTCTATACTTTAGCTTCCTGCCTAACTCTTTTGGTGACACCAGTCTTGGGTACATGGTTGTGTTATGCCATGTTCTGTAATCTGTAGCGACCTGATGACTTAAGATGTTGACTTCTCTGCAGTCTCACACAATCCTGCTGGTCCAGCCTACCAAAAGGCCAGAGGGGCGAACATATGCTGATTATGAGTCTGTAAATGAATGCATGGAAGGTAGGTGACGATTTATCAACAGATTTGTGATTGTATGGTTTCTGAATTATTGACTAGCAATGCCATGCTTCCTGTAAATCTGTACAGATTCTTAAAAAATTAAACATTGTTTGTACTTGGATACTAATGTGTCACCCCCGTCCAGTTATTTTTTTATGTTGTATGTTAATTAACATTTAATTTTGTGTCCTTCCTTAGGAGTGTGTAAAATGTATGAGGAACATCTTAAGCGGATGAACCCTAATAGTCCTTCGATCACATATGACATCAGTCAGCTATTTGATTTCATTGATGACCTAGCAGACCTCAGCTGCCTGGTGTAAGTGTTTTTTTCATTTTCTTGCAATTACTTGGTGTCTGACCTGTGCACCAGGTCTTTTGTTGATAGCCTGCTTTTCTTTAATATTTAGTATACTTTTTCTTTTGAAATCAGTGATATAATCATTTAAATTGAGTACAAATGAATTGCTATGCAAAACCGAATGTTGTGTTTATGGTTTGATGTGTGAAGACAAGTTATGTAAGCTGTGTTCTAGTGATGGGACAAATGAGGGACAATGCTGTTGTCAGCATTGATTGGTAGTTCTGGATACTCCCACCCGCCACAGGTTTTGAAGCCTCATTTAGTACCAGCATTGATTGGTAGTTTGGGATACTCCCACCCACCACCGGTTCGGAAGCCTTATTTGTCCCATCACTTCTGTGTTCCTCCAGATACCGTGCAGACACACAGACATACCAGCCTTACAACAAGGATTGGATCAAGGAGAAAATCTACGTTTTGCTGCGTCGCCAAGCACAGCAGGCTGGAAAGTAAATTAGTATAAATGGTTAATCAGTTGAGGGAATTTGATAAGCTTGGCATGTTATGGGATGTGTAGAAAATTTATTGTATTATAGTTGTCACTGGTTGATTCTGTGGAAAGTTAGAAGTAGCAAAAGTTTGTGACATCTTTGATTTATTTTTAATATTTGTGTTTTTGCCTATGAAAAGTTTTGGTTTGGCGTCGTACTAAATAAAAATATGGTTGTGTATTTGTCTCTGTGAGTGAGTTGTTTTCTGCCGTATTGTGTGTCCTGTTGTGTATTGATGATACTCCACTACGCACGCTTTCAGATTATTGTTACTGAAGTGTCATTTCACTCCTAACACATTTAGACTTTTTCAATCAAATGCTGTTAGCTGAGCTTCTCAGTATAATATGTTGTGATGTCAGGTATGTTGTCATAGTTTTTTTTTTTTTTTTTTTGAAGTTCAAAATTAACAAATATCTTCCACATTAACAAAATAGTGGAGGGATTTCTCTATTGGTATATTTGGTATATCAATTTCTGATTATTAATCTCATTAAGCAATTACAAATTTGAAAATGTGCCCCATTATTTGAGTGTAAATTGTCGCAGTATTACAAAGTAATACAATGTGAAATTTCATTTTATTAGCCAGTTTTTTTATTGAAAATTACATTGAATTTGTATTTTTGCTAACCTTAAACTAGCACACAATATTGATAGAGAACATCAAAACATTTGACACATACAAATTTTTGAAAGAAAATGTCCAGTTTCATAGTATTTATGAGATACTTTTTAAAATATTAACATGTAAAAAATGCAGTAAATTTATAGTAATGGGGGTTAAATATGGCAAAAGCGCATTTTATTTGTAATATTCACTGATGAATGTGGTATACATCATATTTCCATTTATACTCAATTCAGTTGCTCAAAATCTGAAATGTTCACTCTCACTATAGTGCATTTTGACATTTCATAAAATGTTTTGTTCCTAGTTTACAGTATACTGTCTAGGCTCATATTTTTTTCCCCTTTTTTCAAAATTGGAAAACCCAGTCTCAGAAATTTTTATTTCAATGTCTTATGAGACAATATTTTATTAAGGACAGTCTATGACTTTGTGGACTGTAGAACATCACTGTGAAAGACATTCTGTTGATAGTCGATTATCCAACAAAAGTGAGTAGACCCCTACCCAATATCACCAATATGTTAAGAAATTACAATTCCTTTCTGTTTTTCTTAAGGAACAAAATGATTAAAGGAAATCATAAAAACACAAAGATTTTTCAGTGTTTAACTGTGACGAAGGGTCCATTCATTAAAAGCAGTTGCAGCAAAAGTCAGTCCATCCTTCACTAGTTTTTATAAAATTTCATGTCTGTTTGTTTTTAATGACAGACTCAAGCCTCCTCAGCATCGATGACACTAATGTAGCATAAATTTATGGAAAATATTTTGTCTTTCTTTACAGATGATTCTTTTCAGCTTGTGTTTGCAGGAAAGGTTACATTCCTGTACTTGAAGGATAGCTACTCCATCTTTGCTTGCTAATAGTGAGGCTCTTCCAGTACTTCCTAATAACCGTTACCACCATATACTGACTTATGTTCAGTAGCTTTCCTGTGTTTGTGCACCCTTTCCCACCTTTATGAAGCGTTACTCTCTAGTTTCTTACAGTTTCAGACCATTTCTTGTCATGTGGAGCCACAGTGGGTTAAAAGAACATAATAGAGAACAAAACTGAGTAATGTTGTGTTTTGGATATTTACTTAACAAGTAGTCTCTTAACAGTCAGTAAACCATGAATATACTGTATACTTTAATGAAATAGTCTAACAGGGCTGTTCACTCTTGCTTTACTAAATTTCTGAATGTAGGCTGTAATGTCCATTTTGTCTTTCTAACCAGATTTTTAAATAATACATAACAGCATATATAATATTGTTCAAATCAAATTAATGTACTTAATTTGATACTAGGTAGAATAATTTAAAATTTCTGTAATTTTGGACAGGGGTGTACTTATGGTATATACCATATTTTTGAATGATAAATGTACTGTATTTTAGCTCACTATATTAGAGTCCTCTTCTGTGATATAATATTTTGGAGGCTCACCATGATTCTGCATTAATACCAAAGACGAGCTAAAGAAGGCAGTTTGTACATTCATGTTTTGCTATTCTCTTCAAAGTAAAATATTTGATCTGCCATGCATCAATTTATTTTCAGAGCAGTGTCTCGTGACTTTCAGTAGGATAGTGTAAAAACAATTTTTGCTCCAGAATGGCTGTGTTTACACTGGACAAACAAAGAAATCATTGTTATTACAAACATGACATCGTTATGGAAGAGAGCATATTCTTGGTGAAGGGCTTTGAAGATTGAAAGGAAAATTAGGGATAATGGAGTGCAATATTTTGATGAATCATACTGTGTTTCATTCTCTTTGACCTTCAAAAGTTGTGATATGTGTCACAATATATGTCACGTACATCGTAGGATCTAGTAAACAACTTTTTTTGAAGCAAATATTTTTGCCAGTGTTAGAATAAAATTAATCAAAAATGAAAGATATACTGTATATTGTATGTGTGTGTATATGTATAGCCTATATCACATAAATCATCAAAGGCCATTTCCATTTTCCATTTTTTTTGCTGTATTTTAAGCCATACCCATTTTTCCTCATAATGGACGATCTAAAAAACACTACCTCCAGAATTAGAATGTATTAATCTTTTCAGTAGCTGTAATCTTTGGTTGTCAAAATATTTTTTAGTTAATCGTGTTTTAGCATCGAAAAGCATAGTCTCCGAGGAAAAGACTGTCCATTTGCATTCAAGTAAACTTTTTGAATTCCATTTACTTTTTTTGCTTTAAAGCAAGAAAATCTTTTTACCATATATACAAAATGATTGACTATTCGTCGTTTTGTTTTAATTGTTGCGTATTGTAAAATGCTACAGCTTTGTTTGTAATAGAGAAGGACAATAATAGGTCATTTAAATAAATGCCATGTATCATAACTGCGTGATTTGACCTGTGCCGTATTAGTGCACGCGCCTCCTTTGCGCCTTTAAACGCTCCAATCTGTCAGTCATTTCTAAATCGACCAATCAGGAGACAGAAGAGCCCCTCGTTGTTAGAGAAGAGGTATTGATTTTCACACATGACGGACCTCGCGGGAGAAGCCCATTGATTCTCACCTATTTATACCATTATCGCTTGAATATGAATTTTTTGTTTATACTTTGAGCCTGTAACTACAGAATATTTTTAAAATTACATTTTCATTGAGAATTTTATATCGTCAACCTATCCAATCCATTTGAAATCATTCCATACCAAAATTTGGGTATGTTGTATTTGCATTGTACTGCATTAATGGTCGAAATATAACTAAATGCTTCAAAACTGTATGTGCTACAAGATACATGAATATCTTTTACAATACGATGCAATTTTGTTGAAGCGAGGCTGTCGCGCTGGGAGCTGTAAAGGGTTAGAATAGTCTGCTGTGTGATTTTAAAAGGATGGGTAAGGTAGTGAAATTGAGTGCGCTGGAAATAGTTCTTGAAGGACGTAGTGGGTTATGAAGATGTATATTGCATAATTCTCGTCTAATATAATAGCATTGCAAACGAAATATTTATGTGTGTAGCAGCGCGGATGTTTTAAACGTGAATGCGTCGTGTTGCATCCCCATCTCCCCTTTGGCAGTAAAGTACCCAGAGGCAGTGCAGCCCCATCGCTCTACTCTTTCTCCACCTTTGTGTTCTGATCTCTTCTCACTCTTGCTTCTCACCCACCCCGATCCCCCTCTACCCCCCTCTCCCTTAGCGTCTGAAAAGACTCAATGGCGCAGAGGCCCGCCTGAGAGGACAATAAGGCACAAAGACGCGGTGAGTTGGTTTTTTTTTTTTAACTTAAATTACAAAATGACCCAGAACAACAGAGAAAACGACGGCGAAGGGACGCGTTAAACAGATGTGATGGTTACAAGTGGATCCTTTGTTTTGCTGCGGAGAGCGCAGCAGGCATTCGCTACCTTGCTGCTCCGTTCCCGTGGTACAGTGTAGGTCTTCAATGAGCAGCATCCTGCATCCTATTAACGTGAACTGTGTGGAAGGTGCATGGCTAAATGCATTGATTTTTTTTTTCCTTTTTTTTTATGAAATGTGAGCCTATATAGTGGTATCCATTGATGGCTTGAGCCCATGTCATCATCTGTCTGGAAATCCCCCTGAAAGTACACCGACTGTTCCTGCGGAGATGGGAGCAAAGGGGGTGAAATGCGATTGTCGCAGGTTGTAAACAAGCACAAGAATCCGACTCATGTACCTGAAGGGAGGTTGGCAAGGTCTGCTGGCTCACTTATAGGTACCACCCCTAGTCACTGAGGGTGAGAGAGAGAAACGTATGGAGTGAGGGACCCCTAAAGGACTGGTGTGAGGAGCCGCACTTCATAATAGATCTATATGAGCCCGTCATTCGCTTTTCCTTTATATTCAATGAAGGCTCGCGATGAAGAGGTTATAGCATCAGATCCTGGACTGAAATGACATGCACGTCATCCTCTTTTAATATATAACACGCAGACAGTAGGATATTATTTTATCCTACACATTAAAGACATGCACACCAGTGAAGGTGTAGCCTAAATGCGTTCTACTGTAATGCCCTGTTTTCTGAAAGTAACTCCTTCAGTGGTGGGTTATTCCAGAATGGTCTCAGTGTTCGTTGCTGGTATCTACGTGGTTAACCTAGTTAAGTACTCCCTGTTGGTATACTTGAAGAATAATGCGCCTTTCTGAGTATCCGATAGTGCGTCGAGTGCTGCTTTGGGGAAGCCCCCTTTTTCAAGAAAGGTTTTCTTAAGGTGCCTTAATTAATTACGTTATGGACTAAATAGCAGTTCTAATTAGTCGAGTGTAGTGTGGTGCTTGGCAGGTATTCCTGATATAAGAAATACCATGGAAAGTCGCTCACACACGGCTTTTGTGAAGTAGACCGTCAAAGATTCCGTCAGGTGTAATGTTATAAGATTTGTTTCGGTGTTACCATACAGCGAAATGAATTAAAACCAGAAGTATGATACGATAGCTCGAACTACAAGTCGGGTTTACTGATTTCCTAACCCCTGACGATAACGTAATCGCCTGTTACGTGGAGTTTCCACTTAAAATGCGTGCTTCGTGATGCAGCTCTATGAAGAGTGGCATGGCGACGTCGTGCTACTGCTGCTCATAAGATCACCTTGTTGCTGGTTTTCTTGTTTTCGTCCTGCAACAGCACAGCTGAGATGACCTTTTTTCTTGTTAAAGCAGGGCGAAATCGAAATTTACGAGGCGCGACATGGTCAAAGTCCTTGCATAATTATATACGTGTATATATGAATTTGTCATCCAGTCAACAATTAACATACTTCAAAATGCACGCGCAAGTCAAAGCTCAGATTCAGATTTTTAAAAATATTTGGTGTACAAAATACGAATGTCAAGCCTGAAATGTCATAATTAATTTTGGATGAATTATTCATTTCTGAACATATTTAAACACTTTAATACCTATTTCATAATAACTAACATGTTTCAGGCACTAGTGTCTCATTTATCACAGCGTTATTGTCAATAGTTAGCAACTGGAATCTCCCAGGAAGACTTGGTACTGTAAACATTAAAGCACATTGCACACAGTATATAAAGTCAATTAGGTATATTTTATTGCAGCAAATAACAGCATTAGAAAATCACATTTTGCTGGTTGATCAGACGTATAATTGTGTTTTGTTGAGAAGTTAGGCAGCTCCGTTACTTCAGAGCTGTTAATTGAGCTTGTGCATAAAACAGCACGTGTAAGTCACAGAATAGTTAGAAGGTTTATCTTCATTAGTTTGAATGACAAGTTTCCTAAGAGCTGGAGAGGTAAAACTTTTCACTGAGTGAACCAGTGCTACTTAAAAGATATGTGTTATCTTCTTCTGATTTCCTTTTAAGCCTTGTATTGGCTTTGCAGTACACAGGTACACAGATAACAGATATGCTGTCCCAGAGGAAGACCCAGTACCGGAAAATAGCCTCATGGGCCCACCACTGTTTGGCCGTCCATCCCTGAAGCCAGGCCTACATGTTCATGAGGCCCCTACAAGAGCTCAGCCATTCTGCTCTGGATGGGGCCTCCACCATATGAAGTACGTACTGGCCCTTCTCACCTCTTTATAGTTGTGTATGGCATACATCCCCTGGACATCAAGCATTAGTGGGACTGCCACCAAGCACAACAAGCAGCATGTACCGACTCTTTCTATTTTTAGAGCATATGCATTGCTTTTAATAATTCCACATCAGTTTGTTCATCCATCCATCCATCCATCTGTTTATCCTGGACACGGTTAAGGGCCACGTCAAGATAGGGGTACACCCTGGCTGGGATGCCAGTCCGTCTCAGAACAGCACACCAGCATATGCAATTCGGACATGTGTTTACTCAGTTAAAGCACATCAAAATGTTAGGCCATGTTATTAAGGAGACTGATGATGGGTTTTTAGTGATGCTAACTAAATCATGTAATGCAGTGTAACTTCACCGTATTGCATGTCTTTTTTGTCCCAATGCTCTTAGCTGACATGGAGGATGAAGATGGCACTTGTTTACTTGATGTTTTATGGTAAGTGAGGCAGATTTAAATTCATTAATGTTGTTATTGTTATTTTTGGTATGAGTCAGATCTTTTAAGTGTCAGACCTTTACCCTGTTTTGAAAATTCGATATAGTCTGTTTGTTATTAAAATGTTTCAGCGGCCACACTGTAAAATAAAATGGGCTAAGAGTGCTACATCATTCATTCCTTTTCCTTCCTATAGTGACCCCCAAGCTCTGAATGACTTCCTTCATGGAACCAATGAGGTAAATCTTTTTTCCTTCACTTCTGACTGGACTGTCAGTTCCAAATCCCTTGCTTTATTGTACAAAAACTTAATATTTATTATTGCCAACAGTTTACCAACAGTTACACAAACAACTTAATTCATGGTGGAATTTCCATCCATCCATCCATCCATCCATCCATCCATCCATCCATCCATCCATTCATTCTCTTACCCTGAGTAATGGGGAGATATGTGTATATATTTTAAATTAACATTAAAAACAAGACAATACATGGAATGTTCTAAGGAATGCAGAACAAAATCTTCTTTCAGAAAATAGTCCAAAACATTACCAAAACTTAAGTGGTATCTTAACAGCTGGAAAAGAAGAAAAGTTTTGGTTTACAAACTAAAAGGCAATTCCAGACTTGCCTCTTAATGTTTAAACATATTAAAAACATACATACAACAGTAACATATTATTACTATTTATTATATTTCATTCATGAGTTACAATGAAAACAAAATAGCTAACACAAGGCTTGTGAAATGAAATATAGCTTTTGTTGAACGATGGATTATAGATTTTTGTGACTACCAGGCCAGATGATGTGTTTTGCTTGGCAAACAGTCACGAATGTTCAAGTGGAATACATTGAAAGAGAGCATCTGCTACTGTGAAAGATCTGCAGCGGTTTATAAGATCACTGACTTAAATCAGCGTATCAGGGACTTCTAAGGGAGACTGCAGTCAGACATCTCAATGCTGTAATTGGTTACCATGGTAATTCGTAATAACAGCTAGCCAATTTGCTAAGATGCTGTGTGCAATTTTTGGAAGTCTCCTCACAAAAGCTGTGGTCATGTTCAGGGGACAAATAATTTATCTCTCTGTGCAGGTGCCCTTGTTCACTAGGTTTTAAGGTCATTAGTCCAATATGACGTTTTGGGAAATACTGTCTGAGGAATTGAAAATGATGGGAAATTTTGATGCACGTCAAGTTAAAGCATTCTTGGTATGAATTATGGTAAGGCGAAAAAAAGTACAACTAAAAAAGAAGGTTCTAGCTTTCTAAAAAGTCTGTCACCCTCCTGGCCTGACATTCTAGTAAATGAGCTAATGTCCATTTTCAGCAGAAGATAGTGAAGTTATTTTAGAAGTGTGTCCTGGTCTCAATCAGGAGGAAACACATGTACAGTTTACAGCAGGTGCTAAAAATACCTCACCTCCTTGTTGAGAATCTTTTTAAACTTTATTAATAATAAATAATTAATATTAGTCACTGATTCTGAAGGCAGGAAGCTACTTCCAGTAAGGATCATAGACCTTACTTTGTTACAACGAGCTTAACTAAAGAATCTCAATGTGTTTGTTTTATTGTTGTTAATCATAATTGCACAATACGTGTTGCTCATACAGAATGGCCCCTTTGCTCATATGTAGATAACCCCTCCCTGTAGGAAATCTGCCTCCACGTCTCACCCTACACTCTCATCACTCAGTCTCTATCCCCTTTCGCATCCTCAGCTGGAGAATGATGACCTCCTCATCAATTCCTCCCCTGGAGAACCCTCTCTCTTTGCTGATGCCCCTGTGAGTCCGCCGTTGTGTTCGTTGATATTTTTAACTCGAAAAGCACACAAGTAGCCGAGATATGGTTGTGAAAATCAGAAAGAGGTATTGCTGAAGATAAGTGTAACATTTTCAAATGGATTTTGAGGGAAAATTCATTAGATTGTGTCTGCTTTTGGTCACAGAGTCCGGGATCCTTGTTGGCAGATGATGCCCCATCCCAGGACACCCCTCCTCCAGGGTGTGTTGACCTGTCCTTCTTGGAGGAAGCACTTCTCAGTTCTCCTGAGGGAGGTGGGGGTCCTGAGGTAGGGGAGGGAGGCTCAGTGGGGGCTGTAGAAGAGGAGGAAGCCTGTGATATCCTGCGACAAAGTCTTCAGGAGGCTGACATTACAGAGCAGACCTTGGCTCTGGAAGCTGGGTTAGCTGCCCCTGGAGATGCCCTGTCTCTCTATAACCCCCCTGGAACACTGATTGGTCCTCTTGCCTCACAGTTCCTGCCCAAATCCTCTCCTTTACCAACAATGCCCCGGGACACCCAAGCAGCTGTGGAGCCCCCCCAACCGTCTCTGCTGGCTGTGGGGCCTGGTTGCCCCTCCCTAAAGCCAGCCGCCCCTCAACTGATGGGTCTTCTCCCTGGTACTGTTTTTCCTGGAACTCCACCTGAAGCCTCCATTTCTCTGAGTCCTGCTCAGGGCTCTGGGATGATCATTCAGAAGGCCCTTCCCAGTTTGACAGGTCGCCCTGTAATGGCCACCTCAGTCAGAGCCACCACAGGCCATGGGATTCTGCTGACCCGAGGCCCTTTGCCAATCCAGCCCAAGATGCCTGTCAACATACAGCCCCGTTTGGTACAGATAAGTCCCAAGCCGTCTGGACAGAAGACCTCATCAAGCCTTACTTTGGTTCAAGGGACAGCTTCACCAAACATTTTATTGTCTCCTCCACTGGGTCCAAAACAACCACCAGCAACTCCACACCTCAACAAGCCAGTCAGTGTGCAGTTATTGAACCAAGGTGGCTCCATTGTCATTCAGCCCCAGGGATTATTCCAAGGCCACAATCAGTTCCTACTTCCCAACCAAACCCCTGTGACTGTACCCCAGTCTGCTGGTACTACACGCCCCCTGCTTACCCCTACCAGCCAGCAAGAGGTTTCAGTGAGGGGCACGGCCCCATCTTCTGGTCACCTGGTGGACGGCACTCAGATCCTTACAGCGCCCCCTAGGCAGCTGAACTTCAGCCCTGTATTCACGACACCAACAGGGCAGTTGGCATTGAGGCAAGGCGCCCTCTTATCCGGTCCCTTGCACCTTCAGTCCGCACCCCCTACTATAGTCCAAATGCCCGCCCAAGTGGCCGGAGCCTACACACTGCAAGGGCAGGGGCAGCGGGGCTCTGTGCTTCATGGCGCGGCCCTGGGGGGTCACATCACTCTGATCAACAGCCCCGGGATGCTTTCGTCAGATGTAGCCTCCATCTCTATCGTGAATGGTCCCTCAGTGTTACAGGGCCTCCCCTTAGCACCTCAGGCCCAGCAGGCGGGCTCAGGAGGGTTAGAAGGACAGCAGAGCCAGCCGCAGACATCTGTCCTGCTGCTGCCTGAGACACCAGCACTCGAGGATAAGGGTTCGAACGAGGAGCAGCTGCTCCACATGCCACAGGTCTGTTGGTCCCCGTATTCCCGGTTTCCTGTTTTAAACTTGTAGAGTGAACGATGATGCATTATCGATTTCAGCAAAAACAGCCTCTCTGCCATCATGCTTTGCAGGTATGCCCTGCAGAGCTCCAGTCACCTCCTCCAGTGGTAACTGTACTGCACCCACAGCTGGATGTTCCCCTCCCTCACGACTCAGTCAACCCCCTGCCGGAGCACATTTTAGCGCTAGCGAATGGGTCGCAGGCCCTCGATGGGGTGTCTAGCCCGGCTCCTTCTAACCACGACTTCATGCATCGTCTCCAGCAAGTCAGCCAGGTAAACGCTTGCGATGCATGTCCATTCTGATCCTGCTCAAGCTAACAAGCCCACGTCCGTGTTAAAGCTTGTTAGAAGATGGTTTTGCATAAGGCCGGCTCTCAGAGGAGTTTGTGTTTTTCTGCTTTTTTTTTTTTACAGTTTGTAAAACACAAAGAGAAAATCGTAAGCAGTGGGAATGGCATTCACAAAGATCTGGTTCATTCTGAACATCTTTTAAAGGTGCTGCAACAGAAAGCATCTTTTTGGAAACCTAAATACAGTAGAGAGTTGGCGTTTATTTCTTATGTGGTGGCTCAGTAGCTAGCACTGTTGCCCTGGACTTCTAGGTTTGGGGAGCTGATTCCTACCCTAGGCTCTCTGAGTATGGACTCTGCATGTTATCCTCGTGTTTACCTTGGTTTCCTCTGGGTGCTCCAGCTTCCTGCCACAGATGAAAAGCATATGGCTGGGTGATTGAGTGTCTCCAAATTCCCCATGACACGTGACTTTTGATGGTCTGGCATGCTAGCCAGCATGTATTTGGCTTTATTTTGGCCGGGACGGATAAAAGGAGTCTGAGGGACAGGGGCCAGGAAGTTAGCTGGTCTCTGGACTCTGATCAGTGCTGTTATGCCAAGACTTCTCTCTAGGCTTCTAAGGGTCCAGATATAGAACACATTAGACACTTTGCAGGGAATGAAGATGAGCTGGAACAAATGAACATGCAACGTCATGGTCATATAACCCTCCTTCCTGAGATGGGGGATGGGATTCCCCCACAAACAAACAAACAAACAAACAAACAAACATAGTTACACAGTCTGCTAGTGCCAGCTCAAAACCAACCTTGATTTTCTAGAACTGAAATGATTCCATTTATCCATTTTGGTGGGTGTTCATCAACGATGTCTTAATCAGTCATCCAGTAGAGACAGTCAAGGTGGAAATGGACAAAAGGCTGTGATTTCACTTGCTGATTTTTTTTCTAAGTGTTCACTTCAGTATTTACTTCAGTAATTGCTATTGGACAGATTTTGGAGAGGACAGCTTGAAATAATCAGTCCTAGTTTACTTTTGGACAAGGACTTACTTTGTACAGCAAATTGTGCCTAAAATGTTTATAAGACATGTTCATAAGGAAAGGCAATACCCATCCATCCATCGATCAATTGATCCATCCATCCATGTTTTAACCACTGCCCGGTCAGGGTTTATATACCTAAATATAAACATTTTGATTGGGAAAATACAATCTGGTGGCACTACTCAAGTGAATTAAAAAAAACATATATTTTGCATTTCCATCTAATTTTTTCATTTTTATTTATATTGGATTATCAGTAAATATGAGTTTTTTCTATGTCTGAAGTGGTTTCAGGATGCAAACTTTCCATTTTTTGTAAAATAAATCTTCAAACCATTTCTCAAATAACCTTCCTATTTATGTCAGCTTTGTAAAGCTTTAACTGGCGTTTTTCAATTCTGCTCATTCCCAGCATTATTTTATAGGTTACAGAATTCATGGCGTGCTTATGTAAGATAATGGTAAAAATATGGCTGTAATGTGAAGTCTCATTTTAGTTAATTCCCCACCACAGCAGACTCTTCAGCTGCAGTCATCTGCTGACAGCGTACCTGTGACACTGCAAGTGCAGGTTAGCCCCCTGACCTCACCCCAGGCTGCTCAGAGGGAGACATCTACCCCGTCACGGCTCAACATCTGTCAGAGCGGGGCTCCTACTGTGACAGCCAACCCCAGGGCGATGACCACTCCCAGCCATTCGAGGCATGAGCAGCCAGGAACTGGATGCTCACCCTTGATTGGGCAGGCCTCCTTGAGCACAAGTCCAGCCGGTTTCTCCTCCCCAGCTGGTGGGCGGACAGAGAATCAGTCTTTGCCTGGGCATGGAAAATCAACTCCGTTGGCACAGGCCACTACCCCTCTACATAGCGTACATTCCCCCTTACCAGTTAGTCTGCCGCTTCAGCCCACACCTCTTCATGTTCCTGAGGCTCCTCAGGCGCCTGGTGACCCCTCTGCCCAGCAGAGGGCGCAAGTTAGTGAGTATCTGTGGACTGCAAGATCAAACTATCCAATAATTATAAAGTAACAGTGATGGTGCATTAATCAGTGTCGTTCATACACTTTTTTCACTCAACAGAGCAAGCTGTGGTCTCTGCTGTGCAGAGTAAAGGGCTTCCACTTTGCCCTCATCCAACTTCTCCAAAAATCCAAGGGACCCAGATTCAGGGTCAGCCCAGTACCAAGGACCACAGTCAAACCTTGCTGCAGTCAAACACACAGGTGATGGGGTCTTCTTGAGTCTACCTAACAAGTTTTCCTGCTCATTTTCTGGGAATGGTTACCTTATTATATGTTTGTAGTAGGTGGTTATAAGCGTTGTTTAGTTATTTGTGATACAAGTTATGAAGGTTGAATATATTTTTTGTGAATGCAGTATGAGGGAGTCTGTATATCTCTGGCTGTCAGGTGACAACATGCAAGGATAAAGACAAGGAAGAGAAGCTCACCCCAGCAATGCGCAAACATAAGTATGTGAGGTTTCCTTGGATTTTAGGGAGACTAGAAATGCTCAGGTCTGGTATGGGACTGGAGAGCCTACCGGATCCTATAGGAATTCTCGCGGTTCTCTGTAGGTTCCAGCAGCAGTTGTGCATGGATCATACTGCAGTTGTGAACCACGATGCCCACTCCCCATTCCTGTCCCTGGAGAACGCAGTAAGCCGTCTGCTGCCATACCACACTTGCATGGGATGTCTACCCAGCCAGTCGGATTTCCTCACAGGTGAGGGCCGGACACACCAAGATCTTCTCAGCGATATCTGTCAGTTTCTATTCATGTATCTGCCCTAATGCTTGTGTCTTTAGTGGACAAGCAGTTTGAAGCTGTGTCTGGACTCCTACTGAAACGAACCAAGGACATGCTCAACAAGTACCGGCAGCTATTGCTGGTGGAAGCCCAGGTGAGGTCATTACCTCTCCGTTCACATACTACATTTCACCATCTCTGTTCAGCTTTAATTGGATGCTGGCTTTATTGGCCTCACTGTCTTTCCTCCTATTGGGGGAGACGTGCCACTTATATCGACCTGTCACCTGCTTGATCACACTGACCTGTTCATTGGTGTTACTTACAGCAGGTAAGCCCATCAGCAGAAATGGTAATGCTGGAGCGGCTTTTCCTCCAGGCGGAGAGGGCGGTCCTTGGGGAGGAGAAGCGCAAGGCCCGGCTAGAACCAGGTTAGTACCTGGGATCTAGAGCTCTTGTTGGGTCTGGACTTACTTGCTGGTTCAAAAAGCAGAAGAGGTGCTTGCTTATTCAAAGATCAACGTGAGTAGAAGTTTGTGTTTAGCTTAGCTGCTTTGTCATGGACCTCAGAACATGCTCTTACAAGTGCTTCTTTCCTGGCACAGAATCCTTTCTACTGTCCCTGCATAAACCGCCATCTGGACCGTGTTTGCTGCAGTCTAGCAGCCCTCCCTCACCCCCCTCTTGGGCCCTGCTCTCTGATCGGCCTCCTGGGCTCAAAACTTACCGCTCCAGTAGCCGAGGGGCACTCAAACTCACCATAAAACACGAGTCCGGCTCTCGCAAGGTCGTGCACAACTCAGCTTATGACACCACGAGCATTCCTCCTTCCAGCCACAAGCAGGACGGCAGTGGGCAGCTGACTAACGGAAGAGACGCATTTAACAAAGACGGCCAAGGGCGCCTGGAGCCAGCTCACCCCCAGAATCAGACTGAGTCATCAGACAGTACCCGGAGGCAGGTACCTGATGAGGCCCAGGAATCAAAGCAGATTGCTGATCCACACGCGGCACACATCCAGATGCCAGTAGATCCACAGAGATCTGCTCCAGACCTGTCTGGCATTGACCCAGTTTTCTGCCCCCCGAATCCTAAAAGACTCCGGCCAGATCCTGACCAGGTTCAGCCAGGCCTGGCACCCCCTGGGGAGGACCATGTCCTCAATGAGCATCTTCAAAGTGCTATCGACAGCATCCTCGAGCTGCAGCGTATGCAGGGGCCAGCGAGCCTGCAGAGTCAGCCCCGCCAGGATGGCAAGGGAGTCTCGGTGCTGGAGCAAGCTGTCAGTAGCATCATGGAGGAACACCAATAGACAGAATGTGGCAAGAGTTGGAAAAGACAAAGGAAGTGATATACGAAAGACAGGAAGTTGTAGAGAGGAATTAAAAGGTAGTACTGTGTACAGGCTTAATATTACTAAATATAAATTTTATGTAGATGTTTCTCACCAAACGCATTTCAAATAGCAGATACAATACAGTTACGTGTCCGGAGTTTGTCAAATGATTCAAACATGAACGATAGATGCATCGGGCGTTTAAACAAATTCTTCAGCATTCATAGCACATTCATAGCAGTTAAACCTGAAATAGCATTTTCTGTAAAAAGTACAAAAAAAAAAAAGCCAACGGGACATGACTGAACTATTATTTTAAAAGAGGCTGATTTAAGGGTTTCTCCCTATGTGAAGTATGTATCTGTTTTGGTTAGTTTAGTAGTAAGTGGGAGCAGCCTGTTCTGTGTTTGAAAGAGAATGAGTTACTGGCAAGGGATGAAAGACATTAGGGCTTAGCCACACGCTACACACGGCCGGCTGTGCTGTGCACCCGGTGTGAAGGTGCTCACGCCTGAGAGGCAATATTCTAAATTATGGTGGGTCACGCTAAAACGTTTCACGTTTCTCAAACATGGTTGAAATTGACACGGCGGCAGATAATTCAGCCCTGTGCAGTGTAGCCCGAGTGAAAGAAAATGTTTTGCATTTGACAACCAAAAGTCATACAGTCCGTTTCATCCTGAATACACCAGCAAGTATCATTGTCGCATCTATGGAACTTTTTTGTCGATGGAAAGAAGAATATACTGTCCAAAGAAGGCTTTAACGAGAAAATTAGATTATGTTCACGTATAGATGTTGGTACATTGAGTGCAGGACATAGAACTCATTCATGTCGGCTAGAACTTTGTAAGGTTTCTTTTGTTCATTTTATGGAGACTTTGAAGCGATTAGCAATAACAAAGAAATGTTTGTAATGACTCCTAGTGTTATACTGAGAGGGGATTGTTGACTGAGAATGAGACTGACCTAGCTCACTCAAAACGTCATAATTCAGTGAATGAGAGTGAGACACCTTCACCACTGCCTTTAGACCAGCCCTATAACTGCAATACAAAAAAAAAAGACCAACAGGATGAACACAAGCGAATGAGGTGGTCTTGACGTTCTGAAGTGGTTAGTTTTGCGTGAGAATGCCTTGTGTTGCATACAGTGGATTCTGTTGTATAGGCAGGTATGATGTCACAAAAAGGAACATATCTGGATGACATAGGACTGCCTGAAAGTTTCAATTTTAGGCGTTTTTCATGCTCAATTTACCCAAGAACATATTGACATCTTTTAATCTTCAAATAGCCTTTGACCAAAAACTGAGTTGGTGGTCGTCAGTGTCAAATATTTATTTTTAATACTAGATGTTTTTGCCTTTTTGTTGAAAAAAATGAATGTTGGGCTCTTTTCATGGAAGTTGTAGGGGTAGAACAACCAAAATGTAATGATCGATATGAGTGAACATGATGTAAAAGGAGAAAAGTACTTAAAAGTGATGGGACAAATGAGGCTTCAAAACCCATGGTGGGTGGTTGTATCCTGAACTATCCAATCAATGCAAGACTTCAAAACGCGGGGTGGGTGGGAGTATCCTGAATAACCAGTCAATGCTGGCGCTGGGTAGTTCAGGAAACTCTCACCCACCACGGGTTTTGATTTGTCCCATCACTACTTAAAGGATGAAAGTATGTATATTTATTAGTTATGTTACCAGGTTTCCTAAACCATTTGTTAAAGTTCAGTGTCATACTGAACTTTTAGGCTGATCAGAAGTACAGATGAACCCTATTAGTAGCCTGACAACAAATTTAATATTGAGAGGGTTTATTATTGAAGACAGTATTAGGTTTCAACTAAATAATGGAGCAGCACCTGGGAATTTTCACCAAGGTGGCACTTCCTGGATGGGTCTACAAGACTAAAACCTGGCAAAAATATTTAATTACCTGTATATAGTCAAAACTGTATTTATGAGACAACATGATTTGACAAGCTATTTAACTAGACAAAAATTAAATTATTTTTAAAGTGGATGAAATTTTACACTTCACTACCACTGCTCTCTAAGGGATATGGTCCTGTACCTGAACAACCAGAACACCTCAATGTCTGACATGAAATAACTGACAAATCTAGTATCTTCACATTTAGGCTTCTTAGAGGAATTCTATAGACATCTTGATATTAACAGGGTTCATCTGCATTTGAATGGTATGATAATGGTGCATTAAGCCATTGAATTTCAACTCGTGAGGACCATTGGAGGAAGGGATAATCCTGCATGTTGAGCCATTTTGTGTTATGCATTGTTTGGGGTTTTTTTTTTTTTTTTTTAAAAATCTGAGTTAATGTGACCTGGGACCTCAGGTTAGACACTGTGCTTTCATCTTTAAGACTGACAGATTGTTCTGTTGCCAAAATCAAGGGGCCTTAATTCACCAGAACCAGATTGTAATCATTATACTAAAATACCCAACGGAGTACTTTGAGTTAAGTTATGGAAGTGATTCATTTAGGACATGTAAAGAGAAGCTTTTGTACACATTTTTACAGACTATTTATTAAATAGTGATTTTTAAAAGACCAGTGCTGGGTGTCATTTTCCACATTTGCTTATGGATTTGAATTCATCCCTGTCCTTACATTTTCTCTCCATCAGGCTGGATTTTCTCCTAGAAGGAGAAGAACAAGGTGACCTGAACTACTTTCAGCTACTGAAACAGGTGGATTCCTAAATAACTAGCCTCTGATCCAGGGTCAGTTTTAGGAACCAGACAAACATCACTGTAAGTGTAAAAATGCAAATCAACTCAAAATACAACGTATACAAATATGATCTTTAATTATTTTTTTTTATTTACATTTAAGGAAACAAAAGCAGCTTTTTTAGGAGTTACATCTGGACAAATGTAAAATTTAAAAAAGCAGCCAGTTTCTTAAGTTTCACAGGGCTGGGACACATTCAAAGTACTTGAGAGTATAGGCTTCTTTCAGCTTTACAGCAGGACTGTGTTCAGTGGCAGTCTCAAAGCTAGTGAACTCTCAGGAAAGCATACAGAAGATGGCACTACTTTTAGCAACCGAAACACAAACAGCCATGATTAGACATTGCTAAGGAAGAAATTGAAGATCCTAGCCTAACAAAAGTTGGCCGTGTTCTATTCGAGTTAGGGGTTAGGTAGACGTGAGGTGTGCCTACTCTAGAGCACATGCAATCTAGGGCTACAAAAAACGGTGAGAGATGAATTCCCCACTCACCATTCAGATACCATTAGTTGCTCAGCTTTCTGCTTGATTAAAACCAGAGAGAAAGTGACAATCTGGAAAGGGTCCTCCAAATACAACAAAATTGTGTCGGATCCATTGTAGAAGATCGACCTGCGTGGAATTTGAGGCAAAAAAAAAACACTTTCCAACAAATGTCACAGCTTAGCTTATGGGCAAAACTCATTCTCAAAACTACCTTGAGGCTGTAAAGCAAAACTCTCGACTTGCAAAATTAGGGACACACAAACATTAAGGCTGCAAACCTGCCAGGTCCTTTTCAATATCCATAAGGAATTAAGAGCAGGTTGAAGCTTAATTAATTCTTTAAAAATCTAGGCTTAAATAAACTGATGAGAATGATTCTCCATTTTTTTTTTTTTTTTTTTTTTAAAAAGTGTGCAAATACTGCGACATTTATACCCTTCGTCATCTTACATTGTTAGTGTTCTGGATTAACCACAGTAAGCATAAATTTTTGGTCTCCCAGCTCAAGATCCTTCTGGCCACTGGATTGGCTCCTTAGTTCACACGACACTTGTAGGAACCAATAGATGGAAAACAGAGGGGGGGAAAAAAAATCCATTAAGTCCCAACCAAGGCAACCGTCAGAGTTGTTGAATACAAGGACCACACATTAAGTCCAGTTGAGACCACTGAAAGAGGCTCAATTCAGTTTGATTGGTAGGTCCTCTCCATACTTTCGGAGAAACTTGGCATGGTTGTGATGTACAGACCAGAGTGGATGAAGATGCTGTGGCTTCATTGTGGACAGAAAATGCTGTCGCCAACGTCTCTCTAGCTCCATCAGGCCTCGCAGCCCACGCTCGGCATAAGCGTGTACAACTTTCAGCCCATGGGGAACATAGTTCTGGTTAAATATCCTAAATGGAAAGAGGAAAAGAGCAGGTTTACAGATCCTATCTTCTGTCAGATTGCATTAATGCTCATGCTACAGCCAGCATCCTTTCTGACCTGGTCTTCAGCCCAGCTGCTCTCTGCAGCATCTCCGCGGTGACCTCCTGCTGCTCCTCACCAAAGTAGTCCCTTATAACGCCTTCGAGCTCTGAGCGACGGGACTCGGGCAGCCCCTCGCCAGCCGTGAGGAGGGCACGGGCTGCAGAACGCACGCGGCGCCTATCGGCGTCCTCCAGCTGCCGCACTCCCTCCTCACACCCCAAGGGGGCAGAAAACTCCTCGGCCAGCTGCTGCTTCAGCATTCCGTCGTGCACGTTGGAAGCCGCGTGACAGTACGTGCAGAGCAGCAGGATGTCATGGGAGTTGTGGTCCTTCATCTCAGATGGAAAGTGCCGCCTGTATTCATGGGGGACTACGTTCTTCCTGCAGTTTAAGTAGCTAAAATTAGTCACTGCAACAGAGAATACAAACGAAGTCCTGGCAGCACAATGGAAACTATACACAATCTTGACAGCACGCAGTCCGACCTAATATAGGAATCCGTCTTCCCACAGACCACACAACGGTTCTCTTTGGCCGTGAGGTAATAGTCCTGCTGAGAGTCGGGACGTCCTGATGGTTCGAACTTCAGCCTAACAATGAAGGGGTCCTCACTCACAAGTTCTGCAAGCATAACATTACTTTAGGCATATTAAATAGTCAGGAAAATTTAGTGGATATTTTCATATGCTCAAAACCTAAAATTAAAAAGGTTTTGCAGCTATTGTAGCAACTGGTACCGTTGGGACCAGAGCAGGCAAGATTCTCTGCATGGAAGCAAAGTAACAGCCTGCTTTAACACCAACTCTGAGCACAGACTGACTCTCACAAGTGTGTTTTGAAGCACTCCTCAAATTTGTATTTCTGAAACCACAGAACAAAGCTTGGTGTGGTTTTTAAAAGGCCATATCCGGAACCATGCTAATTTACCTCATACCCCCATATAAAGCCTTTTTGTCATGAATACCTCCAATGCCCTTGTCCAAGTACCACTTGGCTTTCTTCTTGTCACACGTACAGAGGAGCTGACCGTCTGGAGCATGAAGGAAGCAGTTGTCATAAAGTGGGGATTTCCTGAAACACACACGCCGTGAGCGACAGTTTTCAGTGGTGAACCATAACGGCTAGATTTTCTGGATCTCGTCTCAGTATGGTCTTACCTGGCAGAATATCCAACGCCTAGAGGTTTGCGCCTGTTTTTGCGGGGATCTGGTACTTGTTGATCTCCAGAACCAGGGCTCTCAGACATCACCCGCCGAATCCGACGTCGCCTATCCCCGTCAGCATTCCTCTCCTCCCCCTCCAAACACCCACGAAACGGCACATCCAGCAGGCCCTCACAGTGTGACAACAGTTGATTGAACACTGCATCTGCAGTCGGGGCGGAGCAAGGGGCGGAGTGGAGGCCTAGCAGGTGGAAGAAGAGGGCTATGGAAACCTGGGCATCCCTGGCAGCATAGGTCACCTGCATCAGGGTACACAGAGGAAGAAAGAGGAACAGAGTTTCTCCAAATCAGCCTTTAAAATGAACTGACCAGGAAGTATACATTTTGCAAAAGCATCTGTTCTCCTGTTAACAGATGCATGCTGGGAATACCTGATCCAGTGTCAGCTGATCTGCCTCCCAGTCACTGCAGCGAAGCTCCAGGGACTTGTCCAGAGGTACGTTCAGCAGATCTGCTGCCAGGGACTTCAGGCTCAGACCATTATTTAACCCAGTTTTCCTGAAAAAGACAGACAAAAGTTTTGAAATGTTAACCCCTTATAAGCTAATGTTTCCTTACAGGTAATAAGGAAAAAAAAAAAACCAGCATGTCACATCATCCCAGGTGTGATAAGATTACTTTAGGTGCCCAAAAACCAGAGAGAAGCGGAGCAATAGTACCTCTGACTCATTACCAGGTTGCGCAGGTCCACAGTGCATCCAAGCGACAGGCCATAGTCACGAGCGAGGCGTCTGCCATCCTCGTAGCAGCCGACGCCTACCTTCATAATTCGCATGTCACCCAGGATCTTGGCCAGGCTGTAGGGTAAGGACTGGCCTTCGCCGTGAAACAGGGGCAGCCGCACGAGCACACAGAAACCTGTGTAGGAGGCCATCTGAAGCAATGAGACGGCACCTGCCCTGCCCTTCACCGAGACCTATAGTAATGGGGGGGGGGGGGGGGGGGCAACAGAGTAACGGACACGCCGGCAGGGGAGGGGCAGCAAAACAAAAGCCCGAACAAAACGACCACCCAC